>JAAXCT010000053.1:0-1200000 GCA_012490785.1 Eragrostis nindensis | reverse complement strand
AGACATCTAAGATCCAATAGTTTTATGCTACCACGTGCTGCATGACACAACCCAATATTAGAATGTAGTATTAACCTGTTTGGTAATAAAAAAAATGGGAGTCCCTATATGATGAACGCGTTATACATAAATAACACACATGGTCATTTGTCACCATTATGGGGGTCTCAAGAAGACAACCCTAGTTACATCATACATGTTATCACCTCATGAGATCCTTAATGGTGGCTTGTGAACTTTTGGAGAGGTTTCGTGTTATTCTAAACTTCCTAGAAGTCATTACCAAAATGCAAAACATCTTTCACTCTAACGTTTCTAAGTGCCTTCGTCGTGGTGATTGCGCCAAGACCGAGGCAGAAGCCCACATATTAAGGTTGAACTTTAGTTTGAATAGACATTTTGGAAATTACTACCTGAATTGATCATTTGAACGAAGATTGAGAGACATTAATTAAATTTCCATATCCTGCCACAACTGTGGCCGCGGAATCCAAGGAATCAACTCGCAAAAATATGGGACACGTGGGCAAGCAAATAATATTCACATGTTGTTTCACCATCACTCCCTTTTTCGTATTAAATCACATATTCATAAAAAAATGATGAAGAAATAAAAAATGTAGATAGCAAATCCCTAGCGCTTGCAGATTTAGGCAGTCTGAATGCCGCCACCCAACACCCCCCCCCCCCCCCCCCCCCCCCCCCCCCCCCCCCAAAAAAAATTTGAAATCTGAAGATCAGCAGAATTCTGATAAGTTGAGAGCCTATCGGTGACATGGATATGTTACAGAACCAAATGTTAAGTTTGATGTAAACATTTTCCTATGATCGTACCTGCAGATGAAATGCACTATTGTTGATTTCTTCACACAATTAACAAACGTGCATAGTGCCGCTGGGCGTGGCGACGATCCGTGGGCGGCACCATTGTGGCGCTGGGTTTGTCCCTATCGACAACACCTGGGTGCCGCTGCTTACATCGAAGTGTCGGGTGAGGGCCGAACTTTGCTTGCTTCAACCAATGGCTTCTTCCCGGCGTTCCCGCGACTGCCTTCGATGCAGGCTAGTGTGGTGGCGGCATCGTGCCATTATCCCCGGCTGCAGATGCATCCTGGCGTCGTAATCTTCAGGTCACGCAGGCTTCGATTTTGCGATGCGTCCGTTCGACCTTGACTCTGTGGGGTTCTGTGGTGCCGTTGGAGCTAGCATGTAGGGACCCACATTAGCAACACATATTGCAGGGTTACAAGCGATTGCATTAATTTTTCAGCGAGCCACATTGGCTGAAGTAAAGGTTGGTTCAAGTACAATTCGTGGTCATTGTTCCTCAGCTATAATCGTGGTCCTACGTGACCAAGTAGACGTTTCATACTGGCGGGTTCGGGGTCCGTCCCCACATATGAGCTTCCCCCTCGGCTGGCCGAAGCTAAGAATCGTGCTGTGCCTCAACAAGTTCCCCACAGTGCTAGGCTTAGCGAAGCTATCGTTACTAAAACACATTGATCAAGTTTCAGGTAGCACTCAGTTTTCCCTATGCCCCTCATTCTCAGACACAAGAAGTGGAAATGTGTAGTTTTCACGAAATGAAATGTATATGTCTAGTTCCTGTGTTAGGTCCTAGCTAGCTTTCCATCTCGTCAGACACTCGGTTGGGACGTAAGTTAGCCTCGGTGTGATGTAAATATATAGGACATGATGTTGTATAGTGTGATGTAAATATATAGTTCTTTTTTTTTTTGCGACAATATAGTTCTTAATTGTAAAGACGAGACGAAAGGGTCTGTAGTCTAGTGGTTACAAGAGCCTTAGTAGCATCTAAGGTCCTGGGTTCGACTCCGCGAGGGAGCGAATTTTCTAGGATTTAACGGCATTGTACTTTCAGTGGGAGGCGATGTGGCCGTCGACAGCGAGGCGCTAGTGGTGACTTCGTCAATCTTGAGGATTTGTCGGCTCAGCCTTCGAAGATGCTCATAAGGGTAGGGTTTGCGTATGTGCGTTCATAGAGGTGAATGTACGTGTGTTGTGAGTGTCTGAGTTGTACTGTGTCATCGCAAAAAAAAAAAATTATAAGGACGTGACCCTCTGTTGGGTACAGGTAAAAAGTATAGAAGTAGTGAGAATTCCATGGATCCTTTTCTAATTTTTTAAAATTTTAAATTATTTATGCGATTTATGAGCGCCTTCATATACAACTGACAGCCCAACTGGTCTATTATGCTTCATCCTGTAATGGTTCAATACCCGTGACAAAAATATCACATGGCCTAGCTCTCGCCACTACATTCCATCATTTAGCTTTATGGTCTTTAACATAAAAAAAAAATACTTGATCCACTTGTGGAGAGAAGACGAAAGTGTCATGCTCTGATTTTTCTCCGGTGTGTATTTTTCAAGAGAATGCAAAAGTGTGATGCTCGTTGTATGGGCAGGCTCGACCGAGGGGACACGAGCACCATGGCAAAGCTGCCGTGAGCGGAGATCTACGACATGTAGATACGTGGTAAGGCGAGCTGTTTTCTCTTGATGTCCCAGGATTAACTTGTTGGCTGGGCCAGGAAAGTAAATTAAGCGGGACATAGTTGAGCTGTGTGATTTGATCTTGCGATGAGCCGCGGGAGGAGGAGGAGGCGGGGCAGCGCCATCTTGCGCCACAGCCGGCATACGGCTTGGAGCGCACCACGTCCACGACGATCTGGCAGAGGTCGTCCGCGGGGACCTCGTCCCACAGAGGAGGCACGCCGCGATCCGTGTCCCGGGAGTAGATTGGCGCAAGTAGGGTTCCATTTGGCTTGACAGATGGATATCGAGAGTGTTTTGAAACAGACAAGTCTGTGATCTCCTTAGAGTAAGGGAATGCAAGGTACATGGCCAGTTGTGTGAGCGACATCAGAGCACTCCTTGCGCAGTTCACTAAACAAATAATAGTATCATGCATGCACGTGCAGCAGGCACGTATGTAGATTTATATGTGACTTTGTGAGACAAATACTTCTAACATTTATTCCAGCACAATATTCGAAGATGTGATTCTCATAGTATTAAGCCACCATAATAAAAATACATGTGTCACAAGGTGAATGCACCGGTAACGTGTTTGGAAACAGATAAATCCATGAACAGTGATCACGGTAAGGTTGGGGAATACAATGCGTCTGGACTCCTAATGCGCATCAACCAAGTTCAAAAAATATTGGATGTGTGGCTTCTGTGCATGCTTCTGCGAGGAATTGCGAGCACGGTCATCCCAACAGGTTTTTGGCGCATCCTGCGAGCTTAGAGGACGATTGCAGGCTGAAGCCATGAAGATTACTCGATATCGACAATTTCCCTTCAGTGCTAAGCCTACGAAGCTATTAGAGGTAAAGCACATTGGATACGCTCCGTGGAACTCTCAATTTTCCCTGTGCCCCTCATTCTCAACGTGAAGCAGTGTCAGTGACAATATTTGTTCCACGGAATGTCTCGGATGGGGTTTTCTAGACCCCGTCTGAAATAAAGCTGTTACAGACGGGTTTTTTTTCCCGTCTGAGAAATCGCGTCTGTGATATTCGATTCTGTAATAGTGAAAGGAAATATATGAAATGACATTGGGTTGGTGGGAGGAGGAAGTTAGCCAAGGCACATTGCTATGTAAATATATAGGATAGGATGTGGTTTGAGATCGGACAGAGGTGCTAGTCTATAAAGGGACGTGGTGTTCTGACTTCTCGCCCGGAAGCTACTGGCTGGTACACCTTTAGCCTTGGTTTATATGGATAATTAATAATCTTGACCCAATGCACATATGTTCAATATATACATTTTATTTCTCAATTTGTAAAGAATTCCATGGAATTGTTTGTCTGATTTTCTTGTCGGACTCCATTTCTGAAATCTACTGTGCATCCTGTATCAGTCCCTGGATCAGTAGCTGATACGCACAAGAACACAGATATGATAATCAAAAGCATACTTCGAATAGGTAAATAAGTGGGATACCTGATATAAGACCCTTAGCGGCGGTACGACAAGGATTTAAAACCATCCAAGTCCATCCGACCAACTAACGGTGAAGCAGACAGCGGAAACCTTGGCCCAAAGCCACAAGCAAACTTGAGAAGCAGAACCGAAAACCCAATCGTCGTCGTTCTCTACGAAGTCTTCTCCTACTAAACCAACAATTGCAAACACGTGAGTACATAAGGTACTCAGCAAGCCCTACACTACACAAGGGTATATATACATGCATATTTGGTCTTAGTAAGGAATAGGCTGTATGGTTTATTTGCAACAAGCAGATTTTATGCAAGGTTCACTAAAGCAAGCGAAGGAATTCTTAGATAAAACAGAGAAGTAACTGTCAATATTTTAGTTGGTTGGCCCTGGGGGAGTATGGAGCATTCCCGCCAGTTCCCAAGTTTTAGTTGGGCCTTCTGACCTCAATGGTCATACCGACCCGGCATCCATGCCATCACTTCCAAAACACGAGCAGACTACTGCTCACTCACACTTCAAGGAATGAGAGGTGGCTAATCATATCGAAGCTCAACAAAGATGCGTCATATGCCGTGACAACGTCCATCCGGATGAATTTTACACTCTGCAGAGGTTGTACATCTTTTCCCACGGGCTATGCACTCTTGTACGGAGAGTAACATAACGCTCAATCCATCTTCTCCGAGTACCACACACAATGCCACCTACGAACCAACCCAGGGGCTTCTCATGAGACTACAATAGTCATCATGCAGACCCACTGCACATTGATGTGCGGATCACAGGCCAGATCTCCTAAGCAATACAAACTCCGGAGTCTTCTCCTGGTTGCTCGTTTGCGCTACTGCTCTCCAGGTGGATCAAAGTGGTAGGCACCAAGAAGGTAGGGTGAGTCCTTCCCATACAGGTTCCGTGGTAGTACGAGAATCATCTTGTTAAAGGTTGAATGAACCGGTCCTTATGTGGCCGGGCAAGCACCATGTCTCCCGCACTAGGGGATTATCACACTATCCATCACGCCATCATTCACTTACTAATGGCCTTGCCCGCAATCCAACCATCCCATCACTGTCTCCATCATCACCTAACACGGTTTATGCTATAACTTCCCAACCCCAAGTATCACGCACACCACCAAACTCATTTCACACATTTGTAAAAGTATATATATGAGTAAGGTAATGTAGAAACATTGCGAGGGGTCCTAAGCAATCTAGTAGCAAGGTGAACGTGCCATCATAGAAATGATGGAACTATCCTAAGGTTATCAAGGTGACAGGTGAACAAGGGTAAACAAGGATTCTGATATTAACGCCTAAGTAACAGACATCAATATCAATAAGCAAGTAGGACCATAGCTACTCAAGTAGTAAAATAATAAGTAATGCATAGTACGAGAATAGGCCACATAGGTGCATTGCGAAAAGAGTAGGTTCAATCATGATCAAGGAGAAGTAGAGCTTGCCTGAAGGACGCTATCCTAATCTTCAAACTTTGGATCTTCAAGCTCTTCCGTCGAAGTCGATGATGTCTTCAAATGCTTCCTCGACGCTTGCATCTTACGACTCGTCCTTGGCCTTGATTCATCGGCTCGTCCTTGAAGAATTCTTCTGGCGGCTCTTCCTCGATTCTTGCGTAAACTAGCGCATAGAAACATTCCGTATAAACAACTACCATAAAAGAAATAAAGATCCAAAAGAGCCAGTAAAATCCGATTAACTCCAATAAGAACCAATAGAGCACCAACGAATAACAAGAGATACAAATCATGTATGATGCATCACATTTTATTTAAGATATGTTTTATACCTTAAGTAGGCTATTAGGAGTGATGCATCGAACACTAGGGCTTTTAATGTGAATGAGGGATGCTAAACACGATAAAACATGCTTGCATGAAGATAGAAGGGGGCATGCATGTGCGCATGTTATTCGTGTACTGATTTGTATACTTGCATCGCTAAGGCCTTATATAGGTCGTAACCCATATGAAGGTACACGCAGCAAGTGCACAAAATGGGAGGTGTGTCATTTTAATTACTTCTATATATTATGGCATTACCTAATGATAATTTGTTATTAGGTTATCTACCAAATTAGTTGTCATGCGCCGATCGCATGCATGACGGTGGTACGTGCACGTGATTGTGCATGTGTCATATTTTAGTCATCCTTAATCATACATCCTATGGTTTAAAGGTTACATTTAATTTACAAGTATTGATAAGTTACTATTGTAACTAGAGTTAATTATTTAAATCTATCAAGGTTGCATGTGTCTTGGAGCATGATGATGCAAGATTAATTACATTTAATCTACTTATGATATGCACTTAAAAGTTTATAAATAAACTGCAAGAAGATAAATCCCAACAATCAAATTATAATATAAATTCAAAGAGAAAAATCAAATAAATGCCAAATATTATAAAATTGGTATGGATAGGTAGGGCTTGAATTTAGATAAATGTAGGAGCAAGAATGAGATCCATAGGAGTTGGGATGGTGGAGATATTTATTTTACAGTGGAGCTTCTTGACTTATTCCGAAAATAAGAAAAAAAAGAAATAATAGCACCACGTGCTGGGCTGTTGGTGTTGTTCAGTGCACAAGAAAGGCCTGCTAGTTGTATGGGCTTCTGTGGAGAGGATATGGGCCAGAGGGCTACATGGCGTTCAGGGCCCAACACAACAAAACGGGAGAAGAGAGAGAGATCGAAACAGGGAGAGGGAGCTCACTGTTCCAGACGCCATGGCCGGGAGCACCAAGAGCTCAAATCGGCATGGGGAAAGGGAGATTCGGCGGCTGGGGAGTGGGGGAATCAGATCTTCTTGGCTCTATGGTTCCATTTGAGGTATAAATGCGGATGGATGCTATTGGAAAGCAGAAGCTGCACGGGGAAGAAGAGAGGCAACCATGGCTGCTCGATGCGAGCTCGGGAGAGGCAAGGAGACAGGGGAAAAGTGGATTGAGGAAGTCAAGTAGGACCTGTTGTTGCTTACCAGGAACTCGTACTTGACGGAGACGCGCCGGCAGTGGAGATCGACGCGGCGGCCGGAATTTTTGGGGAAAGAAACAGAGGAGCTCGACTCGGGAAGAGATCGGGCTCACTGGAGCAGAAATCAGAGCTATGGTGGGGCGACGGGAGGAGGCGGTGTAGGAGGAAGACCACAGGCCCTTTTTATAGCAGGGAAAGGCGGTTTGTGCCGTCAAATTTCGCCGGCAATGATATGTGCTTCGACTGAGAGATCTTTGTGGCGCATTGAAGGCAAACGTTTGCGTAGCGGCCAAGGCTTGGTCAAGGATTGCGGCGCGGCATGGGTGTGTCAGGTCGGCGGCAAGGTCGTATGCCTATGTGGCCAGTGGCGTAGTGCATCGGGACGGAGAGAGAAGGCTCGCCGGTCACTGTGATGGAGATTTTCCCAGCAGTGGCGTTTGCTTAGCGGCCAAGGTTGGTCAAATATTGCGGCGCGTGCGCGAGCTCTTCAATTCGGCGACGAGGCCGTACGCCCACTTGGACGAGGACGCGGCGCACCTGGACGGTCGCCGAAGGTCGGTGGCGAAGTTGAGAGAGCGGAAAATACGGGAGGAGTTGCGGCGCGGGTTTGACCTCGGGAAGCGAAGCGCTGACGGTGTGGCGTCACCACGGCATGGCTACAGCGGCCGGAGATGAGCTGGAAAGGTGAGGGAGTGGAAAAAAAAATATATCGGCGGCGGCGCTGGCGAGCTCCAGAGAGCTCGTCTCTCTCTGGAGGAAGACGATAGCTCGAGCAGGCCGAACTGGGCTGCAGCACTCTGAGCTGGGCCCAGAGGAAAGAAAACAAGCAGCCCACTCAGAAATTCAGGAAAAGGAGAGACTGGGCTGAGCTGGGCCGTCTAGAGGAGAAAAGAGGATGAGGCCCAGAGGGGTTTAGGGAAAAGGTTTCGGTTTTATCTTTTCGGGGATTTTGAATTTGAAAGAATTTCAAATTCGCACAAAAACAAAAACCAAACAAATATTGAAAATAAAGACAATAAAATACGGGAATGCATATGGTGATAGTTTTGCCAATTTAAATTCAATATTTTGAATTCGAGGTGAATTTTCTAGGGTTCAACATATAATCATTTTAATTTGTTGTAAATTCGAAAGTTCAAATTTTTAGTGGTCTTTAAATGAAAGCAAACACTTGAGCACAAATTTTATATTTTGAAAATTCAGATTCAACTAAGTTTGAATTACTTTTGGTAGTTTTATTTCTAAAATTTGATCAGAAGGAAAGAAATAAACAAAATTCAAAATCGGAGTGATTTTTATTCCATTTTATTTTTGACTTGAAATTTGGGATGTTACATTTCTGATTTAAGGGTTACGGTTATTTAGTTGAAGACTTTTACAACACATAATACCGTATAATACCACTCGTAAATAAGCTAATATTCTAAAGGGTATTTTTAGAATCACTTATTACATCAAATCTTTAAAACATTGTGCGCCTCCGCAAACTTCCTGCATCACCGTTCCGGATGCTATATGCTCTTTTGATGACCTTGCCAAAGCTTATCAGTGGCCTTTGGACTACATGTAGAACTGGTCCAATTGTGGTGCTCACTGCGAGCAGCCTCTATGGCTCCACCAACAAAACTTTTAGCACAATCTCCACCAGCAGTTGCCAGGCCCTCGCCGTACCAAGAACCTAATAATTTACCAGTGCCCATATACGAGAACCTAAGATTTTCTTCCCAATACTGCTCAAATTTGATAAAACTACTCTAACATTCTAGTAAGTATTAATGGTGGGAGGCTGAACTAGTACTGATTGATTGAGAGCAACAGATGCATATGACTACATCGTATTGTGCTCGCTGGTGTGACTTCAATTGGATTGCATATGCTATATAGGTTTGAAAATTTTAGCTGAAATAGTTTTCTTTTGCAATAACGAGACACTGAGTTGGCAGTTTACACTTGTAATCCTTCCGCACCTGCTTCAATCTTCTGATTTTTGTACAGATGAAAAGTCATCTGCAGTCCATATGCCTATTCTTTTTTTTTAACTACTTACAGCAATTTTGGAAGGAGGGGGGGGGGGGGGGGGGGGGGGGGGGGGGGTGGGGGTCTTCCGCTCTTGGTTGAAATTGTATGTGGGGAATGGGTGAGGGCACTGGGGAAAAAAAAATTATACTGCAAACCAAGGATGTTTGGTGAAATTTTCCTGGTTCAATATGGACTTTTAAAAGACCAAAATTCATAATCTGTAAGTATGGATGAGGTGGTTGTGCCTCTTTTAGTCCGCATCGTGAGACCCAGGTTGACGTGCTGTTATGTGTTTCAGTACATTGCATTAATCCCTAACAAAACTCAGACTGTGACGCTATAGGATTTTTACTATGCACAATATATATCACCAGTATATACTGGTGGTATTTCGAATCCGACGATTCAGATTAGTTTTTCTTTCACTTCCAGTACCGCCCACTACTGCAGAAGAGCAAATAGAAGACACTATATTACAGACGGGGAATTAGATCCCGTCTGTAATATAGTGATCACAGACGGGTTTAATCTATCCACGTCTGTGATATATTGTTAGGTCAAGTTCTGAACCATGTGAGAAGTATATCACAGACGGGATTTAATGTTCCCCGTCTGTGATGACTAAGCAGTACCGTATCACAGACGGGGGATCAATAACCCGTCTGGTGTTGCCATCTCCTGGACCCGAAAATTTATTCCATTCTGATTTATAGCGATGTCCTCCGCCTTCGAGTACCCGTAGCCGTGAGACTTATCCGGATTCTCCCTCCTCTCTCGTTGCCTTCTCTCCCAACGCAGCCGCCGGCGCCGGCGCCACCGCCCAAGCTTCTTCCTCCCTCCTCCCTCTCCTCTCCTCTCCCATGCCACCGAGCAGATCTGCCGCACGCGGACCCCGACGACCTGGTGCACGGACGCGCCTGCCTGCTGGGTGTCGAGGCAGCCACCGGGAGCAGATCTGAGGCATGCGAGCGGGACCCCGAGGAGGTCAACCCGAAGCCTGCCGACGAGGTGTCCCCGACAACTGTGGCTCCAAGGCGTCGTAGTCTTCAACCCCTACGCTGCTGCTATCCACGACGTCCAGTGGAAGCTTCCTCACCGAGATCTGCAGCGATGCATGGACGGTCAGGTGAGGACTTCCTCCCTTAGATCTGCGGCGGCCCTCCACACGACAGCCACCTACCGTCCGTCTTCCCGGCAGCGTTCTTCATCACTTCCACGTGGTAAGCTCCAGAATCCTTCTCCAGCCACCTACCCCTTCCTCTAGGACGTGTTTTTTGGACGCCCGCAACCTGTTCGACTATATGCCCCACTGCTATAACTATACTCAATATCTCTTATTCGTGTGGCATAGTTAGCTAGATGGATTAGTGGCCATAGTTTGCAGTTCTATGTGACCCTGGTTGTGTTTTCTTGGAAAGCTAGTGCCTGCTGCCGTGCTTGAAGATTAGAATTTGTTAGAGCTCGGGAAAATCTAGGATTTCACGCAGATTAGGACATGTCAAAGCTAGTGGTATGGCACTGTTGCTACATTTCATTTTGACTGCATCTAAACCTTTAATTTCTATGTTTGATATAATCATTTACATTTGGACTGCGTCTGAATTGCATTGAGATAATTTGTCCTGTTTCTTTTCCACTGAACTAAAGCTTACATTTTGCACAGTGGCAGCAGCATATGTGACTAGCATATGAAGTTAAAGTCGGGTAAGCTTCTCCATTTGCTTTGATATGTTCAATATTGTAGCATGTGTAAACTTGTTTAGTTCTCTTGATGCTAATATGATAGAATTTTATGCACATCGTCAAATACGACATTCTTCTGGATGCTAGTTCTTTTATGTGACTGAAAGCTTTGTGATTCATGGGGCGTAGGACTGAATTCATTTTGAATTGAGTAGTTGTCTCAACTGGAAGCATGCTCCACAACTGTATTGTAACATAATCTTTTATGTAACTACCAAAAATTGCTGGATTTTTTATAATAAGTTGCTTTTATCTTACCATTGCAATGCTTCTCTGAAATTCTCTTCCTGCTATGTGTCTTTCTGTAGCTTACACTTTGCCTATGTCGGATGCCATAAGAGAAAATTCTGTAGCTCAGTTTATCAATAGGTTCATGGGTATCAAGAGTACTTATCTGATATTTGTCATGTTTAATACTGTCAGGCATGAAGTTGACACCATGAAGCAAGCTGGACCAAAATTGATGCTTTGTATGCTCGCCAAAATTGTACAGTAGTATGTTTCTTAAATGTAGGTTTCTGAATCTCAGATGCATTTCTTAATATTTGTCTGTTGTGCACTCAGACTATAAAATTGTGCTTATAACTTCTATTGCTACATACAACATGGTTATATGTTTCTGATCAAGCAGTAATAATAATCCTTAGAAGTGTGTGTTCTTGAACATGCAGGCTAACTGATTAGGAATCAGGTTATTGGGTTTCTAGTCAATCTTATGAAAGAAATGGATTTCGCAAGAAAGGTAAGAGTTCTTTCTCATTTGTAGATGTTTCTAGTATTTTGGAATGACATTGCACAGATTGACTCAGACATGATTATTTGTAGCTGTGATCAGGCAAACTGCATAGCTAGTGTTCACCTTGTGATGTTAATTCACCAAAGTCATGACAACATATTTTGTTGTCCCCGATTTGTTAGGTATTGCTGCTTGCACATACTCCCATCTTGTATGGCTTGGAATGAAAGTGACAATTCTGTTCCACTGTTGGGCTTTATTTTGTTTCATTCAAGAGACATCATCAGTACACAACTTTTTGAAACTAGAGTTTTATGCCTTATTGAAGAACAAACTATTAGTAGACTTGCAAAAATCTTGGAATGTGAATGTCCCTGTACATTAGAAACTAGAGTTCTATGCCTTATTGAAAAGCAAGCTGTGCAAACTCTGGATTAGACTAGAAAATTGGATGTAAAGTTTGGTTGTTTGTTATTTTTTACTAGCAGTTTGGTTGATTCTTCAATTTTTACTTTCAGTTTGGTTGATTCTTCATTTTTTTCTTTCAATGCAGCTTATTTTCATTGTGATTAAGTGAAGCAAGCATGCTGGACAGTCAAATGGATTTCGCATTCTCAATTTTACTGGCTATATAACTACCCATCATTGTCCAGAGTTTTAGTGTCCAGAAGGTGCAGGATAGTTAATGGTGAGTTTGATCTCCTGCGAGCCATATTGTTGCAGCACATTGGAGTAGCTAGGCACTACTAAGTAGCAGTAGTTAGCAAGAACAAGAATGCCCTTTACAGTTGTATTTGTATTTCTCATTGTTGCAATAAAGAATCTGGATTTTGTGAATCTTCTTCTCATATCCTTTCTTTGAGATATGTTATTGTACTAACATGATGGGACTATTAAAGAACTAGAAGGGGGGGCATTTTTTTTTATTGCTTCTGAGAGACATCACAGACGGGGTTGAGTGCTACCCGTCTGTGATACAAGGGCCATTACAGACGGGGAAATTCACCGTCTGTGATATGAAGTCATCACAGACGCGGACGCACAGACGGGGCTGCTTCCCGTCTGTGATGTCCATTTTCCCCCGTCTGTGATGTCTGTTTCTGTAGTAGTGGCCAGTATTGTTTAGTAGTATAGATAATATTGGCATTACATCGGCGGCGGAACATGGTAAATCAGTGTCGTGCGCAGGGTGGCTAGGCCACAGGTGGCGGCAGGACAGTGTGGTGGTGGCGTGATGGAAAGGAGACATATATGAGTAGAACGGCCATGGTACCCTTCACAATACCACCAGTATGATGCTAGTGGTACTGTGCACCATAAACTCGTCAAAAACTTTAAGGAAATAGTTAATGGTCATAATAATATATTGCTATGAAAAGCTGCTAACAAAATGTTGAACTTTGCCTCGATCTGGCAAGCATCTTGCTCAACATGGAGAGAAGTGCCACAAGAATGCGCATGCAACCAAAGATGGAAGTACTACCCGAGTTTGCAGTGCAGGTGTGGTGTGTTCGTTCGGCATCAACTCTGGTGTGGGCAGACGTGCGTCGTATAATGCGGGTTCTGCGGCGCTGCTGGAGACAAAGACCCGCATTAGCGACGCGGGTCGCACTCCTCGACCTGAATGGCCCTCTGGCGCGGTCATCTGGGCTGGTGTGCCGCACCTCCAGCGCTGCTCCGCGCTGCTTTTTTTTAGACAAGGGGAAAACATCCGGCCTTTTGCATGTTTTGCATACAGCCCAAAGTTAGAATTATTACAGAGACGATGTCCCAGAATGAGAGAATGAATCCATATAAGAGTAAGTACACAGTCTACTATGCGACGGCCATCCATACTTGGCGACGGCCCTCATGGCTACAACTTCCAAGATGTGACAAACTTGTACCACCTGCTCCCTGTAGGATTCTTTTTGCAAGTCTCCAGAAACGAAACCGATATGTCCACCCGAAGACCACCCGTAACAGTGAAACCATTGTCTTTTCGTTAAAACAAAATCATTGCGACATAACCATATCGACCAAAACATGGCAGCCACTCCTATAAGAATTAGGCATTTTTCTTTTGCTCCCTTTGAGCTAAGCCATCCCTCCAAGATATGCTTATGTAGCGTTTGGATGTTGGACTTGAGAGCTGGAATTAGGAATTGGTATTGGCTCAGCCAATTCCAGTGTTTGGATGTCGCCGGAATTAGGAATTGGCATTGGAGGCCCAATTCCATAGCATTGAAAACATAACTAAGTTGTCCTGTCCACAATTCAGAGGTCTG
Source organism: Eragrostis nindensis (assembly GCA_012490785.1). Lineage (NCBI taxonomy): Eukaryota > Viridiplantae > Streptophyta > Magnoliopsida > Poales > Poaceae > Eragrostis > Eragrostis nindensis. The sequence goes on along the minus strand of JAAXCT010000053.1, from coordinate 1,186,262 downwards.
ACCCTCTGAATTCAGTAGCATTAGAGCGTCTTCATCAGGGATTGCCGGTTTTTGAATTCAAAATTCAAAAAAAAGAACTTTTTTAAAAAAATGAAACAAAAATATGATTGTAAAACCGTCGGTAACCGGACCGATTACTGGAAAAACCGAAAAAATCTGTCCGGATTTTGAATTCAAAATTAAAAAAAATGAAACAAAAATATTTTTAAAAAACTAGATGAAATTTGCAGCGCAATGGTGGAACAAGAACACAAAAATTCCATCGCCGAATTCAGCCTCTGAGTTGAATTCTAGCCCTCAATTCTATCTACATCCAAACAATCGCAATTGGCATTGAGGACATTTCAATACCTAGGCTGATTTGGTATTGAACCCAATTCAATTCCAAGGCCTCCAATATCTACATCCAAACGGACCCTTATACTATTTGGCTTTGGAAGGCCAGTAGCAATATTGAAAATCTGCCAGATGGACTTAGCTATGGGACGCTTAAAGAATAAGTGTTGTATAGTTTCATTTTGATTACAGAAACTACACTTTGAACTTCCTTTCCACTTGCTCCGCGCTGCTTCGATCCCGACAGATGAGCTTCTCGATCGAATGCTGGATGGAGCCAAAATTATTGTTGTCTCGACAAGTTCCATGCAGTGCTAGACCACTCATGCTGTGAGCACGTACGCACCTGGAGTTTGCTCCATTGAGCACTCAGATTTCCCTATGCCCCTCATTCCCAATGAAATTAGCAGCGAAATATGTTTTCTTCTCACGAAACGAGTTATGTTGTCCCGTGTTAGGCAATAGCTAGCATCCATAACGAAATGAATTACATGTAGGAAGGGGAAGTTAGCTAATGCACTGTGTGATGTAAATATATAGGACACAATAGTAGTGCATGTCCATGAGGACGTTGTGCTCTGACCATTGGGCCCGACGCTGCTGTCTGTTGGTGGATAAGTTACGATCGATCGTGACCATTGACCACGTGTAACGGATGTGAACTATATAATTAGTGAGAATTCTTTGAAACTTATTTTCTCGGTTTTAGTGGTTATTTATGTGACTTAAATGCCATCTGGGTCTGCTATATCGATTTAGACAATAATAGCTGAAATAAATTTCTTTTTCTACAACCAGACATAAATTTGTAATTCAGTGAAAATTTCATTATTTCCTTCACTAAAAATATGCTGAGAAATTTATCAAAATATCTGATATTTTGTTTTTCCTGTGGGTTAGAGTGCTAGCACCAGTCTTTTATTTTTCTTTTCAAATGGCCAATGCAATGATCTTTGGTTCGTTCAACTTATTTGAGAACAGGAGCTTGTTGTAACCGTGCATTTTGTCAATTTATCATCAATGATTAATTTTACGTTTAGACTTCATAGATCATGATTCTGCACTCACTCTCTTCAATTGGAAGCAAATGAACAAACAGTTGGTGGGGCCTCTGGCGGTAGGCAATGGGGAGATATTTTACGGCCAAGTGTAGAGGATGTCACCGGCGATGATTCCATCTCGGGTGTGACATCCTGACTCAGGGCTTAATAGAATTGATAGAATACTCATACTAATAAGTTGCAACTTCTTTTCCGGAAGCTCATCGAAAGAACTCTGAGATTAAGCGTGATTGGCTTGGAGCAATTTTATGATGGGTGACCGACCGGAAAGTGTTCCCGGATGCCACGAGTGAGGACAAAGTGCGTAGAAAAGACTTGTGTTGGTTTGTGAGGGTAGTCTTGAGATCCTAGAGAGCTGCCAAGTGTAAGCAGGCCCGGCTCGGGGAGCGGGACGTTACATCGGGCAGCGTGCTGGACGAAGGATGATGCACCGGCGACGACAATCGAGGGCATGCGGATGGCGCAATAGAAGCCACCAACGAAGAACACTCTGGAGGCCTTGACCTTGGATGGCAGCCAGATGGTGCATGGACTGGACGGAGTAATGCAGCGTCGAATGGTGGACAGGGGACTCCAGGCCTTCCAACAAAGCCGGCAAGGATTCACATGGTGGTCGGCCCTTCCCATGATGACTCTTGTCGTCGTGCCTAGCTGGAGGCCGTTAGCGACCACCAGTTCCAGCGATGATACGATTAACACATTACACTGTTCATTTCATGAACAAGGAATTACCATATATAAAGAGTGAGATCAGACATGTAAGTGATAAGTAAATCCATAAAGGTGTCATGTTTGGTGCGTCTCATTTAGCAAACATACATAGTCACGTCACTCTCACTATGAAGCGTGGCTCCATGTAGCATCTAATATTTTTTGACATCAAAATGATTTCTCATAGTGTCTTTTTTTACTGATCATGTAACGATAAGTGCACTGGTAGGAATACGCTGCACACATCATGCTTGGTGGTCCCACGGCGCAGCCCATATGAGATGCGACCGAGTTACAAATCTGAATATAACTAGTGGGTGGCACACGCATTTTCTCGGCTAGTTTAAGCAATCCAACTGTTGTATTGTATCACATGGAGCACACCCTACTAGCCGAGGGCAGAAGTTCATTAGACACTCACAGTAGATCTCCCTGTGCAAGTCGAAGCGATTCGACAGGCCCGGATTCTGAGCAAAGACAAGGACAATACTATTACAATGAAGTGCACAAAAATACAACTCAATTTTTTTCTCAAAGAAAATTGCGGCTTTCTCTATCCATATTTTTTAAAATTATTTTACATTTTCTGTCACAGAAACTTTTTATCAGACTTGAACACATCAAGAATTAATTACGAAGGTTTCTGCATATTTGTACTATAGGGATTTAATTTTTTCCAAGATATAGGGCACGTGCACAGTCTTTTCTGTGGTTGTTAGTGCACCACATGTAGTTAACCCCAATTCTGATCATAGAAGCTAGTTCACATTCTACCTCCAGTTACCACCCGTTCCTGCTACCACCCATGCTCAAATAAATCAGAAGCTGGCTGGTTTTTTTACTTTTGTTTGGCATGCATACCGGATCAATGTAGTGTGATCTTTGGATGCTGTTGCATTTCACAGAACACCCTTGACTCATTGACCTGCACCTTCATCTCCAATTTTGGTATGTGAGGGGGTATATATAAGGATGGAAGTACCTAGGAGGATGACATATGTTCGTTGCTGAATTGATTTGGTAGGTGCTATAACAGTGGGTCCATCTGGCCATATAATGTGATAAAAAAGGGAATAGGGTATAATGCTTTTATAGCACATAAATGCTGGCAGCTACAGCGTTTCATAAACAAAATAATGATACTGGCAGGTGTAGATATGTGATATTTAGTCATTAAAGAAGCCGGTCATAGGTTATTCTTGTCAAGCTCACCCAACGCCGTGCCATGATCGTTTCGAATTTGCCAAGAAGGACCTGAACCTTGTTCCAGTGGTATCAATTTGTCCCAAAGGAATTAAAAGGTCACACCTGAAGACCCAACTGTGTGTCTTTGGTTCTGAATCTCAATAGCCATTTCTTCCAAAAATTTACTAGCATGACCATCTGTCCCTGACTCATCATGGTGCGCAGCTTACAAGAGAAAATCTGGTTCTAGTTAGCATTCACCAGGTGCTACACACCCAATAGGAGAAACCCTCATTCACCTGTGACATACACGTACAACAAAGCACCACCATCAAATGCCGTACATTAAACTGCAAAAGACTAGCAAGACTGTGATGCCTGCTGGGCCGCTCAGATTCCCGTTGCCTTTGACATTAGAATGGCCATCCGTCTGTACTGGATACATTGACATAGGGATGCTGTTTGTGACGGATCTTGGTTTTAAATAACAGGTGCCCAGGCCGGGACGGAAGACGCTGGAGGGGCCCGCGCGTGATGAGACGCGGGAGGAGCGACGGCGCCTATCTTGCGCCACCTCCGGCGTACGGGTACGGTTCGGAAGCGCACATCGATCGTTCGTGGCCGGCGATCATCTCGCCGAGCCTGTCTGCGGGGACCTCAGCCCACAGGGGCGGCGCACAGCGATCCATGCATGTCCTGGGAGTTGTTCGGTGTTGGGTTCCATTTGGATTGAGAGTGTATTTGGAAACAGATGACTCTCCGTGAACACGGTAAAGTTGGCCAATGCAACTGGGTCAGGACTATGCAGGGGAATCAAACACCCTCGCAAAAGCCTGGACAGGACGCACCTAGCTAAAAGCTCCCCGTGCACGCGGAGCCCAACTGGCTCGAGTGCCCTGCAGAACGTATCTCGATGAGTGTTTGTGTGTCCGCTCTGCATGCTTCAATGTGGGCTTGCAGGCACAATCATTCTGGCAGGTTTTCTGCGCGTCCCGCGAGCTTCCCGGTCTAGTTCTGGCTAAAGCCATGAAGATTACTCGGTATCCACAAATGCCCTGCAGTGCCAAGCCTCTGAAGCTATCATTGGTAACAGACCTTTGCTACGTTCAACGGAGCACTCAATTTTCCCTATGCCTCTCATTCTCAGTAGGAAGCAGTGACAATATTTGTTTTTCCGCAAAATGGAACATACTAAGGACATTGGGTTGGAGGGAGGCACATTGTGATGTCAATATATAGCATAGGATGTTGTTTGAGATCAGAGAGAGGCGCTAGTCTATAAAAGGCTATATGGTGTCTTCTGACAATGTGGCTCCTGGCTGGTACATCTTTAGCCTCTATTTACATGGATAATTAATAATCTTGACCCATTGCACATATAGGAAATATATATTTTTTCTTTATTTATTTATAACACTGTTTACATGCCAACTAAACAACCCGTTGTAGGAGGACCGCCACCACAGGTCGGTTCCCCATAAGTACCGACCAAGGCTACCAATGAGTGACCTTTTTTTTAACCCTAGCATGAATATTCGCTTCCATTGAGAATCAAACATGAGTCCCAAGGAGTGCTGCTGCGACAACTTAACCGCTACGCTAAAGACCCTTCTGAATTAGTAAGGGGTATTGACGTGACTCCCCAAAACAAATATATTGATTTACATATTGTTTTTATAATAGAGCACATGCACACGCACACGCACACATGCCACTATCACAAGTCAAGCTTTTAGAAACTGGATGAACTGGCAGCGAACCTTGTTACTCAAACCAGTATTTTACTCGCACCTGTCAACATTTTCCAAAGAAGAATGATCAGCCATCGGTCGGTCCAAAAATCATCATTCTCTTTTAGTTTGAAGGGATGTGTCTATATATATTTTGTATGCCTCTTGCACTTCATTTGTTAATTATCTTTGTATAAGACAATATCTTAACTTTGATTAGCATGTTCTAAAAAAACTTCTATTAGCGCTATGTACAGTTCAGACCACCCCCCCCCCCCCCCCAAAAAAAAAAAAAGATTATGACAGCTACAGGAGGTCCATGGAGTGCGCCAGAATCTTAATCCGTGCGAGTCTTTTCTCCTGGCACGGCCCATTCTCAAACAATAGTCCCGTTAAAATTCTTATGGGCTGGAACGTCCATCTCTCCACCTTCCACCTTCTCTTAGCATTGTTTGCACATTTCCTTGGGAGGAGGTATATATAGAAGAGCAGAAAAGAGCACTCGTCAACCAAGTGTACAGAGTTCATATAAATTGCAGGGACCGCAGAAACTACTCTTTTCGTCCTTTAATATAAGGTATTTATAGTTCAAAATTTCTCCCTTAATATAGGGCATTATAGGAAAAAAAGCAAACTGTCTAGCATTTAAACTCAAGGATAAATTAGGGGTATATCGTTGCCTTTAACTAACTGAGTAGTATTTTTGTGTTTAAATGCTACCCTATATTTAGAGACGTAGGTAGTGCAACACAACTGAGCGGAATAGTATTTAAAGAGGTAGGTCCGCTTTAAATGGTGGACAAGAATGCTCTGGGCTTCTCCAAAGTAACAGTCGGCACGCTGCAAGATGCTAAAACTACATAGTGAATTAAGGAAATCAGTTTGCTCTAGGCATCCTTTCTGCTGGCGGCCTCTATGTCTCCACCCACAAAAGTTTTGCCACAATGTCCACCAGCAATTGCCCAGGCCTCACCATACCCAGAAGCCAATAGCTTACTGGTGCGCCATTGTTTCCTTCCCCATATGTATTGCTCCAATTGATACAGCTACTCAAAAATACACTAGTACAAAAAGAGCCTTTAGTGGCGGGCAAAATAAGCCTATAATGGCGGGCAACAGTGCGCCACTGCGCTTCCGCCACTAGAAATGCACAAAGAGCAGTGGCGGACGGGTGGGTGCGCCACCAGAAAAAGGTCCAGTGGCGGGCATGCTGACGTCAGCAACCCGGCCACTGGTGACGGATTCAACAGTGACGGGCATGCTCACATCAGCATGCCCGCCACTACAATGGTTTTTCCCAAATAAAAAAAAAGGCTCTGTTACCTCTAATCTGCCCAGATTTCCTCTTTGATGTTGCTATATAGCAATACTAAGCTGACAATCTTGCAAATTATAAGCACTACTAGAGACACCAAAATTAATGAGTTACTATGCAGGATCTAGATTAATTGTACAATGACAGAAGCTGGGCAAAATCGATTAACATCGGCATGATATACACATGATATACATAGCAATTAGCCTCAGCATGACACAATTAGCATCGACATGATATATAAAAACTGAGCAAAATCAATTCGCCGCACCAGCAGCTTCTGAATGGACTTGTGACATTGTTACCTGTCCACATTAGGATCACAACCTGAAAAATCAAATGAACAGATAAAGGTAAGCCTATAGCAAGTAAAGATTGAACCAGGCGAGAGAACACTTCTGAACTGGGGAAAACATCAAACACATTGCGGGTCGGATTGGACCAAACGTTTCCACTCCTGGAGCAAGAATGGAGGCGGAGGCAGAGAGCATAGGGCGTACCTCAACGAAGAGGACGGTGTCGCGCAGGTTGAAGAGCTCGAGCAGGTCCTCGACACCACAACGGCATGGCGGGTTGCACAAGAACTCCCTTGAACACGGCTGCTCCTCGTCGCACAGGACTCGCTGAGGAAGAAGTGAGGCGCCGTCGCCTCATGACCACGCTCGACGCGTCGAGGACGCCGCCTCGACTCGCCTCGGGGCCGCGCTTCTGCTGCTCCTTGTCCCACAGGAGACGCCGGCCCGCCCGAACCCTAGCCACCGCCCTCGCCGCGCCGGTGTAGTTGCTGCCGATGCCGCCACCAACCCACGTGCTCGCCTGCTCGAGGTCGCCGCGCGGTGTAGCTGCTGCCGACGCCGCCACAAACCCACGTGCTCGCCTGCTCGAGGTCGCCGCGCCGCCCACTCGTCGTCGATCTGCGCCACCCATTGTCGATCCGGCCCGCTCGTCATCGATCCGCACGAGATCCGCCGCCGGAGATCCGCACGAGCTCGTCATCGTCTATCCGCTCGAGATCCGGCCCGTCGTCGTTGATCCGCCGCCGCGCCACCTCGCCACCCACGCCTGGCCCACCAGCGCCGCCTCCCGTGGGGGCAGAGAGAGATGGGAGATGGCGCTCCGCCATACGCAGGTGGCCGCGAGGTCGACGGGGCGACGGATCCGCGCGGTCCGGCTTTGCACAGGGAGGAGAGAGGGCGGCGGCGGTGTCTGGGAGAGAGGAGAGAGGGCGGCGGTGTGCATAGGAGAAGAGAGGAGAAGGGAGCGAATGAAGTTGAAAACCTAAGGCTGATTTATATATGGACTCAAAGACTATGGTTGAAACGGACCCAAATGGGCCGGATAAGATGTAGTGGCGGACAGGCCATCTCAGCAGTTCGTCACTGAAAGAAAAATAACAGTGACGGACAGCAGTGATGTCAGCTCTTTCGCTACTGTTGTCTAAGTTTCCAGTGGCGGACGGTGATGACGTCATTGTGTCCGTCATTGATGAGTGGCTACAGTGTTTGGCGCTCGCTGATGTCAGCCCGTCTGCCACTGCTAGCTGCTACAGTAATTGGCGCCGAGCTAGCAGTGACGGATGGATGGGTGTCCGCCACTGCTATAAAAAATCATGTGTCATATTTAGCTCTTTTTGTACTAGTGATACTATGTAGATTTACACTCAGTTGGCCATTCACACTTTACGCTTTTAATCCTTGCGCAGCTGCTTCAATCTTCTTATTTATGTACAAACGAACAGTATGTTTCCTGGGGTCCATAGGTCTATTGATATTTTACTGCTTCACCAGATTCGATTCGGAGAGCGGGGGCAATCTAGGGGAAAGTTGTATGAGGAGAATGGGTGAGGGCGCAAGGGAGAAATATTTATTGGGAACCGAGCTTATTTTGTGGAATTTTCTATATTCAATAGCACTGAAAATCCTAACAAAAAGAAATACTAAAATCATGTCCAGCGACACTAGTTGAGGATGCATCTGATGATGAGGAAGTTGTCTCAGATGTGCTTAAGGCAGTTGAGGACCCAATTCCTCTCGTCACCACCAAAGATGATTCCACTCAACGTACTACTGAGGTCAAGATAGATCAGCAGACTGACGATCCTACGTTGGAGGCGACCTCTTCCTCAGATGCCACTGCCATGAAGGGCGAGGACCCAGTTTGTTTTCCCATGCATCCCCCATCACTGCAAACAAATACAACAAGACGTCGACGCAAGTCCTATGACCGATCATCACTCCGTCAAAGTGTCCGCCTGGCCCAAAGCAAGATTCTAAAAGACTTGTGTATCGTGGGGAATGACGGGAAGCTTGATGAGGACATAGTACAAGTTTATGCAGACTGCGTGAAGGAATTGTTGCCGCCCGACCTTTTCATCACGCTAATGAGTTTGCACCTTCTAGGATGTTGTGGCAGGGATTTCTCTACCTCTGTGTTAGATGTAGCTTCTCGTTGAGTTGGTTTATGTTGTCCGTTGGCCCTTCCGTTCGAGCTGTTGTCTAAGTCTGCTGTTGTTGTTAGTGCAGTCGTAACACTTGGGTTGTTATGGTTGTTGTCATCTGTATGTTTTTACTTTCCTGTATTTAGCCTTCCAGAGCCACTTACTTGTATTTATTCCTTCTTTAATTAATGAAATTAATTGGCACTATCTTGTGCCAGTTTTGTTTCAAAAAAATTCAGGTGTTAGAAAAAGGGTTATAAGCTATGTACAAGAGATGGCAGTGGAAACAATTACTATTGCAATTTCAAAGGGCAAAATAGTCATTTATCAAGAGATTCTCTCCTTAGGCCTTTGGAAGGCACATGGGGCTAAATGGCAAATCCCGTGGAAGCGTAGTGTCTCATGGAAAATTTTGCCCTTAATCTATATGCACAAATTGCATCCATCCAAATTATCTCCACCTGTTGTAACCAAAATCTTGGCACCATCCGCTTGTACGAAATACGCAACTGGTCCGCATGAGTAGAAAAGCAATGGTATAACCTTCATTGTGTGGGAAACTTCAACTATAGTTAATGCGAGGGGAATCAACTCCGCTGTTTTCTCACTTCCTGGGACCACTCATTCCAAACATGTTTAGTAAGCTAGGGAAATGTTAACGTGCAATCAATGTTGACACTCGTGCATTTCTATAACTATCCATGTTCGTACCAGGGTGCACAAAGCAGTGGAGACAAGGGAATCTTTATGTGGTGTGCCTAGCTGGCTAGGTCGATACAAGTCGGAGTGAAGTAAGAGCTGGTATTGTAAGGCTCCAGTCCCTCAAAGGAAGATGGTTCTAGCTTGTCCTTTGTAGTAGTAAGGTGTTATGATTCTGGGGAAAAAATCAATCGCTCTCTAACTGTCCTTGTGTATTCATACCTTTTTACCTACTATTTTGTTGCCAGTTGATCGTGGTGATCACAAGATGATACATTTCAGTCGTACAATAGTTGGTGGACTATGTTGGCATTTCCAACTTTTCAGACTTTTGGGAACTTAGAATAGGATTGGTTTTGCAACACTCGATTTGATGTTGAGTACCCTACATTATTATGAATTCAAGTTTTTTTTAGGATACCCTAAAAACGTGACTTCATATAACTACATTACTTATTGATCTTAGTTGTAGGACACTACAAAATTGTGGCTTTTATCTCTGTGACATTAATTAAAGAAAAAACTATTACTAACTTTTTAATCTGTGCACGAAATAAAGCACCAAAGTTATTTTAATTTGCAGAAAAATTACATAAGTCTTAATCAATATGTTTTTATGGTAAAATTATTTATATTTGTCGTTAGACCAGCAAAGGATAAACAGAGTTGAACGCTCTTCAAGAATTAAATACAAAGGTTCCAGCTCACCTTTAGGCCACTCATCCAACAGTAGCATTGCATCGCACTTCTTGAAATATGGAATTTTCCACGCATTACAAAATTTCTACCCCTATATCACAGTATTGTTGTGTAAAGGTGGAACAGCGATTCGAAGGTTTTCTCAACCTGAGTGAGGTCTTCTTTTTAGTAAAATGCTTAGGTCTATCTTACCCCCGTAAGTTGACTTTTTTTACCAAATTTCTACCGGTGTGTAGCAATATGTACCGCCTCTCTATATGTTGAGCAGACACCACATACCAACTTCGTACGCTTGGACTTATCTTGATGCTTTGATATATTAAACTCAGAATTCTCATTACCAAGCGGTGAAGCTGACTGGCGACATGCTTCGGGTGGAATGCTGCCCGTCGGCCCTAGAGTCAACAAAATCACGGAAAGCATTCAGTTTCACGATGTCCCCCTCATTCTTTTTCATGGGGGTTGAAACTGGAAGGAGAACAGAGTCAAACAAGAGTTTCGGTGTGTGCGGTAAGTATATAGAAGTGGAATTGCAGGGCGAGTAAAGACTAAGGACTGGTGCCAGTATACTGCTCGGCGTATGGCCGGTTTGGACAATGTTAGATTGTGAGTAGCTTTCGGGTCTTTAAGATAAAAGACTTGCTCCCCTTGTGTAGAGAAGAAAAAAATGTCATGCTCTAATTTTTCCTAATCAAGCGTCCATTTTTGTTGCATGTTTATTTGATTATTTTCATCTTATAACTTGTAAGGAGAATACAAAATAGTCTTACTCATTCGGCGTGCTCCGAGGAGACATGAGCACCATGGCCAAGCTGCCGTGAGCGGCGGCCTATGACATGTAGATACGTGGTGGCTAGTGGAATCCTACGCCAAGCTGCCGTGAGGCCAAGATACCATGAGCTGTTTTCCCATGATGTCCTAGGCTTTGTTGGCGGCGCCAGGGAAAAAAATTAAGAGGACTTTTTATTGAAGCAGACAGGCCGCAGCTCACTTGAATCCGTTATTCTATTCAAGTGAGCTGCGGCCCGATGCCCAGGCGAGGGCGGAACACGCTGAGGGGCCCATGATGAGCCATGGATGGGCACACGGCTTCGCAGCGGCGGCAATCCATGTCTCGGGAGCTGATGATGATCGGTGTTTGGAAGCAGACTAAGTCCGTGATCACGGTATAGAAGGGGAATGCACCGGGAGCGGAGTCTGAGCGCGCAGCAAGCACCGTGAACAAGACGCACCTGGCCAAAGGCACGGAGTGTATGTGTGTGATGCTACTGTGCAGATCTGCGTGGGCTAGCAGGCAGGCAGGCGCGATCATCCTGGCAGTTTTTCTGGCGCGTCCCCGAGCTTCCTGGTCGAATGCTTGCTGATGACACGAAGATTGCTTGGCATGGATAAATTCCCTGCAGTGCTAGGCCTCTGAAGGAAATAATGATAAAGCACGTTTGTTACGCTTGAGCACTCAGTTTTCCCAGTGCCCCTCATTCTCAATAGGAAGCAGTGACAATATTTGTTTTTCCATGAAATGAAACATATGAAAGGACATTGGGTTGAAGTTGAAGGGAGGAGGAAGTTGGCCGAGGCACATTGTGATGTTAATAATATATGACAGTATGTTGTTTGAGATCGGAGAGAGGCACTAGTCTGTGAAAGGAAATGGTGTTCTGACAATGTGGCTTCTGGCTGCTACACCTTTATAGACTCTGTTTACATGGATAACTAATAATAATCTTGACACACTGCACATATATGAAATGTATATTAATTTTTCTTTCTCAATTTACAAGAACTAGACCAAGTGGCCCCCATAATTGCATGGGGTAGACATACTACACCGCAAAAGACAATTAGCGACCTCAGTGAGTCGGTAAAGATAGACTTATAGAGACAAACCATAGGTCTGTAAAAGTTAAGAATGAACCATAAGTCTGTGATTCTCTATTTACCGAGCTATATCATTCATGGGTAAAAATTTCAGTGAATAGCAACAAAGCATACGTCGGTAAATGTATCCATTGACGTCAGATGATGAGTTGGGAATTGAACAAGGCGGCAAAAAGAAAAATTAAGGCGGGCTGCAAAAACAATTCCGCGCCGCCCAAAGTCCAACCCTAAGGAAATTTCCCCAACTCTTGTTCTTTCCCCAATCCCCACTCCAAAATCAGGAACCGCGGCCGCGCAACCACGTTCAACCCGCCGTGCACTTGACCTTCCTTGCTGCCATCATGCATATAGGCTCTCTGCCTGCCCCCGCCGTTGTTGAGTAAATGCGCCGCGCAACTAGTTGCTTTTTGAAGGCAGTGTGCCTAGTTTCTTACTGCAACAACTGCAGTATGACTGTAATCACCGGCATCTTTTATTTTTTCATTATTTTTTCTCACGGCAGCTTGGCCATCATGGTGCTCGTGTCTCCCCGATCAAGCCTGCGCAGCGTCACACTTTTCTATTCTCTTCACAAGTTATAAAATGCAAATAATCTAATAAGCAACAAAATGTATTCACTCTTGGGAACTTTTCTTTAACAAAACACACAGGAGGAAATCAGAGCATGACACTTTTGTCTTCTCTCCACGAGTGGAGCAAGTCTTTTATGATAAAGACCCGAAAGCTAATGATGCAATGTAGTGGTGAGAGCTAGGCCACGTGATCTTTATGACACGGGTGTGGAACCAATACAAGATGAAGCATAATAGACCAGCTTGGGCAGTCAGTTGTATATATATGAAGACGCTCATAAGTCGCAAAAATAACCCTTAAATCATGAAATCAGAATAAAAAATCCATGGAATTCTCACTATTATATACTTTTTACCTGTACTGTACATGCAGAGGGTGACGGTTATGAGTTATCCAGAGCAGCCAGCAGCATCCGCATCATTATAGACAATTAAACACTACACTTGTACCTATACAACATCATATCCTATATATTTACATCACACCAAGGCTAACTTACATCTTCTTTCAACCCAGTGTCGTGCCGAGGTGGAAAGCTAGGACCTAACACAGGAACTAGACATATACATTTCATTTCATGAAAACTACACATTTCCACTGCTTGTGACTGAGAATGGGGGGCATCGGGAAAGCTGAGTGCTACCTGAAACTTGATCAATGTGCTTCAGCAACAAGAGATTCGAGAAGCATAGAACTGTGGGGAACTTGCGGAGGCTCGACAATATGGCTTGGGCCAGCATCCGAGGGGGAAGCTCATATGTGGGGACGGACCCCAAACCACCAGTACGAAACAGCCTACTTGGATATATGCAGCGGCGTGCAGTTGTTCTCGATGGGACAAACCCGCCGCGAGCCATCAACGTGCACTCCAACCCGATGCCGTTCGTCACAGCTCGCCGGCAAGCCATCTCTCCGCCGAACGCTGCCGTCATGTGCTACGAAACGCCGCAATCACGCCGCCGGACACCGCAGATTGGCAGACCCATGAAACCAATCAGCCGTCATATTCGGACCTTGCGGATCGCCGTCGAGCTGTCGTGCTGCCGGACGCCAGCGCTGAGCGCCGCACCACCACCCGCTGTCGTCACACACACCACGAATCTCCATCAAGCCGCCGGTTAATAGTACTATATTCTCATATTGGGCTCGATCATACAGCACGTTGTATCAGAAGACTATTGGATTTTAGATGTCATAATATAGGTGAAAATTAGCAACTTGGGCCAGTGTGTGAATAACAATGCACTTGAAAAAGGTAGGGAAAAAAATGCAGTGACTGGTTCTTCAGAGAAGTTAGTAAAATGCTATTACTAGAGACAATGACTTTGGTTTGTTACCTTAGGTACACTTTAATTTCTAAGAAAAAAATTAAATTGTGCATATTGTCATGTACTGTGACAAAAGAATTGTGGTGCGAAAAATACTTATGTACCAGGCTAAAGTGAATTGGTGGCCTAAAATGAATAATTCAAACCCTAATTACTCGAGCACTGTTGATAAAAAAAATGTGCCCTGTATAATCAAACCAAATAGTTGACGCCAGTAAATGTGATTAATTTTTTTCCATAAGATTAGACGAGACAAAGCACTAGCTAGTCGAATGCTGCGTCTTTGCCATTTCACGGGGCAACGGAACCACTTAATCCATGCATCCACCAATCAGGTTGAGCCATATGAAGACACCAAATAAACCCCCTTTGAGTGAATTTGTGTGATTGCAGTACCCACATTTGTATTTCATATAAGCAAAGTAATCTCTTCTCTTTGCTCAAGAAAAAATATATATATTTGTTAAAAACAAGCAATCTCTTGTCTTGGTGAGAAAATAATTCTATATTGTCTGACAAGTGCCTATGCAGCAACTATTTTGATCCTCCACTTGCTAACAATAATTAAAGGTAAAATTGTCTATAACACACTAAAAAACATGGCTTCGCCTCCAACACGTCAACAAAGTCCAATTTGTCCGCAAGACACTATGATTCCGGGGGTTCTCATCTATGACAACCGCTTAACAATTACTTTCAACTTTTTATCTCAATATTTAGGATACATTAGAACTTGAACCTTGGCACAAATATACATTGTTGCATTCTCTATAATTAAAAAATGGAGATAGTTTTTTTTATTGTTTGCATGGTTTGCTTGAAAAACTAAATATTAAAACAATGAACTAACAGTAAAAACAATAAAAAATATAGCTCTATTTTTTAGTGATAGTGAATGCAACAATGTATATTTGTGCGAAGTTACAAGTCCTAATGTATTCTAAGTATTGAGTTATGAAAGATGAAAATAATTATTAAATGATCATAGTGTGTCACAGACGAGAGCCCCTTAGAATCGTAGTGGACTGGGATTGTTTGAGGTTCGTTTGTAATCAGGAATGTAATATGCTTTAATATCGATGAAATTCCCTGTCGCAAAAAGGAAGTGTGAATTGCAAAAATTATGTCTAGTTTTCGGAAAAAGAAATCTATTTCAACTGTTATTATCTGAATGTGAATAGCATACACAATCTTATGATGGAAATTATGTCACATAACTGAACCTTAACACAGAAAAACAAGGAAAATTTTTTAAGGGATTCTCAGTGATCATATACTCCCTTTGTTTCAGAAAAACTTTTAGTTTTAAGTTTATTCTAAGTCAAACTTTTCTACCTTTGAATAATCTTTTAATCTTTAAATTCGTATGGTTTAAGAACATGTAAAGTATATATTATGAATGTGTATTACTCGTGGGAGAGCTTGAGCCGGTTCGAATTTCTTATCAAATTGTGCTGAGCCTGACTGTCAGCCCGTTATCTTAACAGGCCGAGCCGGCCTTGCTAACGAGCATATCCGAGCCGAGCTCTAACGAGCACAGCCGGCTCATTGTCCAGCCCTAGGGGCAAGGGATAGGTGTAGAGCGTCGTCCTGGCGTCCCATCGGGTTGGCCCGGGGGAAGCAAGGAGGTCGAGGAGCGGAGGCACCATGCCTAGCACGCCGATGGTGGCACGGTTGTCCTTGTTGAGCAGAGGGAAGCTAGCTCGGGAAAGCAACGAGCAACAACCACCGGTCGAGCAGATAAAGATGCAGCCATGCATCACACGGGCCGGCGAGGAACGTACTTATAGCCGAAATAAGCTAGCCATAATTAACCAACGCACATCACCGCTATTCAGCAGCCAAAAGGACGAACACGTAAGGCAGTAGAGGCTACGTGCCATGCAACAGCCACGACACGGCAATTGCCACATGCAGGAAGATGGGCGAGAGAGACATGGGCACAGCATGGAACTGAAGGAGTTCCGTGAGGCATACAGTCGATCATCAGAACCACGAGTAACCGCCCCGCACTACGGAACAAACACTTTTAATAGATTCAAACGCGCGCGCGTAAGGAAGCTTCGACAAAAGGAATGCACTCGTTTTGTGTAGCAGAATACATTGACGCGCGTCACAAACATAAACCGCACCATACAAAAGATGCAGGTACGGTCTGGATATTTCAGACGACACTTTTATTCCGAGAGATTCTCTATTTAGGATAGGTGTGAAATCTAGTAGCTAGTATGTTCCTAACGCCACTCATTCCCACGGAACACATACATGCTTGTCTAACGTACGTAGCCATACATTGGCGTTGCCCGTGGCTTTTTTTCTACCATACCGCAACCATGCTAGCGAAGAAGAAGATACTAACAAAAAAACAAGCGAAAAGGCCTATAGTTAGTGGTTACAAGAGCTTAGTAGCACCTCAGGTCCTGAGTTCGACTCTCCATGGTAGTGAATTTTGTAGGATTTAACGGCGTTGTGCTTTCAGCGCGGTAGGCGACGTGGCCGCTGACAGCAAGGCTCTAGGGCAACTTCGTCAATCTCGTGAATTTGATGGATCAGTCTACGAAGATGCTCATATAGATACGGTTTCCGCATGTGCGTATAATGGGGTCAATGTGCGTGCGTTGTGACTTGCATTGTGTAATCGAAAAAAATAGACGGGTAATCATAGAAAATAATTGATAAAGAGAAAAAAAAGGAAAATATCATGCAAAACATCACAAAGCAAAAAAGATACACTTCAAATGTTGATAGCGACAAAATTAATCTTATTGAGTTTCTCATAATTAGCTGGAAATATTATCCTAATTATTGCAGTATCAAGAACAAGGATTACCCTATTCATACAAGTATCCTGTTTTTTTTTTTTTTTGCGATGTAACACAGTACAGACGTAGACACCGACAAATAAGCACGGTAACTAACAACTATGAACACAAACAGCACATCCTATCTTTATGAGCGCCTTCATTTACAACTGACAGCCCAAGCTGAATTATTCTACTTCATCTTGTAATGGTTCAACACACCTGTCAAAAAGATCACGTGGCCTAACTCTCATCACTACCATCCATCATTTAGCTTTCGGGTCTTTAAGATTAAAGACTTGCTCCCCTTGTGGAGAGAAGACAAAAATATGTCATGCTCTAATTTTTCCTAATCAGATGTTATTTGATTATTTTTATTTTTCAACTTTTTGTAAAGAGGATACAAAAGTGGCATACTCATTCGGCGGGCTCCGAGGAGACACGAGCACCATGTCCTAGCTTTGTTGGTGGCTCCATGGAAAAAAAAATAAACAGGACTTTTTACTGAAGCGGACAGGCCGCAGCTCATCCACCATTATTGCCGTGCCATCCTGGAACCTGTACTGGAACACAGCAAAACCCTTCGTCCTCACCGCAGTCCGCCTGCCGATGATGTAAGCGTCGGCAAGTCCATGAGGACTGACAAAGGCGGCCATTTTGTTGTCGTCGGGAGTGCGCCAGTACTGTAAAAAGGCGTACGTCATTTTAGGCCTATTTCGTACTAGTGTAATAAAATTGGATGGAAATTTAGCTGGACAAAGCATTCCAAAGTTTTGATGTACTAAGTTAGAATGACATGTGGATCCATGCGGCCCCAAGTATCTAGTAGAATCAAAATTGTGCTTAATTTAAAGATTCATGAGTAGTGCAAGCAAGACATTGTTCCCGACCTTAAAACACTAAAATTCCAAAAACAAATATGCTAAAATGATGTCCAGTGACAAATATGGTAACTGATGAGCTTACTATTCCGTTTTCAGTCGCATGTGAGAGTCCTCGGTCAAAAGCTGTGCTGTTGCTTATTTCAGTACGTTGCATTAATCCTTAACAAAACTTATTGTTGTGTTTTGTCCCTGATTATTGACTTGCCTTCGATTTATATCATTTTCATAGAAAAGTTTGTATCAAAGTTCAAAAAAATTGGGTCTCACTTCTTGAAGTGCAATAATTCACTATATTTTGGTTAAATACCGGTAGTAATTTCTGGACCATGAGAAAATATTCAGAGATGGCCCAAGAGTCTGAAATTATTTGTTCTGACTACTAGCGTTTTCACAACTTTGTTTTGTTGGAATATTATTTACATCTGTTGTGGTCAGAAGATGTTGAAAACCAGCCTCGGTCCAATATCGTTACTGGTTTTTCTTTCGTCCCTACTCCATAATTATTGACATGTCTTTGATATACAACTTGTTCAATGGAACATTTTACAACAGACAGAAAACAAAATTTATGCTCATTCTTTAAGGGCAACAATTCATGCTCTGAATAAGATAGCTATGAAAAGCTACAAAACAAAATATTGCACCTTGCGTTTGGCAAATATCCAGCCAGCTATACATGGCCGAAGTGCCATACAGGTTCGCAAAGACACGATACTCAGGTAGAGAGACCCAGTTTGATTTTGCATTGCGGCTGTGGTGTGCCAATTCCGCTTCCAGTCCGGTGGAGGTTCTGCACTTCTGCGGGGCCGCTTGAGACCATGGCCCGATTTAGGAACGCAGTGTTCTCTCAAGGTTCCACGTAGGATTGAGGGCGCGATCATCCCGGCGGGTTTGCATCCTGACATATGAGCCTCCCAGCCGAATGCTGCCCGAAGCCAATAAGGTTACTGGGTATCAACAAGCTTCGTACAGTGCTAGGCCATAGAAGTTATCATTGCCAAAGCATGTTGGTGAAGCTCCACTGAGCACTCAGTTTTCCCTTTGCCCCTCATTCTCAATCACAAAGCACTGAAAATACATTGTTTCCTGAAATGAAATATACGTCTCATTCTAGTAATAGGTCCTAGCTTTCCATGTCGTCAGACAGTGGGTTCAAAGAAGTAAGGGGAGGTAGCCAAGGCCATAGTGTGCTCTGTAATTATATCGGATATGAAGTTTTATGGAGTGATGCTAGTCTCAAAAAGGACGAGTTGTTCTGACCATGGGCCTGCTGCTGGATGCTGCACCTTTAGCCTCAATTTTCATGGATAATTAATAACCTTGACCATAAGCGCTAGCCTGCGGATGGCGCTCGGCTAGGCGTCGCTTTACGGGACGGCGAGCGATGCCTTGGGCGTGCAACCGAAGTGCGTGATCTTGGACTGGTTGACGACGGCGAGTTGGGCTGGAAAAAAAAAAGCTCAAGGCTCATGAGTCGACTCGGCTCGAAGCAAGTTCGGACTCGGCTTGGCTTGAGCTCGTGACATAAACGGACCAAGCCAAAACATCTTTTCAGCTCGTTAAGTTAACGAGCCGAGCCGAGCTAGTTGGCCAACTGTTCATTAATTAACTCGTTAATTAGGCTCGAATGAAAGAAGGTTATTTGAAAAATTTATAGCACATATGCAAGCTGCCAAATATATGTAAGTGTACAGATTCTCAAAATAACGTTCATTATATTTGGCAAATTTCTAGATAGTTAAACTTAATTTAAATTTTTGTGGCATGGAGAGCTCAAGACTTCACTGTTACCTGGCGTTACAGCTATGGTAGGTCTGCTGTCCTACCGTCTTCCTTCCAATTTTTTGCGTTTCAGATTGGTGAAGTGTTCTGGTACTGTTCATGGTCTATATATAATCAGCATTCGTCATTTACTTTAGGGTTCCAGTTTTCATGGAGAAATGGAGTTTCCTGCTATCCTCTGGTGTTCTAATATCTGCTAGGTTGGTCAGATAAATAAAAAGTCTAAAGGTTTAAAGTCCAATTCATCATTTATATACTTTACTTGGCTCGTGGGAGAGCTCGAGCCTGCTTGAATTTCTTATCAAACTGAGATGAGCCTGACTTTTGGCCCATTAGCTTAACGAGCCGAGCCGGCCTTGCTAACAAGCTTATCCGAGCCGAGATCTAACGAGCCGAGCCGGTTAGCTATCCAGCACTAGTGGCAAGAGGGAGAGGTGGTAGAGCCCCTTCCCGGCGTCGCAGCCCACAGTCAGGTTGGCCAAGGGTCCTCGACACCATGCCCAGCACGCGGATGGCGGCACGGTTGTCCTTTTTTTTTTTTTTTGAGCAAAACACGGTTGTCCTTGTTGAGCAGAGGGAAGCTAGCTCAGGAAGGCGACGAACAACAACCACTGATCGAGCAGATAAAGATGCAGCCATCACACAGGTGACGAATGTACTTATAGCCGAAAGAAGCCAGAATTAACCAACGCACATCACCGCTATTCAGCAGCCAAAAGGATGAACACGTAAGGCAGTAGAGGTTACGTGCCATGAAACAACCACGACACGGCAAGTGCCACAAGTAGGAAGATGGGCGAGACATGGGCCAAACATGGGCACAGCATGAGTTGCATGAGACAGTCATCAGAACCACGAATAACCGCCCCGCACTACGGAACAAACACTTAATAAATTCGAACGCACGCGCGCGTAAGGAAGCTTCGACAAAAGGAATGCACTGGTTTAGTGTAGCAGAATACACTATCGCGCGTCACCAACATAAACCGCACGATACTAGATGCAAGTACGGTCTGGATATTTTGGACGAGACGTACGCCCAAGCTTTAGCACTTTCCAACACGATCCTCTATTTAGGATAGGTGTGAAATCTTGTAGCTAGTATGTTCCTAACGCCACTCATTCCCAGGGAACACATACGTGCATGTGCAACGAACTTAGCATCCATACATTGGCTTTGCCACTGGCCTTTTTTCTACCACACCGCAACCATGCTAGCCTGCAATATATATGTAGGGAAGAAAAAGATACTTAAAAAACAAGCGAAAGTGCTTGTAGCCTAGTGGTTGAAAAACCCTTAATAGCACCTCAGGTCTTAGGTTCGACTCTCCGTGTGAGCGAATTTTCTAGGATTTAACGGCGTTGTCCTTTCAAGAGCAGGCGACGTGGCTGTTGACAGCGGGGCACCAGTGGTGACTTCGTCAATCTCGAGAATTTGCTGGATCAGTCTTTGAAGATGCTCATATAGGTAGAGTTTGCGCATGTGCGTTCATAGGGTTGAGTGTGTGTGCGTTGTGAGTTGTACTGTGTAATCGAAAAAAAATATTGGTAATCACAGAAAATAAGTGATAAAGAGAGAAAAAAAGGAAAATATCATGCAAAACATCACAAAGCAAAAGGACACGCTTCAAATGTTGATAACGACAAAATTAAGCTTACTAAGTTTCGAATAATTAGCTGGAAATATTTATCTTAGTTATTGCAGTATCAAGAAGAAGGATTACCCTATTCATACAAGTATCCTGTAAATATATTGTTGTTGCAGATGTAACACAATACAGATGTAGACACCGACAAATAAGCACGATAACTAACAGCTATGAACACACAGAGCACATCCTATCTCTATGAGCACCTTCATTTACAACTGACAGCCCAAGCTGGTGTATTCTACTTCATCTTGTAATAGGCGGCACAGCTAGCTCTCCATGGCCTCTGAACATCAGTCTTGGTCGGGCTCTCAGATTTGGACTTCTCCTCTGGTCTTCTTTTCCAACAAACAGTCTTGCAAAAGGTTTGTTTCATAACGGTTTCCCTTGTCTCTTCTGCTTCATACTTTTGCTGGTTCTTTCAGCTGATCTGCTCTTAGGATCAATGAGGACTCGGTTGGGTTGATCCTGCAGTCAGCTTATCACCTCACAGATTGGTCATTTTGTTTATCTGTGACTTCTAAGAATGTGGGTTCATGGTTTATCGGCTAAAGTCATTTTTCTGCAAGCTCTATGTTTGGTCTTCACTTCACTCTTTGTCGCAATGGTGGCCCAAGTGATATTGTTGAAAAATGCTATAAATTCTCATGTAAAAGCAAAACGTCCGTCCGTTGATTTGAATGTTTGATAAACAATGACCATGACATCTAACATGATCTCAAAATTGCCCACCTTTTCCATTGTGAAAAATAAACTTAATTTTTTTAAAAAAATTATCCACCTCGCCATGATGAGAAAATAAATCGAAAACATTTTGTGCTAGGAAACTTTTTATTTTTTTGCTATAAGTTCATTTGGATCATGGGTCCAGCAATATCCACCTCTCCCTCCGGTCTCTCTCTCTCTCTCTGTCTGTGTGTGTGTGTGTGTGTGTTCACATTCAGTCAAGTCGCAAAAAGCATTGAAAAATGCCATGATGAAGGCATCAAGGGTGATCAGAGTAGTGTCAACGTAACTAAGCATGATATTGGACGATGAATCTATCAGAACATAGGACCTAGAACAATGGTGAGGATCCATGTGGATCTAATTATCCATGGCGACAGGATAGATCATGTAAAAAGAAAAGTAAAGAGTAAAAGTCAGAGCATAATTGAACGAATGAACGAGTTTGATTGGTGCATTGGTAACGATATGCTGTCAGTCCATACAACCAGGCACAAACTCTACAGGCAACAGTCAAATGCGGCAAGAGCGCAAAGATGTTCGTCATATCTTCTCATTTCGTATTGTCGAACCGCTCTCTTGCCGAGCAACACAATCGATTGCTCCTTACCGCCACAAAAGTCCACCCACAGACTAGACAAGGCTGGGATGTTAATATATATTTCTTTTTCTAAAAAAAGATGAACACGGTGTGGTACGTTTGTCATGTCAGGCGCATACAACTACGTCAAAAGAAGGCCGCAGAGGGGAGCAAGGACATCCCATGCAAATTGACGGAACGGTGGAGCCAAATAGCAATGGTCAACAGGGAAATTGACTCAATGAATGAACGCACATAATGAGTTGTCAATGCAACTGATGTATGAACAAGGTTGTACTCGAGTAGAAATAGCCGGACGAGTAAAGACTTAGAACTGGTGCCAGAGTACTGCTCGGCGTACGTATGGCCGATCCGGACAACATCCCTGCGTCTCGTTCGTTCCTGGTACCACCCATTCTCAGACCATAGTGGTATATAATCTATAAAGGTTTTGGTGACCCATTCTCATACGATAGTTGCGTGAAGCTTTTTTTCTTTTAATGGGGACAGCTCTGGAGGACAAATTCTTAAAGTGCTTGAATATTCTGCACCTTCCTTCTCTAGCTTTGTTTGAAAATTATGTAGAGATATGACGACGGACTAGTAGAAAAGAAGTGAGGGTTGATAAGCGGAAACCAAGGATATAAATAGGATGGAAGGGAGCTGCAACACTCGTGAGCTTGAACAGAATTGAACACGTGACCTTGAACAGAACAATAGGTTATAACATAGCTGGCTGTGTTATGGGGCTAAGACACAAAAGAAAAACAGAAAAGAATATGAGTGTTGCTAGAGTGAGGCCGGACTCCCATCATATGGCTGAAACACAGAAACGTAATGGTTCAACACCCCTGTCAAAAAGATCATGTGGCCTAATTAACTCACACCACTACAGTCCACATCATTTAGCTTTCGATCGGGTCTTTAAGATAAAAGACTTGCTCCCCTTGTGGAGAGAAAAGTGTCATGCTCTAATTTTTCATAATCAGATGCCTCCATTTGTTGCATGTTCATTTGACTATTTTCTTTTTATAACTTGGTTTTTTGAACGGAATTTTTTATAACTTGTTAATAGAATACAAAAGTGTCATACTCATTCGGCGGGCTCCAACGAGACACAAGCACCATGGGCAAGCTGCCGTGAGCGGGGACACACGACATATAGATATGTGGTCGAATTTGAAGGCAAGCTGTTTTCTCTTAATGTCCTAGGCTTCGTTCGTGGCGCCCGGAAAAAAAGCGAAACAGGACTTCTATTGACGCAGCAGACATGCATGCCGCAGCTCATCCACCATTGTTGCCGTGCCATTCTGGAAGCTGTACCTGAGCACGGCAAAACCCTTCGTTCATCTCCGCAGTCCGCTGACGATGAAGTAGGCGTCGGCAAGTCCATGAGGACTGACAAGCCCATGAGGAGGACGCAACCCTTTCTAAGGCGAAGGTCTGGGACGCGGGTCAGGTACGGAGTCTTCTTGGAGAACGGGGAACGATCGATGGAGCTGGTTAGTCCGTGTGGCTACACAGGCGTGCGTGCGTGTGTGTAGGAGCTAGTTAATCAGGAGCGTTGCATTAATTTTACATGGAGGAGGCAGCCGCGTCTTGTGCTGAAGCCAGTGGCTCTCGCATGGCCAGATAGCGTCACGCACCAAGTCTTGACAGATGGATAGATAGCGAGCGTGATCACGGTGCAATTGGAGAATGCACTGGGTGTGACTCTGAACGCGCATCAACCACCTCCAAGTTAACCGTGAACAGGACGCTAGAACCTAGCCCAGCGTCTGTGTACTGTTGTGAAGATCTCAGTGGGCTAGCTGGCGGGCGTGATCACCCCCCCCCCCCCCCCCCCCCCCCCCCCCCCCCCCCCCCAGCCACCGAGCTTTCTGTTCGAATGCTGGCCGAAGCCACCAAGATTGCTTGGCATCGACAAATTCCGTGCATTACCAAGCTGCCGAAGCTATTAGTGTTAAACCACATAGGTAGCCCTCCAGGCAGCACTCAATTTTCCTTATGCCCCTCATTCTCAGTGGGAAGCAGTGACAATATTTGTTTTTCCACGAAATGAAACGTATGAAAGGACATTGGGTTGGAGGGAGGATGAAGTTAGCCGACGCACATTGTGATGTTAATATATAAGACAGGATGTTGTTTGAGATCGGAGAGAGGTGCCAGTCTATAAAAGGAAATGGTGTTCTGATCGACAATGTGGCTTCTGGCTGGTACAACTCTAGCCTCTGTTTACATGGACTGATAATCTTGACCCACTGCACATATATAAAGGGTATATTTTTTCTTTATCAATTTTTAAGAATTCCTTAGAATTGTTTGTCTGATTTTATGATTTAAGGTTTATGGTCTTTGAGTGCAAGACTTTTACAACGCATAATACCAAACGTAAATACTAGCTAGTATATTCAAAAGGGTGTTTTCGAATTGCATATGACATGTTCAAATCATAAATATGCTTTGCGACTCCGCAAACCCACCTGCATCACCGTTCCGGATGCTAGTTTTGTGCTCATTGAAGTGTGAACTGCTAATTCTGTGTCCGGTCCTGGCAAAAGAAAACTGTTTAAGTCACATCAATGAGCACAATCATTGATGACATGTTCACACTTTAGACTTCTATATAATCCTTCCGTGGCTGCTAGTTTAATGTACCGATTTTTGTACAGCCGAACTTTTTTCTGCAGTCCATAGGTCTATTCTTCTTTACTATGTACACCAATTTTGGAAACGGGAACGATCTCTGGGGAAATTGTATGAGGTGAAATGGGTACGTAGCGGCCACGCATCAGGGCACGGCAAAAAAATATATATTACGAACCGAGGATGTTTTGCAGAATTCTGTTTTTTCAATATGGACTTTTAAAACACCAAAGATCCTAAAAAATATATACCAAAATTATATCCAGCGACACAGTAACAATCTGTAAGTATCACTACGGGAGAGTCCTCGTTTGCTGAGTGCCAGGGCCATATGCACTCGGCAAACTCTCTGCCGAGTGTAGCACTCGGCATAGAGTTCACGGCGAAAGTCGACCGGCAAAGAGCTCTTTGCTAAGTGCCATTTTTCGGGCACTCGGCAAAGAGCCCACGTGGCACTCGCCCAACACAAACACTCGGCAAAGTGTTGACTGTAACACCCTAGCCCGTTTGTAGCCTAGTCGTTGTGGTTTCGGCCCAAGTGGCCCAGAAGTGATGTGGTTGTGGGAATAGTCCCACATGGCTTGTTTAGGTGGGTGAGGGTCAGCATATAGCCCTTATTAGTTCTAAGCATAGCACCTTCGGGTTAACCCTTTTACTCGAAGCTAGAACGAAAGTGTAAGATGAGTGCTATGTGCATGCGCGTGCCTGCCCCGCGTGGGGGCTGGGCGGTAAGCGGATTTTGCACGCAAGGTGTTACATTTGGTATCAGAGAAAAAACACCCGAAAAAAAGAAAAATTATTTTTTTAATGAGGGGATGCCCCATTAGCCAGCCCGCCCATCCCCTCCATTTCATCCTTATTCTCAGTCCAGCTGCCATCATTCCGCTTCAGTTTCCTGATACGGTTTTTGCGAGCCCTCCACACAGGGTTACCGGTGAAAGTACTTTGTGTTACGGTCACCGTCTTTTAGCCACATAATTCGAGAACGTTGTAACCATAACATTTCTTCCCGATGTAGCATTTCATCCATCTTACGCATGGCTACTCTAATAGCCTCCCTATTCTCCTCATTGTGTTGGCTTTGTAACTCCTCCAGCTGCTTGCGTAGCGCCTCCAACTCAAGCCGTACAGAGCCAAACTTCTCTCGACTCCATGCACACAACCTTCTCATCACTGACTTCAGTGCATCCGACACATTACCTAGGTTATGTTTCGGTTCCGTGGCCCGCCATGCATCAGCTATCTCCTTAGGCAGATCCTCATCCCTCTCCCACCAAATCTCGTACCTGAAACAATTGCTCCACTGACACTCCTGCACCGGCCTCAGACGCAGAAGCACTGGGCAACGATCAGAACGTGGCGACACCAAATGGAGTACCTCCGACTCAGGGAACAAGGCCCTCCAATTCGTGCAAGCCACCACCCTGTCCAATCGGACTTTAACATTCCTTCTGCCCGGCTGCCGATTGTCATAAGTCGACGGCAGCCCCTGGAAGCCTACATCCTCCAGCACCTCCCGAAAATTTTGCATCTGCCGTTCTCCTCGCTTCGTTTCAGAGAAGTGTTCAAACTGCCAACAAGCTCATTAAAATCGCCAAAAAAGGAGCCATGGCTCCTGCACCCATTGCTTAATTTGTCGCAACAGAGCCCACATCATGTGCCTGTTGTCCACTCTCGGTTCGCCATAGACAAAAGTAGCGCGCCATTCCACATCATCCGGGCCTTCTTTAACCAGCACATCAATGTGCCGACTCGAGTATGATTGCAAAGACACACGAACCGACTCATCAAAGTACAAAGCTAAACCTCCTCCCCGGTTAGGTGACTGCAGAGTGAAAGCAGTCCTTGAAACCCAACCTCCATCTCAAATTCTTCATGCGTTCCTCATTCTGCCATGTCTCCGCAAGGAAGACAAGCTTGGGTCTATGTGCTTTGATCAAAGCACACAGAATATGACATGTCTTAGAATTTACTACGGCAATGGGGAGATCCGTCAGGGTCCATATGGTGTTGATTTGAGCAATTTCTTTTTGTCGACATTGACCACCCTAAACCCAATGGCTCAAGGATGACAGAGATGATAATTTTGTTGACCCAGTTTTTCCATCTCAACCCGGAGCTTTATTCTGTTAAGGTGCAATGCTTGTGCAGTCTTATCTCTATGGTTTGAATATCATAATATGTAACACAAAATCTAACAATCTCCTGCACATCGTGGCTCGCCCTACCACTTACTGCCCTTACAACCGCAATCGTGGCTCACCCTAACCCGAAGGAGTCTGCTACGGATCAAGGAGATTATCGCATGTCAACAAATTGACATCAATTCTGGACCTCAGTGACAAAGAATAACAACGCACATTCATTCAACTTTTTTTGCCGCTCAGTTTTCCCGGCGCCTGTCATTTCCAATCAAAAACCGGTGAACTATTCTCTCCAAATGAAATTGACGTCCTGTTCCATATTTGGCCCCTAGCTTTAATGTTTCTCTCTGTTGTCAGTGGGTTGGAGGAATGAGAGCTAAATATTGCAACGCACTGTGTCACACAAATATATATAGGTCAGGACCTTGTACATGATTCATGAGTAGTACAAGCAACACATTGTTCCGACTATTGGCCCTGCGGTGCTGCATCTTTTGCCTGAATGTGCACCAATAATTTGGTTGCTTGGCCCACAGTGCAATGCATTGTTCCTTTTTTTCTGAACTGAGCATTTATTTGTTCCTTGAAAAGAGTCACGCAGCTCCGTCATACGTGTTCGATATCATTATGGCGAGTTGAGCAAGCCCATTATGGCAAGTCCAAGACAAAATAGTTTGTAGTAAACATTTTACTTTTATAATTTGCAGCTGCTTCAATCTTTAGATTATTTTGTACGAATTAACGGTTTTGTGCTGGAGGACTGCTGATGTAATCATGTCCGTCACTAGTGACGGAGCCAAGGGGGGGCTGGCAGGGGCCATGGCCCGCCCTATAATTTGTGATTACTTGCTATTAGAGTACTTAGCACTAATGTTTTAGCACTTAGCAAAGAAGATTAAACACTAAAAATAGCTCTATGTGGACACTATTTATGTTAAATATTAAGTACAATCAGTGAGAGATATTGGTTTTGTTAGAGTACGTGATTTTTCCCATGGCAAATTTAACATCTATTTCAAATTTTCATACACGGGTTTCTTGCCCCCCCCCCCCCCCCCCCCCCCCCCCACCACCCCGCCGAGCTCGTAGCTCCGCCACTGCTATGTGCTATAGAACCAGGAGGTGCCGAGACTGCAGAGACGTATCGTCGGGAGTGCACCACTACTGTAAAAAGGCCTCTGTCATTTTAGGCCCATTAATTTTGTACTAGCGTAATAAAATTGGATGGAAATTTAGCTGGACAAAGCATTCCAAAGATTTGATGTACTAAGTCAGAATGACATGTGGATCCATGCGGCCCAAGTATCTAGTACAATCAAATTGTGCTTAATTTAAAGATTCATGAGTAGTGCAAGCAACACATTGTTCCCGACCTTAAAACACTAATAGTTGCAAAAACAAATATGCTGAATGATGTCCAGTGACAAGTATGGTGTACTGATGAGCTTACCGTTCCGTTTTCATGTCGCATGTGAGAGTCCTCGGTCCAAAGCTGTGCTGTTGCTTATTTCAGTACGTTGCATTAATCCCTAACAAAACTTATAGTGGTGTTTTGTCCCTGATTATTGACATGTCTTCGATTTATAACATTTTCATAGAAAAGTTTGTATCAAAGTTCAAAAAATTGGGTCTCACTTCTTGAGTGCGATAATTCACTATATTTTGGTTAAATACCGGTAGTAATTTCTGTACGATGAGAAAATATTCAGAGATGGCCGAAGAGTCTGAAATTATTTGTTCTGCCTACTAGCGTTTTCACAACTTTGTTTTGTTGGAACATTATTTACATCTGTTGTGGTTAGAAGAAGTTGAAAACCAGCCTCGGTCCAATATCATTACTGGTTGTTCTTTCGTCCCTACTCCATAATTATTGACATGTCTTTGATATACAACTTGTTCAATGGAACATTTTACACAGACAGAAAACAAAATTTGGGCTCATTCTTCAAGCGCAACAATTCATAGCTATGAAAAGCTACAAAACAAAATATTACACCTTGCGTTTGGCAAATATCCAGGCAGCTAAACATGGCCAAAGTGCCACACAGGTGCGCGCAAATACACACAATACCAGGTGGAGGACCAGCTTGATTTTTCATTGTACCGGTGGTCTGTCCATCCCACCTCGACTTTGGTGGGGGTTCTGCGGGCCGCTTGGTGCCAAGGCCCGACAATGTAGGATGAAGGGTGCGCGATCATCCCGGCAGGTTTGCATCCTGACATACTGACATATGACTCTCGGCCGAATGCGGCCAATAACGTTACTGGGTATCAACAAGTTCTCTTCAGTACTAAGCACTCAGTTTTCCCTATGCCTCTCATTCTCACTCACAAAGCACTGAAAGTACGTATTTTTCATGAAATGAATCATACGTCTCATTCTAGTATTCGGTCCTAGCTTTCCATGGCAGTTAGTGGGTTCAAAGAAGGGGAAGCCAAGAGCATAGTGTGCTGTAATGATATCGGATATGAAGTTGTATGGATCGGACAGTGGTGCTAGTCTAATAAAGAACGAGTTGTTCTGACTATGTGCCTGCTGCTGGTAAAGGGATAATTAATAACCTTGACCCACTGTATAGATGAGAAATATATATTTTCTCTCTCAACTAGCGATAATTCCTTTGATAGTATATATAGATTGCGTATGCTACACCTGATGAACCAATCTATTCAAATCTATATTGCAAATATGCTATACCTGACGACGGTTCTGTGTTTGCCGATAGCTGCTGGAGACCGCAGAACCTGATGAACAGTGAAAAATAGAACTAAATCCGGATGCGATTCCACAACCACAGAGGACTTTCCCCTGCTAAATAAGGCCTTCAAGGAGGTTATGATGTCATCAACGCTACCGTCATCCGCTAGATTCAGTTCCCAGTCTTTCCTCTGGCCTCTGCCCCTCATGAGGTTAGAAAATTCTACAAACCAGCAAGCTACGAAACAAGGCCTGCCATCATCGAAACTCATCGCAGTCCAGGAGGTTGGCAACCGTCATATAAGGCTGGTTAACCAGCGGGCTACAAAACCAGGCCTGGCCACAGCTGAAACTCATCGTGACTTGCGAGGCCCAGCATGCCGGCAACTGCCACACATAAGGCTGGTAAACCAGCGGGCTACAAAACCAGGCCTGGCCATTGTCGAAACTCATCACAACCTACGAGGCCCTAAACCCTAAACCTGATGCCTAGGAGTTGGCTTACTGCACGAGCGTGCAGAGGTTACGGTAGGGGATCCGTATCCGTTGTGCTGGGCCAAATCACAGGGTACGCCGTGGCCCACCCAGCATACCCTGTAGATACGCCACTGGCTCAGCCGCGCCCCGATATGTTGGAATAATTAATTCATAATGGAAGTGGTGGTTAGTTTTTATTTTTTTATATAATTAATGTGTTGATTTCTAGACCTAAGAGCTTGTGGTTGCTTCATATTTTTGACTGATCAATTTTCTAATGGGAGTAGTAAACAATTTGTAAACTTATATATTTGTATATAGAGCTAATTATACATTATGACAATAGCAAGAAATTTTTTAAACATGCGGAAGGTATTTGAAACAACAGTATATTTTTTTGTCTGGTGATTAATGTGGTAGAGTTTCTAGCCTTTGGGGGTGCGTTATTTTCGTTTCTAAATATAATACAACAAATTCTACTATTACCCTGCTGGATATGCAGCTTTGTGCGTATGTGTACTAGACAAGGCACGGACCTGTGGCCAAGGGACAAGAAAAGGTGTGAATAAATACTCATTTTTGTTGTTACGGCTTACACAGTGCATGCTACGTACGGAGACGACTTATATTGGCTGATCAAACATGTATTGTATTTGGATCTTTATTCCCGAGCACATCATGTGGTCGGTCAATCCTGTTGGGCACTGTCTTCGCCATGTATTCCCACCATGTGGTTGATCGGTACTACGTCACGTCAGGCCTTCACATATATGTTACTAGAGCGTGAGAAAAGTGTTACAGAGACATATAGTAACACATATAATAAGTGATCTATATGATGATGTTACAAGAGCAAGTTCTAGTGTAAATGTGTTACTGCTTGTGAAAAAATATGTTGCAAATAATGTACGAACACATGTGAGTGTGTTACTATGTTTAAAATATGTGTTACAACGTAAAACTCAAATAATTAGTGGATGCTAGGA
Source organism: Eragrostis nindensis (assembly GCA_012490785.1). Lineage (NCBI taxonomy): Eukaryota > Viridiplantae > Streptophyta > Magnoliopsida > Poales > Poaceae > Eragrostis > Eragrostis nindensis. The sequence goes on along the minus strand of JAAXCT010000053.1, from coordinate 1,154,937 downwards.
TTCAATTCTAGGACCTCACCATCACTTAGTTGCAAAGTTTCCATTACACTACACATGCATATGTGATAAGAAGTTATTCTTAGTTAGTTTTAACTTAAAAGTGATTTGAACATTAGTTTGTGTTACTATGAGTTTGTAGTAACACGTAAAATTAACATTAGTTTGTGTTACTATGAGTTTAAAGCTTGCTATGCTTAGAACATACTGCTTTCTATGTATCATTATAGTTGTAACACAATTTTTGTGTTACTAGAATAATTATCTGTAACATATTTTTACAAAACAAGCATTCGTGTTACATAGTTGTGTTACTACAAAATATTTTGGTAACACATTCTTACTTCTGCTATAGGTATGTGTTACAAAAGCCATGTTTTGTTGTAGTAACCGGTTCCGTAAGAACTTGTCATGTCATATGCATACTTCAACGCTTACAATTCGTACAATGATCAGTGAGTTAGCCTGCCTGTAAACTAAATAATTAGTTCGTACCTCAACCTATACATCTTGAATTCATGATGAGCAAGCATAATTATGATCGATCTATGTGCATCATTTTGTGCTTTATTTGACAGAATGTGTGGTCATGACGACTGTGAGACTATTCTCTATATGACGTTGCGCCCGTTTTGCATTGGTTAAACGAAGGCTACTGTTTCAAAACTATCCTTGCAATGCCATGGGCCCAAGGAGCAAATGAAACAGTAGCAATCGACACCCAGAGATGGAGCTCGGCCTGCGATCCTTATCCAGATGCAGCTCGACATTGCAGATGTCCACGGCCATGGCTGCCTGCAAGCATCCTGATTTGAACGCGACAAATTAGGTCGCTGCAGGTCAGCGACCTGCGGAAGGCACTCAGCAGCGATGTGTAGCAGCGAGACGGTCAGTGGAACGTCGACGCAACGCGACGCAGAAAGAGGCCAACCACGGCAGCCGTCCGCCGGCTGGAGACGCGCACGGGAAGCAGGTCAGCCGGTTCCGCATCCGATCCAGGCGCGGACGGGTTGGCTGGAACAACCATCTTCGACACTGTAGCTTGGCCTGGGAGTACGAGCGTGTGCCGTCCCCAAACGAGGCGACGGCAACTCTCTCTTCCTTGACCTCGTTGTACGAGAGGGTACCCCCAGCTCATTGGTTCGCAGGCTGATTCCTGCTACTCGATGTCGCGTGGATAGGAATATGGCCGCCTGCTGGTAACCAGGCATGGATCGATGAAGATCACATAGCCAATCCACAACACCCAAATGTCGACCATCGTTTCCTGATACCACCCATTCTCAACATATTTCTGCTCGAACTCTGTCTAGTTATAGGAGAGATGTATGATTTTATTTGACTGAGATTCTAGATTCTGATCTACTGCTAGCACATAATTTGTCAAGTGAGCACTATGTTAGTTTCCGCTGTAGCTCTGTCTGCGTATTTGGTTGGGATGGAAGATATGGTGAGCAAAGAGGGATGCTGTGACTGAGATGTAAGTAATAAAGTTAGGATATAATATAGTCTGCGATGAGACGAAAGCTAGCAATAGAGTAGGCTGTGGGATTTCACCGCTAGCTAGGCGAGAAGTACTGTGCTATAAATAGGTTACTTATACGCAGTTCTACGGTATTCCCATCAGGCAAGTTAAGCTACACATCTATTTTGACGACTAATAATTAACACGCTACATCCCTCGCAAAAAAAAAAAACACGCTACATGAAATTAAAAGTGGCCCATCTGTGTACCTTTTCAAGTAGTGTGCAGATTCCAAAAGTAGTCTAGTTGTGTTTTCTGTGTTACCAAAAAGTAGTTAATTTCTAGTATGTACTGTCGTGATGAATGTGAAACTTCTTCATTTAGTCCATAAACTTATCCAACTACTTCATGAAACAACAATAATGGTTTGTGTATTAAGACTGAAAAATAGTACTGCAGTCCGGCACAAGCTGCGGTATGCATTCAAGTATTCCAAAGAGCAAACTTACAAATGAGCATATCAAACAGTGATTTCCTTTCTTATGATCTGATTTAGATTCTGTTTAGAATTCTCTCACGTTGTTACCTCTTATACCTAGTCCAAGCATGTGCAGACCTCGGCCCATATAAAGTCAGGTCGACAAGTAGACCAAACTCCAATGTAGTTCGTGCGTTATCTGGATTTTTTTTTAGATAATACCGTGCCTTATATATGGATAGGAAGTGTCCACAATGCAAAAGACGAGTATTTTTACAGCCTTTGGGTCACAAAAATTGGGTGGGACAAAAATAGAAGTTTGGTGGTTCCCATATTACAAGTAGTGTGGTATGCAACATTTTTGACATCACCCAACACTACTACTCCTACAGAAAAGGTTCTTAGAGACGTTTTTTTGTCTTTGGCGACGGAAAATGGCCCTATCGCTGAAACCACGTCGCTAATTGTCATCACTATTAGCGACGTGTTTTCAAAAACACGTCACTAATATTAATCACCATTAGTGGCGTGATTTTAAAAACACGTCGCTAATGGTTATCACTATTAGATAAAAACATAACGCTAATAGTCATCACTATTAGCGACGTGGTTTTAATCGTGTTCTCTCTAAGTTGATTTAACAGTTCTATTGCTGCATTCAAGCAAATATAAGCTAATTTTTCCTCAGTAATAGAGGTTGTAGAGTTAAATTGGAAGTGTTCAGTATTTGAATTTGTAGTGGTTGATGACCTGGAACTTATATAGGGTAAAAATACATAATTTCACATGGTTTTCATGTGTACCTGGCAAAATAGTGGAATGATCGAATAGGAGTGTGCAACTGAGATGCCAAGCAAAGCTGGTTAGTGATGAAATGCAGCGATGTGTAGTAGCAACTTTTGTATGCACTAGTGACGATCAATAAATGTTATCACCAATAATGTATCTGAAAATCCTTAACTTTTTTAGTGACAAAGGAGGAAATGTTGCGTCCCCAGCCTATACCAAGGGTTGTGATGAAAAAACATCCCAAACATGAAGTTCTTAGTGTAAAGCACGAAACGGAGCACTTTAAACTTACTTATTTATGAGAATGGGACAAGGAAGGATGGCGATGATGTTCTGCAATGACAACGGAGGCAGGTGAGGTTTTGCGCATGTGACATTTATTTCCCGGTGGCGTTCCGTCAGGAAAAAAAAACTGAGGCTCGATGCGGATGGCACTGGCATCAATGGGAAGACACATGGAAGGATCTGGGTTAGACTACTTGGGAACGGACGATTAGCTGTTTGGCAGCAGGGTAAGCCAAAAACTTCCACCGGCGGAGTAGAATGACACAATAGTTCTCTCCAATCAGTCAATGAGCAAACTACTCCCTAAAGGTAGGCCGAGATACTTATATAAATTAGTAGGTTATTACAATAATGTTTAATCAAATTGACCGTTCGATCTCACTCATGAGAGCTCTAGCCCACAGGTGTCATGATCTACTGTAGAAGTACTTTTGTATCGCATTAAGATATATAGCTTTAGTGCAAAATAATTGCAAGAGACTTTCTAACCTTCTACGACTCTAATCTTGGTGTTCCGATAGAAGACATCGGTAGCCTCACCAGTTTACTATCAAGATTGATAGCATAATTAACATTCTTGATTAGAAAGGACGTGAGATGGGCCACATTTCTGTATTTGCTCTGGAGAAGGACGGTGCGGACTAGAAAAGGAAAAATGGCCAAGAAGGAGAAGTCGGGTTCTGCTCATGGAATCACGCTCGAGTCACGGCTGATCTGCTTCATGGACCAATTGCAAAAACGTTGCAGCTCTCTTGGCTGCCGCCTACCAGGCACAGGATGCGTGACAATTCTGAGTGATCCTGCTTAGGCTTGGGCTTTAGGAGGCCTTCCACGACTCCATGCTTCTTCTTTGTCTACTCATACACTTCCCAGCTTTACCTGCAACTAGACCAGAACCCATCTTTGTCGATCGTTTTTCACTGGGACCGCCCATTCTCATCAAACAATAGTTGCGTGATTTTTTTTATTGACAAGGCTTGAAACAGAGAACAAATTCTTGTTAATTGGCGCATCCACCTAGGAACCTTTAGTCTCTACCTTATTAGTTTGCACATTTACTCGGGAGGAGCAAGGGAGGATAAGAAAACAACTCTCGCCGAATGTCACGGATGGGGCAAATACAGATACACGTTCATGTGCTCCAACGGAGAGTTTATAACACACGCGACCAAGAACCGGAAAAGTATCGAGGAGATAATAAATGTTCTGCGTGATGGCTATGTGATTGACCCATGTAACAGACAACATATGAAATATGAAAGAAAAAAAAAATGAAGAAAGAAATATGTTTCAATGTGACAGAGTTAAATTCGTTTGGGGCGGCTCTACGATTTCTTCTCTTTTATGTGCTGCCTCAAAAGTGAGAATAGGCCATAATATAGCACATCCAATTTTAGGTGTTCTGTAGACGTCCGAAAGTGGCACATTCTTACACGCTAATGTTATCCAAGTTTATTCACAGCTAAAAAATTCATAAAGCATTAGAGCTTCACGGCGAGGTAATAATGGTCATCAGAAGTTATGAAAACACTTACGAACAGGCTAGATTGAAGTAAATATTTACACAACATGTCAAAAGCTTTTGTGGTGAAGTAATTAATTTTCAACAACTCTGAATGTGGCATCACACAATGCATTTCAAGGACTGGCGGAACAAATCATTAGCCTCAATTTACTTTTGCACAGAATGCAGGAATGTCAGATGAGTTAATTTGAAAGCTATTGTCTAGATGGCCGTGTCTGAACAGCTGAAATTCACTGCTCGCCACCAGAGTCAGCGAACCGTTACACCTCAAAATGGTTGACATACGTACAGTAATTCTTCCTGCATGGACCATAATTTTTTTTGTGGCAATGAATGGTCAGCTCACAGGATTATACAGTAATTTCCTCTTGACGCCATGCGGGTAGGTGCCTCTTTTTTGGTCCGCCGTCGTTTCGCCCGAACAGAGCTATAGTCTCGACCACCATCAAGCTCGGGCCCTTGGGGAACGTGACACAAAGCTGCTATCCTGGTTGATCCTTCCGTTAAATGGTCACATCTCAAGGTGGACGGCATAATCATGCATGGCTCGCGCGTTGCACGTGGTGCTCAGGCGGATACTGAAGCCTCGCTAATAACAAACAACGTTGAGCAACAATTCCAAGCCTCCCGTGGCCACGGATGATTCATTCTAATCTACATTTTTTTTGTTGGAAAAAGGCATTATAGAACGAGAAAATAGAGAAAAATCCGTGCACCAGTTTTAAGGATGCTTTTAGTTACATGCCTGGCAGCGAAGCAGATCTTTTGTTTGTCACTGATAAGACACTGGAAGCGTGAGGCTCCTAAGTTCCTGCCTAAGCTTGGGCTTTATGAGGCTTTGTTTGGCTTGACATATACTTCCCACCTCTACCTGCAACTCAGACAGAGCATATCTTTGTCGATCGTTCTTTACCGGTACCACCCAGTCTCATGAAACAATAGTTGTGATGTTTTATGGGCGAAGATCGAACCAAACATGGGAGGTGAGGGAGGATAAGAAACAACTCTCGCCTAATGTCATGGCAATTGGCAAACTGATACATGCTCATGCGGGCAAAGCTATATTTATAACACACGTAAACGGAGTAGTAGTGAGGCTAGGAGATAAAGTATGTCCTGTGTATTAATTGGTCTGCAAGATGGCTCCGTGATTGATCCCTGTATCAGAGAACGTTCAGAAATATAAAAGGAAAATGAAGAAATGAATATGCTGTAATGTCGTGGAGCTGAGCTGGATTAGGTATGCATGATTCTCTTTTACGTTCAAGAAAATCAACACTAACTATTAGTGATTAACATAGACTTAATAGTGGTCATCAAAAGTAATGAAAACACTTACAAAAAGGCTAGATTGAAGTAATTATTTATGGAACATGTCAAAACCTTTTGTTGTGACGTATTCTAAACAACTCAGAATGTGGCATCAGATTGCATTTCAAGTAATCTCCAAACAAATTATTAGCCACAGTTCATTTTCTCACAGAAAGCATGAATATGGTCCGAGTTCAAAAAGCTAAAATGTCTAGATGGCCTGGGTTCTGAGTAGCGCGTTGTCGAGGTGGAAGTTCACTGCTCACGACCAGGCATCAGCCAAACATTACATCTAAAAATTATTGATGTACAGTAATTCTTCCATCATGGATGAGAAATTTGGCTGTTCCAGCAATGCTCAGCAGCACCGGTTTCCCCCGTAGTTTTTCCTGCACTCCGTCTCGATACACAGCTTTAATCTCCGTTATCTCGCCAAAACCGCTATTCGATCACCGACCACCAAGCTTGGGCACTTGGTGAACGGGTCCCCAACATGCAATCCTGGTTGACCCTTCGGGTAATCTTGGGTGGGGTGTTGCAAATGCCGGTCAGGTGGATATTGGAGCGAAGCTAACCACGGACGATAGGTAGCGGGACATCAAAGACATGGAGTGCCCATGGCCGCGGAATAGGCATTTTAACCTTCCATTCCTTTATTGTTCCTCTACGCTAAGTACCATCATGCGCCCTTAAACTCCTCCTGGACTGAAATTTGTGTTTGCTTCACTCCTGGTGCCACCCATACCCAAGGAACAGAGTACGTTCTACCCATTGAATATGCCCTTAAACAGAGTACGTCAGCACTGCATCGACATCGATAGAGGAGAGACGAAGCGGAAAAAGCTCTGTCAAGGATGGCTATATATATGAACTGGCTTGCGCAGATAGCAGCAGATATGTGTTTCTAAAGACTGCTCACCATGCATATGGCGGGAGTAAATACATAGACACGCTACAGTCCCGTGAAGATGGTGTTGCACAAATGTTCCCTCGGCATTTGAACGGCAATTAGCCATCACACAAGCATGTGCCGATCAATTCTTGAAAGTAAGCCTTGTCCTAATTGAGATAACAATACTTTATAATATGTTCTCAGATAAAAATAAGAACCCAAATATTATACAACATACATGCATGCAGCCTTCATTTGTCCACAACATTAAAACATAGATGCATGGAGCATTTTCGTTGGTAAATTAATGGAGCGGGATCTACAGAACTGTCACCACATGCCAGTGACGCCGACATGTTGGATACTTCAACCGAAACTCTAAGAGCGACATACCTTCACTTTAGGGGTACAATTTCCACCATGGCTTGTTGAGGTTGAGCACAACCAGTCTTTCCCAGTACCAAAGTGTGCGATTAGTGAAGAATATAAAGTCCGAACCATACGCCGCTTGAACAGGGAAGGAGCTCACAATAGGCAGTTTCCAGATGCATCCTATTCATAATTCTCAAAAAAAAAAAAGGATGCATCCTATTCATATGGTCAACATATGAAGAATAAATGTATTCTTCCCGTACTACAGCTTTGGTAGCTCGATCTTGCTCTAATTTTCTCATCCATTGCATGTTCTCTAGTTAGATATATAGTGACACTCTCAAACTGAAAGCGTCGTGTATTATTTATTACTCAGTAGGTATAGCGTACTTATATTTGAGTAATAGTTGAATGCAAAGCTAGGGGAATGCTAGAGCTCATCTTGATCTATGTTAGTTACACCTGAGGTAGAGTTCCCTTTGCCTGTGCAATCATCTCGTGTAGATACCACAAAACTGTTTTTACAAGACAATCCAAAGACATGTACAGGTGTTTTTAGAGATCCACATGTATGTAACTACCTATTAGATACTACCTCCATCCCAAAATAGTTGTGGCTTTTAATTTTTAGTCATCACGTTCAACCGTCCGTCTTATTCAAAAATTTTATGTTAAAATTAAACCAAATATGTCATGATGAAACTATCTTTAATGATAAATCATGTTATGAAAAAATAAATAACATTTGCATAAAATTTTGAATAAGACGAGCGGTCAACTGGGACATCTAAAAGCCAAAAGCGACAACTATTTTGGAACGGAGTAAATCTTAATTACTACAAATTGAAAACTAACTGCTTGTGTAATCCAATTTCCATGATAGGATTGTTAAGACCACCGCCTGTAGGCATTTTGAACCCTAGATAAGACGGGAGAAAAAATGTCTGACCAGGCTCGTCTTGGCACCACACTAGTGGCCCGGCGAGGCCCCGTCATCTCATTGTAGTATGCTATTGGGACCACCGCCACACCATCGCCTCTATTGGGATTTTTCTAAAATAATAGTATTTTAATGAAAAATTGCAAAATTAGAGTTTGTTTTGAAAATAATTGCAAAAATAGCAGCCAGTCGGTCACATGATAATCGACAGGCACTAATCGGTCATCCAGCGACCGATTAGCTGTCGGCACCCTGCCACGTAGGCTGTTTGCGGCCAATATAGGTTGACGAAGACCTATCGGTCAACCACGACCTGATAGGAGCCTATCGGTTCTCCGCCACCCGATTGGAGCTTATCGGGCGGCCAGGGACCGACAGGCCTCGCCCCCCTCGACTGGTTCTGGACGTGGTTGACCTGTGCTACTGGTGCTCTGCGGCTGCTCTCATCAGGCTCTGGAGATTGGACCCTCGTGAGTAGTGAAGAAAGAATCTGCTGTGTACAAAATATAGGAAAGCAATGTGAATGCTCCAAGAAAATGACGCACTTTGATTACAGTGGATGTGCATGAATGCATAGATGCATGCACTCACCGCCTGCATGACATGCATGTGACACTGAAATAGTTTGCCCGTCACGCTTCTGCTCGAGTAGATTTTTTTCCTTTTCCAAGAGACGCTTCTACTCAAGCCGTGTCTGTTGTCACATTGGAAGTAGTAATGTTTTCTAGAACCAACAGACCTCCCTAGATACCCAACAGGTTCCCTAGATACCTCAGCGTAGCAACCAGTCAGTCTTTGGATTACCGATAGAGCTATCGGTCGCTGCATGACCGATAGGTCATCCCTATCGTGTTCAAGGCCTATTGGTTACCGGATGACCGATTAGTCACCTTCCTCGTCTGTAAATCGGACACGTCAGCTGCCACGTAGGCCTGTCGGTCACCCGGTGACCAATTGGTCACTGGATGACCGACGGGCTGCTATTTTTGCAATTTTTTTTTCAATCCATGCTCCAGATATGCAATTTTCTATTAAATTATTATTATTTTAATAAAAAACCTCTGTATTGTCGCCCTGCTCTCATTAGCGCCTGCCTCGCCATGCTCCCTCTGTCTGACGCACTGCCTCGACGAAAGTGGAATACGCTCTTCCTATAACGCGAACGTGCGCGCACAGCGCGCGCCGCGTGCGTCCTGTTGCGCGGGGCCAGCGCACATGGGTGGGCTTGGGAGCGGGAAAAAAGTTTCCAAAAAAGTTGTACTGAAACTTTTTTGAGACAAAAGTTTGCAGAAAAGTTGCATCGAAACTTTTTGAGACAAAAGTTTCCAGAAAAGTTGCACCGAAACTTTCTCAAAATGAAAGGTTGATGGGAATGAAACTTCCCAAAAAAAAGAAAGTTACGGACTGAGGGAGGCCGTGTGCGCGCGGCCGTCCTGGCGCGCGCGCGGATTAGCAAGGCCTAGTGGAATAAGTGTGTCTGGGTGTGAGAGAGACTTGGGAGCGGTGATGATCGATGGTTTCAATGCAAGTGGGAACACGATTGATGTTCTCTGTTATTCTCTAGACTGCTGCTCATATCCATCTGTACACGACTTCGTATCTTCATGCTGCGCAGCACGCGTCAACAACTAGTCTGAAACCCAGGAGCTGCCGTCTCACCCTAGATGTCTATCGAACGTTGTTCCCCGATTCCACCCATTCCCAAACATTAGTTGTGTATCCTATCGACAACTGGAACACAACATATATATATCCTTCTCCTTACAGCCATGCACTAGGCTTCTTGACTATCTGCATTCAGTTGAGAGGAGGATGGTCACCAAGGAATATAGAGATAGAAATGGCAAAAGGCAAATGAGGATGTATATAAATATCGAGATATATGGAATGAAAAAGAAACGAGTAGTAGGTGTGGTCGTATGTTCTATTTTGACTATCAAGACGGTTTTTTGTGCTAAGGACATTGAAAGTACATTGCACAGGACATGGTTTGACAGTAGTAGCAAGATACGTTTTCACTAAACATATACACTTTCGTGTGGACTTTAAATGCAGAAGCGTAAAATTGGTTGGAACTCATCGGGACCGCCTATATGGCTTCCGGGTGCCATATAGCGCAGCACTCGGCCCAATAGGCATATACACCCTAACATCTTAATTTATTTTTTTTTAAAAATAATTTAGGATTTTTAATCCTTTTTATAAAATCACTATCTTTCAGGACCGCTTATTTTACAATTTTTATATTCATTGGATGTCATGAATTATTTGATTCACCAATTATTTCATTGTGCTTCAACAATTTGTATGACCTATTTCAACATTTGAAATTTGGAATGGTTTCAACATTCATATCTAAAATGTTGAAACATAAAATTTAATTGTAAAACTAAAATATTAAAAAGTATATTCACATGTCAACATTAATTCTAAGAAAAATAAATATTCAAATGGATTCAAAATCGGATTAACATTTTGAGAGGAAAATGTGATTCAAGTTTGTAAACCCCACCAACTCCAACTAAAGAAATGTGCCATGTGTGAGCAGTCCACTTCGTCCCTTAGTCTGACCTGAATTTGTCTTGGACCATCCATTTATTATTACATGAATGAATCTCAAATACTAGGAGCTCCAGTGTCAAATACTATAAAGAATTTTGGCGGAACTCATCAATCATCTCTAGCCTGGACTGCCTGTCAGATCCCATTTTGTGGGACCCATTTCTGGAATATGTTGTGCATCATGTATCACTCCCTGAATCAGTAGATGATACTCACAAGAACACAGATATGATAATGTCAGACCCTGTCTCTACCGCTTCCATAGTCTAGAAAGCTAAGCAAATAATATTTCCAATGGCACCAGTCCCACGTCAAAATTCCATGAGTCAACAGGAATCGTCAAAACAAGTCAGCGTCTAGAATCTATTTTGGTGTTGCGTCACTGTTTTGGCTTTTGGGACGTGTATCATGTCCAGGCCGATTAAGGGCCCTAGACTCTATATTAGGGTTCGCATTGTGTTGAGTTCCAATATACTTCGAGAATCAGACATTGTTCACTGTAACTGAGGGATTACCTCGGCTGCATTCAATCAGCAGCTCCCATGTTCTTGTCTCTACTTATCTCTGGCGATTAGTCCTTCCGACCAAGATCTTGAACCCTTATCTACTTCTGTTCATCATTGTGTTCTTATTGTTCTTAGCTTATTTCTTCGATTCTTGCAGGAAAAGGCTTCTTGGCAAGGTCAATCGAGGTGTACTTGGTTGATAACCAACGGAGCAGCGGTGTAACGGTTGCAGGGATTCGAAAATTTTGAATTAGAAGCCCGCGTCACCAATGTCAATGCGCCACCAATTGAATTTACCCTACCTTTAGGAAGATTGGGACATGTAGTCCTTCTTTTGGTGGATTTGCAGTACAGTTTGGTGGATTTATGGCTCCATTTGGTGGCTGGCCCATGGTTTCGGCCGCTCGAATTTTTGGTATTGGTGGATTGTAGTTTCAATTTGGACGGCACAGCCCAGGAGGAGGTGAGCCTGTGGAGGCGCAGGGGCCCGGATGCCTACCGCTATGCTGCTGCCACTCATCACGCGTGGAACACAGCTGCTGGCTCGAGCGTGTGTCCGATGCTTGGACGGACGTTACATGCTCAATCTCAACCACATGGGCGGGCGGCGAGGGCGTGGCAGGCCACGCGCGGACGGCCAACGTATGAACTCGGCTCGGCCGTGGGACTCGAGCTCCTCTGCGGTGGGCTTCAGCTACCAGGTGTGACAGTAACGCAGGCGCCCTTAGCATTGATCTAGAATTAGTGGTGACTAAATTCGACCTGGATATATAGCAAGTCCCTGTCCGTCCATTTTACTCACCTCCAACACATCAAGTCTGATCTTTGGGGAGGTTAAGAGGAAAAGAACTAGAGCTTATTTTGACTCAATTGGCAAATGGATATTACTACAAGTACATATAGTGAAGATCAGGTGAGAAAACGATTCACAGTACCCAGATGGACATTATTCTGTTGAGAATTAGATCAATGAAGGTGAAATATCTTTCATCCTCCTGCCTGGAGTTGTCCCGTATTCAATCCAGGGCCTTTCCATTCATCTGTGCACACTTCTTTTCATGCTGCGCACCACGCATCCACAACTAGCCTAAACCGGAAGAATTGCCGTCTCACAATAAAAGTTTATCGCACTTTCTTTCCTGATACCACCCATTCTGATCAAACATCGGTTTTGTATCCTATCGGCAACGTTAACTGGAACACAACGTATCCTTCCCCTGACAGCCATATGCCCTTGCCTTCTCTAGGTTGTCTGCGTTCGGTCGAGAGGTGGAGGATCACCAACAGATATAGCGATAGAAATGTCAAAAGGCAAAGAAGGATACGAATAGCGAGATACATGGAATTAAGAAAATGAGTAGTAGCCTAGTAGGTGTGGCCGTATGTTCGGTTTTGAATGGCTTGACAGCTCTTCATATGCTAATTGCTGAGGACATGGAAGTAAATAGTGCAGGACACATGGTTTGACAGTAGTAGGGAGATATGTTGAGCTATTGACGTTGACACCAAACATATATGCACTTTTGTGTGGCCATCAAATGAAGAACCTCAAAAAGTTGGTCCGACCAAGCAAACATCACTCATCTTAATTTGGCAAAAAGGTCAATAGAACTTACTTTTTCATTTAAATTTAACTGCACAATGCATAACTGCATCAAAGTCATTGATAATGCAATTTGCAGTCATCTTTATTACTATCTGTTTCTTATTGTAGAGTACCAAGCAATATTTTAGAAATCCATCTTCCATTTTATTTCAAACAAAAATTAGTCCCCGGTCAGTTGGCTGATTGTAGCATCCTATTATTATAACGAATTACAATTTGATTTTTTTTCTTACAGTTCAGAAACAAGAACAAGGCCTAGGGCTTACATTGGTTTGAGTTGTTGGATGGGCGCGAGCAGTATATCCGAGGCCATTGCAATCTCCTTCGCCTTTGCCTTTGGTGAGGGTGAGCTACCATCCATCATATCCGGTATTCACGATGGTGCGATTAACGACGAGCATGAGCAGCGGAGGCGGGAGGCGCATGTGACGTCACGGCGAACGAGTCATATGGAAGAAGCCAAAGAAGCAATGGTTGATTTGTTCGTCACGTTCTTTCTCTTTTTTTTTTTTTTAGAAAAACGTGATTTGGGCTTGACATGAGTGCTTGGCTACTCGGCTAACTGGGTTGTTGGGCAGCCGCTGGGCTTGACTGTTTGCAGGCCTTGGCTGGATACGGTCTAATTAGGAAGTATATCCTCTGAGACATTACCACTACAAGAAATCATGAAATCCATGACGGTTTCTTGATGACGACTTAAGAAAATGTCATGGATCATATATCATCCGCGAAGATTATCATTTTTTGTGATAGACCTGTACATATCCCATAAGTTATTCACATTATGTGACAAACCTTCAAAATGTCACAAGTGATTGTATGAAAATCGTCGCGGATTAGACTATAAGGACAATCGTCACAGGAACAATCTACTGGTCTGGTCATTCGCTTGGCTAAGTAGCTGCTCTACGTTGTGGCAGAGCTAGGCCCAAGCCTCAGGGTGGATCGAATTCTATTTGAGCTAGCTATGGTGTGCGGAAGGAGGGAAAAAAGAAAAAAAAATACTTCTACAGAGCTTAAATTGAGCAGTGGGCTGGATCTAAGGGTGGGCCGACCCACTGGCTCCGCCAGTGGCTCTATGGCACACGGACTATTTGGTTCACAATCTCAACTAGTACCAGCAGCTGTCGGCAAATTAGCTCAAAAAAAAAAAAAGCAGCTGTCGGCAAATGGGTCATTTTAGCGTCTCACAGGACGTTTTTTATGTGGCAAATGGGCAACTAGACCACCAGAATAATGGCAAGGAATGGATTAAAATTATGGAACAATGTCATTCACAGGACGTCATGAATTGAACCATAGGTACAATGATACTATGGCGATATATTTAAATCGTCATGGCTTTGACCAGATATACAATGATATTATGTTGACGAATTTAAATTTGTCATGGATTAATTAGACAATAAGTACAATTATATTGTGGTGACGTATTAAAATTCGTCACGGATTAGACACATTTTTGAAACTAAGCCTATTTTGTGAGCTCTATATGTAGTTTTTATTCACCATTTGTCCTTGCAGCTCAAACGAGCCAATAAAAATGGCACCTGCTCCTGCAGTGCTGTGACTGTCCTTGCAGCTCGCAAACTGAGTGATAACTTTGCGAGACACAAGCAGTGGACAACCCAGTTCGGCCGTGCGATGAAAAACACATGCATCTCCATTCAACCTCTAGCACAAGAGCACATGCACGGGATCAAAAACGGTGTGCTTTGTTGCTTTATTAGAGTTCTACTTCGTTACTTTATTATATTCAGCGAAGTCCTCATGCATGTTTTCTCCTTGCGTGGCTGCGCGGTGAGGAACGAGAGGACTGCAGCGGGGACGCATGAATGATGAAGATGATAAGCCTCCGTGTGATGACTACAATGTGAAAAAAAAAAAGACGCCCTCTTGCTGCGCTCAGGTAGTTGCCGGGTTTCCAGAGCAACTACGTCCGGCAATATCGAACCGGTGACGCAGTCTGGAGCAGGAAATGTTACGTGCCGTCGCAGTTAAGTCTTTGGTCACGCTCATTAAAAAAAAGGTCTTTGGTCAAACCAATTAGATTGGGGTGACTAAAACTTTAGTCACGGCAAATATAATGGTCAACCAAGTCATCGAAGAACCGACGGGCCCTGACCGTAGTATAAATTGCTCGATGCATTGGTGGTCGGTTCAAGCAACTATGGAAGGAAGGTCGTGAGATTGGAGTGGTTACAAGTGTCAATTAATGTTATAAAGGTTTAGCGGCGGCAATGGTCATCACAGGCGGGGAATCGGATGAAGTAGCGAGAGGGCGGTCGTGACCGCAAATCTCATCGAAGGGTGCGAGAAGGGTAGGCCAGTAATGATCATGCATGAAGAATTTGGAGATTGCACCCTAGCTAGGAGTAGCTGAGATCAACCTATCCTAAGGGGCGTTGCTGCAGCCAATTGTTTCGGTGGTCATCAAACTCAAGTACGAATATGCCATATTTCGTATATAAAAAGCTCTTTGTTGATTCTACTGCTGTGTTTACACCCTTCGTGGTTAACCTTATGGCAAGGTTTTAAATAGCCAGCTAATAGAGCTATTTCAGAGCATCTGCCCCTGTTTGCCCTTATATACAATTTAGCTAGTTTAGCCGCTAAAGCCTCATTTTAGATATTTTAGAGGCATGTCGCTATCAGTCCATACCCGCTATTTAATAAAAAAACTATCTTATTGTGGATCTGAACCAATGGCGGCTAAATTATTTTGAGCCCACCTTGTGGAAGCCTTACATAATTCATTCACTATGATGCCTTTTGATTCAGTCTGATCTCTCATATGCCATGCATGCATGGAGCGTCCAAAACTAGTCACAACACATGGATAGAAGTCGTCATCTCACGCTAAAGGTCATCGAATATTCTTTCCCGATACCACCCATTCTCAAACATTAGATGTGTCATTTTGTCCTATATGGACGACAGACACACAACATTATAACCATTTCCATTACAGCCGATGGGGAGGAGGATGAACACAAAAGAATATATCGTTGGAAATTGCAAGAGGCAAATGAGGATATAAATAGGGAGATACATCATCAACTGAAGAGTAGTAGGTGCGGTTGTATGATGTATGTTGAGTTATTTGACAATCCTTTGTGCTTTATGCTAAGGATATGGAGTAAAATTGGGAGTATTGTTTTTTTTTTAGGAGTAAAATGTGATATGGTACGTATATTGGCTTTTTGATAGGTGAGGTCACTGATCGACCATTCATGCGGTGGGTGAGCACGACCCCCTTCTAGACCGCCATGTGTTCGCCCAGGTGCTTCCTCCTCCTCAGACCATTGCCAACCGCCGCCCCTGGCCTATTGCACCGCCGCCACTGCATGAGCCCCTCCCCTGCCCACCATCACCTCTAGTGGTCCGCGGTGCCTCACTGCTCCCCAGATATTCCGTGCTAAATTCTCTGACCACGCCTTGTCCAATTCGCCAAAGAAAAGGCACGACAAGAAATATGTTTATTTTCCAGGTTACAATAAACATGTTGATTAATAATTAAATAGGAAATTCTTCGTGAGCGCGTGACGTTAAAGAAAAGTCATCATTAATAATGTATTGGGAAACGTCGCGGCCTATATCAAGGGTTTTGTGATGAAAAAAGAGTCACCAAATGGATTTCTTAGTACAAAGGGCAAGAGTCACGAAACGTGACTATTAACTGCTACAGTATTTTGTGGAAGCTTGTAGTGAAGGAGAAAATTGCGCCCGCCAGACCTTCCGTCACTGCAGGGTCATTTTGTACTAGTGCTCGTTCCTCGTAAGTCGAATGCACCAACATCGAGGAGTTTGCGGTCGCGACGGCCTGGCAGGGAACATGATATGGAAGTACGTAAAGTGACGACCTTCAGAAAACTGAGGCTGAGGTGAGGTTATTGCACGGACGGCCTCAGTTCTGGGGCGTCGTTCGTTACTCAAGAGTCCGTAGCTCCATGCGGATTTGGGACGGACGACACAAGCAGAATCTGGGCTAGAAACTGGAGCACTGACGAGTGACGATCATCTGTTGGGCGGCGTGGGTCAGCGATACAAAACGGTCGAGAAAGAGATTGATAGCCTACCCTGTGCTCTCCTGCATGGACACATACCGGAGATTTCCTGCGATGTGCGTGTCCTATGAGCACAGGGTATAGTATGCCCGTGCATCATTTTGTCAGTTTGCCTTCGAGACTAATAGCCTAGCATCATATTGTCGCACTTATTATATTCGCTCTCGATCCAAAACTGTTCGCCTTCGTGCACCAATCTTAAAGGTGCTTTGAGTTACATCCGTGTCAGAGAAGCAACTCTTTAATTTTGTCCGTCCCTGATACGCGCAGATTACGTCACGCTTCTAAGATTGGCTTGACGTACACTTCCCACCTCTACCTGCAACTCAATCGGAATCCATCATTCACGATGGTTCATTACTGGTACCACCCATTCTCATGAAACAATAGTTGCGTGATGTTTTATGGACGAAGATTGAACCAGAGAACAGATGCTTATTTGTTGGCGCATCCACCTCAGAACAGTCTCCAGTTTCGTTTGCACATTTACATCGGAGGAGTGAGGGAGGATAAGAAAACAACTCTCGCCGAATATCATTTCAAGTGGCAAACAGATATATGCTCATGCGGACAAAGCTATATTTATAACACACGTATGTAGTAGTGAGGAGATAAAGTATGTCATGTGTATTAATTGGTCTGCAAGATGGCTCCGTGATTGATCGCAGAGAACGTTCAGAAATATTAAAGGAACATGAACAAATGAATATGTTGTAATGTTGTAGAGCTTAACTGGATTGGGTATGTATATATGGTTCTCGTTTACGTTAAAAAAAATCTTCCTTAATTATTAGTGATTAACAGAGACTTAATAGTGGCCATCAAAAGTGATGAAAACACTTATTTACGAACAGGCTAGATTAAAGTAATTATTTATGGAACATGCCAAAACCTTTTTGTTGTGAAATATTCTCAACAACTCAGAACGTGGCATCGGGTAGTGCATTTCAAGTAATCCCCAAACAAATTATTAGCCTCAGTTCACTTGATCACAGAATGCATGAATGTGGTTCGAGTTCAAAAGGCTAATTGTCTAGCTAGATGGTCTGATTATGAGCAGCGCGTTGTCGAGGCGGAAATTAAGTGCTCACCACCGGCCGGGCATCAGCCAAACATCCCAAAGTGATTGTACAGTAATTCTTCGAGCATGGGCGACAATTTTTTCTCCTTGAGTAATGCTCAGCTACACAGGGTTCTACAGTAGTTTTTCCTGCACGCCATGCATGTGGGTACACACAGCTTTGGTTTGCCGTTATCTCTTGCGTAAGCGAATATTATTTTGTACTACCACTGGTACTGAATAGCAACGGCAGTTGTATGTTCTATTTTGAATTGTTTGACAGTATTTTGTCGCACTAATTGCACTGGCGCTGGATGGTGCACAAATTTTAAAGATGTTGAGTTTCATGCCTCTGGCAACGAAGCAGCAGCTCTTTTATCTGTCCACTACAAGATAGTTAGCATTTCCCTACAGCTTATGTCAATAGCCTACAGTTCTAGTCATCAGCCTCTTGTTTTTTTGAGTGCCCGACAGTCACTCAGCACAAATTGTTGCCTTCCCTGACAGTTTTAACACTTTGCCTACAAAGTCATTCCCTACAACGTTATCACTGACAGTTTTTGTTGACACTTAACAAAATAGAATGAGCACTGTTGGCCACTTACAAGGAGCTGTAGGGAAAATATGTTAATCTTGTAGTGGTCGCTGATCAGGCGCAGAATGCGTGATGGTCCTAAGTTCCAGCCTAAGCTTGGGCCTTAGTAGGCCTTCCTTGGCTTGACAAACACTTTCCACCTCTACCTGCAACTAAACCATAGCTCAACTTTGTCGATCGCTCTTTACCGGTACCACTCATTCTCATGAAACACTAGTTGCGTGACGTTTTACGAACGAAGATTGAACCAGAGAACTGATTCTTATTTGTTGGCACATCCACCTCACAACCTTTAGTCTCTAGTTTCGTGTGCACATTGACATGCGGAGTGAGGGAGGATAAAAAAACAACTCTCGCCGAATGTCATGGCAAGTGGCCAACAGATACAAGCTCATGTGGGCAAAGCTATATTCATAACACACGCGAACGTATAGTAGTGTGAGATAAAGCATGTCCTGTGTATAAATTGGTCTGCAAGATGTGACTCTGTCATTGATCCGTGTAACATAGAACATATATGAAGGAAAATGAACAAATGATATGGTGTAATGTTACAGACCTCAAAAGGTAATGGGGCAGTACGATTCTCTCTTACGTGCTGCCTAAAAAGTGAGAGGATAGACCACCATATAGCACAGGTGAACAGGTGGAACATTTAGAGTGATTTAGAGCCCATGTATCACGTGGAAGATTGGTCCCAGAATGCATACTATTGCAGACTCATGTGCTAGCGCTTCTTTTGGCATATGATTTCACACCCTTTCTCTACTCTCATGGTAACTTGGGCAGTTGGGCTTCTAGACATCAACCCCGACATTCGTACATGCTAATTTATGCTAGGTGAAATTGCTCTAACTAAACTGGAACTAGTCCGTTCGATTTCAAAAGTTCAAAAATAGCACTACTTTAGCTCCCGTCATTCCTCCATCTACCAATGTTACCCTCCATTGTTCTTCCATCTTCTCCGCGATGGTGACAAAACAAAGCTCAGGAGAAGAAGCTTTGGACATGGCGCCTTGGCGGCGACGACCAACACGTGAGGGTCACCTGTGCAGCCATGGACCTAATGGAGCATTCCCCGCCTTCTCTTCCTCTAATAATATTGAGAAAGTGAACATGTCAAAACCTATTGTTGTGAAGTATATATTTTCAACAAATCAGAATGTGGCAGGCAGTGGGTTTCTAGTACTGCCCAAGCAAATTATTAGCCTCAATTCACTTGCTCACAGAATGCATGAATGTGGTCTCAGTTCAGAAAGCTAAAATGTGTAGATGGCCTGGGTTCTGATCAGCAGCGTGTTGTCGAGGCAGAAATTCACTGCTCACCACCGGGCATCGATCAGCCAAACATTACATCTGAAAATGATTGATGTACAAAATTCTTCCCGCATGGAAACCAAATCTTGCTGTTCCAGCAACACTTGTTCCAGAAATGCTCAGCTACCCAGGGTTCTTCCACAGTAGTTTCTTTCCTGCACGCCATATGGGTGAACATCCTTGATCTGCTGTTGTCTAGTCAGAATGGATATTCGATCACCGTCCGCCAAGGTTGGTAGCTTGGTGAACGAGACCCCAAGATGCAAACCTGGTTGGTCCATGCGTAAAATGGGCACATCAACATGGATGGCGAAATCTAGGCGGCCGGCACGTTGCACATGGCGTTCAGGCAGATAAAGAAGCGCAGCTAAGTATGGACGATAGTGAACGGGGCACTGAAGCCTCCGAGCGCCGGCTACGAATGAGCCAGTTTAACCGTCCATTCATTTACGGTTACTCTAGGCTAAGTACCATTGTGCGCCCTTAAACTCAACCTGGAGTGGAATTTGTGTTGGTTTCATTCCTGATGCCGCCCATACCCGCGGAACAGAGTACGTTCTACCCATTGCATTTGCCAATTGGCCATGAGGGCCGAGGGGAGAGTAATGTGACTAATGTCAGCAGTGCATGGACTTTGACAGAGGACAGACGAAGCAGAAAAAGCTCTGTCAAGCGTTGGCAAGGATGGCTATATGAAATGGCTTGCGTAGATATCGGCAGGTATGTGTTTATTTTTTTGAAGACCCAGATATGTGTTTATAAAGATTGCTCTCCATCCATATGGCGCAATTAAAAATTACTTTGTACTACAACTGGGGAATATCAAATGCAGTTGTCTGCTCTATATTGAATTGTCTGACAGTTCTTTGTGCGGAGGACATGGAATTAAACAGGATACGATTTGTTGAGCAACTGATATTATGTTTTTAGAGCGCAATTCGCAAGGCAAATTGCCAAAATAGCACCCGTAAGCGACGCCAGCTCCAACGCCTTCAGTAAGCGGAGGAGCTCCAAAATAGCACTAGCTAATGAAGGGTGCGATCACTCTAAAACGCCAAAACTCATATATTCTTTTGTTTTTAAACCGGAACAGGCGTAAGAAGTTAATCTTTTGCCTCTGCCTTATCTTTTGAGCCGAGAAATTCATAAAAAATGAAACAATCAATTATTTTTGAACTAAAATTCCGAGAAAATTGGAAATCAATCGCCGCTTCCGCCTTTGTGCCTGGCCGCTCGCTTCCCGCTGCGGTGCCCACGTGCTCCTGGCAGCGACCCCGCAGCGCCTGCGCGCCTCCCCGCGCTCGTGCCCGCTAACCTTTTTAAAATATACAACGTCCAGATTGGGATTAGTCTGTGCAGGACATGGTCATTTTAAAGGTTTAGCAACGGTCATGTGATCATTTGGGCGAAGACTTTGATTTTCTTGTCAATTGAGCGAAGGTAACCTTTTACGTAGTCAAAATAGCAACTCTCTCCTTGTGTATGAATACACGGAACACGGCTCTCCCGATCGATGGTTACCTCGTTAACCCGCCACAGAAGATACACATAATACCTTATCATCTACCACGCATATAACTGATCCCGTGCTTCTCTGTGTACTGAAATACTACTGCCAACCTTTTTTTTATGACCTTAGGACAAGCTTCCCTTCCAACTTAGACTACTCCCAATGAAGAGTTTTTGTTGTTGTTGTTGTTGTTTTAATTTCAAGAATGCATGCCACCTAGAATATTTTGAAACCACAAATGAAACAACCCCTTCATGCATAGTTCATGCTTGCTCAGCTCCAGGATCAGGCTCCTCAACCTATTTTCAATAAGGTCATCTGGTCTATGTTGTTGGAGTTCCGCTTATTTTGGTGTTTCATAGCAGTTAAATCTATTTTGTTCCATTGTTTGTCTATAGGATGAAATAAAATTCCTCTCCTCCAATGCTAGTGTCATGGGTGTTTAATGTCTAGTTAATCGTGTATACCTAACTTAATTTAGATGAAACTTCTTTCTCCTCTCTCATCATAACTCTCTTGCCATGTCACCAAATTTACTTATGTCAACTCAAATTAATAATGAGAATAAAACCGGAAGAGCCTACTCCCATCTCTTGGTATTGCAAGCTAAAAGATCACTGAAGTCATCAAATGTACTGATTACAACCTATAGAATTATTGAAGAGAGAGGACATGAACTAGGTTGATATTCTGTATTTTCTCCTGGAGATGAAGGAACGGTCAGAAAAGGCGAAGCGGGCAAGTTGCATTATGCTCATGCTTTAGGGATGCAAGTGGGTATGTAATGGGTTCATTTGATCTACTAGCTTTCTAGGATGGTGAAAAATTCTAGTCCATTAGGAGAGTTTTGAGTCCATGGCACAAAACATTGGAAACTTTCATCCCTACTCATGCTCGATCAACTCGTAAACATAGTTAGCCGTTCTTCAGAGGTCTTGTGAATGCCTGACAGGGAAGCAGCTGCTTCACATTATGTTGACCACGCGCAGTATGCAAGCCAGAAAGGAAGGAATCGTGACTCTTGGTCCAGGCTTTTGGCGACATTTAGCATCTTAGGTTTGCGATACAGTTTCTGTCTCCACAGAACAATAACCGGTCTTGCTCGATCCTTCTTTTCTGGTACCGCCCATTCTTAAACAAAAGTTTCAGGAATGGAGATTTAACTAGATAACGACCTTTCATCTCTAGTTTACAAATTTTCTTGGGAGGAGCGTGGGAAAAAAATATTCTCGCCGAATGTTATGGGAAGTGGGAAACACAGATGCATGTGCATGAGGGTGAAGGGAGATATTTATAACACAGGTGACGTGTGACCATGCACCAGAATAGAAGTGAGGAAATAAAATACTCCATCGTCCCAAAATAGTTGTCGCTTTTGACTTTCAGACATCTCATTTGATTGCTCGTCTTATTCAAAAAATTTATGCAAATGTTATTTATTTTTCCATAACATGATTTATCATTAAAGATAGTTTCATCGTGACATATTTGGTTTACTTTTAACATAAAATTTTTGAATAAGATGGACAGTCAAACGTGATGACCAAAAGTCAAAAGCGACAAGTATTCTGTTATGGAGGTAAGATGTCCTCTGTATTATCTGGTCTACTAGATGGCTCAGTAAATGATCCCCGTAACAGATAACATTCAGGAATATAAAAGAAAAAAATAAATGAATATGTTGCTATTGGGCATGTCTCTAGCTAGTCGGACGACCTGAAGGAGAAATCCTCAACGCGGGGGCCGCGTCTATGATGCAGGCAGCAATAGAGGTGCTGAAAAGACAAGGAAGATGCGGACGAGACTACTAAAAGCTTGACCCAAAGAAGAGGAGGAAGAACCTGACGAGCAGTTGCGATATCGTTATGAAAGTAATGTTTGGTGCCATCGGTGAAAGGAAGCTTAAAAGTTTGGCGCTTGATTCTACCTGTGCGTAGTGATATCGCTATGGAAGTAATGTCGTAAGTGTTCTTTTGGCCTTTAAACTTGGTGATGCAGAACTTCTGCAGATATGCATGCGTGCCTTCTGCTATAATAGGCTAGCCCATCTCTACTTACCCCGATGGTCTTATTTTGAGATCAGATAATGTCATCGGCGTTGTGAGATGTTTTCTGTTTCTCGGCCAGTGCTTTCTTGAACCTTTTGTACTCTTGGACCTCCGTGTCAATTTGATATATACGGAAGTGGGGAAAGCCCGGTTCAAAAAAAAAAAAAAATAGTTGAATGCAAAGCAAGGGGAACTGCTAGAGCTCATGTTGATCTCGTGCAGATTGGCTACAACACTACCACAAATCTGTTTTTACAAGACAATTAAAAGACATATGTACAGGTGTTTTTAGAGATCCACATTTTTTTAGCTACTTGATAGTAAATCATAACTTCTACATTCCTCACTGTGCGACAGACTTTGGAGCGGCGATGGTTTCAATGCTAGTGGGAACGCGATTGACAGTACCAGATGGGCACTTTGTGTTGAGAAATACCAAGTGAAGGTGAACGATTAAATGTTCTCCGTTATTCTCCAGACTGGAACCAGCCCATGGTCTATTCTGCTCATATCCATCTGTACACAACTTCATGTCTTCCTGCTGCGCATCCCGCGTCCACAACTAGACTGAATTGCCTGGTCTGCCGTCTCACCCTAAAAGTCTATCGAACGTTGTTCTCTGATACCACCCATTCCCAAACATTAGTTTGTGTATCCAATCGACAACTGCAACACAACATATGTCCTCCTCCTGCCATGCACTAGCCTTCTGGATATTATCTGCAAACAGTAGAGAGAGGAGGATGGTCACCAAAGAATATAGAGATGGAAATGGCAAAAAGCAAATGAGGATATATATATATATATATAAATATCGAGATATATGGAATGAAGAAAACAAGTAGTAGGTGTGGTCGTATGCTCCCTTTTGAATGTCTAGACGGTTTTTTGTGCTAAGGACACTGGAAGTAAATTTCGCACGAAGGACATGGTTTGACAGTAGTAGCAAGATATACCAAACATATATAATAGACTTTCCTGTGGACTTTAAATGCAGAAGCTTTTCCTTTAAAAAAAATGCAGAAGCTTAAAATTGGTTGGAACTCATCGGCGCCATATAGGCATATAGCGTGGGGCACTAGGTCCAATAGGCATATACGACCTAACAGATTAATTTTATTATATTTAATTAAGACTTTTAATCCTTTTCATTAAATCACTATCTTTCAGGACTGTTTATTTTACAAATTTTTTTACTCATATGACATCACAAAATATGTGACAATTATTTAATTGTACTTCAATAATTTTGTATGACATATTCAACATTTTAAATTTGGAAAGGTTTCAACGTGGGATGTCAGTTTTGTTGCATTAATTCTAAGCAAAATGAATATTCAGATGGATTCAAAATCGTATTAAGTTTTGAGAAAAAAGTGTGTTTTCAAGTTTGACTTGTTAAAACTTGCGTGCATAGGATATTGTGGGTCTCTAGCCAATTCTCTGCACAATACAGCCCATTTATCTCACCACTGGTCCCTCGTTCTCTCTCACATGGCCCAACCCACCAGAAGACCGGGCCTGATAATACCCATTCGGCCCATTCGAAACCCCGTTTTGTGGAAATCCCCGTCCATCCTCCCCTCTCCTCCATGGCCTCCCACTCGCCGCCACCGCCGCCACCGCCGGCGAAATCCCCGTCACCACCGGACCCCACAACCATACTCGCCCTCTCCGACGACCTCCTCTGCGAGATCTTCCTCTTCCTCCCCTCCCTCCCGTCCCTCATCCGCGCCGCCCTCTCCTGCCGCGCCTTCCTCACCGCCGTCCGCTCCTCCCCGGCCTTCCGCCACCGCTTCCGCGCGCTGCACCCGCCCCCTCTCCTCGGCTTCTTTGAATCCAACGGCTGCAAGGTCTCCTGCTTCACCCCCATCCGCCGCAGCTCCGACCCGGATCTCGCCGCCGCGGTCCGCTGCGCCGACGTGTTCCTCACCCGCGTCCCCTGCCCCAACGATGCCTCTCCCGGGTGGCAGATCATGGAGTGCTGTGGCGGCCGCCTCCTCCTCCACAACTGGAGGACCGAGCAGATCGCCGTCTACGATCCCCTCACCGGGGCCCTGGATCTCCTCCCCCCGCCGCCGCAAAAAAAGATCTCCCACGCGCACCGCGGCAAGTTAATCCCCATGGATTACTTCCTGCTCTCCTCCGGCGATGAGGCCCGCCGCGGGCTGTCGTTCCGTGTGGTCTCCATGTGCCACGACAAGTCGCGGCTGCGCGCCGCCGTCTTCTCGTCGGCCACCAAGGAGTGGCAAGTTCTCCCATGGTCCGAGCCCATGCCAAAACAGCCGGCGAGCGGCAAGTACTGGCTGCTCTCGGGCAGACAGGTGAATGGGCTCATGTGCTGGTCACACGATAAACATTCCTACATGGTGTTGCTGGACTCTTCGACCTGGCAGTTCTCCACTATCGATCTGCCGGAGACCTTGAAGGGGCAAGGCCACCTTTACCGGATCGGGGGTACCAAGGATGGAAAGCTCTGCATCGTCGCTGCAATTGAATTCACGCTCATGGTTTGGTTCCGCAGAGCAGATGCTACCAATGGTGTTGAAAGGTGGATGCTTGAGGCTATTATCCCGTTGGAGGGCGTGGTTCTTCAGGCTACCGAGGGAACACGGGAGGATCATGGTGCCCTCCACGTGCGGGGCATTCTTGATGGCTTTGTGTACTTGTCAACTTGGGAGACATTTAGAGATTCTACTTTGCCTTGCTGGTACCTATCCTTCTGCCTGGAAACACGGAAGCTGGAAAAACTCTTGTATGCAAAAACTGACGGTTGTGCACATCCCTACATCATGGCATGGCCTGCTTCTTTGATAGGTAACAATTTGAGCTCTTGACATTGAGATGCTCGGCGAAGAATGGAATTCAGTTATGGTAGCGTAGGAGGAAGATGAGAACTAGAAACAGTGAATTAAATCTTCTGTTTTGTTCTATTTGTGGAGACTATCCTTCTCTAGGAAGTCTAATGTTCTTTTAGTTCTTGCACTTCATTAACTTATCTTTAATCATATTGAAACGGCTATATTTTTTCGGTATAGTCTTTGCATACCACCAGGTCAGGTAGTTGATTCATGCTTGTGAGAGGAGAGAGGCGGAAAGAACTGTAAAAGTACCTAGGAGCTTTTAATTCCTAGATAACATTGAACACTTGCACCAAGCAAAGTAACTTATAAATTAGTACCATAACCATAGCAGAAATATTATTATATTAAACAGGAAGATCAATAAAATTGCAATTCTATGATGTAGTAATGGTTTCACACGCACTGTATCTGGTAAGGATGAGCCCTTGTATGCTTTTAACAACTAGCAAAGACACTAAAAATTATGCCTGCATTTTCTCTATTTATGATAATATTGTGGCTCATTATTGAAACTTGAAAGACTTGTTTTGCCATGTAACTAGTACCATGCTCTAATATCATTTAGATCGGAAATCACTAAATTCAAGTTGCTGCTGCCCTTGTGCACACAAACTTACTGTTTGTATTGCAAAAATCTTTGTGACCAGCTTATCAGTTATGAAATATCTTCACTAAATCTTATGGAAACAAGAGTAATAACTTATATCCGTTGAGGATGAGTTCTTGAGTATATACAACAAGCACGGCATCTGATTTTCAAGTTGAGACCTGGAGTACAAGCTTTTGTGCATATGATTGAAGTTAGAATGCACCATAAATCATCTATGTGACATGATTATTAGGATCAGACAAATTGATGTGCCATCTAAAACATGTTAGGGTGACTACATGACACCTTTCAGTTTCCAAGCCTAGTATTCTTGAAAATTAGTGAAACTTCCATGGTAATTTGAAAGTGTTTCTGTGTACTTTGCCAATACAATAGTATTCAACTGAACTTGGCATCAAACTCTCAAAGTTGTAAGGTTTTTATACTTCTTTTCATATTGTTAACGTGGATGCTGAAACCTTAAGATCAAGACCCTTTAGTCATTTATTGACAGTAGTTACAATCTCATGCAATATCCCACATTTCTGAACGATTGCTGAAGCTTTGACAAGCAATTTCTGTTTTCTGCCCCAAAACACTGCTCTAGGTACCTGATGATTGAATTGTCAAGGACATGTTATATGGCATCTGTTAATTTGTTGAATCATATTAATTCATTGTATAAAGGAAAAAGGATATTTGTTTTCAAATACATCATTAAGTGAGTGGTGCATGCTACACCTTTGGTTCCTGCCTCTACCATTATAGTTTTGGACAAGACGTGCAAAGTTTTTCTATAGGAATTTGTTCGTTTTAAATTGCAATTTATTTGCTATATATTCTTGTGGTCTGGAACTGCTGTAATGGGTACGCAATAATTGTAAACAACTTCAATATAGCTCTTAACTTTATTTCTTTGACTGACGATATAACATCTTAGGTTTTTCTTCTAATTTCTTTTGTTATATTGAATTATTGTTGATGTGCCTTGAAACCTAGGTATTGGTATACCCTTTGCAAGTTGCAACTGTCCATTTTTGTATAAAATACGATCGACAAATTTGGAGGTGGCATTTTGAGGGGAGTTCTGATTTCCTGGAAAGATCCTGTTAGATGTCGCACTTTATCTTGGTTGGCTAATCACAACCATTTTCAGGAGGCACAGTTGATTGTCATAAGAAACCAGTTTGAGATGCTAAGAACTGTAAATAACAGTTTTTTTTTTTTGCGATGAGTAAGTATAATTATCCTGTATATATTTTGTTAAAATAAATGAATGGTGTATCAAATGTCATACTTCTGGGGAAGTATCATAATGGGCAAAATACTTGGTTAATATAAGGAGACGTCGTCATAATTTTCTCGAAACTAGAATTGTAAATGGTCTATTATCTGTATTGCCCTTCCGTTACCGGAATAGTAGTAGACTCTATGTATAGCTAAGGCAAATTCGTTCTCATTTCAAAAAAAAAAAAGGCAAATTCATTCTTGAAGTCGCTTCGATTAGTGATGGCCAAATGGGCCGGGCCAAACGAGCGGGCACAAAGCACGAATTTTTTGGCTCGGCCCAAGCATGGCACGGGCACGAAATGAATCGGGTTGTGCTCGCCTGGCCCGACGTGCGTTCCGTGTCTGGGCCGAGGGTCCAGCCCGATGGGCGGCACGGCACGGCACGGCACGATTTGAAGCCTGGCCCGGCTAAGCACGAATAGCCCGTTACAGCCCGATAAGCACGAAGCCCGTTAGCAGCCCGATCCACGATTGCAGCCCACCATTCACTGCTCCCCGCATAAAATCCCCTGCCCCATCGACGCGTCAGACGAACCCTAGCTCATTTCACGCCGCTCATCTCTTCTCCTCTCCTCTCCTCTCCTCTCCCCAAACCCTAGATCAGCCGCTCCATCCCGCTCAGCGCTGCCGCTCCTCACTCTCCTCTGCGTCGCCGCACCCGGCGCTCCTCCCTGCTCATCGGCGACGCCGCTCCTCCCCCCTCCTCTGCGCCGCCACACGGTCCCGCCGCTCCTCCCCGCTCCTCTACGCTGTCGCGCGGACCCGCCGCTCCTCTGCAACCCTGCCGCTCCTCCTGGCTCCTCGGCGTCGTCGCCCTGTTCATGCGTGCCACAACCCCGCCGCCGAGCGTGACCCCAACCATTGCTGGCTCGAATCCTCCGCCGCCTCTAGCACGAAGCTGCTCCGCCGGTTGCTCCTTCGGCAATTTGGTGTTATGATTTTGATTTTAGTGTGTGCTGATATGAATTTAGATGTCACATTTGGGTATGCTTTTGAGTTGAATGTATGTTTTTGTGAATTTTGGGCAATTCGGGCTATTCGGGCTGACGTGCTTTTCGAGCCAGTGTGCTTTTCGGGCCGGCACGGCACGTTTTATCTCAATACGTGCTGTGCCATGGGCTGAAGGGTGAGCCCATGGGCTGGCACGGCACGGCACAAAATTCACACCGGGCCGTGCCGGCCCAAAATTAAACGGGCCGTGCCTTTTTGGGTCCGGGCGGGGCCGGGCCGTGCCGCCCGTTTGGCCATCGGTGGCCGTGCCGCCCGTTTGGCCATCAGTAGCTTCGAGCCAACAATGTACTCGTCCCTCGCCTTCCTCTCACGCAGCCCAACCCACCAAAGGCCCGGGCCTGAAACCCATCCAAAACCTCGTCATCGCGGAAACCCATCGTTCGGCTTCATTCTCTCCAGAATCCTCGCTCAACATGGCCTCCAACTCGCCGCCGCCGCCGTCGACCAGCCCCCCGTCACCACCAGATCCCACCACTATACTCGCCCTCTCCGACGACCTCCTCCGCGAGATCTTCTTCCGCCTCCCGTCGCTGCCATCCCTCTTCCGCGCCGGCCTCGCCTGCCTCGCCTTCCTCGCCGCCGTCTGCTCCTCCCCCGCATTCCGCCGCCGCTTCCACGCGCTTCACCCGCCGCCTCTCCTCGGCTTCGTCATCGACTACACCGGCCTCGGGGTCTCCTGCTGGATGCCCGTTCGCCGCATTTCCGACCCGGACCTCGCCGCCAACGTGCTCCTCCCTCGCGTCTCCTGCCTCGATGACGCCTTCCCCGGGTGGGAGGTCCACTGCGAGGGCTGCTGCATCTTCCTCCTCCACTCGCGAACGAAGCAGCTCTTGAGCTACAACTACCTCACCGGCGCCCGGTATCTCGGCCCCTAGCTAGCCGCCGCCCCCACAAGGTCTTCCACGGACGCCACGGCAAATTCATCCCCATGGATTACTTCTGCCACGAAAAGCAGGTGCGCGCCCCCGTTTCCTCGTGGCCCATCATGGAGTGGCAAATTCTCCCCTGGTCGGAGCCCATGCCGGCACAGCTGACGAGCGGCAAGTACTGGCTGCTCAAGTGCGCACCGCTGAATGGGCTCTTGTGCTGGTCACACACCCAACATTCTTACATGGTGGTGCTTAATGCTTCGACGTGACAGCTCTGCAGTATCGATCTGTCGGAGATCTTGAAGGGGGCAAGGCACCTTTACCAGGCTGGGGGTACCAAGGATGGAAAGCTCTTCATTGTTGACGCAATTGAATTCACGCTTGTGGTTATGTTCCGCAGAGCAGATGCTGCCAATGGTGTCGACAAGTGGATGATTGAGACTATAATCCCCTTGAGAGGATGTGATTCTTCACTTCTTCGTTCAGGCTACCGAGGGCTCACGGATGATCATGGTGCGCTCAAAGTGTTGGACATACTTGATGGCATTGTGTACTTGTCAACTTGGGAGACATTTAGAGATTATACTTTGCCTTGTTGGTACCTATCCTTGAAGCTGGAAAAACTCGTATATACAAAAACTGATGGTTGTGCATACCAAAACAATTTGAGCTCTTGACACTGAGATGCTTGTCTTAGCATGGAATTCAGTTATGGTAGCGTAGGAGGAAGATGAAAACAAGAACTAGTAAATTAAATCTTTGTTTAAGTGTACTCTTGTGTTTTGTTCTAGTTGTGGAGGCTATCTGTAGAAATCTAATCTTGTTCTTTTAGAGTTTGCAGTTCATTAACTTATCTTTCAGCATATCAATAGCGCACTTTACTCTCTGCAGATTGACGGTATAGTCTCCGAATACCACCAAGTCAGGTTGTTGATTCATGCTTGGGTGAAGAGAGACGGGCTGAGATGGAACACCTACACTGAGAAAAGTAACTTGATTCACCCTCCAGTCATCCTCGTATTATAAATTAGTCCTATAACTCTAGCATAGATGTTATTATGTTGAGGGAGCAGGAACTGCAATAAAATTGCAATTCTACGAGGTAATGGTTTTACGCGCTTTGCATGTGATGAGGTTGGGCCTCTCTATCCTTTTAACAACTTGTAAAAGTAATAAAATTTATGCCTGTATTTTCTTTATTCACGGAAATATTGTGGCATTCCAACTAGTCATGCACTAAGATCACTTAGATCCAAAATCCCAATATTCAAGTTGCAGCTGCCCAAAAGCACGCTAACATATTGTTTGTTATCGCTAAAAGTTTTCTGACCAGCTTATCTGATATGAAAATCTTCACAATAGATCTTATAGAAATGAGAATTTAAACTATGAAGAAAAACATTATTTGATGGGTAAGACATCTTGTATAACTTGTCACTCTTGATCTGTTTTTTAGCTTCTTGTCCTTGTTTCTGACCTCTCTTTGAGGCCTTTGTCCAATACTAACTATTTTTTAATGAAATGCAATGTGGGGAACTCCCTGTTTTTGTGTCAAAATTCGAAATAACTTGTGTTATGAGATATGACTATTATGTAATAAGACGATGTCTGATTTTCAAATTGGGACCTGTATCAGCATTTTTAAGCATATGCTTGAAGCTAGAGTGCAAGAAATTTGAAATATACTAGTTATTAGGATGATAAATTTATGTGCCAGCTAGAACATTTCAGAGTGATTACATGATTCCTTTCAGCTTCTATGCCTAGTACTATTGAAATCATGTAAACTTATTACTTTGGTTTTCATGGTGGTGTAATTAATGGTGATCTAAAGTGTTTATGTGTAATTCTGTGAACAAATTTATACTTCTAATGATGTTGTTAGTTTTGCTTTAAAAACCTTTAGATCAAGACCTTTAGGTCAATTATGGATTGCTGCAAAAACCTTTAGATCAAGACCTTTAGGTTATTTATGGACAGTATTACAATCTCGTCTAGAAATTTCAAGTGAGCTTTGGCAAACAATTCTTTTCTGTCCCAAAACTTTGTTCAAGGTATCCGATGACTGAATTGTCAAGGACATGTTTTACGGTATCTGTTAATTTTATCAATCGTATTAATTTATTGTATGAAAGAAAAGTAAAAGGATCCTAGTTTGGGAACACATCATTATGTGAATGATGCATAGCAATCTTGCATAAGCTGTGCAAAGGATTTTTTTTTTTGCCTGAACTATTTTTTTTAATTGCAATTTGTTTGCTACATGTTTCTTATGGGCTGGAAATTGCAATTTGTTGTCCTTGCAAAATCATTAACCTGTGGTTTTGTAGTCACTGTGATTACTTATCTCAAAATTGACTTTTGCAGCCCATTACTTTATTTGTAGTCAAAGCATCCATTGTGTATAAGGATTTTGTTGATTATTTAGGTTACTTTGTTACTCGATTTTATTTCTTGGATTTATAAGTTGCAGGTTTTTGTTTCAATTACATCTCTTCTTCGTTGTGAAATTTAGACACCCATGGCAACGCATGAGCAGTCAGCTAGATGACTATGTAGTTAACATTATATGAACTTTGATACTGATGGTTGTTGGAATTGTTGACCTCGGTCAAGTGGCCCAAATGGCCCAATCCGAATCCAACTAAGGCCCCTTATTAGTTGCCTTGATCGGGAGGCAAAACTCAGCCCATCTAAGGGCCCGGCCCTGCGCCTACAGCACTATATAACCAAAGGGAGACCCCTGTTTTCCCTGATCGTGTGTTAATCACGAAATTAAGTCTCTGGGTTAAACCTAACCCTAATCTACCGATCCCTAACGCTGCTGCAAGTCGTGGAAGCTCGGTGCTCGATCTACATCGACATTCTGGTGCTCTTCTACCTCTACTGCGTCTACACCGATTTCGCCATCATCTGCTTGATCTGCATCCACTGCAGATCTGTTTCCATGGCGAATCTAAGTTCTGGTAAGTAATTATTCCGTATTAGTTTAAGTTCTAGGTGTGATCTACTTCTGACTAGATGATCCTGTTAAGTTTAATGATGGATTAGTTCTAACAATTGGTATCAGATGCCTAATCTAGTCGATTAGATCCCTAAATCATGTTTAAGGCGTCTGTTAGTCCTAGATCAATCTAAGTTAGAACAGAGGTGATCGACATGTTTTTTTTAAGTCAAGTTTCAGTTAAGATTAAGTTAATTTATGATGATCTAGTTCTACTAATTCACATCTAGATGCATCTGTTTAGTGCTTCGATTAAGATTCAAGCTCATGATTAATTAAGTTCTAGTTAATGCAGTAAGATTACCATTAGATCAGTAAGGTATTCAGCTCTTTATTAAGTTCTGGGCAAATTAAGCTGTTAGGGTTTTCGATCTGTTAACCATACCATGCCACCTTTAGTTGAGTAATCAGTTAAGCATCTAGGGTTTGGGTTTCATCATCTCATTAAGTAATTAAGGGTTTTAATCTACGCATTCCGTTTCATCCCTCACACACGCACACCCCAACCCTAACCCTAAGATCAAGAGGACTCACCTCTCGGTTGTCGCCGTTCCGCGCCGTGCCCTCAGATCCAGCACGTGCGCACGGCGGCGACCTCCTCTCCTCGGTCGCCCACGAGGTCCCCACGGCACGGCCGTGCGCGCGCACCTCGCCGGCATAAGGACCGGCCCGCGCGGCATCAGCTCCGCCGCGCGGGAGCCCTGCACGCGTTTGGCGTCTCGCGTCATCGCCGTGCCGCCGCCGGGTCGCCGTGCGCGCACATCAGATCTGCGCGCGCGTGCTCCGCCGACACCGGGTCAGACCGTGCGGCATCAGCTCGCCCACGGGAGCGTGCGCGACGAGGCACCGTCATATCCGGTCGCCGTGAGTCATTGCTGCGCCGCCGGTGACTTTGCGCCACCGTGCACCGAGCCGCGCCTCCGCAAAAAAGGGCACCGGGTCGGGACCGCTCGACGGAGCCGCGCGCGACCTGGTCGCACGCGTGCGCTGGCGAGTGGAACCGCCACGGATGCCGCCGGCGAGGCTCGCGGACGCTGGCCGCCGTCGCTCTCGGAGCTGGGAGAGGAGTGAGGAGCGGAGGGAGCGAGTGAGGGAGAGAGTGAACTAGGGTTCACTGCCGCCGCCGACGGTTTTGTTCAAGCCAGGCGCGTCCTCCACCGTCCATCAGAACGGACGACTCAGATCCGCGCGGAGCGCGCGCGCGCAGCGCGTTGGGCCGATTTGCCGGCCTGCTCGCTTGCGCGCTGGGCTACTTTGCCCCAGGCCAGATGCGCCTCGCGCGTGCGCGCGTCGAGCCGTTTCGGCGGCCTGCCGACTGGTTTTCGGGCCGACGGCCCGACGGCCTGCTGCCGGCCTGCGTCGCATTGCGCCACGCGGTGGACTGCGCCAATTTTCCGGGCGCCTCACCGGGCCAGGCCTCATCGTGCTTGCCGAGCGCGCTGGCTGCCGCGCAGAAAGTCGTGCGCGTGGGCCGCGACGCGCACATTTTAAGCTGGGCTGCGCGAGAAATTAAGATGGGCCGTTCCCTTCATTTATTTAGCTCTATTCATTTCTTTAATTCTTCAGCATTATGTTTTCAGTATTAAGTCTACTGCATTTTGCCCAACTTTCTTAGTCCCATTTAAGATAAATGTTTTGTGGCCTTTTATTTAAGTTTTCAGTGTTATTATTATTTTCAGATTAAGATGAGCAAATTTCTTTCAATATATTTTAAGTTTAAGTATTGTTGGTATTTATTTATGTTAATTCATAATTTAAGCATTAAATCCACCAATATATATTTTTTGAGGTGCCTAATTCATGTATTATTTATGAGCTAAGTAATTAAGAAATAAAATTAAGTATTATTTCTGTGCATAATTTTCTGCAAATTTTATAAGTAATATCTTAAGTTATGCTGCAGTGAATTTTTTCTCAGTTTAAGTAAGCTAAATTCTCAAGAATATTTCATAGCAATTTTATTTGCTAAATTTAAGCTTCCGCTGTCACGTTGAGTATATCTATGCTCATTCATTTATTAAGTTTTATTAGTTTTTATTTTTCCAATATTTGGATTTTCATAAGCATAATAATTTTAAGAAATAAGTTTAAGACTATTTAAGCTATTAAGTTTCAGTTATAAGTTTTAAGCAGGCATTTTTCAGTGCAAATTAAGTTCTATTTACCATTGCGCCATTTTCAGTAAATGGAGTTTTATGCTTACTCCGTCCCTCAGATAAATTTACGGTTTTATGGTGCAATTTTGCCTTGCCATCATTAAATATTTTCTAAGTTTAAGTTTGAATTTAGACTAATTTTGTCAATAAGTAAGTTTTATGTTTTCCATATAAGTTAAGTTCCATTAAGTGAATTTAAGATGCCTCTATTTGAATGGAACCACCAGGAAGTTCATCTAGAGTACACTTGTAATTAATTCTGACCACCGTTGTTTTAATTATGAGTTTTAGAATAAGTTACGCTTGTTTTCCCCACCGGTGATGCAAGTTGTTTCTTATTGCATGATTGTAATCATACCACAGTAGGGTTATTTTCGTGCTATTAAGTGCATCTTATTGCACTATTAATGTTCCAGACTTAAGTTTATTATTTGTTTATTTATATTTCCATCACCATCTTTTAAGACTTAAGATTAATAAGAAATGCGTAAGTTGCATTGCTTAAGTTAACTAAGCTTTTTTTTTCGCTTTTGTCATTTTCAAACAATGGTCTTGAAAGCTACATGAAGACCATTAAGGCCTTCAATGGCATTGACCTTCCTCTATGGAAACTGAAGATGCAAGACATTTCAAGTTTCTGGAGCTTGATTATGTGCTACACAATGTCAAGCCATTTCCTCCTACTCCTGGCATTGAGGATTATGATGAGAAGATGAATGAGTATCACTTCAAGTTAGAAATATAGGAGAGGGATAATAAGCTTGCCAAAAGGATCATAATGCGCTCCATCTCACAAGGCATAAGGGGAGCATTTGCTGCAAATAAGGACAAGACTGCTAATGAATTCTTATATTTCATTGAGATAAGTCATAAGCAAGTCTGCATAAGTTACCTCATTAAAAGGCTAACTACCACACGTTATGACGGGCAAGGTGGGCAAGGTGGACTACGTTTGCATATCAGTCGCATGTGGGACATAGCCCATGAGCTTAAGGCTTTTGGATTGCAAATTTCAGACTCATGCGTGGACCATTTTGTTAATGCCTCCTTATGTGCCTCCTTATGAGATCCATGAGACCAGGGGAGTAGCTCTTAGAATTAGTTGATGGAAATGAGTTGAGTTATCATATTGTTCTTTTAGATTAAGTTAGTAAACTCAACATTTTAGCTTGATGATTTCAAAGTAATTTAGCGAAACTTTTTGTTTATATATATATATATATATATATATATATATATATACACGACCGCGCTAATTGGCGCGCTGCGCGCTGAATATTATTCGGCGCGCTGGCCAGCCCACTGACCAGCTATGCCAGCCTTGTATCAGAGTAGTATATCTCATGTCATCGGCTCGTATATCTGCAGTTTTGCGATAGTATATCGTGGAGATGTCACTTTCGATGTCAGATGTGTCACTTTCGGTGTCAGGTGAGGTGTGTCAGGATGTCGACATTTTCAGACCATTGGACACTAGAGTCCAATATAAACTTGGGAACAAAATTGTATACCATCAGACAAATTGAGTCTTAAATATTTTTATTCTGATTTTGAATTGTAGATTTTTTTCTTAACCAAAGGAAAAATATACTTTTCAAATTTATTGAATAACCAGGCCAGGTTTTTTAATATAATATGAATATACATATTGTAGTACATAGATATACTACGCCTGTGAATATCAGTGGCCTTCTTGCGTGCATAAAAATTATAAGAAAAATAATATCTTTGAACAACTATGAATCGTAGATATTTTTTGTTGATTTTAAAAGTATTAATATACTTTTCAAACTTATTGAATATAAATGTCAGGTTCTTAGAATATGATATGATTATATCCGTGGTACATAGATATACTACTGCTGAGAACAAGGAAAACCAATTGTATACTCTAAACTTCATTGTTGTATACAGAGTTGTATACTGCAAACTACATTACTGTATACAATCATTTCACCGCTATACATTCAAGACTACATTAACTATACAATAGGGGCAACAACATCTTCTTCTAAGCATAAAGAAATAAAACAGTTGTATATTCCAAACTACATTGTTGTATACAGACATTTCAATTTACAAGCTATACATCCGAGGCAACATAGATATACAATTATAAAAGCAAGAACCAATTGTATACTCTAAACTTCATTGTTGTATATACTCCAAACCTCATTGTTGTATACAACATTTCACTGCTATAGAATTCACCTATACAAACAAAAGACCGTGCAAGGCAAGATAGGAATGGATAAGCTCATGGACACAGCAAGGCTACTACTAGCTTCGTGCATCTGGCTGGATGGGCTCAAAACATCAGCTTTCCTCCACTGACCAACAAAAAAATTAAAAAACAAATCCCAGTTAAAGCATAGCATGCTACAGGCTCCTGGAGCATCAATCGGTATGCTGGACATTCCAAATCTAAAAAAAAGTTGAGAAAAATAAATCTTGCATCAATCAGCATGCTAGTTTGCTGCTGTCTCACAAGCAAATCAAATCAGAGACAGATAGAAAGAGTGAAAAGAAACAAAAGAAACTCAAAACGGAGGCAAGAGCTGGCCGAAACAAAATTATCTATAGAATCTTGGCCACTTGAAGTATCAGAGTGTAATTTCCCTGCAATTCTAGGCATCAAGGGCACGCTCAAAGAAATCTTGCCGTAGCCATGGCCCTTGCGCTAGCTCTCATGGAAGCTCATGCCCAGCGCGCCGACTGCTGGGTGTTGAATTTTTAGAGCCAACATCCCAACTGATAATGCAATAAAAATTCGACCATGGGTTCTTGGTTGGGCAAGTTATCTTCAGAAAATTCAGCACAAATCCTTAACATCATTTGGGTGAACGAGAAATCTGATTGGAAATAGGGAAAAAATCACACGCAAGTACAACATTCATAGCTAGCCTCCTGTTAGCTTTCTCCCCCAACGAGTTCTCTGGTCCGGACCTCCAAATCTCGGGAAAAGAAAGAGAACCGAACCAAGAACGCAGGAGCAACCAACATGACGACTAAGATCCACATGCGGATGTTCCTCCTACGGCATCTGCGCACGGAGGCGTCGACGACCAGCCAGTGGATGTCGAGAGCAACTCTGGCTGCTCCAGCGACGCCAGGTACGGAGGGCACCAGCGCCACGGCGACCAGCGACGACCCTGCTGCCCGGCCGTCAAGGATGCCAGGGCCGGCCCTGAGATTTTGGTGGCCCGGTGCAAGATGAAAAATGGAGGCCCCTATTGAGTGTAAATACAAAATAAGATAGACCATTAATTTCAACTATTTTACTATAATCATCGTGAAGATTCGTTAACACTTGAATAAGTATGAATAAGTTTCATAACTGGTGAATTCTCGCTATCACTTACATTATCAATATTCTCATTGATGTCATTATTTCTTTGTGAAGGCCCATCAGATTGTTGCTCAAAAACAACCATCGCCCACTCCTCATTGTTCCTTGAAGGATCTGTAGGCTTGAAAAATTTATGAATATCTCCTTTCTGTGATTGAGCGGCCTCCTCCATACGTTTCTTTTTTCTCCTTTTCTCACTGCCGGATGCATGCTTTCTCATCCTACAAATTGAAAAGAAATCATCAAGGGATGAAACTTGTTTAATCCAATCAAATTGAACAAGCAAGAACATTCCAGTAGCATTTAGGGATTGGGATTTCTAACCTTGAGAGATGAAGGATGAGAAGCGAGATCGGCGACGGCAGGAGCGGCAGGCGAACCGTCGTCTCGTGAAGTTCAGGAGGTGAGCCATCGTTAGGAGATCAAGAGACGAAGCAACTTCTGCAGGTCAGTACGTGTATACATGTACGTTGCTGGTGGCCTGCCTGCAGCCTGTTGGACAGTGGGCTTCGGCCATTTTTGTTTTAGCTCGGCTGGAGCCTGCAATTCTGAATGAACGGACGATTGGGCCAGGCCTTGACTAAGATACCTAGTACATATATGTCCAGATCGGGGCCCCCTGATTTTTGGTGGCCCGGTGCGGCTGCACCGGTTGCACCGGCCCAGGGCCGGCCCTGAGGATGCGAGCAGCCGCCGCCATGGGTCGCACGAGCTGCCGCGTTCCGCCGCCGCCTCGCCGCGTGCGAGTAGCCGCCTCCCCGCCGCTGCCTTGCCGCGTGCGCAGCCGTGTCCCGCTGCCGCTCAGCGCACGAGCAGCAGCTAGCCCTCACTCGTTGCGGCAGCGCGTCCTTCTTCTATTCTGGAGCATCTGCACGCGGAGGTGAGGCAAAAAGAAACCAAATCAACATCGGAATCATTTTTTTTTAAGGAAAATCATTTCATTGATGCATAAATCCTAAAGAAATCAGTAGCATGCGTGCTCGAGCTTCCAGATCCGTGACGTACCTGCACGTCTCCTCCCTTTTCTCTGCTGGATCCATGGTTTCCGCCGTTCGGTGAAATGCTCCATGGAGAGATGGTGGGGAGGCTCGCAGATCCAGTTAGGGCTGGGCCACCATGGGGGTCGACGCGGCGCGGACCACGACGGCAACCACATCATAGGCACGCGGAGCAAGGCTCGGTCCGGCGAGCTCGGTCGTTGTCGCCGCCGGATCTAGATCTGGATTGTGCATTGATGCAAGTGAGAGGTGGTTGGTGAGACGACTGGGGAGAGAGAAAAGTGGACCTGGGTGGTGTGTGAGAGAGGAAAGAGAAAGTGGATCTGGAGCTAGGTGAGACGGTTCAAAATGACTGTGGAGAGAGAGGGGGAGAGGGGCAGACTGTATTTATTTATCAACTGATATACGATCGCCCGAGACCACATACACTCTGGCGCAGGTGGAATATACTATTGGAGCTGAGCTGGTTTGGCTGCAGCAACCGGCCAGCGCGCTAAATATTATTCAGAGCGCTGGGTGCTGAATAGTAAAGGTATATATATATATATATATATATATATATATATATATATATATATATATATATATATATATATATATAAGTGTGTTATCTCTGAGTTGTGAAATATCTTTTATGTCATCAAGTCTTTTAAGTATTTACTATTGTAATAAGTATAGATATGTGAGAATCAGAGGTTATAAGCTAAGTGATGAGACCTTGTCGAATATGTGGCACACTCACGTTTAGACCACAAATTCGAAGGGGAGAATGGAATGTCTCATCAGTGAAGAGGAGACGCTCCAGTTAATAATTAGTTAAGATCTGCTCTTGTCAGAAAACTTAAGTAATAATTCTCTCCATGATATTTTATTTTGTCCATAAGTTTTAAGGACAAATTTACTCGCTATATTTTTAACTGCTCCATTAAGAATAAGTTCAAGGACAGCCTTATAATGCGAGATATGATTACCATTGTGAAGGGAGTATATACTCCATAAAGACCAATTGTCTAAATAAGTGTGATTTTATTCTTTATTCTGGCCTCCGCTGGATACGGGATAATTGTCGCAGATTGTGTTGTGTCGCCCATTTTCTGGCCACCGCTGTTGTGGGTTGGTGCAATGGAATCAGAGATGATTGAAGTATGATTGTGTTCATGATACTGGCCACCGCTGTTTTATGAGCATTTAATCATAACCTTGCTTTTCTAGTTCGTTATCTGGCAACCGCTGGTGTGGGCTAGTTTAGTAAGGTAAGCTGATCAGTGGTATAAATTAATGTCGTGCCAAGATAAGATAAAGAGCTACCATTATAGATTATTTGAGTTTTATGGGCCGACACACATTTAATATTCTGATTATTCAGAGTTCAATGAAAGCTCACATGGAAGGAAATGGGGGAGAAGAAATCTTATTGAGATATAGGATAAGTTTATCTATATTGATGATTTAAGATGAGATGTATATACATACATACATATATGATTTTCTCATATCGTGCCATAAGTATTCCTCCACTCTTTTCTAACTCTGTGGAGGATCTACATTAGTTGTATTTCAATAACAGAGACCCGTAATGTTTTAATAATAAGTTAAGTTAAGTTTTGGGTACAAAAGTAAAAGCCTCACTTATTCCTAAGATTATGTAAAAGAGGTCATAAAAGGGTCTATGATTTTTGAACATAAGTATAGTTCATCTCATAGCAATTTTATGATGGAGTCAAGGCAGTAGACTGTAATGGGTCTGCAGATTGTTTGAAGAAGTGATTCCAAAAGAAAATAAGATGTTAAGTTTATAACTCACTATGTGTTTTTGTCACATCCCAAAATTTCAAATTTTGGTTTGTGAATAAATTTCACTAAATTCGAAATTTTTGGAATAGTTTAAAACTTTTCTTGTAGTATTTGAATGATTATCACATTTATTTAGGCAAAGGAAAATATTTTCTAAACTAAAATAATTAATATAGGTTATAATAAGGTGTTTGTTGCATTCATGCTGCTAGAAATACATTTAGCATTTTTTTTTGTGCCAAAAATGAATTTAAAATCGTATAGGAATTCGATTTGGAAAAGGTTTTGAAAATAGAATGAGAAAACGAAAATAGAAAAGAAAATCCTTTCTTCTCGGCCGCATGGGCCAAATCCTTCCCTTCCCAGGCCCAATCTCCTTTCTCTTTTCTTTTTCCTTCCCTTCTGGGCCGACCTGCTCTTCTCTTTCTTTCCACGCGGCCCAGCTTTCTTCCTCTTACCCCGGCCCAGTTTTCCCCGAGGCCCAGCGCAGCCCAGCCCGCCTCCTCTCTTCTTCCTCCTTGCGCCGTGCCCGAGCAGCATTCGACGCCGCCGCCCCAACTCGCCATGCGCGCCCTGGACTTCCACGCCCCTGCCTTGCCCCGCACATCACCGCGCCTTATAAAACAGAACCGCCAGCCCCTCCTCTCCCTTTCTTCCCGAAGCCGCCGCCACCAAGAACCCTAACCCTAGCCGCGCGCCGCCGCCGCCATTGCCGACGACCGAAGCTCGACGGGACGCCGATTGGAGCCGCTTTGCCTTTTGAAGAGTCGCCGTGAAGCTTCGCAAGACAGTTAGAAGCCGAACCCGACGGTCCTTGACGCGATCCCGACTCCGTAGCCGCTTCCTTGACGACGCCGACCAACCGCCATCGCCCCTCATCGTCGCACGCCTTCCTCACGCCGTCCCGCTGCAAGAAGAAGCCCTAGGTGAGCTCCTCTCTTACTCCTCTCCCTCCTAGACCTATCACGACGAGCATCCGAGCCCTCTAGCCCTAGATCGACGCAACTCCGGCGACCCTCCGCTGCGCCAGCTCGCCGGCGACGAGCAACTCCGGCCATCCTTTTCCCCAATCACCAGAACCGTTCAATCCCAGATCAAAGGCCAGGATTAGATACCCCTTCAGGTTATGTTCTTGGTCCACTGTGGAATATGGACCGCCTCTCATAGTCCTGGTCCACAGACCTATGAAACCGGTCCACCGTTTTATTTTTATTTTTTTATTTTAAATCCTTTTCTGTTTTATACAAATATTTATTAAATGTTTACTGTTTTATTTTAGTTAATTTAATTTCCAGAAAAGATAATTTAACAGTTAAGCCCTTAGCCTTTTATAAAATTTTATTTAAGCCCTGCATTTTTACAGAAACCACCCTGTGTTTTATATAAATTTTATTTTAGTCCCTAACTTTTACACTTTAGTCCCTTAACTTTTTCATATTTACAAATAAGTCCTCAATTTTTCTGTATTTACAACTTAACCCTTAAGCGTTTCTGTTTTTTTGTTTTAAACCCTAAAACTTCAAACTAGCATAACTTTTTACTCACAACTCCGTTTTTAGTGATTCTTGCGCTCACGTGATCGTAGGAACGAGTACTATCTTTTGGTACTGTTTTTGATCTAGTTTAGTACTGTTTGGTATACTGTTTCTTATTTGTTTGTTTGTGTGCTTCTCCTTTGGACGCGTTAAATAGGAGACGAGTTCGTGAATTTTCAAGATCAAGAGTTCAAGGTCATCACTGAGCAGCAAGAGGAAGGCAAGTGTCCTTGACCATATTGATCCCATGTGTGAAATGTTTTGTTTGCAAACATGCATGCTTGTTTAATACTGAATCCCATGAGTCTTTACCATGTTCCATATTATTCCTTGTCGCTGTTGGCGGTTCTTATGCGATAAAATTAAATTCATTAATTCCGCAAGCGCACGGATCACCATTGTAGCATTTCACCTTGGAGTATTCCAGGGTTATCGTATTTATATTTCCGCAGGGAAGTAGAGCAAAAGGGAGCTGAACAGTAGCAATGCACTGGATAATTTGGAGAAAGGATAATGTATCAAACTATACTTGAGACGGGGGTAAGATAGGCATGATATATATGGGTGGCACACACATCCTCAAATCCAAGGTAATAAAAGAAAAAACTGTAGTATACATTTGGGAGAGCAACGAAATAGAGCTAAGGCTACCTGTATGTTTACCTAGTATTTACTCTTTCTAGTAGTCTAATCTACAAAGGTTATCTACTCTAGTTAAGATCACACACATACAAGTCATGTCGTTTCGGGGCACACACGTGCTAGGTCAACCGATGATGCTAGTTCAAACCTAGGGAATCGTATGCTATAATTAAGACCCTGCTGAGTCCAACCCGAACGTGGTGGATTACAGAGACCGGTGCAGCTGTCACATACACTCGCGGCT
The DNA here is from genome assembly GCA_012490785.1 of Eragrostis nindensis. Taxonomy (NCBI): domain Eukaryota; kingdom Viridiplantae; phylum Streptophyta; class Magnoliopsida; order Poales; family Poaceae; genus Eragrostis; species Eragrostis nindensis. The sequence continues at coordinate 1,111,267 of JAAXCT010000053.1, read as the reverse complement.
ACCATCCTCCGTGGGGCTGGGTGCCAAACGTGCATAGGCCTAGATCTAAGCGCCACGCTTACAACCCGCCTAGAGGAACTACTCTTGATCAACGGAGCAGTCCTATCTAAGAATAAACAAGCACAGATTTCACAAGAAGTCATCTCGACGAAGGCACTCTCTCGTACTTGCGTACTCCAACAATCACGAATCCCACAACAAGACTTCTATGAGCACTTACTTAACAGAATAAATAAACTAAATAGAAAAGAATTACTAAAAGAAATAAATAAAGATAAAACTAATTATTGAATAAAATAATATCTCAAAAGAGTAAGGATACAAAGAACTATACCGAACTCCGAGAAGACTTCGGAGGCCCGAGAGAGCTCTCACTCTACTCTACTCTACTCTAACTCCCAAAGCTACTACTAAACTAATGAACACTTGGATGAAGTGTGATGGTGCGAGTTGCTTCTGAAGCCGGGGGGTCCATTTTATAGGTCTCCAAGGCGGTGGAAGCACTGCTGCCGACTTTGGAGAGGCGGCGCCGCCAAAGCCGGCCGGCCGGCCTAGGGCGGTGGCCGGCCGGCCGTCCCTTCTGTCGGTTGGCCACCGTCTTCTGCCTCGACGCTCCAAATCGTCTCCTGATGGCGGTCCGAAGGTCGGCTCCTCGCTGGGGTCGGTAGAATTGAAGTGAGGGCCAAGTTAAGGCCCAAATAGCCCACCTTCTAGAATGGCGGTGCAATTCTGCTGGGCTGGGCTTGAATTATGCGTTGTGGATTAGTTTCCAGCCCACTGGAGGAGGTTTGGGGCCTGCGGCCACCAGGTGGGGCCGGCCGGCCAGGGAAATTCCCTGGCTGGGCCCACTTTTCTCCATTATCCACTCCTGCATCCAAATATTCACCAAAACCTGTGGAGTAGCATTATTCCTAACTACTATGCACAAAATCTTGGTGTTATACATTTATTTACCGGTAGGGTGGCGGTCAAATCGTGGTTTAACGACCGCCAACAACCTCCCCAAGCTTAAACTTTGCTCATCCCGAGCAAACTCAACTCAGGGTACCGGCGGATCAGGAGTTACAAAGAAGCGCCCCATGGGTAATAAAGATGCAACAACATACTCCCTAAACAGTGGTAAGTTTACGAGAGCACGAAATATTCATGAGTGTTGCAAAAATCGTGGAGCTTATAAGTTACACCTTGTCATGCAGCATTGATTAGAACGACACTTTTGGACAAGTGAACAATTCTAGCAGGTATGCATCCAGAGTTTTTATGTGCTGCAAGGTAAGGTGCAAAAATTCTCCTTCGTTTTGGATGGCACTTCTCTTACAACCCTGATGTGAGTCTTATTCCTACAAGCTTCACTCATCCTACCTTCTACCAAATGAGGCTTTGTATGTGGAGCTTGGTATGGAACGCACAAGTGCCATGCATATATTGTAAAGCTAAAGAATGAGTCTCAATCAACATAGCAACTCCATTTATTTTGGTCATAAGAGATGATGTGATGGAGGGGGAGAAAATGGACTCACACTTGTGGAAGGGGGTTTTGAAAACATTGGTCCTTTATTTTGCTCAAGATGTTTATGATAAGAACCATATAACCATTGACTTTTGTCATGCAACCATGGAGTTTTTTTTTTTTGACTACTCCATGGTGCAAAGGGCCATAATTTTTGCATGGTTCAAAGGAAACATTTTGAAATATTCTTGAGCTTTTTGGATGGACCAAAAGTTTTGCAAACTCTGAAAAATGTTTGGTTGATTTATTCAAACATTCCCCTTTTTATTTGGTGGAAAGAAATTTTCGAAAACACACGCGAAGGAATTATGACCAAAATTAGGAGTGCTTAGTTTCAAGAGTACATCAAACCTTAACAAAACTCAATACATAAGCAAATGGCTACGAGTGGGGCTGTTTCGAATATTATGATATGGCTCTGGTAGGTAAATAAATCCTCACACTAAGAGAAGTGTGCCAAAACAGAAGGGTTTTAGGTACTTGCAGCAATTCAAGAAAAACATCTCTGGATAAAACCATACTAAGAGATTGCCACAAGTCCTAATCATGCCATATCACAATCCACAATGCTCAGGCTTGGTGTAACAAATGCAACCCACGGAAATAAGCAATACTCATGATGTGCTCATGCTCAAATAAAAATAACACATATGTCAGGAGTAGAAGTTGCATCTATGCGACACATGGGAAGCTAATTTGTAACTCGATCATCATTTCCCTTAAGCGTAGCATAACACCAAGATTCTAGCATTTATTCGAAACAGGGAGTTTATTTATTTATTAAGAAAGTTAGAAATACTTATCTGGGGGTCCTCCCCAAGCTTGAGTCTTTGCAAGACTCGAGCTAGTGTTGAACTCCGTCTCACCTAGGGGCCCTCCCCAAGCTTGAGTCTTTGCAAGACTTAAGCTTGATTCAGGCTCTTCCTCCTCCTTCTTGACCTGCAAAAAAGAGTGAGGATGATACAAGTGGCTAGCCCCTAATGGGCATTGCCGGGAATCCTATTATTTTTTTATTTTTAATTTTTTTTTAAATTTTGTTTTCATGGTTTATGAAAAAGGAAAAAAAACAAGTGCTAGGCCTAGCTAGGATAACGATTGGGATGGCCTCCCCAATCGGAGGGCTCTCATTTTTACGTCTTTGAGCTAGACGTTCTCCATGTCTTCAATTTGTTTGGACCTCGCTCGCTGGAGAATTTGGCGGGGCTGAGGTTCCGTCTTTCTTCCGCCACACTTTAGTTGTCTTCTTTGTACTTGTGGCGGCGACCTTTTCTTTATTAGGCGCCTTTGTTGTACTCTCATCGGTCAATACCGTAGCTGCCTTCTTCTTTCTTGAGCGCCTCGCTCTCCTCTTCTTAGGCGATTGTGACTCACCTACTCCTTCTTGTGGTGGAGGAGCAAGAGGGGCTTGAGGTATGTTTGGCAGCTGAGGCATCCTCCTTGGAGTCCTCCAATAATTTTCTGGCCTTCTTGCATTCTCTCTTGCCAGATAGTTTCTCATATATGCAATGAGCTTGTCTGGCTGTGGCATGGGTGGAGTAATCTCGATCTTCTCCACTTCCCTTGGGTCCTTTCCATATATGACCCTCACTTGCTTGCATTGTTCAACCTTAGGTTTGAAGCTGAACGTTTCTTCCCTGCCGTTGAAGTCCAAGTGGATCTCTCCTGCCCCCACGTCGATGTTGGCGTTGGTGGTGCTCAAGAACGGTCTCCCGAGGATGAGAGGGGTCTTGACATCCACTTCCATGTCGAGTACAACAAAATCGACGGGAACGAAGAAGTTTCTTATCTGCACAGGTACGTCTTCGACAATACCCGCAGGATGGCGAACCGATTGATCCGCAAGTTGCAAGCACATGGTCGTTGGTGATAACGGGCGGTTTAGCCTGTCATACACCATCTTGGGCATGACGCTTACACTTGCTCCTAAATCGCAGAGCGCCTGTGAGAAGTGCTGGCTGCCGATCGAACATGGGATGGTTGGACACCCCGGATCCTTCTTCTTTTCTGGGAGAATGTTCAAAATGGCCGCGCTGCACTCTTCTGTAAGCTTCACTACCTCCATTGCTGGAATAGGGCGCTTGTTGTTGAGGACGTCCCGGAAATACCTAGTGTAAGTAGGTACCTGCATGGCATCAAGCAGCGGAATATGCACGTATATATGCCGGATGGCCTCAACAAATTTATCGAAGCGCTCATCCACGGTGAGCTTCTTCCTGCGGTCAGGATAGGGCAAGCCTGTGGTGTCAAAATACTCGTGAGGTGCTGTCTTAGGTGGAGTTTGCTCAACGGGAGGATCTGTCGTTGGTTCCTCCTCGGAGCTCTCCTTCTCGGCATCTTCCTTTTCAGGGACCTTCTTTTCTGGAACCTTTTTACCGGCCTTCTCCTTAGGAGCTGCGTTTGGCGTCTTCCTCTCTGCACCCTTGGGGTAAGGTGGGTCCACAGTACCTCTTCCGCCCCTGGTGGTGATAGCACTAACACTCTCCTTTGTACGAGGAGCCTGCACAGCTGAAGCTATTTGCGCAATTTGCGTTTCTAGCATTTTGTTATGGCTTAGCTGATTCTGCAGGGCAGTGCTGAACGACTCTAGCTTGGCATCTATGCTCTCTAAAGCCTTGTCGGTAGTAAGAAACTTCTTACTGATGCTATCATTAATCTTGACCTGGCCGAGAACTAGATCCTTGATAGAGGGCTCAAAGCGGGAAAGATTACTATTGTTACCTCCCTGATTTTTGTTGAAGGAGAGGTCGGGCCTGGAATTCCAGCCGTAGTTGTTCTGGGAGCGGTACCCATTGCCATTGTTGAGGAAATTGCATTCCTCTCTCGCATTCGGGCAATTGATGCCCATATGCCCTGTGTTGCCGCACTTTTCACAAGTCATGCGGGAGTCCGCAACTTGCAGGTCCTGCGGAGATTCCACCTTGCGGAGTAGCTGATCGAGCTTGATGGCGAGCATGTCCATCGTCTCCACTTGGTGCACTCCACGGGTCTTGGTGCTCGCCGCTTGGCGTTCACCATGAGTCTGGTTGGCCGCCACCTTCTCAATCAACTTCTTAGCGTTCTTCACGCTAAGAGAGAAGAAAGAGCCGCCTGCTGCGGCGTTGAGGTGCTCTCGAGCGGACGGCCTCAAACCGTGATAGAAACTCTGTATGAGGAGCCATTCCTCCATGCCATGGTGTGGGCATGCGAGAACGTACTCCTGCATCCTGTCCCAGGCTTCCGCGGTCGACTCTTCTGCGAGCTGTTGGAAGCCCGATATCTTGTTCCGCAGGGCAGTCGTCTTACCCGGTGGGAAGAACTTGGCGAGGAAGGCATTAGAGCATGCCGTCCACGTGTCGAGGGACTCTTGGTTCGCGTAGAACCACTGGAGAGCCTTCCCCAACAGAGAGAATGGGAAGAGTTGCAGTCGGATGGCGTCCTGAGGTGCATCTTTTATGGCGAAGGTGTTGCACGTCATCAGGAACCTCTGGAGGTGAGCGTTCGCATCCTCCGACGGCTTCCCACAGAAAGGACTAGCCAAGATCATGTTGATCAAGGCTGGCTTGAGCTCGTAGTCCTTGTTGGTGATGCGCGGGTTAGGTCCCATGCGGAGGTTCTCCGTAGTTGGCGCGGAGAAATCGTTGATCGTCTTCTCGACTGGATCACCCATGTTGTTGTTCGTTGATGAAGATGGAGGGTGCTCGACAGTCGTCGGAAGGGATCCTTCAAGAGCCAGAAGTTTCGATCGAGCGTGGGTGGGTGGAGGGGTAAGCCTGGCCCTCACCCTTCTCAAGAACTGTTCCGGATCTGGGTGGAAATTTTCTAGTAGGTCGAAACCAGTCATGCACTGTCCTGTTTCAAATTTCCACAACAAAGAAAGACAGGACAAGGGTAAGCCCGCAAAAGTAAGTGATAATTATTCTTTCTCACAAACTTCAATGCATTAATTCAGTTTCCTAGCTGCTACTTCCCCGGCAACGGCGCCAGAAATGCTTGTTGGCGGTTCTTATGCGATAAAATTAAATTCATTAATTCCGCAAGCGCACGGATCACCATTGTAGCATTTCACCTTAGAGTATTCCAGGGTTATCGTATTTATATTTCCGCGAGGAAGTAGAGCAAAAGGGAGCTGAACAGTAGCAATGCACTGGATAATTTGGAGAAAGGATAATGTATCAAACTATACTTGAGACGGGGGTAAGATAGGCATGATATATATGGGTGGCACACACATCCTCAAATCCAAGATAATAAAAGAAAAAACTGTAGTATACATTTGGGAGAGCAACGAGATAGAGCTAAGGCTACCTATATGTTTACCTAGTATTTACTCTTTCTAGTAGTCTAATCTACAAAGGTTATCTACTCTAGTTAAGATCACACACATACAAGTCATGTCGTTTCGGGGCACACACGTGCTAGGTCAACCGATGATGCTAGTTCAAACCTAGGGAATCGTATGCTATAATTAAGACCCTGCTGAGTCCAACCCGGACGTGGTGGATTACAGAGACCGGTGCAGCTGTCACATACACTCGCGGCTACCATCCTCCGTGGGGCTGGGTGCCAAACGTGCATAGGCCAAGATCTAAGCGCCACGCTTACAACCCGTCTAGAGGAACTACTCTTGATCAACGGAGCAGTCCTATCTAAGAATAAACAAGCACAGATTTCACACGACGTCATCTCGACGAAGGCACTCTCTCGTACTTGCGTACTCCAACATCACGAATCCCACAACAAGACTTCTATGAGCACTTACTTAACAGAATAAATAAACTAAATAGAAAAGAATTACTAAAAGAAATAAATAAAGATAAAACTAATTATTGAATAAAATAATATCTCAAAAGAGTAAGGATACAAAGAATTATACCGAACTCCGAGAAGACTCCGGAAGCCCGAGAGAGCTCTCACTCTACTCTACTCTACTCTAACTCCCAAAGCTACTACTAAACTAATGAACACTTGAATGAAGTGTGATGGTGCGAGTTGCTTCTGACGCCGGGGGGTCCATTTTATAGGTCTCCAAGGCGGTGGAAGCACTGCTGCCGACTTTTCGGCGCCGCCAAAGCCGGCCGGCCGGCCTAGGGGGGTGGCCGGCCGGCCGTCCCTTCTGTCGGTTGGCCACCGTCTTCTGCCTCGACGCTCCAGATCGTCTCCTGATGGCGGTCCGAAGGTCGGCTCCTCGCTGGGGTCGGCAGAATTGAAGTGAGGGCCAAGTTAAGGCCCAAATAGCCCACCTTCTAGAATGACGGTGCAATTCTGCTGGGCTGGGCTTGAATTATGCGTTGTGGATTAGTTTCCAGCCCACTGGAGGAGGTTTGGGGCCTGCGGCCACCAGGTGGGGCCGGCCGGCCAGGGAAATTCCCTGGCTGGGCCCACTTTTCTCCATTATCCACTCCTGCATCCAAATATTCACCAAAACCTGTGGAGTAGCATTATTCCTAACTACTATGCACAAAATCTTGGTGTTATACATTTATTTACCGGTAGGGTGGCGGTCAGATCGTGGTTTAACGACCGCCAACAGTCGCCCAATGTTTGTTTGGTCTATGTGATGCTAGGTAATGCTTAGTCATGCTTTTGAGGAGTCATACACCTAATTTAACTAATCTTGATTAATGGTTTACTTCAACCTTAAAAATGATGATAATCTTTTTAGCAACATGGAACTTAGGACTGGTTTGCTCGGTGTGCACCAGTGGCTGGTGGAGTGCTTAGTGGGCACCAGCAGTTGTTTGTTTCGACAATGATGGAATGCTTAATGTGCATAATTGACTGGTGGAATGCTTAGTGTGCACCAGTGGTTGTTTGTGGTTTAGACTGGTGGAATGCTTAGTGTGCACCATGTTTGTTCGTGCTTTAGGCTGGTGGTATGCTTTGTGTGCACCAGAGTGTCCAGTGGTATGCTTAGTGTGCACTGGAGGGCTGATGGGATGCTTGGTGTGCATCAGTCTAGAATAGTGGTCTTGTGAGAATGCTAGTTGATAGTGATTTGCTTTGTGAGCATTACGATTGATGATCTTTTATGATTTATTTGTTTTGTTTGCTTGAGTCATATCACCTAGTAATATAGGTTGCTTTTGAAAATATGTTTTAGTATAACTTGGCATTTGAGCAAATAAACCAAGGTATAGCCTTTCTTCATTATTGCCTTGCATGTCATATTTTTCCCACACTTGCGGAGTACGACATGTACTCACACTTGCTATCCCCACATAAACATGAAATGCTGCTTAGAGGATGGTGGTGATCTCTTCTACGATGGACATGGTGACTACATCTAGCTTGTGGAGCCCCGGTCAACGTCCCTGTGGAGTTATGGAATTATGGTGTTATGAAGACTTCCGCTAGCGTACTCAAATCGTTTAATACTTATGAGTTTATTGTTATTGTAAGTGTGTATTCGTTATTTATACTCTGTTTCCGTTATTCACTTGAGTCACTACATGTATGAGACTTGATCCTGGCATACATGTGCGGTTATATAAAAACCGGATGTGACAGAGTGGTATCAGAGCCAGGTTGACCATAGGACGCAAGCCTAGATAGAATGGTCGCCCCTAAGGATTAATTTTGTTTTAAGCTAAAAATTATTTGCTAAGTTATTTGAAAATTCTACTTCCTTCCCTAGTTCTTTTCTCTTGTTCTCTTACCTTCTTGAAATATATTTCTTTTAAGGCATTTTGCTTTCAAGGTTTTTCTAAGATCTTTTGTTTAAAATTTTTAGATGCCTCTTACGAAGAAGACTTCTCAAAAGCCTAGTGACGAGCCGAAGAATCGAAACTGCTACAACTGCAGAGAAAGAGGCCATTATTCTAAGCTATGTCCTCGAAAGCGTCAAGTGGTGCCTGCTACTATCTTGAACAAGGAGTTGGATGCTTCTACGGGAGAAGTCGAGTTCTGGCGAAAGAAGTATATCAATGCCGCCAAGATCATTAGCGAGTTGAAGCGTCGTTTTCCTCAAGATTGGGAGCTTTCTTCTGATAATGAGACAAAGGAAGAGTCTTCGTACTCGCCTCCTCACAAGAAGGCAACTCGTGCATCCCCTGCCAACAACCCAAGTCCAAATGAAGATTAGGAGGAATGTTCCTTGGTAGTTCTATAAGAGTTTTTAGTGCGTTGCGTTGTAATGAGTTTAAGTGTTCAAGAACGAGACTAGTGTCGTTTGAGTGTGCTATGTTTGAGCTGGATTTTTGTTTGAGTGACGATGTGTAGAAAAGCTTGTCTTTGTAAACACATCTTTAAAATAATATAATATAGATAGATTAGTTTTAGTTAGGGTCCCTCTTTAGTACTTTTACATGTTCCTTGCTTCTATTGCTCTTTCCTTTTACCCATCTGCATGGATTGAGTTATAATACTAGCAAGTCAAGCAACGTGATGTTTCAAGAAGATGCCAACAACACAACGAAGAAGATGTCGACAGAAAGTGAATACAAGGTGGATATGTCAACCCAAGTTTAACTTAAGGGGGGGTAGAGGTTACCTCTAACCAAATCTGTTGAATGGATCGAGTATGCAAGTTCAAGGAGTCATCAAGTTGAAAAAGGAAGTTGAGTTGTCTCTCCAACCTCTCCTCTTTTCTTATCTTACCGAATCTCGGGGCGAGATTCCTTTTAAGGGGGTAGTTCTGTCACATCCCAAAATTTCAAATTTTGGTTTGTGAATAAATTTCACTAAATTTTGAAATTTTTGGAATAGTTTAAAATTTTTCTTGTAGTATTTGAATGATTATCACATTTATTTAGGCAAAGGAAAATATTTTCTAAACTAAAATAATTAATATAGGTTATAATAAGTTGTTTGTTGCATTCATGCTGCTAGAAATACATTTAGGATTTTTTTTTGTGTGCCAAAAATGAATTTAAAATCGTATAGGAATTCGATTTGGAAAAGGTTTTGAAAATAGAATGAGAAAACGAAAATAGAAAAGAAAATCCTTTCTTCTCGGCCGCATGGGCCAAATCCTTCCCTTCCCAGGCCCAATCTCCTTTCTCCTTTCTTTTTCCTTCCCTTCCGGGCCGACCTGCTCTTCTCTTTCTTTCCCCGCGGCCCAGCTTTCTTCCTCTTACCCCGGCCCAGTTTTCCCCGAGGCCCAGCGCAGCCCAGCCCGCCTCCTCTATTCTTCCTCCTTGCGCCGTGCCCGAGCAGGACTCGACGCCGCCGCCCCAATTCGATATCACATTTTTTGTCATGGCTTACTTTATTAATATATATGTTCTTCAAGAATAACTTAAATTTAATATTTGTATAATTATTATTTTTAATAAGATGAGCGGTCAAACATAAAGTTAAAAAGTCAAATAAATTATAATTTGGAATGGAGGAAGTACAAAACAATATGACAAAGTGCCAAACTTGTTCACTAGATTATTACCAAATTCATCAAAGCGATATTTAGTGACATGGCATGGAATTTATGATGAAAGAGAGAAGTTGAATTTCATCCACATGAAACCCAATGTACACGTTTACCTAAACCATGAAACTCGAATGAAAACTCCATTGAGAATAATTTGTTTCATCTTCACATATTTCATTCACTACCATTGGTCATTTAAATGCAACATTTAAGGGGTATGTTAGCCTATGAACTGCGCTATGAAATTTTGCATTGAGAGAACTTGTTTCATTTGTCAACTAAAATGACATGGCACCTTTGAAAACCGTAGAATGAAACCTTCCATTGAGATTGGCCTTAGTTTACTAGTACTGCAACTTTATGAATAATAATAGGACCACAGTCACTCATCGAGTTCATTGATATGCTTCCCACCTAGGCTTACAGTCAAGCATATTGAGCGGTACATTGTCACTGGCTATAGATAATAAACCCTATAGAACTATATATGAGAACCAATGCAACAGTTCAAGGGTTCTGTTCTTTGGAGCGAGCACCACACCTCAGAGCCTCAATGGCCTCCCTGCAATTTCAAGATCAGAGGTCTAAGAATACTTTTTTTTTTTGAAAGGTCGTCTACAATACTGTTCATACAAAATAAAGTGCAGAAATATACGGTGATATTACTATGGTTGATAATATTCTCAATTAGGAAGATGAATGAAAATTACCAGTAGAGGGAAACAATCAAACAAGAGCATAATAACTGAAAAATAACAGTAGATGGAAGCAATCAAACAAGAGCATTGCCTTAACGCTGTCTTGATTTCATCATTTGCAGGGTCAAGCTTCAGTGCTTCCACAAATGCACTTGCTGATTCTTTGTACTTCTGTGCATATAGAGATACAAGTTGAGATATTAGATTATTATTATTAGATTGTGTTGGGGATCGCCATATATGTACCATATGCTAGGACCCCCATTTCATGTGTAAAAGAGGCCAAAGTGTAGGTCCGGGGCCCATTTGTAAGCTCTAAGGACTTCTTTGTAGCATCTAGGGACCTACTTGTAAAGTCTGAGGACTTATCTGTAATATTTATCCCCACCAATGGAATAAATGAGAAGAGGCATCCCACCTCCCCCTATAAATAGAGCCCAAGGGCTTGGGGGAGGGGACTCTTGGCCATTTGCTCACTTGCTCTTCCCTCTCCACTTATTCCCTCTCTCTATGTTCGGAGGTGCAAACCCCAACATTGGCGCCCACCGTGCTCGGCACGAAATTTTTTCTTTTTGAGAGAGCGGAGTGGCAGAGAAGAATCAGGTTGCTTCGGCATTGGCATCGCCCCACCAAAGCCGTCGCTTTTTACCGAGGCTCGCCGTTATTGTCGGCACCGATTTCTTAGCTGCCGCCATTTTTCTGGCTTAGGCTCGATGCCATTTTCGGCATCGGTTTGTTGTCTGCCGCCATTTTTCTGGCTTAGGCTCGCCGTTATTTTTTCGGCATCGATTTCTTGGCTGCCGCCATTTTTCTGGCTTAGGCTCGATGCCATTTTCGGCATCGGTTTGTTGTCTGCCGCCATTTTTCTGGCTTAGGCTCGCCGTCATTTTTTCGGCATCGATTTCTTGGCTGCCGCCATTTTTCTGGCTTAGGCTCGATGCCATTTTCGGCATCGGTTTGTTGTCTGCCGCCATTTTTCTGGCTTAGGCTCGCCGTCATTTTTTCGGCATCGATTTCTTGGCTGCCGCCATTTTTCTGGCTTAGGCTCGATGCCATTTTCGGCATCGGTTTGTTGTCTGCCGCCATTTTTCTGGCTTAGGCTCGCCGTCATTTTTTCGGCATCGATTTCTTGGCTGCCGCCATTTTTCTGGCTTAGGCTCGATGCCATTTTCGGCATCGGTTTGTTGTCTGCCGCCATTTTTCTGGCTTAGGCTCGCCGTCATTTTTTCGGCGTCAATTCCTTATCTGCCGCCATTTCTCTGGCCTAAGCTCGCCGTCATTTCCGGCAACGATTTCTTGCCTGCCGCCATTTTTCTGGTTTAGGCTTGCCGTCATTTCTGGCATCGATTTCTTGGCTGCCGCCATTTTTCTGGTTTAGGCTTGCCGTCATTTTTCGGCATCTATTTTTGTCTGTCGCCATTTTTTGGCTTAGGCTTGCCGTCATTTCCGGCATCAATTTTTGCCTGTCGTATTTTACCAAAGCCGCCGCATTTTACAAAGGCCGCCGCATTTTATGAGAGACTTTCGTACATTCACTACTTGTCACCGCCTTTGGTGAGGTGGCCACTATATCACTTCCGCATTTTACCATGCCAAGCTGTCAGGTTTGTCTTGACGCTCGCTCAAGATGGTGTCTAAAGCGACAGTTCCATGCCGCCAATGTTGGCCGGCAAGCAGTTCTGCAACACGATTAAGAAAGGCAAAGGTCATGTCTCTCTCTAGACAAGACACTGTTTATATACAGCAACTTCTTTATTCCTACACTGCTGTGCAACATTAAACAATCATTATTTTTATAATCTCGCTGCCCCTCGCAATTTCTCTTTGTACATGTTGAAAGTTCGCCATGACCTAACAATCCAAGCTTGTGATTACACAAAGCAATTGTTTCGTTCCCAGGACCTTCGTCCTTTAATCCAATGAAGCTTTATAGGGCCACTTCGGCATAGTCAATTGCCTGATGATGACAGCGAAGCTGATCCTCTCTTGCCAAACAAATATCGGCGAGACTTTCGCGATGTGGCTTTCTCCAAACAGCGTCAGCTAATTTGCGAAGCAAGATAAAAAGGCAAATACTAGTCCCATATCATATTCACGAAGCAGAAGCTCCAAACGAGATCATGCACTTTCGCTTCTTCATCTAGCACTGATGGCTGTCGACATTTCTCATGATGAGACTAGCTTCGCCGCTCATGTCGACATGGCTACCTTTAGTATACTGCACGGATGTGCACTAAAGTTGCAAGACTAATTGCTCCCTGAAGCTGCCGAGAAAGCAAATCGCCTTCGGCATTATCTTTCCCACTCAATCTTCGGCATTCAGGCAAGGAACATTTACAACTGAAGCATATTTGCAACAGAGGCAAAAGTAAAAGCCCACAAAGGTCATGTTTCTGCTCACCGTCAATATAGTATATATTTAATTACGTCACCTTCGCTAATTTTCATAGCAAAATTGACGAAGTCCGCTGTGCCGCATTTTCTTTGGCTTTGTTGGCTTCGCTGCCGCAGTTACGGCTTGCCGCATTTTCTTTGGCCTTTCTTTGTTTCGCTGCCGCAGTTGCGCCGTGCCGCTTTACTCTATTACTTTTTTGTGTTAACTCATCTCACGACCAAGCAAGTTCGGCACTAATCTGGTTGAGAAACCAAGGCCGTTTCAGCACTCCATTTAGTGAAGCACTTTCAAAAGCTGCCGCAATTCTTCAGTTTACCTCGTCTCCTGGCATCTTTGCAATAAAAAATGATTTCTTCTAATCACTTTTCTTCTAATGACGAAGGCGACAGATGTCCGTGCATGCGCCGCGTATGTGCGAGACAAGCGCATCTGCTGTGCCAGTCGCATCGGCTTTACTGCTGAATACTTTTTCTCTGAAAATGTTTCACTAAAAAAGAAGTCCGCTGTGCCGCATTTTCTTTGGCTTTGTTGGCTTCGCTGCCGCAGTTACGGCTTGCCGCATTTTCTTTGGCCTTTTGTTCACTTTGCTGCCGCAGTTACAGCGTGCCGCATTTTCTTTGGTCTTTGTTCACTTTGCTGCCGCAGTTACGGCGTGCTACAATCTGCTTCGTCTTTTCACTGAATGCGTTTGATCTCCGGAGATAGTCCACAAACATGGGTTCCGGGTATCTCACCTCAGACAAAGTACATCACTTTTTTACTCATCATTTCCGGCTACTGATGTTTACCTTCGTCTTTTAATTCATACTTCCCGCCTTTTTTGGTTTCATCTGCACTTTAAGATTGAGACCTCTAATCGTGTCATCTTCTTTGAATTTATTTATCGCAAGAACAAAGAGATCATTTCTACACCTCCGCTGAGCCAAGATATCTCTGTGACTTCTATTCTCATGACGGTTTCTGCCCAATTGGAAGCTTCGGCATTTTCATGGCCAGCGTCGGGATTATTCTATTTTTTCTCTGTCATAGTCTCTTATGGAAGCAAAGCGGCTAGTTATCTGATTGGGAAATCAAGGTCATCCCAGCAATTTTATTTGCGAAGGCCAAATATTAACAGCGAAGGACACTCTTTACTGGTGCTATTGTGCTTTGGGAAAAATACTTCTGCTTTGACAAGTGGATATCACCTGGGCAATCTCATCCGCGAAGGTGTCGCCTTTCTCCACTTCCTGGTGCAAGAGACAAGTGCCATGCCCATATTGGACTTCGGCATTATTGATTGAATATATCTCATCTCTGGATATCACCTGGTGCATAGCTAACTCCTCCGTTGAGCTAATATCACTGAAATATAATAGCCTATTGACGAAGGTCATCGCTATGTTGGCTTCGGACGATGGTCACCAACATAATGGTTTTGGACAAAGCCCATCTCCATGTCGAGTTTTGACGGAGACCATCACTTTGTTGAGTTTTGAAGCAGCTCATCACTATATCGGGTTTTGATGAAGGTCGCCAATATATTGGTTCTCACGAAGATCACCACCTTATTGGTTTTCTCAGAAAGTCGCCACTATACTTGGAGTATGACATATGCCTTCTAAGCAGTTTTGCATGTTAGTCTCCCGTAAGACGAGCAGAACAAGCAGCTTTCCTCTGGCAAAGTCCTCTAGAAACGCTCACCGAAGATGTTGTCCAGAGCCACAAGGCAGACAATAACGTGCCGCCGAAACTGGGCAAAAGCAGTTCCGCAAGAGATTAAAATAAGCAAAGTGCGGCGCAAAGACCAACAGGTCCTATTTCGCCAAAAAATATTGAAGCTGTCTGAGGCTGAACTAGGTGTCGCCTTTCTCCACTTCCTGATGCAAGAGACAAGTGCCTTGCCAATATTGGACCTCGGCATTATTGTTGAATATATCTCATCTCTGGAAATAGTTCACTAACGAAGAGAAGCAGAAGCTTCGGCATTTCACGATAATGTTTGGATTATCCTACTGTCTTCGTCTCTGGTGGAAGGAGGTTCTGATTATCTGATCGAAGGGGACCGCCGTCATTTTCGGCACCGATATTGCCTTCGCAATTTTTTCAGCTACAGGGGCTCGAACACTTTGTGGGTGTGCAGACAAATATAAAGTGAAGGTCATGTTTCTCTCCACTAGATAATATTATATTACTCAGTCAGGCTACCTTTCAATCTGCCCTTGCAACTGTTGCTTCTCTAAATGCGAAGGTCAAGTGTGCGCACACCTTCGCCTTTTGGTTTTCTTATGCCCTTGTACATTTTGGCTTTGCCCAGTATTTTGCATGTCTCTTTGCAGACAAAAGCTATTTGTCATTTTACCTTCGTCATTCCTCTCTGCTGTTGCAAAACTAAAGGATACTCAACACTAAGTATCTCCTATTCCCTCCCTTTAAGCTAACCCTTTTTATCCAAGACTTCCGCCTTTTGAGCACAGGCATGTCGGGTTTCTACCCTCTATCTCAAAGTCAAGAATTGGTTCACTATATATTGGTTCTCTTCAAATACTGGCCGCACTTGTATCGGGGCTTTCTCAAATAATTATTGGATCGGCTTCTGGCCCGCATCACCTGCCGCAGCTTTATTAGCGAAGGCCACTTAATTGCGGATGTGCGTCCAAAGAAAAAGTCTAAGTGCACACATAAGTCACCATCGCATATTGGCTTTCTTGTACCCTTTCAACACAAAAGCCGGACTCTGTTGAGGTTTCGCTATTTCTCTAACGCGCTTCGGCTGAGGCTTCGCATGGGGGCAATATAATATTGTGTTTTGGCCTTCGCTATTTCTCTTTCTGAAACAAAGCTTTCGTTATTTCTCTCACTGAGGGGTGCCTTCGTTATTTTACTTTCCTCACGCGTTAAGATGGCGCGACTGCCGACCGATTGAGAAGAAGAACCGGGCCGACCGACCTTGCAGGCGCCGCGATCTCGGACCCCAAGGGAAACCGCGGTCATCGTTGAGGGAACTGCGGCGCTGATCTATGCCGCCGATCTGCCTCCGCCATTGAGTTGGGCAATCCACTGTCACACAAGCATGCCTTTATTTGCCGTCGTCATTTGTTGCCCTCATCGTTTGCATGCAACAGTAAACTTTGACCAGAAGATCAAAAGATCAGCGAAGCCAACCGCTATTTTAGCTTCGCGTTAAACAGCGCAGTTAATTAAGAAATTGCCGCCATTCTTTAATCCACCCCTTAGCCTATCCGGAAATAATTTGAAGCTAGCTGGCAGAATCTATTTTTCTCCCGGAACAATCTCAGTGCCTAAGTAAAAGAAAGTCTCTCATCTTTCTGACCGTCGATGCGACCTTTGGAGAAAACGTCGCCACATCGACACTGGGTTCAAACCCAAAAGCCAAAGCCACTCAAAGGAAGCAAATGTTTTTGCACCCTTCTCCCAGGCTTCTTTCTCTCATCAAGCACTTAGAGAAATCAAGCCCTAAGGGGCTCAATACTCACTCTTTCTCACTAAACAGAGAAAAGAGCGATTTATCAAAAGCCCAAGGGCTCACCGTCCCCTTTTTCACAAAGGAAAAAGGTCGACCCATGTTTAACCCCCAAGGGGGCCTAGTGTCGATTTTTCCAAAGGAAAAATTGACCAACAAAATCACAGCCCCAAGGGGCTCAGTGCCGCCATTTCTCAAAAAATTGCCTTCGCCATTTTTTCGGCTAAAAGGCCTTGCCGTCATTTCCGGCATCGATTTTTTGCCTTCGCCATTTTCTCGGCTCAAAGGCCTTGCCGTCATTTCCGGCATCAATTTTTTGCCATCGCCATTTTTTGGCTCAAAGGGCTTGCCGTCATTTCCGGCATCGATTTTTTGCCTTCGCCATATTTTCGGCTTAAAGGCCTTGCCGTCATTTCCGGCATCGATTTTTCGCCGTCGCCATTTTTTCGGCTAAAAGGCCTTGCCGTCATTTCCGGCATCGATTTTTCGCCGTCGCCATTTTTTCGGCTAAAAGGCCTTGCCGTCATTTCCGGCATCGATTTTTTGCATCCGCCATTTTTTCGGCTTAAAGGCCTTGCCGTCATTTCCGGCATCGATTTTTCGCCGTCGCCATTTTTTCGGCTTAAAGGCCTTGCCGTCATTTCCGGCATCGATTTTTTGCCTTCGCCATTTTCTCGGCTCAAAGGCCTTGCCGTCATTTCCGGCATCGATTTTTCGCCTTCACCATTTTTCGGCTCAACGGGCTTGCCGTCATTTTCGGCATCGACTTTCTGCTGTTGCCATTTTTCGGTTCAACGGGTTTGCCGTCATTTTCGGCATCGACTTTTTACCTGTCGCCATTTTTCGGCTCAACAGGTCTGCCGTCATTTCCGGCATCGATTTTTCCCGTCGCCATTTTTTGGCTCAAGGGGCTAGCCAAAATTTTCAGCTCCAATTTTTGCCATCGCCGATTTTTGCTGTCGCAATTATTTCGGCTCAAGGCCGTCGCTGTCAAATTCATCACGGAATTTGCCTTTGCCATTTTTTCGGCTCAAGGGGCTCGCCAAGATCTCCGGCTCTGATTTTTTGCCGCCGCCATTTTTCGCCGTCGCCATTTTTTCAGCTCGAGATCTTCGCTGTCAAATTTAGCACTGAATTTGCCGTCGTCATTTCTTCGGTTCAAGGGTTTCGCTGTTAAAGTCAGAACTGAATTCGCCTCCGCCAATTTTCCGGCTCAAGGGGCTCGCCAAAATATTCGGCTCCAATTTTTGCTTCCGCCATTTCTTCGGCTCGTCGTCATTTTTAGCATCAACTTTTTGCCTTCTCCATTTTGCAATATCAAGCAGCTTGCAGGGCCCTTCTCTCACGAACACCAGCCAAGAGGGGCTAGGGGTGGTACCGGAGAATCAAATCACCCAAAAAGGCAGAGTCTTGCCTGATGCACGTGATAGAAGACTTCGGGGCATGGCGGCCACCTTCGTCCACAACTACTTCGACTACTTCGTCTACATCAACAATTGCATCAAGTTTGCCAAGTAAAGATTTCTTATGATGCTATTGGCGCGAGGAAGGTCATCATAAAAGCCGAAGCTGTCATCGTGTGAAGCTGCAAAATGCAAAAGTCTGGAGTTAACACATGTAAAAACCCAAGTGTGTGCGTGCTCTTTTCTCCATTCCCTTTTTTCCCACCGGGTTTTTGGGATGGAGTTTTTAGTGAGGCGCACATGGGTTGGTTGCTAAGGACAATCCTTAGAACCAAAGACTAAGTTGTAATTGGCCTCTTTGAATAGAATCAGCTATTAGGTTTTGTTGTGCCAGCCAAGACCAAATAGCTGAGGGGCTACTGTTGGGGATCGCCATATATGTACCATATGCTAGGACCCCCATTTCATGTGTAAAAGAGGCCAAAGTGTAGGTCCGGGGCCCATTTGTAAGCTCTAAGGACTTCTTTGTAGCATCTAGGGACCTACTTGTAAAGTCTGAGGACTTATCTGTAATATTTATCCCCACCAATGGAATAAATGAGAAGAGGCATCCCACCTCCCCCTATAAATAGAGCCCAAGGGCTTGGGGGAGGGGACTCTTGGCCATTTGCTCACTTGCTCTTCCCTCTCCACTTATTCCCTCTCTCTATGTTCGGAGGTGCAAACCCCAACAGATTGCAAGGCTAAATTTGACACAAGCTGCTTTCTTGACTAGTGTACCTTTAGCAATCTGAGAGCTGCGCCCTCACGGTACCAACCCTTTGACCAATGAGGACGCAACGTTTTGCAATGTTGAGCATCTAACAGAGCTTTCTCTCCATCTCCCAGCCGCAACCAGCATAGGCTCCTGTTGGCAAACAAGGTAGCATCAAGAGGATCTTTGTCCATCGCCTGCATTACAATCAGCAGGACTCAAATTCTTAGGATACTGGTGCCATGGAAAATCAGTATAACATCATTCTTTAGCATTAATATAATATCTGGCGTTAACAAAATCACATATAAGCATAATTTTATGAAAAGAATTTACCAACTTCAAGTTATGCAAGAGAATATGGACTGGAACATAAGTGTTCTGCAAATTGTGCAAGGGATTACTGAAGTAACATACACTATCAGCAAGCAGAAACAACCAGGCATCCAAGCATGATATTTCGAAACTAACGACCATATACTATGAAACACTTTAATCATTTCAAACTAGTAAACACTTAATATTAGTTGGAGGTTTCACCACTTTATATAAACATGTTGCTGCAAGGTAGTCTCCTTTTGCAAATGCTTCATTTCCTCGGGGTTTTGCATCGGCAAGTACATGTTCTTCCATGGAAGCCTCCTACATACATATCCAAATTCAGAATCATGGAACAACCATTATCCTTCAGTTCATATAAGTTATTATGCTGAATGATGAAGAAATTAGCTCAATATATACCATAGCCTTGAAAGGCATAGATTTCGCAGTAGTAATTATCCCATCAACACTCCAGTTGGGAACTGATGCAATTGGTTTTGTATGAGGAAAGAGAATTTCGACAAGATCACGTCGCCCATCACATGCTGCGCACATGATTGGATTTTCCCCAAACTGCATTGTAAAGAAAAAAGGTAATTAATATGTTACACCAAGTTTTTTTATTTCCTTTGCCAAATAAAATTTACAAGAATATAATGTGGCATATTCCCAAGTTTGTACTTTGGTTCAAGAATAAGGATTTGAAGGAAAGATAAGAAAAAATACATAAAGAAAAAATATAGCAGTTTCCACAGCCTTAAAAAGTACACAATTTATTTTATTTCAAAAGTTAAATATTGACTATTAATTTTACATGATAAGCTAGCTAAATCTACAAAACCTTACGTAAACGCTCTTCAAAATGGGCTTGGCTGTATAATTTGGATCCAATAAGCAAACTTTTATTGATTATTTGTTAGTTAAAAAATAATTTAACTTTATTGACAACAAAATATGCCTTGAAAATTCTAAACATTGGGAGTAGAATATCGAAGTTTTGCTATGGGATAAATATATAGCTACTGGTACCATGATCCTAACATGCAAAATCTATCCACATGACAAACTAAACATTGAAAATTCCAAACACAATGTTTTACATTGGGCGCACTGTAAGTTAAATCATGGAGCATCTTATCATTACTACAGTACCCTGCTTTAAGGAAATATATATGCAAAACTTTATTTATACAAAGCACTGACAATGTCATAAGGTATGCAAAGTGCCAAGCAATTGAATCTCAAAGATAGCTAAATAAAAGAAGAGACCTCATCAAAAATGTTAGGGTCAGCTCCAGCGTCCAGCAAGAACTTGACAGTACTGGTTGAACCATCCATGACTGCCTTCATTAAAAGGCTAGGCCCACAGGGACTTTTAGACTTCACATCAGCTCCACCCTATATAAAGAATTGACAACGCAAAGAGTAGGCAGCTTTAGATAGGTTTTCAAGGGGGGTAATTACGGTGACAAGTACGACCAAACTAAGTGCCTGCTTTTAACTTGCAGATTGTAACAGTATGACATATATATGGAGCTATTGATTATAACAACGTGCAAGATTAAAAGAGAATTCAGCGCCAAAAGAGAGAGAGAGAGAGAGAGAGTACACCAAGTTGAGTGAACGACTCACTATACCTCAACCAGTACCTTCATGCATTTCAAGGACCCTGCATAGCATGCCATCAAGAGCGGCGAAAAAATGCCATGGACAACTCTGTTGGGCTGCAAGGCGAAACAAGATTACACAGTTGTTGGTCAGATTTTCAGATCACTGCAACAAATGTGGCCGCAAACGGCGTAAAGTATTCTGTGGACGAAATCTTTCATCATAAAGCGATCAAATTGATGAAATCTTTCAAGGATAACAGTCCAATTTGGAGCTGCCCAGTGCAACAAAGATCGCACAGTGAAACTGTGGGAGTAACATCTTACATCGGCACCATGGTCCAGCAGAACTTTGACAGCCTGGTCGTGGCCCTTCCCTGCCGCCATGATCAGTGGCGTTCCTCCATTACGGCTGTTGATGATAGGGTCCACATCGACACCCTCCGACAGCAACAGTATCACAGCCTCGGTGTGCCCTGGAGGAGATCGATTCAGAGACACAGTAAGCTAGAAATGCTAGATATATACCCTAAAGAGGAGACAACAGCATGCAACGACGCAAATCGATCTAAGCATTCCATAAAAGGGCCCATGGAGCAGAGCACACCGTTCTGTGCCGCGTTGTGCAGCGGCGTTCGGCCCATAGAGTTGGGTGTCTCCGGGCGGCCGCCGTGGTCGACGAGGTACCGCAGCAAGCTCACAGCTCCGGCCGCCGCGGCATGCGTGATCGGCGTCTCACCATCCGCGGTGGCGCAGTTGACGTCGAGCCGTGACTCCTCCACCAGGAACCTGCAGACGTTCAGGTGGCCCCTCGCGGCAGCGAAGTGCAGAACGGTCCAGCCACTGGGGCCCTTGGCTTCCCGCAGGTCCGTCCTGCTCGCCATTTCTAGCAAATAAGAAAGAGAGGGGAGATTTGACGAGACATTAGCTTAATTGAGAGTCCGGTAAAGATGAAGGAACGGCGGCGGGCGGTTGGCGCTTCTTAGTTCTTACCCTTGAGGAGGCGGAGGTTGCCGTCGACGGCGGCCTTGATGGCGACGGCAGAGAGGACAGGGGCCATGGCGCGCGGCGTCGGCGTTGCAAGGGGCTTCTGCAGGGTTCCACAAGGTTCGACAAAGGCCTTGGTATGGTGTTTTGTTGAAGTGAGAGAGGGAAAGTCGATGGGACGAGGGGCTTCGATACTGGCGGAGAGGGGTGGTGCGCTTTATGGCGAGGAGTGTGCGAGGAAGACGAGGGGACTGGACGGGGCAGGACGCACCGATGAACGCCGCGTGGCGCAGACGACTCTTCCGAGTCCGGCCACACAAAGCATTTGCGTACTCCATCTTTGACTGGTGTGCATACGGCTCGAAAATAAAATTTTACGGGTACGGCGCGCGACAAAGTTTATACTAGTTTATATTTGAAACTTTTTAATATGTTGCCGATTTTTAGTTATGAATTACTATACATATGTCATAAAACAATGAACGGGTCAAAGCACAAAGAGAGACGAGAAATACTAATTAAGACTGAGTACATTTTATAAATAAAGAAAATCTTATAGTATTGTAATTTAGCCTGTGTGTAATTGTTTCTCGAAATATAAGTGAACATATTTTTTTCGAAAAGGGAATTCCATTGATGTTAAAGCATATTGCATCCCATGATTACAACCCACACAACTCCACCTTCATTGATGGGAGACAAAAAACCTTGAAAAAGCCATAAATTCCACCATCTAAGATCACCATCCCAGATATGCCACGGACAAAAACTCCAATCTGAACGAACACGGCCATCTCACCATCCATCACAGTCATCCTCATCTCTGACGGAAAAAATGGAACACATCATTTTCGCGAAAGAAGGGTAAACTGCTAACTTTCCACACGCAAATACGATGAATTTGCCGTCGACGAGCCTGTAGTCGAACTCATCGTCGCCTCTTTCACCAGATTCACCGTGGGATAACACAAATCCAACTAACATCCAGATAGATGTCACCATAAAACCAAACTATCACTAGCCCACAGCCATGGTCAGAAAGAACCACAACTAGACAAAGAAAGGGCCAGAGTACCTTATTCATTATCGGTGATGACACCTTCGTCTTGCCATCACTGCCTGAACACGAAGCCCACCAAGTTCGTGTTGGTGAATTTGCCGCCACCGCCGCCATAGTCGTCCATATCGTCGTTGCCGTCTCCTTCTCCAAACCCGCCATGGAGGCACCTAAACCTAACCCTAACTATAAGAGAACTAGTCTCCAAACCCGACGAGCATCTCCCAGCCGCCCACGCCCGGCCTGAGGCAGCCTCGCCCTCGCCCGCCGGCGAGGAAAGGCGCCCACGAGGCCGTCGGCGTGAGCGGCAGGCGAAACCGGCTTCTGTTGACGGCGCTTAGGTCACGAGTCTCTGGTGACGGTGTGAACATCTTAAATTTAACTATGAGGAGGCCTCTACCCAATTTAGATTGATTCAGCCTGTGTAAGCGGTTATATATATATATTATATATATATATATATGTGTCATCTCATATGGCGTAAAATTTGTTAATGATGTGCAAGAAACAGGAGGACCAGAAGAGGTTGTTTCCTGAGGCAAACTGTCTCATAGGCTAAAAATTAGAATTATGAGACTATTTTTGGTCATTGTATGAGTTGTTATTGCTATGGAACTCATAATATTTTTCTATGCATGGATTATGATCATATGTATTTTTTTGCGACTTACACGGTACAACTCAGACACTCACAACGCATGCACACTCATCCCTATGAACGTACATACGCAAATCCTATCTCTATGAGCATCTTCGGAGACTGAGCCACGTAGCCTACCGCTGAACGTCGTTAAATCCTAAAAAATTCCCTCCCACGGAGAGTCAAACTGAGGTTAAGTCCTACACAATATGTATTTATTATGAAACCCCTTAATAGACAAACCATTACTCCCTCCATATTGGTAAAGAAAATCATTTTGAGATTGTCTTGAGTCAAACTTTTTTAACTTTCATTGCAAATATTTTTGTGTATTATGTTTGGAAATGTGAAAATGGTATTCTCCGTGCGCTTGTGGATTTATCTGTGATTGTTAAGAAATACCAAGCGGCGCGTCTTGGCTCGTGGCACGATACACCTCGGCTTCCTCTTCGAGCAGCTCATCGGTGACCACATGGTGTGTCTCTTCGAGGCGGCCCTCCTCCTTCTTCCCCCTTTCCCCTTCTCCTCCTTCCTATCCCCTCTGCCCCTCAGACCCGGGTGGCGGCGGCGAACAGGGGAAATCCCCAAGGGTGTTAGGGTTCAAGGGAGCGCCGCCTTGGGGTTTATATAGGCGGAGGCTAGGGTTTGGAGAACCTTGACATGCGGGCCATGGCCACACGATGTCCATCAGAGCCCTGTGCGGAGTGGCGTGAGGTGCGGCGCGTCGCGGTGTGGGCCCCAGCGGTCTCGAGGGAAGATTCTCTCTCGGTGCCTTTTGGGCGCGATGGCGAGGCCGTTGCGACCTCTTGTTGTGAGGCGGCGAGGCACATCACATGAGCGGGTGGCGAAGCAGAGCGGGTGCGGCGTGCGGCAAGAGGTGGAGGGGAAAGCTGGCAGGCGGGCCACGGCTGCCAGTGATAGAGAAAGAGAGAAGGCGTGGGCGGCGTAGTGTCTGGCTGGTGGGCCGGTAGCTGGGCTGGCTCGGTTTGGTTTAGATCGGCTTGGCCTGGGTATGATTGGTGGGCCGGTCCATTTAGATACGTGGCCTTGGGTTAGGCTAGAGCCTGGTTAGTTTAAGTTTCGAATTTGAATTCTCACTCAAAATTCAAACAAACTCCAAATAAAACCAAATGAACTTCCAAATATCACACTATCATATATTGGTCCTTAGCAAAATAAAAGTAATTATTTACTTCTAGGAATTTAGAATGGGATGAGAAGACAATCTTATTACTTTTCAAATTGGTTTGCACAAATTCAATCAAAAAATTTAAATCCCTTTTCCAAAAATCAGGAATGCCATGGGAGTTTCATGGCATTAAATTTTATGCAACACATCACATTCGGGTCATTATGAGGAGAGAGGAGATAGGAGTTCTATTTACTATGAAACCCAACTGACACAGTTACCAAATCCATAAACTTACACCAAGGATGATATAGTTCCGTCTCATCACACATTTGACCATGAAGCTATGCCTAAATTAAATGTCGCAGCTCGTATATGAAATTGTACCATGAAACTATGCACTAAGAGAGACAGTTTCATTCCATTATATGGTTGACTAACACAATGCATTAGGCTAGTCTCAGTAGGAGTTTCATGAGCATTAATTGCCATGCAGCATCACCAATTTTGCTAATTTAACAAGATATTTAGGAGGAGAGAGAAGAAAGAGTTTCATCATATGTGAGAGGAGTTTCATCACATGAAACTCCTGTGGCACAGTTACCTAGTTTGCATACTAGTAACTGTTCACCAAGACTAGCCTTATATTGGACATGCCCCTTGTGTAAGAGGGTGTCAGTGGATTCATTAAAAAACAGATTAAGGCCAAAAACTATAGGGACTATGTCCCAACCTCCGGTTGGATTCTTCTAAATAAAAAGTACCGTACGGATATTTTTTTCCTCATCGAGTTTTTTGCTTCTAAACATGTCTTTGCTTGCATACCCAAGGGAATATTTGATTTTAGTATTCACGAATTGTCTTTAGGAAGAAGTAACTCAACACTCTCCTTTCGGTTTGTCATCTTTAAAATTTACTCTATAATTGAAAATAAGTTCAAGACATTAATATTATCTAGTACTAGCAAATACATGTATCTTACATCTAAGACAATTTCAGTATAAAAGTACTAATTCAATCCAGATAATTGATATGCTTCCAGTCTAAACTTAGTTGCAGGATGCCACAGCATTTTAACGTAACTTGCAAAAGAGTAATAAAGGCAGCCAAAGCTCCAAACAAGTCTTTACAGCAGCACCTTGTCACTACACGTATACAGTCCTATATAGGATATTTAACCTAAGATATGGATGAGTCAGCTCAAGGGTTCTTCTGTTCATCGGAGCGAGCTGCACACCTCAGAGCCTCAGTGGCCTCCCTGCAATTTTCAAGAATCAAAGGCCTAAAAATACCATCCATAGATAATAAAGTTGTATGGAAAGAGATAACTGGGAAATAGCATTAGATGGAGAAGATCAAATTAGTGCATTGCCTTAACGCTGCCTTGATCTCGTCACTTGCAGGGTCAAGCTTCAGTGCTTCCGCGAACGCATCAGCTGCTCCTTTGTAGTTCTGGGAATTGTAAGGATACAACAAGGGTGAGATACAATTGGAGAGATTAGATTAGATAGGCTTAATTTGATGCAGGTGCCAAACGGTCAAGTTTACCTTTAGCAGCATAGAGCTGCACCCTCACGGTACCATGCCTTCGACCAACGAGGACGGATCACCCTGCATTTTAGCATCTGACAGAGCATTATTTCCATCTCGCACCCGCAACCAACATAGGCTCCTGTTGGCAAACAAGGTAGCATCGAGGGGACATACGAACGTTGCCTGCATGAACAATAAACATGACTCAAATTCTCAGGACACATGGTGCCATGGTAAGTTGGTATATGTAACAGGAACTTTTTTGCTTTAATTTAACATCTGGTGTGAGAAAACTGCATGAAA
This sequence comes from Eragrostis nindensis, assembly GCA_012490785.1. NCBI lineage: Eukaryota > Viridiplantae > Streptophyta > Magnoliopsida > Poales > Poaceae > Eragrostis > Eragrostis nindensis. The sequence continues at coordinate 1,085,123 of JAAXCT010000053.1, read as the reverse complement.
GCTTACAATATTCCTTTTATGAAAAAAAAGTCCACTTCAAGAAAACCTATGTAATGGAACATATAATAAGTTCTCTACAACTTATACATGGGACATAGGCAAGCGAAAAACAACTAGCTCTCCAAAGCATGATGTTTTGGAACAACATAAAGTATGCAACACTTCATTCTTTCAAAAAAGTATATGCTTCAGATTGATTTAAGCATTTACCAAGCCATAGAAGTAGATTGCTCCAGAGTAATCTCCCTTTGCAAAGGCTTCATTTCCTTGTATCTTCATATCAGCTCCAGCACCTGCTCCCTATAAACAAAATATCCAAATTTGAAAACATGGAACAATCATTAAGCTCCAGAAATATAAGTTATTGCGTTACACTGAAAGAAGAGACCAACAGAGATCTATAACATAGAAATGCCAGGTGCATGTTTCATAGTACAAATTATCCCATCAACACTCCAGTTGGGTACATATGTGGTTGGTTTTGTATGAGGAAAGAGAATTTCAACAAGATCGCGTCGCCCGGCACGTCCAGCGTAGATGATTGGATTTTCCCCAAACTGCATCTTACAGTCAAAAGGTAATACAATTGCGCGAAGCAATACATAATGAAGATCTCTCTTTTTTACTTTTTCTATAAAAAAAAGAATTCCGAGAAACAAAGATATCCCCAAAATTCATCCTTATGGTGGTAATAACTTGTGAACCAAATAGATCAGATTTCTAGTAAGAGTGACCAAGTGCTGGAAATCATACTAGGTATGGTGTATCTAAACTAACATTTCAACAGCACTCTCTGTTCGAACATACATGATATTTCAACAGTTAAAACGTTGGACATTATTTTTACATGATACAAAGTTTAAAGGTGCAATGTAAAAGCTCTTAAATGTCCATTATTTTTTCATGATATAAAGTTTAAATCTGCAATGTGTCCGATCCAAAGAGATTGGAGGAGAAATACATAAGGATGAAATTCTGGTGGGGACCTTAGAAAACCTCTTTTAAAAAATGGATCTAGGTGTATACCTTTTATATAACATACTTGTATTGATCAATTGTTAGTCAAAATATATAATTATTTTACTTTTATTTTCACAGTAACAAATATGCCTTGTACTGAACTTTGGGCATATAATATATATCCAGGTCTGCACAAAATCCCGTGGCTACAGGTACCATGATTCTGACATGCCAAATCTATCCACGTGAATTACCAAAACATTGAAAATTCGAGATAATATTTAGTATTGAGCTGCAAACTAAATCTTGGAAGTTGGAACATCTGATTACCAGATCACTGCTGACTGAAACAAGATAATATGTACAGTACATTACTTGCTCCACATACCAACTATATTCCATATAATGCACTTGTGATGTCAAGAGACCTTGCTTTTTTAAAATACTGCTGCCCAGCCATAAGGTTTATCCAAGAGGCAAGCAACTAAAGAGAGCAATATACTTACATTGTCACAAATGTTAGGATCAGCTCCAGCCTCTAGCAAGAACTGGACAATGTCGGTTAAGCCTTGCTTGGTTGCCTCAATTAAGGGGCTTGATCCATAGGGCTTGATAAAGTTCAAATCAGCACCAGCCTATAGCATTGACAGGCAAAGCATAGGTAGTTTTAGAAAGAGATTTTCCAGGTGAAACCATGACCGCAAGTTCAACCAAACTAACAAAGCTGTTTGGTTAATAAGTAACTGTACCTCAACCAATAGCTTCACGCATTCCAAGGAAGAACCGGCTTCACATGCCATCAAGAGCGGTGAATAAACAGAAAGGAAAGCTCTGTTGGGCTGCAAAGGGAAACAAGACTATTCAAAATGCCTGCAGATCCCTGAAAAATGTACCCAAAAAGGTTTGGCCACCAAATATCCTACTGAATGCCATACAACAAAATGAACTAATCTGATTTCAGGTGCACTGAAATCTTTCGCGGATGTCACATAACATCTACGCAATTCAGAGTTGCCAATGTAAGCAACAACTTACATCAGCACCGTGCTCCAGCAGGAGTTTCAGACACTGATAGTGGCTTTTCCGTGCAGCCGGGTGCAGTGGCGTCGCAAGACGACTGTTGAAAGGATCCACATCAACGCCCCTGGACAGCAGCAGTTCTACAGCCTCACGATGCCCTGAATTAGAAGGCACAAAGAGATTAAGAGAGACAGCACAGAATCACAGATACACTCCAATACTCCATATCAGACACGACAAGCTAGGGGGCTCCATAAAAGGGAGGAACACACCGTTCTCCGCCGCCATGTGGAGCGGCATGAAGCCCAAGGCGTCGGGGATCGCCGGGTCGCCGCCGTGGTCGAGGAGGTACCTCATGACGCTCACCTTTCCCTCGTTCGCGGCGCGGAAGATCGGCGTATAGCCTACAAGGCAACCATGTCGTCAGTGACGGCACACAGTAACCCTCGGCACAGCCCCCAAGATGCCAGATTGATTCACCATCGGCGTTGGTGGAGTTGACATCGAGCCCCGATTCCTCCACCAGGAACCTGCAGACCTCCAGGTGACCCCCGGCCCGGCGAACTACAGCGCGTTGGTCCCATTGCTGTCCTTGGCTTCCCGCAGGTCCATCTCGTTCGCCACTTCTAATAACAAATTAAAGAAAGAGGGAGTTGGGGACCACGCGATCTTGAGGAGGAACAATGGCGAAGGCGGGGCCCGGCGGCGCTTACTCTTGAGGAGGCGGACGTTGCCCTCGAAGGCGGCCTTGATGGCGACGGCGGAGGGGTTGGTGGCCATGGCGGCGGCGGCGTTGGGTGTGCAGCGAGAGAAGAGAGTGTTGCTGGCTTGCTGCCTCTTGGTCTACTTTCGCCTTTCCACTGACCAGATGAGACTAGGGGGTGTTTGGCCGCGCTCCGGCTCCCGCTTCGCACGCAGCTTCGGCCAAAAAATCGCCAAACGAGGCGCTTCGTCAGGCGGCTGTCCGCAAATCACGGGAGAAGCACTTGGCGGAAACGCAGCGAAGCCCGGAGCTGCAAAACCGTAGCTTCGCCCGCTTCTCCTGTGGGCCCACCCAAAACCGACGCCAAAAATGACGCGCGTTGCCCCTAGCGTTTTCTCCCCCGGCGCACATCTCTCCTGACACCCGTTCCTCCACACGGCGGCGCTGGAGGCCCGGTGGCGTGGGACCCCGGAGGCGCTAGAGGCCCGGTGGTGCGGGAGGCCAGCGGCGCTTGAGGCCCGTGGCGCGGGAGACCGGCGGCGCTGCAGACGCGGTGGCGTGGGAGACTGGTGGCGTTGGAATCGATCGATCGTTATTTGTTAGAGGATGAGAGATGACCGGATGAGTGCTGGGCATGGGGCATGGGCAGAGAGATAAGATCGGTGAGTTGAGTGAAAAAAAAATTAAAGATCGGTGGTGATAAGATCGGTGATGTTTTACTTGAGTATAGAAAAAAAACAAATGGTAAATGAAAGCAACTAGTTTAACTCTAATTTTTCTTTTTATTATCCTTTTTATGACATAAATTAGAGATGAAACATAAAATATATTTATAAAGCAAGTAATATGTCTAGGGGCAATATGGACAATTGCTTTTTGCATCCATTCATACAAAACAGAAGAAGCCGCAGGAGAAGCCGTTTTGCCAAACGTTTACAGACACAGCCACAGCCACAGCCAGCACAGCTGGTTTTTCAGATAAGCCACAGCCACAGCCGAAGCCAGCACAGCCAGAGCCGTGCCAAACAGGCCCTTATAATTTCTCACATGTTAGGACGAAAATACCCCTGACCGGTTTTCTTCCTTGACCGAAACCAATCGATTCCAAACCTGTTCCTTCTCTTCTCTTCTCATCTTCCTTGCTCGACGAACAGAGGCGACGGACGCCATGGAAGACGGCGGCACGCCCCTCCCCGACGAGCCGGGCCCGGCCTGCGCGGGCGCAAATGGGGGCGGCGCGCCCTCGCCCCAGGCCGCCCCCCGTCCTCCCGGCGCGAGCTCGCCCCAGGCAGCCGCCTCCCCTCCCGTCGCGACGGCGACCCAGGCCGCCTCCCCTCCCGGTGCGCCCATCATCGATTCGTTGGAGCAGCTGCAAGGTGTGCTCCGGTTTTGCTTGTATTCCCAATTTTACAGTCTATTTGGACTATTGTTTCGATTTGGCTTGAAATTTTTGTATTGGCTGAAACCCTAGGTGTAGAGGGTGGTCAGATTGTGGCAGTGGGCAGGTCAGATGTTACACGTGCATCGTAAGAATATCATTTGTTCTTTGTGTTGTCTAAAAATGAACTGAAATTTGAGAGTGAACTGAAATTGTTTAAATATTTGTGTTGTAGGATTGCAGAGCCTGTCATTGAAACAGTTCTTGATGGTGACATTGATGAGGTGGGTCTGCAAATTGATTGGGATTTTTTACAGATTATTGAACCAATTGACGAGGAAGGGAGGTTATAAGTTACTAGTGATGAGAACTTGTACGAAGTTTTGGGCTTGAAAGATGACGACGAGAGGGCAGAAAAGGCTAGTGGCGCTGGTGCTTCTTCTTTGCGTAGTGCTTCTGCAGTTCCACATCTCGAAATTGATGATGATGGTGCAGCCATTCCTGTGGATGATCACATTCCAGCTGAGATGATGATCAATTATGACCCAGATAATCCTTAATTCAAATTAGGCACTTTGTTTCCTTCGATGGATGACCTTAGGATTGCTGTAAGGCAATATGCCATGAACAAAGAATTTGATCTGCTTGTAGGGAAAACTGATAAAAATAGATATGATGGATATTGTAAAGGTGCCAAGAATTGTACTTGGCATGTGCATGCAAAGCCAGTCCGCAAAGGGTCAAAGACTGTCATTGTAATGATTTTCTCACAAGCTTTTCATTTCGCCACATTATTTTCTACAATATTAAAGTCTCACTACTATAATTTACTGATAACCTTTTTCTTTTTGTAGGTAACTGTGTGGAAAGAAGGTCATACTTGTCCATCTAGTAGTCGAAGGAAGACAACTACTCCTAGTGCCAAATGGGTTGCTTCAAAGGCTGTTAGAATCCTTTACAAGACTCCTGATATGGCTGTTAGGGACATTCAAATCAAGCTGCAAGATGATTTCAAGTGTCTTATTGGTTATGACACAGTTTGGAATGGAGTGCAAAAGGCAATGGAGGAATTATATGGCAGTTGGGAAGAGAGTTTTGGTCTACTTTACAATTGGAAGGCTGAGGTAATGAGTAAGATGCCGGGGAGTGTGATTGAAATTGATGTAGAAGTGAAAGAAGGTCTTCCTTATTTTCGTAGATTCTTCTGTGCACTTGCTCCTTGCATTGCTGGTTTTCTTGAGGGATGTAGACCATACCTTAGCATTGATTCTACTGCACTTAATGGAAGATGGAGTGGTCATTTACCTGCAGCCTGTAGCATTGATGGACATAACTGGATGTATCCTGTAGCATATGGGTTGTTTGATTCAGAAACAGAAGATAATTGGATTTGGTTCATGACACAACTGCACAAGGCTGTAGGAGACCTTCCACTACTTGCTATTTGCACTGATGCTTGCAAAGGATTAGAAAATGCTGTGAAGTATGTATTCCCCATGGCTGAACAAAGAGAATGCTTCAAACACCTCATGGACAACTATTTGAAGAGACCTTTTGGTGATGAAGAACACATGTATCCTGCAGGAAGGGCATATAGGAAAGATGTGCATGACCATCACATATCTATAGTCAAAGAAAATCCAGCGGCAAAGCTATATTTGGAGACATATCACAACCTCAAGTGGATGAGAAGTGCATTCAATCCAGCCATCAAATGTGATTATGTCACGAATAACATTGCTGAAGTTTTTAACAAGTGGATCAAAGGGATAAAGGGATTGCCTGTGACTGAGCTTGCTGATAAATTGAGAGAGATGCTAATGGTTTTATGGCACAAGAGGAGAAGAATTGGACGAAGGATACATGGTAAGATATTACCTGCTGTACTTCATGTCTTGACAGCACAAACTAGGGGCCTTGGTCACTTGATGGTTACACATTGTGATGATTATGCTGCACAAATAGTTGACATATCCAGTAATGTAAGACATGTTGTCAAAGCACAAACGCATGAATGTTCATGTGAAGAATGGCAACACACTGGTAAGCCTTGTCAGCATGCTTTGTGTCTAATTACAGCACAACCAACAAGGGATATCAATATGGAGAACTTTGTAGATGAGTACTACTCCATTGAAAGGTTCAGAAATGCATACAAGAGATTAATAGAACCACTTCCAGACAAATCACAATGGCCCAAAGTTGACCTATCAACTGAAATAGGTGCCCCTCTTGGTAAAAGAAGTGTTGGTCGTCAAAGGAAGAATAGAATCAAAGGGGCTCTTGAGGGTGGTGGTAGTAAGAAGGAGAGATCTAATGACCCAGGAATGAGGACAGAGAAAGAAAAGAAAAGGATTAAAGGCCCCACCACATGCCCAAATTGTGGCCTATTGGGACATAGGGCAAGTAGCTACAAATGTGCTTTGAATGGAACAAAGAAAAGGCAAGTGGTTATTCTACCTACTTTCTATTGCTTCTTGACATACTTAATCATTGACTTTGTGTTACTATTGCCTTCCAGGAAGAGACAACCAAGGAAGAACACTACTAAAAATTGGTTCCCCAAGGAAGTTTCAACACCAAACAGGGGATCCAATAACATCACAAGGGAAGCAATTCTACAAGAGAGTCCTGGCATTGTAACAAGGAGGTAAAAAACTCAAACTTTGTGAAACATACACTCTACTATTTCACTTGTCAATAGAAACTATGCTAAACATGCCATGATATGTAGGAGACTTGTTGCGTTGATGGAGGAAGGGAGTTCGTCTCAATCCATCACAAACACTTCAACACCTACCAAGCAACCAACTCGAAAAAAAAGGGCTGTACGCAAGTTGACACCCAAGAAGAAAAACAATGCTTAAATGCGACTTTTGTACTAAGTTCATGGCTAATCAATCAATTGTGTAATTTGTATTGGAGTTGAAATTACTTTTGTTTCAACTAAGTGAATGGCTGTTGGAACTAAGTGCTTGTGTTTGAATTAAGTGAATGGCTGGATCATGCTTCTTGTCTTCTTTTTTTTTTTAAATCTGAACCATGTCGTATGGAGCTGGACCATGCAGATTTTTTTTATAATCTGAACCATGTTCGCATGCTGGACCGTGAGCATGATGTTTTTATTTTTTTTTTCACCTGAAGAATGGTCGTTTGGTGCTGGACAATGGCGCTGGAACAGGGCAAAACGTTGCAGCAAGGAGGAGGGGCAGTTCTGTCTTTTCCCGTGCCTTTTAATCAAAAATGAGAAGAAAAAGAGCTAATATAGCTGCCATGTGCATTCTACCGGTGAGAGGAGTGGATTCGTGGGCATAACAACGAAGCCCATTCTCAGGTGGGCATTCCGTCGAAGCCCACCGGTTTCGTGGGTGAAATAACAAAAATCTCTTATCCACGGCGAGTCGACTTTAGTCCACTTTAGGGGGACCATTGAACTTTTGGATAGAGGGTTAGTTTTTCTTCTTTTTTTTTGCAAAAAAGAATTTCATTAAAAAGAATTTCATTGATATTAACGCGTATTACATCATCTGATTACAAAATCATCCCAAACAACTCCAGCTTTATTGACGGGAGACAAGAAATCTTGAAAAAGCTGCAAATTACACCGTCTAGGATCGACATTCGAGACGGATATGGCACGGACGAGAACTCAGATCTGAAAGAACACGGCCATCTCGCCATCCTTGTAGCACTTGCGGCTCAAAGATCGCTAAAAGCTCAGCCCACCACGGGGCGGACACGCATGCGTAGCACCTCTCTTGGGCTTTCCTCGCTTCGCTCAAAAGGGTTAACCTGGAGGTGCTACATCTTGAACCAACAAGACTTATAAGTTAGAGTAACTCTTGTAGGGTGTTACAATCCTCATCTCCAACGGGGGAGAATTGAAATCCATCCATTTCGCAAAAAAGACGTAGACTAATAACCATCCACACGCAACTATGATGAAGTTGCCGCCGTCGAGTACATCATCGAACTCATCACCGCCTCCATCACCAAATTCATCGTGGGAGAACACAAATCCAACCAACATCTAGATGGATGTCAGCGGAAACTAAACTCTCACAAGCCCACAGTCATGGTCAGGAGCAACCACGATAAGACAAGAAGGGGCCGGAGTACCTTATTCTCCTTTAATGATAGCGCCTTTGCCTCGCCACCACCGTCGAGACAGTCCTCCATTGCTTCATATTGACGAGCTTGGCGACGCCGCACCACCGCCTCCCTTCTCTTCGATTGGATCACCGGAGGAACCCTAACAATCGCCGCGACCGCCTCCAAGGACGTCTACCTTGAAAAGACCTAACTATCTAACCTAGGATGCAGGGCCTCTCTCCTCCACCGACAGCGCGACCATCGGAGATGAGGGGGCCGGCCAGATTCCTCTCGGAAGAGTCGGTGTGCGCCGCCGCCGCGAGAAGTCGCGAGGACGTAGTTGTCTAACTGTTTAAGTTCTGCTTTCACTTTAGTCCAACTGTCTGATTCAAATGGATTGAAATTTAGCCATCTAAATTTTAGTCCATAAATCTAAGCAGGACCTTAGTACTGCTTCCTCCTTCCTTAAATAACTATCGTTTAGGTGTCCGTACCATAAATTTGATTAGATTTATAAAAAAATACGTGAATGTCTCCAAATAATTTTGTTAAAAAACTAGATTCAAATCTATCTAATGATATTAATATTGTACCATAAGTATTAATATATTTTTATATATATTTAGTCAAAGTTGTTTCTCGAGAAACAAAAACAACAGTTATTTAAGGACATAGGGAAAACCTCCCATCAAAAACTGAAAAAAAATAGTACTAGGAAATAAAAAGCGTGAAAAGTGCAATTATAACTTTTTATAAAAAAGAATAGTACTCCTGTGATGCTAGTAACAAATATATTATGCTGGTTGATTTGTTTATATAAAAAAAAGGCAGAATAGTCCCTCAATTATGATCTTGTGCTCAGTTTCATCTTTCAACTATCACAATGTCCATTTAGTTCTTCAAATTTATTTTTACGCTCAATTCATCTCTAATTTAGGTCCTTTTAGTCTTAAAAGTCCAATTCTAGATTCACTTTCGTCCTTGGAATATCGAAACAGCTATTTCAACCCTCAATTTTTTTTTCTCATCCTCTCTTCTCATTAATTATAATGTCTTTTTGAACACTAGCACCACCACGAGCAAATGTAGACAATCGTCGTTGAACCACGGAGGCTAAGATATACGCGGGTGACATACTCCCTCCATGGTTTAGGTGGCGCACATAATCAATGTCCACACATGGTTGTCAACTACGTACTCCCTCCATCCATAAAAGAATGCAACTATGGGATCCGTGCCGGTCAAGGTATCTCATGTTTGACCAACTTTATATTAAATACTATTAGCATTTGTGTTTCTAAATAATTCAATTATACAACTATATTCTGAAAATAGTTTGATGATACTCATTTTATATCAAGAATGTTAATATTTTATATATATATTTAGTCAAAGTTCAATCTATTTGACTCTTCGAAACGCGAGAATTGCATTATTTTGTGGACAGAGGGCACGGTGCATGACAACTATGGATGGCAGATCACAGCAGGGCTGTGGCCTGTTGTGATCTAGGGTTACTGAGAGCTGCAACGTACTCCTTCTGTCCAGAAATATAGTGTACATCTAGTTTTGTCCTAAGTCAAATTTTTTGAACTTTGACCAACAATATCTAAAAATATATATTATTTCAAAGTAATATAGTTATATATATTATAAAAGTTCATTTCAAGATGAATCTAGTAAAAGCATTTTCTTGTTGTAAATCTTTACGGTTTTCTAAATATTATTGGTCAAAGTTCAAAAAGTTTGACTTAGGACAAAACTAGATGTACACTATATTTTTGGACGGAGGGAGTATATAATTATCGTTTGATGGAAAATGTGGTGTGCCACGTAGTATAATGAGCGGCGTCATAGCTGATGAGACATGAAAATGTAGGCATGTCATATAGGAGGAGTTAGGATGAGCCTCAAACAGCCACATACAGGACGAAGAGTGAGGATAAGTAAATTTTAAGGACTAAATGGATATTTTTTATAGTTTATGGATGAAATAGAACCTAATAGTTTAATACCTTAAGGACAAACATGATCATTTCCATCGAGACGATAGTTGATGGAAAAAATGGCTATAAAAACTAGCGTAACTCCTCTAATAAGAACTCCAGCAAAAAATGATACTATATACTATTGTTAGATGCACCAGACATAATATCCATGTGTCATTAAAGGGTTGAGAAAAACATAACGGGAAAATTAAAAAAAAGTTCGCTTTATAGCGACATGCATGCTCTCCGGTAGTTGTGAGAGAAACGGATTATTAATAGCTTTTCTTTATTTTTCTATTATTGAATTTTTTATTTATAAATCAATGGTCAAGGTTTAATTTTCATCTTACCTTGCAAGCATGTTGTTTGGTTGTGACACCAATTGACAGTCATCACTCAGCAGAATGAATATGCATTTGAGCGGTGACAAGCTCGCTAAACTGCCTCGATAGCTTGTTTTGAAATTGCGTTGATTACACTTATTTTTATTTTAAAATCAAAGTGAGTCGATTCAGAACAAAATAAATCAATTTTAGTTCTAGCATGTCAGAGCTTGCAGTTTCTCATCTGACTAGAATCCCGTAAGGCCATTTTTCCCAGCCTGATTCTTCAGAGCATCCATGGCTTCCCTGTAAGTTTCAGAATCAAAAGCGATATTGTTTATAGTACGTAACAGTGGTTGGAAAGAGTGGAATATAGATGTTCATATTCCGGCAGATAATCGAGTGGACATTAATTGATTGAAAGCAGAAATAGAAGGGAGCAAGAAGAACATTTGCCTTAGCGCCTTCCTGATCTCCTCGATGCTAGGTCAAGTTTCAGTGCTTGCACGAATGCATCAACTGCTCCTTTGTAGTCGGGGGGGGGGGGGGGGGGGGGGGGGGGGGGGGGGGGGGGGGGGGGTGCGGTGTTGAAATGTGGCAACACAAAATTAGATGCGGTCGCTAACTGCCTACTTTACTTTCAGCAAGCTAAGAGCGACGCCCTCACGGTACCATGCCTTGGACCAATGAGGACTCGTCATTCTGCACTGTTGAGCATCTAACAGAGCTTGGTCCCCTTCTCCCAGCCGGAGCCAGCAAAGCTCCGGTTGGCTAACAAGGTGGCATCAAGTGGGTCCTTCTCCATTGTCTGCATTCACAATCAGAAAGAGCTCACCATCTTTGGATTTGTTGGGGTTCATCGGACTGAACTGATTCCATGGGGTTTCGACCAATGTTTTAAACAGCAGGCTAAGGCCTTTAGCGGTTAATGTCCGCAAAGGTTAAGAATGGCTATAGCAGGCTATAGCTACAGCTAAACTCATTTAACGGTTTGAAAATTTCATTAAAAATCAATGAATAATTAGACATACAACATGGAACCATGAAATTTTCATGGACTAAAATAAGTATTGGGCTTCATGCCTTTATTACATCATCATTGAAAGTTTTAAACATCTTGTGTTAACCAACTAAATCACCCTTAGAAGTTTCAAACCTCATCAAGAGCTTCATGCCTTCATCACACCACCATTTAGCCGGCTAAATCATTGTATAATGGTGGCTATAGCGAGCTATGAAGCTTAGCGCTAAATGAGCTTAGCCCCTTCTCGTTCAGAGGCTATAGCGGGCTATAGATGCGGGCTATTTAGAACACTGGTTTAGACCCTCCAATCCTCTCCTGTGGTGTGTGCATAGGACGCAAACGCGTGTGTGCGTGTGGTGTGTTGTGTGTGTGTCCTAAGTTGTACCTTCTAATAAAAAATATACACTGAGATTGGCATATTTTATTTTATTATAAAACTCACATGGCAGCTTGAAGTGGCGCTGAATTCTATTATTCTAAAATGCATAACATACAATCTCTAGATTTTATAAGCGAGCATATGGTTGCAAATGAGTCCATTGTTTCTCTATCATGAAAGGACGATCGAGTTCATGGTAAGAACGTGCAAACAGAATCAGTGCATATACATCACAAATTCACACTGATTGATTCCATAAATTTGCACAATATGGAAGGCAAGTAGGGAAAAAAATTTGGCCAAAATGACCTGGTGGACACAAACCCTCCAAGACAACGCATGAACCAAGCAACAAGCTTGCCTCCTTCTGAAGTCTACTAGTAAATGGAATGGCGAGACAAACAACAATTCCATAGCTGAAGCCATTGGATGGCTTGAAATCAGTGATATCACAGCTTGGATCGTTCCTGAGATGGCCATTTTCTTGGGAGGCATCTAGATTTTATACAATGCCAATTCAATCCAGTGTATTTGCATGGTTCCTACCTAAGCTTACGGCCCACAGAACATCTTACAGTTCGTCACAAAAGGGGCAGTATTCCAGTTACATACCGCTGCATTTAGTCTCTAGAGCGGTACTTTGTGGCTACATATCAGATAAAGGCCTGCCAATAGTGTGATGGAGAATTGTTTGTATGAACACGACGGATACAGAAGGTCAAGGGTTTAACTGTTAGAGGTTTAACTCTTCTAACTGCTCCCCATAGCCTCCATGGACCATGACCTCCCTGCAAGTTTCAGGAACTAATTAAAACCTTAACGATACCATCCATGGATCATAAAGATGTATGGAATCAGTGAGATTTAGATGTCCATGTTCCCACGGGCAATGGACACAATTATGTCAATAACTCTATGTGGCAAGTATTAGGGTACAAGAGCATTTACCTTAATGCTTTGTAGATTTCATCACTCCTAGGGTCAAGATCTTGAGCTTGCATGAACGCAATGATTGCTCCTTTGTAATTCTGTGGAATAGTGAAACACCATGGGAGTGAGATACAGTGGTGTATTGGATCAAGTTGCAAGACTGAATTTGGCGCATCTGCTAACTGCCTAATGTACCTTCAGAAAGCTGAGAGCTGCGCCCTCACGGTACCATGCTTTCGACCAACCAGGACGCATCATCTTGCATTTTTGAGCATCTGACAGAGCATGCTCCCCTTCTCCCATCTGCAACCAGCATAGGCTCATGTTGGCAAACAAGGTAGCATCATGCGGTGCTTTGTCCGCTGCCTGCATTAACAATCAGTGAGAACTCGGTTTCTTTGGATTTTCTAGGTTTGGTATAACTGGCTCCTTGCATTAGTTTCAGTGAAAAACACATTTTTTTTTAATTCTATACTTCTTTAAAAGAGTGTGGTGGTGGTGGTTGGTTGGTTGGTTCTACACAGGGGGTTTCTGTGAACCGAATTGTGTATGCAGTATATCCTCTAGACAGTAGTGCTCTCGTGGTTTCTACTTTCTCTGTCTTACTGATCAATTAAAAAATTGCAAATTTGTAGGCAGTGGCTCTTGGTTCAAGTTTATACTTTCATTTTGTTGTATTGAAGGCCTGCTGTATGCAACACACGTGCACATGGCTAGTAATCAAGTTAATCCAGTTTGCGCGTCTGTACCAAAATAACTAACCCCAGCCGTGGATTCGGCATGTAAATCGGACCGTTCTTCTACCTTTTAATACAATGACACGCAGATCTCCTAGTTCAGTTTATCCATACTTTAAAACAACTTATTTCAGTAACACTTCAAATCTGCCACGAAACAGCCATAAGGTCGGTTTTAGGAACATGGCATGGAGTTATTGCATCTTAATATTTCAAAAATTCAGAAGCATTTCATTTTTTTCATAATTTTCAAATGTCGTTTGCTTGTTTTAGTAATAATAAAATGAATTCAGCATTTTCCGAAAATATTAAGCTGGAGTAAATCCATGCCACATCAGCCAAAAGCCCAAACTGCACCAGGGCCTTTTTGAACTAGTGTTGAAGTACGATGATAAAAATAACCACTTTTACAGTATACATTAATCCACTAAATCAAAAGCACATGTACCAAAAGTGAATCCCTCATTTAACACTGATTTATGCACAAAGACATAATCCAGGATAACCTATTCATCAATTACAAAAAATCTTTTTCTACGATAGGATGAACCCGAATTTCATTACCACAATGCAGGAACGAAATTACAAGGAACGAGTGTTTTTGGCAAAGTTCAGATTTAACACCTCCTACCGACAGGGGTTACCACTAGACAGTACCCCCACAACCCCCAGCCTGCCCAGTCCAAAATCCCAGGATAACTTGCAGCTACTTCAGGACTACTATAAGCACTACACCACAGTGTGCCGACCTCGACACAAGAGCACGTTATGAAAAGTTTGATTTATGAATTGGTCCACCATCTGATGTAAAGGACAATAAATATGTCACCGTAATCTGCTGGCTCCGTCATTCAAAAACAACTTCAAGGCTGCTCATTCTACAATACCATATTATCCCCCAAACAAGTATAGGTTCAAGCATTTACCAGACCGTAGTAGTGAATTGCCGCAAAATACTCCCCCTTTGCAAAAGCTTCCTTTCCTAGTGACTTGGCATCATCTATCCTTTTTCCCACCAGAACTGCATCCTAAACAAAATAGCACGTGCAGATTAAAAAAAAAACTGGAATTCAACAATCAACAGGTATTCAAGGGATTCTCGAACATGATAACCGTTACAGCTAACAAAATTGAACTGCTGCAGTATTTTCTGAGAGTGCGGTGCACATAAGGAAACACTTACATACCTGAGCCTCGAGATGTAGATATTTCATAGCTCTAATTATCCCGTCAACACTCCAGTCAGGGATAGATGGAACTGGTTTTGTTAGAGGAAATAGAAGTTCAACAAGGTCACGATTTCCATGACCTGCTGCCCACATGATTGGGATTTTACCATCCTGCATTGCCAAAAAAAAAAAACACAGCAGTAATGAAATCTGCCGTGCAGGGACGGAGCTAGAATCAAGATATTAGAGGACAGGCAGCACAGTTAACTCGTGTATTTCTCCATGATAATTGGGACCAAATACTAGAACATGCGTTAAAATTCTTCTCAATCTCAAGGATTCTAATAGAGAAAATTGGAACATGAGGTACATGGCCCCTGCCAGTCCACCAACTAGCTCCATCACTGCCTCCATGAAAAATGAAAGAGATAAACAATACAATTTTTCCCCTTAATCCATCACAATGGCAGTAATAGTTGTAGGTATTATTAAATAGAAGAGGATAATTTGAAGGGAAGCTAGGAAAATTAACTCTAGTTAGTGATCGTCAATCGATAGAAATCATAGGTGTGTCAAGACTAATACATCAACAGTGGAATCGATTCTGAGATGCAGAACCTTATCTAAATGAATTATAAAAATATTCATAAATGCGGACAGAAAACATATCACTAAAGCTGAAACACAGGATATTTGACCAAATCACTGCAGTCTGAATCAAAACAATAAACTTGAATGTGGACCTATAGTACCAAACTTGTTTGACATATGAACATCTTAATTCCATAAAAAGAGCTCAACAAACCATAATTTTATATTTATATCAACACTTCGTCTGATATGCAAGAGGCCATGAGACTCTAACCCTCAAAATATTAACTGAATAAACAGAAGAGGCAAAGGGAGAGAAATAATTACCTCATTAGCTATGTTAGGGTCAGCTCCAGCCTCTAACAAGAATCTAAGAATGTCAGTTAAGCCATCATCAACTGCCTCCATTAAAATGACTGGTCCCCAAGGACATGTAAAGTTCACATCAGCACCAGCCTATAAATTAAATTGGCAATACAAAGTTTTAGGTAGCTCTAGAGAGAACAACCAAGTTGAATCATGTTGACAAATTCAATGGAAATAGCAAGGCTATTTAGTTAGCCGGATTCTACTCTAAACAAATTTCTTGGAACAACAAGGACAAATCAAATAAAGTTAAGGAAATAACTTGACCTCAACCAATAGCTTTGTGCATTTTAAGGAATGCCCAATGCATGCCGCCATGAAGAGTGGAGTAAAGACATGATTGACGACTCTTTTGGGCTGCAAAGGGAAATGAATCACAGTTTCGATAGATAGTCAGATCATAGAAGTTAATCTAAAAAATGATACTACCATGTTTCTGTTGCAACTCCCAAACACAAACAATTTCACAACAAATTTAAACGAATTTTGCCACAGAAATGCAATTCCAGTTCATAAGCACCTGCGTAACATGGAACAGATGAAACTAACAACTTACATCAGCACCATGCTCTAGAAGTATCTTCACAACCCCATCCTGGTCCTTGGAGGCGGCCAAGTGCAGCGGTGTCCCAATATAATTCATTGGTTCCAAATCAACACCCTTGGACAGCAGCAGTCTTACAGCTTCGCATTGCCCTGGAGGCACACAATGCCACAATTGAACACAACAAGGTACCTTGATCAGGACGCACACGTGATGTTTTCTAAGCCCTCCCTAAATTTGAAGAACGCGCCATACTCTGCCGCATCATGCAGTGGCGTGGAGCGCTTGCAGTCCGTCACCAGTGGGTCACCGCCGCAGTCGAGAAGGTACCCCAGGACGCTCTCGCTGCCCCCAGTAGCAGCGTTGTGGACCGGCGACCGGCCTACAAAAGAAAGAATATCACCGATAGCCTCTGGCACTTCCTACAAAAGGGGAAAATCTCATCCTGAGCTAGTCGCACGCACCTTCCTCGGAGGCGGAGTTGACATCGAGCCCCAATTCCTCCACCAGGAACCTGCAAACCTCCAAATGTCCCTTCACCGCGGCGAAGTGGAGGGCTTTCCTCCCCTTGGCGTCCTTGGCTTCCCTCAGGTCCACCTTGCTCGCCATCTCTACCAAGACAAATTGAAATAGCAGCAATCAAGATCACTTTTTCAACCGGAAAACAACAGTGAGAAACGAAAATGCAGTACAGAACCTAGTGGGCCGATTAGTCCCGACGCGGGCATCTCTTACTAAAACTAGCGAACGAATCGAAGGAAAATAACGCTGAACTAAAGCTTGGCGCCGTTGTCCAAACCAAATGGGAGACGCAGCGGCTCATCTGTAGCGAGAGAGAGAGAGATGGGATGCGGTTACCCTTAAGGAGGGGGAGGTCGCCGTCGATGGCGGCCTGGAGCGCGACGGCGGAGTCCGAGTTCCTGGAGACCGGGGCCATCGTGACGACGGCGGGGGTTAGGGTTCTGGGTTTTCGTCGAATGGAATGGAAGAGGAGAGAAATTGGCGGGCGGCGGCATCTGATGGCGAGAGAAGCGCGAGGGGGCAGAGGAAGCGGACGGACGCCGGGCCGCCATAGTTGGCCAAATGGTCCGTACGGCCCCGCGCGGGCCCATTTAAGAGAACAGCCAGCTAATATTCATGCTGGGCCTTCTCGTCGCCCGATAGCCCATGCCACTCGCAGAACTCGCAGCCCATGGCCCGACAGCCCAGCCAGATAAAGTCCTGGTGCTGCTGGTAGTGTAGTCGTGCATGCAAGCGAATGGAACTTTCCTAACAGGACTAGTTCGAACAGTCCAATGAATGTTCTGCATCCATTCCCAAGCTGGTAGTCACAGAACATTTCACAAAAGATCAAAGTTCCGTATGTCGATCATAGATTGAAACTAGTCTTTGCAGCAGCACGTTCCGTATGCCTCATGTATTTTTCATCTTTTTTTCCCATGGATAAAGAATCAGTCATGATTTACGACAGTAGCTGAAAATAGCAGTGGAAGGAAACAAGAGCAGAGTGCCTTAATGCTTTCTGGATCCCATCACTTAGGCCACGTAAAGCTTGGAAGCTTCCAAGAATGCATCGACAGCTCCTTTGTAGTTTGCTTTCAATATAAAGCAGGGCAATATGCCTTTTGTCTAAAAACAACTCCTTTGTAGTCCTTCGTATGGAGAAAAATACCACGCGAGTGGGGATATGGGAAAGAAAACATATTCTAAGGCTAAATTCATATGCTAATGCCTTCAGCAAAACAGAGCACTCTCTCTGAGCCGCAACCAGCATAGGCTCCGGTTGGAGAATAAGGTGGCATCAAGTGGGTCTTGCATCTCAGAATTTGTTTCCGCAGTGACCTACCATTTTCTCCATCTATTAATAACTTTGAAAGATTGGCTAGGAAACTAGGAAAGTGTCCCCATAAGGAGGCACTTTGTGGTGAAAGAGCATGATTGACAACTCTGTTGGTCTGCAAAGGGAAATAAATTAGAGTTTTGATAACTAGTCTATTGAGATAGCTGAAAAATTATCCACAGAATCCGGTCATTACGTGTTCTGCAGTAACTCCTACAACGGACAATTTCACAATCTAATCTATAATAATACTAATAAGTTTGTAATGCGTGACATGTTTGCCGTTTTGGGTCTGCCTTCCTTGAACCGTAGGATGTGACCGATGCAGGATCCGCTACCGTAGGATTTAGTCGTCTGCCCGTGAGTTCGCGCATCCTCGTTCTTTCGTCCGTCCGGCCGCACGAGAGAACCACCACAAAATCGTTTCCGCCGACTCCGTATCATCCCCGACTCACAGCTGAGTCTCGGTGTCCTCTTTTACTCCGCACAAATTCGTTCCCTTCATCGCCCACGCTTTCCTTTCTCCATCGTCTCAATTTGGGCGACCGCAGAGCTCGGCCGCGAGCGGACGGAGCAAGCCACTGTCGGATGAGGTGGCGAACGCTGAGGCAGACGACGAGTGCCGGGAGCACAACGCGATGGCAGGCGCACGTTGTGGTAGGCCGGGAGTTGACGCGGCTGGCAGCCAACGGCAGCGGTGGAGCGACCGCGCTAGGCCAGCGTGGTGGCGATGACCCGGCTGGGCGAGCGCGCGGCAGCGGCTGCGTAGTGCTGCTGTATCTTGCGAAACATGAGTTAACTCAATGAACCCACCTCGACCATCGGCTCGGTAGGCAACTCTCTGGTAAACCCAGACAGATTTGGTCGACACAGACAATTACAGAAATTGTCTGCCCCTCACGGACGCAGCCGCTTCTCCTCTGATCAACATCCCAGCAAAGCTCCCATGGCCTTGGAGTTCTTCACGTTGACGCCCCTTAGCTCTGCACCCATTCTCACCGGGCTCCGATCTGTTGAAGACCTTCACGTCCACGTTCTGCACGAACTCAATCACCACAAACTGACAAACCACACCCATCAGCAGTTCAGCACCACGTGCCAAGCA
This sequence comes from Eragrostis nindensis, assembly GCA_012490785.1. NCBI lineage: Eukaryota > Viridiplantae > Streptophyta > Magnoliopsida > Poales > Poaceae > Eragrostis > Eragrostis nindensis. Next base: position 1,065,974 of record JAAXCT010000053.1, on the reverse strand, counting down.
AAAATCCCATCAGCTCTTGCCATGAAAACGCACTGATTTCAATCATGCTTCATGCGCTTCAGCATTCACCAATCCCGTGCTTCCTTCAAGGGTCCACACAACGTGATTTACTTTTTTAGTAGTAGGATGATCCAACAATAACCAGAAAAGGAACCATAATAATGTTTACTAAAGTTATGTACATCTATTCTAAAATTTATGATGCTATGTGGTGAGGTAAAACTTAAGATTTTTTTTATAGAACTTACTTTGCTTGTTATGTTTTAGATCTTGTGAGATGTTTTGTTGCCCGTAGCGGGCAAGTTGCTAGTAAAAGAAAAGCCAAACAAATAATTATGATACTTTGTTATTTAATCATAAAGTAACAGGAAAGCTTCCTCGCAAAAAAAAAAAAAAAAAAAAAACTAGAACTAACGGGAAAGCTGGCAATTACATTTGGGGACGGGAAGACAACATCATTTTGGGAAGACTCCTGGTTGCCATCTGGCCGGCTGTCTGAAACCTATCCGGCACTCTTCAGCCACTGCACCAACGTTGATGCTTCTGTCCACCACATCGTCACCCACAGTCTCACCTCCACTCTGGTGCCTCGCCTCACTCGAGTTGCTGCTCAGGAATTGACAGAGCTCCACGCTATACTGGACACGGTTGACCTATCTGAGGACGGCGATGTACGTGCCAGCCCTCTTCTAGATGCAGAGGACAACCTCAAGTCTGCCCCTATCTATAAACTGCTAACTGGTGCCAACCAATCGCCGTGTGTTTTCTTTGATTTTGTCTGGAACAACAGAGCACCACCGAGAGTTCAGTTCTTTGGCTGGCTGCTTGTTCAAGAACGCATTCAGTGCAAGACCAACCTGCTTCAGAAAAAGATCGTGGATGATGCTAAGTGCGAGGTCTGCAACTCGGCTGATGAATCTCCAGACCACTTAATCTTTGGGTGCCCCTTCTCCAAATCTTTCTGGCAAGCCATCAACTTCCCGCTCCCTGGAGATGCAAGTGCCAGTCGCTTGTGGAATGTTCCTCGTCCGGCGCATGTACCTGAACCTCAGTTCTCTACCTACATCCTGCTGGGCTGCTGGCAACTATGGAAACAACGGCACGACGTCGTCTTCCGATCCATGGAACCTTCCTTACCTCGTCTGCTCATGAAGTGCAAAGAAGAAGCGAGCCTCTGGTGCTGTCGCATGCGGCGGCACGAACAATTTGTCTCTGCGAAATGGTGTTTATCTTTCTCTCCCATGTAAAACCTTTTGTACCCTGCTGGCCACTACATGTTGCACCATTTTAATTAATGGAAATCAGGTGGGGATATCTCTCCCTCCCCCGTTGACTGTCAAAAGAAAAATTACATTGACAACTGGGAACGTCCACAAAAACTCTAACCGGCGACCTTCATATGATCAAGGAGTGATACCGAAACTTACATCAGCTGGATGCTCCAGCAGGATCTTCACAGCCAGATCATGGCCGTATCCTACAGCAGCAGCCTTACAGCAGCCTTGCAGTTCGCTATAGGCACATAATGAAATTAAACACAACCAGAGCTCCTTCAGAGAGCCAAACGCTTGGGGCTCCCGAGTGGCTAGAGCCGGAGGCTCCGGGAGCTTCGCTCTTGTCAGCCCGGGATCGATCCCCAGCTGCGGCACCAGGCGCTGCAGTGAACAGTGCCAGAAATAGTACTGTTCACTGCAGTGTAAAAAAATCCCCTCGTCCTCCCCGGATCAAAGCACATGGTAAAGACTTGCGTCAAAACTCACAACGGCCAGCTGGATCCCTGTGTAGGATCGGGAAGGGGGTTCGGGGGTTTTCTCGGCCTGCGTGGGAGGCTCTTCTCCTTAGCAAATGCCGTCGGGGGCGGTCTTCCCCCGGCAGGTCGAGTTTTTTTAGAGCTCCTCCAGAGAGGACATGTAAACAATCTGCATACAAGCATGATAGAAGACCCTCCATCTATATTCTACGCTGAGTTCCGCGAGTTCCATACTCCGCCGCATTGTGCAGCAGCTTGGATCCCCTGGATTTGGGCATGCATGGCCGGGGTCGCCGCAGCGATCCAGAAGGCACAGCGGAACGCGGAGGATCCAAATCCAGACATGAAGAACAGGTTCTAGGACTGAAGCAAGAAACGAAACAAGCAAAAACCAGAGAGAAAAAGCTCGCCCCAAAAAACATTTAACATGCGTGCCATGCCAGAGGTAAACTGCAGCATCTCAGCTCAGTAAGTCAAGCGTTACGACTTTTCCATCACCGTTATGATTGGTTTTACAACCCAAGGCAGAGGGCCCAACATCGGACCATTTTGGCGGTTCAGTGCACCACAGAGAAACATTGCATATCTTTGACGTTATTAACTAGGTATATATGATAGGTACCAAATCTCCAGCGGCTTTGGTTCACCATCTACAGAACGTGTCAACGTGGTCACCCACCCCATCTACAGAGAAATGCAGGATCCAACAGAAACAACAGCCCACAGGTTCCATGGATCACAAGTTTCACGGGAAATAGTTCAACAATTCAACAAGGCCTTAACTATGAAATATGACTAGAGCCCATACAATCAACTTCAGGGGGTGGCAGCCGACCACTCTTGCTCACAACTTATCCAATGGCTTTTGATATTACAAATTGACTATACTATTACACTAGCAGCGGTGGTTTCTCTTAGGAGTGTCTCTCGCACGGTTCTTCTGCTCGCATGCTTCGTTGATGCTCTTCTTCGATCTTCTCGTCGCATAAATCGTTCAAGAAGACAGCTGATCCGGCCTGAATGTTATTTTCTGAAGCAATATATAAGGAGAGGCATTTCAGGAGGAGGGAGCAGACATCAAGAACTGCCTAAACATCAATATAACGTCTCTGAGGCATGTCGCGCCAAAATCATTGTCATATCATTTCCTTCCTTTTCTTCTCTTGTTCTTGTGAGCTGCTGTCCATTGTAGTACTCCGAATTGGATCGACAGTACTTCTGAATCCACATACCAAAGTGTAGACTGTAGATAGTGCTACTTTTATGTACAGTTGGATGGATTAATCAGTTGATTTTATAATTTAAAAGTTTTAATTATACTAACGTTGGAACATTGAATTACATGTAACTCTCGTCCATTTAAGCATGCAGCAACCTTTTTTGCGACACCGTCCGTTACAAGCCATTAAATGACACAGTATCAAGTGGCACTTGGTACGTTCACCGCTGCCATTCAGAGCGGAACTTATTTCCTCACCGAATATTACGTATATATATGCCCCGTTATGTTGTATATTATCTCACGCTCACCCTACATTTATCATTGCTTCCCTGAGCCCCTTCTCTATGGTTTCTTTTCTACTCTAACTATTGCCCTCTCCAAATGAAATGCGCAAACAAATCAAAGCAAGAGAAGAAAAGTGTCTGAAGCATCAAGAGAATTATCATGCAATTCAAAAACTGTGTACGCTACCATTACGTAAAATCCTACAAAGAATCCAGGTCTTTGTGAATGTGGGGCATCAGGGAGGAATACGTGATGAGAAAATAGGACAAAACGGCAATGTAGTGATGTGGTCCCGTAGAGCTAAGTTGAGGTGCTTCAGCTCCCAGTCATGAGACGAGTCTGCTATGACTGCGTTGTACGGTACACTGGTTGCTGAAATGAGAGAAAAGAAGATAAAGTCATCATGCCATAATTTTAACGACGCTAGTGCAGATTGTCTTAGGCATGGTTGGAGAATAACACCTTGGTTGTGTAAAACTTCAATCGGTTAATTCCATAGAGTTTGAGGTAGGGTCTGACAATTTTGTAATAAAACTCTGGGACTTGTTATCTTCATTTATCTAAAAGGAAGCATAACTTCACAGATGTAGTGGCTTTCTCGGATGATATATAAATATCAAACGTTCCACTAACCCTTCCCGAATCAGGATTAGAAAAAAAAAATGAAACACATCAATAATTTTTGTCCCATTGAATTCTCGTTACCATTGTTAGAACTAATCCATCATTAAACTTAACAGGATCATCTAGTCAGAAGTAGATCACACCTAGAACTTAAACTAATACGGAATAATTACTTACCAGAACTTAGATTCGCCATGGAAACAGATCTGCAGTGGATGCAGATCAAGCAGATGATGGCGAAATCGGTGTAGACGCAGTAGAGGTAGAAGAGCACCAGAATGTCGATGTAGATCGGGCACCGAGCTTCCACGACTTGCAGCAGCGTTAGGGATCGGTAGATTAGGGTTAGGTTTAACCCAGAGACTTAATTTCGTGATTAACACACGATCAGGGAAAACAGGGGTCTCCCTTTGGTTATATAGTGCTGTAGGCGCGGGGCCGGGCCCTTAGATGGGCTGAGTTTTGCCTCCCGATCAAGGCAACTAATAAGGGGCCTTAGTTGGATTCGGATTGGGCCTTTTGGGCCACTTGACCGAGGTCAACAATTCCAACATTCTCCCCCTTGACCGAAGGTCAATGGCTAATTCTTTATAATATTTGTTTTATCAATCTCGTGCAGGTGGACATACACAGATCAATAATCTCCCACTTAATCGAACAATCTTAACCTTAAGCTTAGACTTATGTTCGCATTATGTTCACACTCAATATCATAACAAAACCTGACGAATGCGTCATCAGCAGCGTAACAGCATACTGGGACAGCATTAACCAAAACTCACTATAGTACCTTGATGGAACACTTATTAACTGATTTGAGAGTTTATTTATTCGGCCTCATCCAGAATCATATTTCAGGTTAATCATCAAATCCATACTTTCGCGAAAATAGGATAAGATATAAAACCCTCAATCAGTCATGTTGCTAGCAATATAAATGACTTGATCCTGGGACCCTTCTTTCATAACATAACAATGTAGTTATCAATAGGCTTGACACCATCAACTATATGTTATTACTTGAAAGGAATATTGTAATCAAATACAGCGATATTGATCATAATCAATGTAGACTTAACAATAATACCGGAACATATCTTATATGCCTGTCTGAATTAAAACATGCTATACAAAATCAGCCTTAATAATGCTAATCTTGTTTTAGAGCTTTCTGCAGAATCGCTCACATTTGTAAGAATGAAGGACATAAAACTTAATTATGCACATTTACATCCATACACCCCCACAAAACCTTATCTGAATAGTACTTAATTAAATAAACATGTTATATGGTGCCTTTAACTTTAAACACATTTTCCAGTGGACCGCCCCTGAACTAAGACTAATAAAATTTTGTCAAGCATTCCGGCTTGTCACGCTAAGTCAATGTCTTATTGATCTTAGCATATAGCTTCCATCTGAAGCCTTAGGAACGTCTTCCTATTTCTCTTATTCTTAATCTTATACTTATGATAAAATTTGCTATATCTCGCAAAACTAACAGGCATAATTATATTTGCATTCACATAATGTCAGTTCAGAGCCTCTCTCAACTTTTGTGCTTGAGTGACAATCCCAATACTCACTTTGGTCCCATCAAAGTGTCATACTCCCCCAGAACTTAGGAAAGCGTCACCAGATGTATCTTATGATATGATGAAATAATTTCTCCTTTCTTGGAATGCATGCTCATTTCTTTCAACTTACGGAGAAAATAATCACCTTAGAGTATCAGGATCTCAATTAATCCACCTTAACCTTATAAATAAATCACGATTGCCCATGATTTATACAAAACTGTCACACCCGGTTTTTATATAACCGCCATGTATGCCAGGACCAAGTCTCATACATGTAGTGACTCAAGTGAATAACGGAAACAGTGTATAAATAACGAATACACACTTACAATAACAATAAACTCATAAGTCTTAAACGATTTGAGTACGCTAGCGGAAGTCTTCATAACACCATAATTCCATAACTCCACAGGGACGTTGACCGGGGCTCCACAAGCTAGATATAGTCACCATGTCCATCGTAGAAGAGATCACCACCATCCACTGAGCAGCATTTCATGTTTGTGTGGGGATAGTAAGTGTGAGTACATGTTACTCCGCAAGTGTGGGAAAAATATGACATGCAAGGCAATAATGAAGAAAGGCTATACCTTGGTTTATTTGCTCAAATGCCAAGTTATACTAAAACATATTTTCAAAAGCAACCTATATTACTAGGTGATATGACTCAAGCAAACAAAACAAATAAATCATATAAGATCATCAATCGTAATGCTCACAAAGCAAATCACTATCAACTAGCATTCTCACAAGACCACTATTCTAGACTGATGCACACCAAGCATCCCATCAGCCCTCCAGTGCACACTAAGCATACCACTGGACACTCTGGTGCACACAAAGCATACCACCAGCCTAAAGCACGAACAAACACTGGTACACACTAAGCATTCCACCGGTCTAAACCACAAACAACCACTGGTGCACACTAAGCATTCCACCAGTCAATGATGCACACTAAGCATTCCATCATTGTCGAAACAAACAACTGCTGGTGCCCACTAAGCACTCCACCAGCCACTGGTGCACACCGAGCAAACCACCAGTCCTAAGTTCCATGTTGCTAAAAAGATTATCATCATTTTTAAGGTTGAAGTAAACCATTAATCAAGATTAGTTAAATTAGGTGTATGACTCCTCAAAAGCATGACTAAGCATTACCTAGCATCACATAGACCAAAGCAAACATTGGGCGACAAGGAATAATATGGAACATGGTAAAGACTCATGGGATTCAGTATTAAACAAGCATGCATGTTTGCAAACAAAACATTTCAAACATGGGATCAATATGGTCAAGGACACTTGCCTTCCTCTTGCTGCTCAGTGATGACCTCGAACTCTTGATCTTGAAAATTCACGAACTCGTCTCCTATTTAACGCGTCCAAAGGAGAAGCACACAAACAAACAAAATAAGAAACAGTATACCAAACAGTACTAAACTAGATCAAAAACAGTACCAAAAGATAGTACTCGTTCCTACGATCACGTGAGCGCAAGAATCACTAAAAACGGAGTTATGAGTAAAAGGTTATGCTAGCTTTAAGTTTTAGGGTTTAAAACAGAAAAACAGAAACGCTTAAGGGTTAAATTGTAAATACAGAAAAATTTGAGGACTTATTTGTAAATATGAAAAAGTTTAGGGACTAAAGTGTAAAAGTTAGGGACAAAAATATAATTTATATAAAACACAGGGTGGTTTCTGTAAAATTGCAGGGCTTAAATAAATTTTATAAAAGGCTAAGGGCTTAACTGTTAAATTATCTTTTCCGGAAATTAAATTAACTAAAATAAAACAGTAAACATTTAGTAAATATTTTTATAAAATAGAAAAGGATTTAAAATAAAAAAATAAAAATAAAACGGTGGACCGGTTCCATAGGTCTGTGGACCAGGACTATGAGAGGCGGTCCATATTCCACGGTGGACCAAGAATATAACCTGAAGGGGTATCTAATCCTGGCCTTTGATCTGGGATTGAACGGTTCTGGTGATTGGGGAAAAGGATGGCCGGAGTTGCTCGTCGCCGGCGAGCTGGAGGGCGGAGGATCGCCGGAGTTGCGTCGATCTAGGGCTAGAGGGCTCGGATGCTCGTCGTGATAGGTCTAGGAGGGAGAGGAGTAAGAGAGGAGCTCACCTAGGGCTTCTTCTTGCAGCGCGACGGCGTGAGGAAGGCGTGCGACGATGAGGGGTGATGGCGGTTGGTCGGCGTCGTCAAGGAAGCGGCTACGGAGTCGGGATCGCGTCAAGGACCGTCGGGTTCGGCTTCTAACTGTCTTGCGAAGCTTCACGGCGACTCTTCAAAAGGCAAAGCGGCTCCAATCGGCGTCCCGTCGAGCTCCGGTCGTCGGCAATGGCGGCGGCGGCGCGCGACTAGGGTTAGGGTTCTTGGTGGCGGCTTCTTCGGGAAGAAAGGGAGAGGAGGGGCTGGTGGTTCCGTTTTATAAAGCGCGGTGATGTGCGGGGCAAGGCAGGGGCGCGGAAGTCCAGGGCGCGCACGGCTTGCACAATTTTTTAAATGAAACGAGTGGTCAGGTTTGGGATAAAAAAATCAAATGAATTATAATTTGAAATCGAGATAATACATCCTACTGACTAGGATTCTATTTTGTCTCTTTAGAATAACTTGTGTAGCCACCATAATTTGGAGCTTGTTCATGGGCCTTTAGAATCTGGAGGTTTTTTGCTAGATAATGTAACTGTAACAATTTTTTTAGAAACATTGTACTGTTTTGATCTTATAAAAAAAACCACTCCTTTATTTTCTGAGAAATATATATATATATTTGAATTAATTGTTGAGAAATACTAAGAGCAAGCCCAATGGTTGCTTGTTTAATCGACAAGCAAATAGACAAGCAACAACTAGTTTGTCTCGACTTCTTATTGCTGGGCCCACAGTTCATTGCACAAGCAAGTCATGCTGTCAACGCCAACTGCATCAACAAGCTGCCTTCTCTCTCTTACTTTCTCTCATCCCAATGAGCCAAAAGTCTGACATGCTTGACTACAAGACCATTATTGGGCTTGCTCTAAGAGCAAGTTCAATGGTTGAGACAAGTATTTGGCTTGGAGACAAGTTTAGAGACCACACCAAACAATAAGCTTGTCTATTCATGCACTCCAACACACATTAGTCCCTACCTGTCATTCAAAGAACTCGAGATTAATGGACCTATCATAAATGCAAAGTACCTAGGCGGGCGTGCTCAGCTGGTAGACAGCAGGAGCGACAAACTTCCTTTTCTCCCTCCTCCACATCACTCTTTGTTCTGACAAATTGGTCGACCATTGTTGGCCTTGCTCTAGGGACTGTTTTCTATGAGCTAGAGACGCCATACCAAACATGCTCTAATTTTTTAATGGCATTTAAGGAATTTGGTCATTAACATTGTCTATCTGATGAGTGATTAGTTGTGAAGAAGCTACTTAAAACGAAATACCTCAGTTGGCTGCCGAAAGTGAAGTGACAAGGCACTTTGTCGAGCAAACTGTAAACGTGTCCCATCCGCGGACCCACAAGGCAGAGAGCGTACGTCTTGTGGGCCCACATGTACGCCCCTCTAGTGTGGCACACTGGCACGTGGCTGCTATCGTCATGTCCCGTCCGCTCCTCGCGTTTCCCGCCATCAACACGACCACTCCTTTTCCTCTTCTTCCTCCTCCCGCATCCATTCCGTTCCCCTCCCGGCCTCCGAAGCCCAAGCAGAGCTCCAACCCCCTCGTCCGCCATGGCCCGGCCTCCCAGCCAGGTCGCCCTTCAGGCCGCCATTGACGGCAACCTCCGCCTCCTCAAAAGTAATCGCTATCTGTCCCCCGGTCTCTGGTTTCCATGATTGATTTCCAGGTGAAGAGATTTTTCACTGTCGCATTTCGGCATTTGCAATTTCTCTTGGTTATTAGAGATGGCGAAGAAGGTGAGCCTGCAGGAAGCCAGGGACATCGAGGGCCGGAGCGCTCTCCACCTCGCCGCGGCCAGGGGCCACCTGGCGGTCTGCAGGTTTCTGGTGGAGGAGTCGGGGCTCGACGTCAACTCCGCCTCTGCGGAAGGTGCGTTCGCGCGCCTGGCCCCTTCCCCTTGTAGGGAGGAGCGTCCCGGTGGTATACAATCTATCACCGGCGTTCGATCTTCCCTTGCAGGCGGCGAGTCGCCGGTCCTCCTCGCCGCTGCCGGTGGCGACAGTGGCGTCCTGCAGTACCTTCTCGGCCGTGGCGGCGACCCAAGGATGGCTGACGCCAGGGGATCCACGCCGCTGCACGACGCGGCGGAGCGCGGTGCGTTCCTCGCTCGCTCACTGCTATGGACAGCTGCCTTCATCAGAGAAAACATCTGTAGGAAGGGAGGAGATGGAGCACCTGCTTGCGTTGTAGTGTAGTTTGATTCAGATTTTAACCTGTCTGTCTCCTTGCGCAATTGCGTCGTGATCAGGGCATTGCGAGGCTGTGAGGCTGCTGCTCGCCATGGGTGTCGAGGTGGATCCGCTCGGTCAACGTGGGACGCCGCTGCACTTTGCAGCGGCATGGGGCCATGATCAGGCTCTCAAGGTCCTGCTGGAGCATGGTGCCGATGTAAGTTGCTACTTCCACTACTGGAGCCAGATCTTCCTGCCCTGAATCGGTTTGCTGTATATATATGACGCTGAAATTCAGCAAAATACCGTGATATCAGAACTGTGATTCGTTGTGTTCCCTTTGCAGCCCAACAGAATTGTGCACCATACCCTTTCGCCGCTTATGATGGCGTGCTCTGCGCGCTCCTTGAAATGTATAAAACTGTTGGTTGAGGTACAATTACTTGTCCACTTCAACAACTCTTATTGGAATGTGCCCTGATTTTGGAAGAAAAATTATGTAGGCTGGTGCTGATGTGAACCTCAGAATTTCCTACGGGCCAACCGTTTTAGTGAGGGCAGTTGATGAGGGCCTAACCGACATTGTCAAGTTCTTGCTAGAGGCTGGAGTTGATCCTAATGTTTACGAGAAGTGGTAAGTAGGACCCTGGCTTAGCTTGGGCTCTGCTAATTTGTTTAGAGGTTCAGTTACCGGACCCCTTGCCTATCTTATGATGTATGGGTAGTTAATATCAAAACCGAGGGCTAGGGATCCCAAGTGCAGCGTACGTATAGGGTAATTCATGTGTCGAGCAAGTAGTGCACACTTTTGATATTCAGTACTTGCTCCAACTACAATTAAGAGCGAGTATTTTTGTTGGCGCTCCTTCAAATCCTGACTTATTTGCTTAACAACATCAACAACCATTACTATCGTTTGGATCGATCAATGTATCACTCATTTTTTTCTTGTTTTCTTTATTATTTTTGTAAATAAAATATAAAGAATTGAATTGCTATACCATATTCATCTTAACATCAGAATTTATAACCTCTTCCGTTTTTGTCTACAATGCAGCATGGGAGAATTCCAATCATGATAGCGGCAGCTCTTGAACACCATGAGCTTGTCGAAATTCTGTTCCCTCGGACAAAACCAATTGCATCTCTGCCAAACTGGAGTGTTGATGGGATTATTGATACTATGAAATATCTGCCTCTTAAAGCTCAAGTATGTAACTCATTTCTTTCTTATTTCCAGCATAACCTGTATTACTGGATCTTAATGACTGCTAGCGCCATGTTTTACATGGACTATACATAGCCATCAGATGTGGTTGCTTACCATGTGTAGACACCAGAATTTGGCATATTTGCCAAATTATGGTGTCTACACCATGCTATTGAAATCCCATGATTCCAACGAAAGGGTCACAAATTTGGTGACTGTAATGTATAGCATGTTATTTGAACCTTCTGTTTTCATTCCATTTATGTAACGAAACATATGTTTTGAATTTAGGATGCAGGTTTGACGGAAGGACAAATACGTGGTACAAAGTCACGAGGAAATGTAGCCTTTAAAAAGGGGGACTACCTTTCAGCAATCTACTTATACGGCGTGGTAAATTTAAAACAAATCTGAAGTGTATACTTGTTTGAAGCCAAAAAAAAAAAAGTGCTGCATGATATGTAGGAGTAGATGGTTAGTTCCAAGACACCATGCTTAGGTGACCGAGAGCTATTGTAGTATAAATGATGGTTCATAAAATGGGCTGTCCTGTAGTGAATGCTGACTTCTTTCAGAGCAATTATGCTTCAGTCCCTATGATTGACCTGTATCTTTGACTGACCTCTGTATTCTTATGCGTTTGAGTCTTGAAACTTGTAGGGAGACCTCTGTATTCATAAATTCAGATGAACCACCAACAAATCCTGAGAAACTGAGTCCTTGCTGATTGTCCCCACAGGCAAGTGAGAAAGACCCGCATGACGCAACCTTGTTTGCAAATCGGAGCCTGTGCTGGCTGCGACTAGGAGATGCAGAGCATGCTCTGTTTGATGCTCGGCATTGCAAAAGGATGCGTCCTCGTTGGTCCAAGGCGTGGTACCGTGAGGGCGCAGCTCTGAGCTTGCTGAAGGTACATCAGCAGCTGTAAACTTAGCCTTGCAGTCCATCTGATCTCTCCACATGTATCGATCTCACCCTGGTGATACCTCTCGATGTGCAGGACCACGAAGGAGCAATCAATGCGTTCACGGAAGCCCTCAAGCTTGAACCTGAAAATGGCGAGATCAAAAAGGGGTTAAGGCAATGCATCTAAATTCAAACTCTTTACCATGCAAGTTTATCATCTATGAACATATTCTTATGCGTTTGAGTCTTGAAACTTGTAGGGAGGCCACTGATGCTCTGAGGAATGCCAGTTAAGCCGGAGATCAGAAGTTCAGAACCCTTAAGCTGCTGCATCCATGTGTGTTGTCTAATCGTCTATAACACTATAGCCTTGTACCATTGATATATGCGGAAAAACTAGTTTCGATCTGAGCTTGTCCGTTGTGCGATGAACCCTAACATACCCATGGGTACCTGTGAGCTTGGGCAGGTAGCATATTAATGAACTGGATTGAGCTAGCCTGTTCGTCGATGCCTGAATGGACCTTTTGTTTCTGCTAGAGTTGCAGTGCCAATATGGAAAACAATTGGTGAACATAGCGGTGCGCCGGTGCCCACCTCTAACGGCGTTATCATCTGTTGACGGGGAGTCTGCAGGTCCCATGAGCAAATACAAGTATACAACTCTTCCCATCCTCGACCCCTTTCTCTAATTTTGCACAAACTCTTCCTCGTTTTTCAGCATCCATCGTCATCCACAGCAGCATATTCTATCATAATTAGAGAGATATAAATATTGTTTAACCCAGACGCACTGAATCTAATGCAATTTGGAATCAACTAAAAATATATTCCGGATCAAAAAAACAATTATTTGAAATCTGACAAAAAACATTTGAAAATTGAGTCAATGATATTGCAGATTGAAACAACTGTTTGGAAACTGATAAATCAAATAAAAATATATATTTCAGATTGAAACATGTGTTTCGAATCTGAAAATAACATTCCAAACTCGAATATGATGAAAAGGTATTCTAAACTGAAACACCATCTAGCCTCCAAATATCTGAAGCAATTTGAAAGCATATGAATGAAATCAAAACAAAACATCTGATAGAGCTAATACTCCCTCCGTTTTTGATTATATGACATCGTTGACTTTTTCGTTGAACTTTGACCAACGATATAGATTTAAATAATTACTTTTTGAATGTGAAATGAATATCATTAGATTCATCGCAAAAGCACTTTAAAGTTGACTTATACACTTAGCTATTTGTATAAAAATTTATAGATAAGACGAATAGTTAAAGTAACGAAAAAGATCAACGGTGTCATATATTAAAAAACGGAGGAAGTAGATTGCTAGAGAGTAGATCTACTCAGGTATAAACATTAACTTGAATGAATCACAAGGTTCTAGATCTACAGAGAGGGAAGGGAGAGTAGAGGTTGGCTACCGTCGGGCTTGGTGGAGGAGACATGATGGTGTAGCCCGGTGATGTAGTCGTAGCCGAGCTGGTGGTCAAATCTTTTTGTGCGATTAATGTTGCATTGCATACCACCGATAATTGGGTAGCTAGTTTAATAACCTCTCATAGTTCACTACCACAATATGTGGACGATGTAATTTAGTTGAGGAGAAAATTAATCCACTTCTTGTATAAACCATATAGCCAAATGCATTCTGTAAGCCTGAACACTTTTATGAGGATTAGAGGTGCCTGTATGTCGACTGATAGAGTGGTGTTCCCTGATTTGTACAGGCACTCTTATTTGATTGGTTCCACTAATCCATGCCTACATGTAGAATTGTGTAATATTTTACCTGCTTTTTCTCATCTGCTGGAGATATGTATTTTCCATATTGGAAACATTAGCTTTGTTATTTATTTCCACCTGGCTATATTCCGTTGTTAGTCATGTGCTAATGTTTTCATCTCTTTAGATGAAAGAAATAACACCAAGACTTCCCCATCCATGGAACATTAATTCTGTTGATTTTCAGTGACGCTAGGGATCAAATCCAGGACTATACCAGTCAGTTGTTGATACATTTTTTTTCCTATGATGAAATGGAGATCGTCAGTTAGCCATGCCAACCTCTGTCACATGTCGATCGACCCCGAGTCCCTGACAGCAAATGGGCAATGTATTTTTGAGAGGCCACTTAACAGTATCAGTATCTTTGCTTAATTTCTTCTCCCATTTGTACTTGTCGTCGGTCGCTGCAGACGCAGCAGTGGTAAGGTCTGCTGACGAGCCTGGCACGACACCAGGCTACCAGTAAAACCTGGAAGAAACTCCAGATGCAGACTTCCGACTTTCATGTGACTTTAAGGTCCGCATTTCTAATCTCAGTGCAGAGCTTAGCAAAAAAGCTTGGTGCAGACAAAAAAAAAAAAACCGAAAATAAACGCCGTTGCCGGGGATCGAACCCGGGTCACCCGCGTGACAGGCGGGAATACTCACCACTATACTACAACGACTTAGATGAGAGTGAAGACATTGTAATTTATAAGAATGGCAAGTTTTCTACATCTTCCAAGACACCGGTCATTCGACTACTCCGCGGCTCCGTTTCACCTAGTGCCTTTTTTTCCAGATTCGTAAATCTGACAGATTCATGGTTATTGTTTTGCTTCACATCATCGTCGTACATAGCTGATACATGTGTCTTCTAGTGGGGGTTGTGGATGGCAATAATTTCACAAGTTAATATGGCGGCGTTGCCCAGGCCTGCGCGCTGGAGGCCTGTGGGTGCGGGTCGGTCTCCTCTCCTCCGACGCGCGTGCTGTTGCGCGATGCATACGTACGTTCAGTGCAGTGACACTCGGAGGGAACCTGGGGTGTTCGACGCAATGCCTAATAGACCCCGTCTCATGAAACGTAATGCTTGTTGGGTGCCACGGCATGGGCTTTGTATGCATTTCTATGGACATGTGGAGAAGGATGCTGAGAGATGCATCGATGGTGCCAAGGAGGCCAGCTGCTGCTGTTGTTGCGGTGTTAGCCCGTCCCCGAGTAGTATACATATAGTCATAGCTCAAGGCCCTCTCCGAACGATGAAATTTATATTGAAATTATGCTATCAAATTTTCACAAAAAATGTTCCAGCTTTTCATCCAAATTATGTTTAAATTTGAGTTTTCATCAAATTTATTGTCAAATTCAAATGTTCATCAAATTCTGCTGCAAATTGGTTCAAATTTCTTTTACATATGTATATGATGTGCTCCTGTCAAAACAGGGGCAAATTTACAAGTCAAAAGAGAAAACATGAGCAATTTTCCAAAGGGTACTATTGTCTTTCGCCAGCAAATTTAACACAGTTAAGACCTCCTAATGGAATAGGGGCAATTCATCCCTTCAGATTCAAAAAGCAGGTCCAAAGTCTCAAAAAGAAGTCCATATTCAGAATTAGGATGCAAACAAGTCCGGTTTTGCAAATGCCCCTTCTTTAATCTTTAGTATCTATCATAAAACCTTCGTTTCGCACACAAAGTAAAATTAGCATCCTGTACAATCTTTTTCACCAAACGCTTCTTTACCACAATAAAGAAAATTAATATATTCCAAGTTCTTGCACCAACAAGACATGACTAACATCATTTCTATAAACATCAATACACCTATGAAAATTTACATGGAAACCAATCTGAATTTCTCTGCCAGACTCCTCACTGAACCTGATTTGGGTCAATGATATAACCAACTGGACCTGCACGGCGCGTTGAGGCTCTACGTGAAAGCGAGGGCGGCCTCCTCAGTTCAACATTGGCAGGTACAGGGATCTCGTCAGAGTGCCCAGAAATGCAAAGTGATCCGCTGTCGTCCTGGTCCCAGTAAACTTCAACCATGACGCCTCTTGGATGCTCTTCTGTCTCGGTTCCAGGAATACCAACAAATCGAGCCCCCTTGGGAATCTGCATTGTTTGATAAGTAGAATTAAAAATAGAATACAATGTATTAAATGATTGAAGATACGCAAAATATGGAAGGCATTTACTGTATGCCAGTTATTTCTGCATCTCAGAGGTTGTCTCTTTTGTTAGGACAGATCACAGACCTGGATTGATGCTCCTGATGACAGATTCAGTGTCACCAAGGTGCCTTCAGCAGTAGAGCTCTCCAGCTCAGCCTGCTTTGCAATGTTCAGGAAGACCTCCTCAAGTGTGGTGAGACCGAGTTGAATGTCTGAGATCCCAAACTCCGCCTCTCTGTCTTGTAGCTCCCCAAAGAACCTCTGCTTATTGAAAGTGTTAGTGCATCATATAAGTTAAAAATTATGCATGCCAGAGTTTACATTGTCAAGATATTACCGTCAGGAGATGTTCTTTCTGATGGGGGATCACAAATGTTAAGAAAGTTCTGCTCTCCTCTTTTGGGTCCACATTGAGGCGCTGTTACAGCAATAATTTATGGCTTACATCTCAAGAATGACAAGAATATTAGTTCTGCAAGAATTTGATTCAGTCATGAGGCACGTACTTCCTTGAAGAAACATTTCACAGCTTCTATTTTAGGATTCACTGGGGCCTCAGTGTTGCCATTGATGTTTGGGCTCTGTGTGTGGCCATTTCCAGAGAAATTCACGTTTGCAATGTATCCAGTTCCGAATTTTGACTTCAGCCTTATTGATGTCCCAATGCACCGCAGTTTCCCCTTTGCCATGATAGCTATCCGGTCACTTAAAATATCAGCCTCCTCCATGGAATGGGTGGTCAGGACAATAGCTCTTCCTTTCTTGGCCTCCTCTATGATGTCCCAGACGTGCCTCCTTGTGATTGGATCCATGCCAGTAGTCTAAATAGGATATAGGTTAGGTTGAGATGTGATTGAGGAGTCTACAAAACCATCTGACACAAGATGTGGTATGCTCTTACCGGTTCATCAAGAAAGACCAATTTTGGGTCACCAATTAGAGCAATGGCAACACTTAGCCGGCGTTTCATTCCTCCACTGTAGCTAACTGATCTAACATTAGCTGCCTGAGTGAGCTTTACCTGTGCCAATGATTGCTCTGCTACCTGTGTTTGATGATCGACCAAGAGATAAAATACAAGTCTGAGAGTTTTAAAAGAGAAAAAAGGTTAGAAATTTACCGATTTGATTGTTGCTGGCGGTAATCCCTTGATACTAGCAAATAATTCCAAGTGCTCTTTAGCTGTTAATGCGTCCCACAGAATGTCAAACTGGAAATAAACAAAACCAAAAAGATTATATTCCAGTTATCCACTTGTGATGCAATCTGAAAATTACTAATTCACCACCTGTGGACAGACTCCAATCAGCCTCCGAATATTTGACATCCCCGCAGTGCTTCGAACAGAATGGCCATAAATCAATGCTGTAAAATGTTTAGTATACAATTAGCATGTGGGCAGAACAGAAAAAAAAACGAATGCTGCTTTAAGGAATGATACTAACCATCACCGCCTGTGATTGGCGTGATTCCAGTCAGACAACTGATTGTAGTTGTTTTACCAGCTCCATTTGGTCCAAGGAGACAAAACAACTGGTCCTTCTCAAGGTTCACCCATAAGCCCTGAAGAAATTTTAAGCTATCAATGATCAGAACATGCAGGCTTGAATGTATTTCAAGCAAGAAAATAACTGAGACCTTACTTTAACGGAATGAAATGGCTTAGTTGTTCTGCATTTGCAACAACCCATACTGAAACTTCCTGGATATGTCTTCCGCAGACCACGTATTTGAACAGCAACACCAGGATCAACCTCATTGTTTGCAGCTTGTTCCTTAACTAGGTTTTCCTCAGCAAGAACATCCTCATCAGTCGGGGCAGCATCATCTGCTGGACGGCTTGAACCAAAAAAGCTAAATAGGCCACCCTCTGGAATGCAGTTTAACAAATAATATGAGAAACTGTAGTTAAATAATGTGGAGAACTTTCCTCAGAATAAAACTAATGTGAAGAACAAACGAGCAGTTAAGCTCTGACCTTCCATCTTGCCTCCTTTTCCAGTCCAGTATGAAGGCATAAGAAAGTAGAACACTGACTTGCGAACACCATTTACATTTGGAATTATGTTGTCAAGGTAGATTGCCAGAACAAACCACAAGAAAAATGTGGAGATGAGCCATTTGTAGATGTCGTCCTGTGATATTTGCGCACAATAAGAGTTTGAAGCTCAATGGTTAAAATATGTTGTCTAATGAGCAACTTTTCCACGTACAATAGTAATGACGCAGTCCGTCTCAAAAGTTGGGCACGTCCCACGCTGATTCCAGCCAATTCCTTTATCTTCAGGGGTGGCTGTTGCTCTCCCTAGAATGTTAAGGGCTTTGGCAAATACATTAGGAGGAAAGAGAGACCATATTATCCGGTAATACTTTTCGTAGGAACTTGAATATGGGAAGCCAAAGGTTGTAACAAGCTGCAGAGTCAGATAACAAAGGCATCTGAATATTTTCTGACAAATTGAAATATTGGATAACATTATGACCAACCAAACATCACCTGAGTCAAGAAGCCGATAATGAATATTGCAAATCCAACGGTAGTAGCTGATGCTGCTTTTGCTATGAATGTCGATATCATGAAGGCAAAACTAAGCTGCAGCAACATTATAGCATACACAATGTGTAAGGAGAATGAACATCTTTCAAACTGATTGGAATTATAAAGTGTAGAACAAAAACGATCCATGCATCCATGATTTTTCTTTTCGATAATGGAAAAGTTTAATCCCAGGCTTTCTACATCCTAATATTACAGATGCAGTCATTGTTATAAAAAATGAACACTGTGAAATATGAATATAAATCAGCAAAACAAACATAAAGATCAATGTTTGGAGGTTACCATGTTCAGTTGAAACAGGAAGAACAACAGGAATAGGATCCCGAAATTATTATTCAGGAAGAAGTCAAACTGGAACATCATCCCAAACAGCACAATAAATAGTGCTGAAAGTAGTGTAAGAAAGGCCTCCCAGGTAAACCAAGATAACCAATAGGCTGATTCATAGAGCCCCATCATTGACATAGCCTGCGAATATGTACCGAAAGTTTGGTCATGTCAAGCACAAAGATAAGCAAAGTCTTTAAGCACTGACAAAAGCAGGGAAAGTTTGTACCTGGCGAAGCTTTAGTTCTTTCTCTGTCACCAAGGCGCTGATTTGGAAAACAAATCCAAACATTGCGATGGCAAGGAAGAACGTTGGCCCTGCTTGAGCAATAGTAGAGAAGGTTTCTGTGGCTGGGTGAGCAAATTCCTTGAATCCCACCGTCCAGCTAAAATTCGGGTCTGTTACATTAAAGAAAATTCACTCTCGCTGTGAGGAAAACATATGACCTGATGAATGCAAACATACGTAAACAAACTATCATTTTTTATACAGTATACAGAAAATACTCTGAAAATATCGGTTCAAAAACATAATAATTAAAAAGTATAAACTCGCAGGAATTGTTATCAATGGGCATTAGACCAGCCATAGTACACAAGGAAGCAACAAGTTCCCAGAAGAGATACGATAGGGCTAATACCTCCAATGAGGAGCCTTGCCATTTCCCTCTCAGCAGCAACTTGAAGCGGTATCTGGAACTTGAAGGTGGGGTCTTCATATGTGCCTCTTCTGGCTACCGGAGTTGAATTTGTCTGAATACCATACTTTATCTGAGTGGCATTGATAACTTGAAAATGTAAAGCACCAGGACAGCGCATTGGGTTATTAAAAAGCCAAGCATCAACTTCCTCTGGAGTTGTGAAACCTAAAACCTGAGGTAATCACAGAAAAACAATCAGATAACATGTTAAGTGATAATAAATTGGGGTGAAGTTCAAAAGTTGATTGAGCTTCGACTAGTGCACTATCAATATTTTTGCACTTACTGCTACATCTAAGCTTAAGTACAATGAAAAATTGATTAGAAACTAGAAAGTAATTTGTATTGTGTCGAATGCCAGAGTTAATACAAGCGGCATATCAAAAAGGAAAAAATTCAGTATTAGAACTGAAATATAGTTCAGAGTGAACGCATGAATTCCTGGACTCCAAACTGTACTAAACAGTAGACACTTGTGGATCACTGAGCAAGACCTTGATCAACAGTTTTCAGCACTTGAAAAATAATATACTAATTTACAGTAACCTACAATGATACCATTACCTAAACTATGCGAAACATGCACTCTTCCCTAAAAATTCTTGATTATCTTCTTTGTTAGCATTCCAAGGTGCATCCTCGCGATCTATGTTTCCAAGAAAGGGCCATAAGACAGATCGGAGCATGAAAGTGACATGAAACGTACTTCTGACTTGCAAGTCATTACACTACCCAGATAAGCTGTTCCTTGCGAACCTCGGAGTTTCCCGGATGCCATAAACAACAAACCAGGTATCATTTTCGAACTTTCTTTGCAACACTCGCGAAACCTACGAACAAATTCTGAAGTGAGTGCCCACCAGGCCACCACTTCCACCAGAAAGTCACATGGAAACAAATCAAATACAAAAAAATGTCCACGTCATGGCCAAACGATTGTCTAACTTCAATGTCAAACCATCCAACCGCTCTGCTCCAAAGTTTTATGGAGTTAAGAACAAGAAGGGACCTTGTACAAGAACTAGTCCAGTAAAATTAATCTTCTTTAAAAATTTGACACAGAAGAATTCTGATCCGTAAATTGCCCACGATAGTGCTTCGATTCCATCGCTCGGAACAACTCATTCCTGAACTCCACCAACTACAGGGACCGAATAATCCCTAAAATCCTACCAAAATTCCCCTGTTTTAAGAGGCACGATTCCAAAGACCATAATGCCAGGACACATCACGCGTTTTGTCGGCTTTCTCCTCGAGAGAAACGCGGCCGAGGTGCCGCCCGAAAAATTTCAATCTTTCCCCCGACAAAAAACAAAAATCCTCACGCGCAAGATGTGAGCACCACACTCTACGCGGTCAAACCGGACCAAAATTCCCAATCTCCGGCAACGCCAACCAATCACAGAAAAAAATCGGAAGAGAAAAGAAGCACGGAATCAAGAATCAAGGACAGAGGATCACCTTCTCGGGCGGTATCTGCCGGCCGGGGTTGTTCCTCCGGATGGCGTCGACGATGTTCCTGACGGTGGCGCTGCCGCCGTCGCTCCAGAGGAAGTCGTAGCAGGGGGACTTGATGAAGAACTTGTCCTCGCAGGGCGGGATGGGCGGCGCGACGAGCGCCTTGGGGTCGGGGACGTTGCGGTAGGCGGTGGTGTAGGAGAAGCGGGAGCGGACGGCGCGGTCGATGCAGAAGATGAGGAAGATGAAGATGAGCGAGGAGAAGAGCTGCAGCGCCGCCGACCGCCGGTGCCGCCAGGTGAGCGTGAAGTTCTTGCGAAGAAGCGACCGGTACTGCTGCCACGCGAGCGCGCCGCCGCTGAGGAGCTCCATCGCCGGAGGCAGAGGAGAGGAGTTCTTTGGCCGGAGGAGCCGTCTGCGGTTTGGGTATTTATAAGGGGGGCTTTTGAAAACGGCCGGCGGCGACGCGGAGGAGGAAGCGGGTCCGCCGGGGCCCGCTTGTCTGCTGCAGATTGCTCTCTGGTGTGAACCGCGGTCCAAGATTCAACGAATTTGTTTTCTTATATTTGCGAGTTGAGACAAGAATTTGAAGATAATTTGACAGCACATGCTGATTAACTAAGCTCTATTAGTAGTGAGATATTAGGGCACTAGCATTAATATGTAATAACTGAAACTGTTCTTGGGTTGAACAGAATTTCGGATTTTCTTTTTTGACCTCATGGGATTTTTTTTTTTTTTTTTTTGCTTTGACTGTTCCAATGAATACGCGCTGTGCACAGAGTTGCTAGAGACGGATACGGGGTGTACTGCTTTGGCGAAGGTAAAATGAAATCTGGATATTCTCTCATTAATGATGGAGGACTGCACGAAGTAAGATTTCTTTACAAAGTAGTGAATGATGTGTTTCAAAAAGGTATGGATACGCATGAAGGCCCTTTTATTAATAGTGTGAATTCTAGTATAGGTCGAATCTCCCCCTTGTTCCTCAGTAGCTCAATGGTAGAGCGGTCGGCTACTATTCTCTTTTAGGAAAGCAAACAAAACTTTACGGACTAATACATGTTTGCTCATTTGCATTTTCATGGAACTACTACATGCTTCAATCATCACCTGTCGAGAACGGATATTGTATTCCCACGTTTTGCCACAGAACTATGAAAGGATCGTGTGTCCAACAAACACCTAAGAAAATAATGCTCTAAATCTCTAAATTCAATGAGTGAGATAATCTGAACAGATTATATAGCTTTTGAAAATGCTTGTGTGTTTCTAGTTCATGGAACCACATGCTTCAATCATCACCTGTTGAGAACGGATCTTTTATTCCCACGCTTTGCCATGAAACTATGAAAGGATTGTGTGTCCAAACACCTAAGAAAATAATGCACTAAATCTCGAAATTCAATCAGTGAGATAATCTGAACAGATTAAAATATTATATAGAAGCTATATCTTCAATAAATAAATAAATAGAAAATTATTGTCTGACATAAATATGTCTAGACGATATACGCTATCTTTTTTAAATTGTTGCCGTTTTGACAACAAATCATTTTTGAAACATTCTACAACTGTCTGCTGACTGTATTCTTTCTGCATCCTGCCGTGGCATAGGTGTGAGAGGAAAGGTGAGCGGAAGGTTTTTGTATGTACTACCCCCTTAGTTTCAACAAATGACACCAATAGGACTTCCAGCGCGTAACCGTAACTTGGCTGTGCGCCGTAACGGGCTCCGTTAGGAGACGTTAGCCAACATGAGAATCTTCCATTGGCTGGGCTGGACGAGGGAACAGGAAATAGAAAACATTTTTTTCCCAGTATAAGAAAGTTCAGTCTGGTGCACGTCCATGCACGTAAGCTTCATCGAAAACAAGAGACTTGTCAGCTAGCGGGTTTGTCAACACGGTGACCATCACTGTTGGATAAGAATAGTTGTTGCTGTTGTTCTCTGAAAATGACACCTGCGTAGAACCGTATAGATCACTGGCTACAAGCATATGAGATTTCAGATGCCATTGACTCGACGCCTGTTCTGGTGGATCACTTCTGCTTGTCGCACATTGTTATTAGGTAGGTCGATGGAAAACGGAACTCCTGCCAATTTGCACTTTGTTTGAATGTAATATGTTTCACGGTCAAACTATACCACCCATCCAAATAAAAAATCAAGCGTCAAACTGTATTGGAGTCTATTGAAATTACAAAATTCGATGCTTGGAGATCAAGCTAGAGTGGTTAACCACATGCTAATCAATCGTCATGTTTGTCCTGAAACCAAGTGCTTGTTGATTCATCCTTACTTCAGCATTGGGAAATGAAATTCAAAGTGTCCTGATTATTTTTTATTTGTCTACGCTGGGAATTCCAATACCATTGTCGATTTGACACCGTCCATATAATGCATAATCTTGACGGAATATTATCCTAATCCTACTACTATCTTTATTGTTTTTTGCGGATTAATCACGAACCCGACCAAATCGGTGAAACTTCCTCCGAAACTGCTGTTCTGACCTCGAGCAGTTCAGAGTTCAGGGAGAGTAAAGTCCAACACGCGTATACTACTTATAGAGGTTATTAGCAGAACGAAGTCTTTGCACAAATGAATTGTCCTTTGAATGTACATCCATTTGACTATTAGTACAAGCACTTTCGTTCCGTATTCATTGTAAACTACCAATAATAGACTCTTCAGGCAAGTTGATGTTCTACTCTAGGAAGACAGCATGCTATAGGACCATATGTTTAATTTGTTCGAAAAAAACTATCAACTTCACTCGTGGGGCAACTTAGTCCACCAATTAGCCCCATTTTTGTTGTTCGACTTGTAATGAAAAATCTAATAAAATGACTTTTAATTTGCAACCTGATGACAGTCAACTCGTCAACTCTTGCTAGCCTTTTGTCCAAGAAATAAAAGAAATTATTTTTTTTAAATGGGATACTTTTTTTGGTCAACATTTAAATAATCCATGGCTGGTTTGAGAACTGTACATCTTGTTCGACCAATGAAGAGTAGTATTTTCAAGATCTCTTGATGTATATCCGTTCTCTTTATCGGTTATACATAATGACAGGTGGATTCTGTTGAATAATCGCTACAGCACAACGTATCTGGCACATGTTCAACCATCAACGTTTGTGATATTTCTTAGAGATGAAGAATCTGTAGTGCAGCGTTGTTGCTCACTTTCATGGAGCGTTGACCTGATTGGTAAATGATGCTTGCCAGACTAGTACAGACCTTAAGAAAAGCCAGCTGCATGGTACGCTGAACAAAGAAGATTTGCGCACACATGCAAACGCGGCTTGAGCTTTGAAAATATTTAACGATATAAGTATGTTTGATATTGGGATGAACATGTGCATCCAAGCTTCGGTTGACTAGAATTTTCGCTTACTACCAGAGTTCAAATCTCGGTGTCACGATCTATACACACACACACCAGCAGTGGTTTCTATGGTATTTCAGCGTGTTTATATGCAAAGGCCTCCTCGCTTGTCTGTAAGATATGTGCACGGCGTGGCAGGTTTGCATTAAGAACTGATCTTCGAAGGAAAAAGGAGGTTGCCAGCCAAATCTGAGCAAAGTTGGCAAATTAACTTGAGCCAGAAGCCCGAAACCAGCTAAGCCTGTAATTTCAATCTGAAATTGTTTCATAGGTATTGAAAACATAAACCCAAATACCTTACGGATTTCAGGGTTAGCCTTGGAACTCTCTCCAACTTTCATCTAAAGAAATCTCAAATAATAGCTTGTCATTCGCCATTTTGTAAAGAAAATGTCGGTCCGTTACCATTGTCTTCTCAAATCTCAAAGAACGAGATGTTCCTGCTAACTTGCACATGTTAGCTGGAACATTGCGTAGCCCCAAAGAAAGCAGGGATCAAGCCGCATAGAGACCAGTGCTGACTGCTGTAGTGCCAATACAAGTTCAAAACTTGAGTAGATATTTACTCTTGGCAAGACCCATCATGAAACTTGAATTTGGCTCCTTGTTTGGAACGCCGTATGGTGTGATTTAACATAATGTGCTGTCTCAAGCTTAATTTTATGGAAAAGTAATTTGAATGCAACATACAGCAAATTTTTACCATAATCCACATATTATTAGTAATAAAAATAAAACAAACTCTTGAAGTGCATGTGCACCACGTCGTATACAATAGCTCTCTAATCATCGGGAGAACAAACATTAGAAGAAAAGGGATGAGAGAAATACTCCACTCTTCATGACGCAAGGAACCAAAATGTCTCAATGTATGTTTGTCTTTGTCTAATCTATATATCCTGTATAGCAACCCACTACAAATCATTTATTGCTATAAAGCTTGCACCACAATGAGCCACATCATCTGGAAAAATACAACCATTAGATGTACTTTTGTCTACTGCATCTAGCCATCGATGTCTCAACAGTTCATACACCCATTAAAGCCGGAAGCCAAACGTTTCCTCTCCTTTCCCCTCCCCAATTTGCATCAAACAGACGTTACTTCTCTCTTGCCCACCAGCCTCCACCGTTCTAGCTTTCAAACTGAAAACTGCCACGTTGGGCCAGTTCTAATATATGCACCACCATCAAAGCGTATTAACCATCGTGTCATTCGATCATATTCGTGACGGCATTATGCACAAGCGCAACACCACTAGCAGCTAGCTGCCTTTCGTCTCCAGAATTGTTTCTGCCAAGCAGCAAGGCAAATGCAATTCGTCACCCGGCCCGCTCTTGCCATTGGCATCTTCAGCCGCTGAATAATGCCTGCAGGCACCGCTGATGGATCCTTCGATATTTGTTGACGTCCTCCTCCTTGGCCTCTTGCTTGGATTGGATATATATATCATTCTGAAAATTTTGATTGATTCGTTGTGGGCCCTTGCTTGCTCAGATTGGATGTTTTTCTTCCTCGAAGCGCCTGTATGGCAAAGTATATGTAACATAGAGCTCCGCTCTGTAAAAAGAATCAATTGGTGCCTTAAAAAAATGGAATCGATGCTACACCTCAAACAACACTGACGTGCTTTGGATAAGTACTTTTCCTAGGCATGTGTTTTCTTCGCGTGGTCCTTTCTTATTTGCCAGGAAATAAAATACACAATTCCCACATTTCCTTCATATGTTTGTATCATAACTTTTTGTATGCATATTGGAGTGTAATATACGTGGGTCATCAATGGGCCATGGCAATTAAGTCCTTGCAAGCATGAAAGCAAACGTTAGTCCATCATCTTTGTCTTTGCCATGGCATGTTACTATGGTTTCATATACGGTAGGAAGATATGAATTTTAATTCTTTTTCAACTTATTTGGAAGCAACAGGGTTCTACTTTCATTTCCACGAGCTAGCTCATCCTTCTGATGATGTGCAGCTACGAGCAAGAAATGATTGCATCAGTATTTAATCGTTTATGCTTGCTTCATTATTATCGTATATCTGATTTTAGTTGCTTAATCATGTCATTTTCTTGACTTTTTTTTGTCCTCAACATTGTATGATTGTAAGTTGTCCTAAAATAATGTTGCCATTCACCATCTTAAGCACACTAAATTTTCCTAATACGTTTCATGTTTCATGCATAGTATAAAACAAATTTGCAATTAAAGTTTTGGGTTCATCTCCAACGGTCTCCTTAAATAACAAGAAGTTCCCGCAGCAACGCGCGGGGTAGTCACCTAGTATAGCATGTAATTGTTGATTGTACAAAACACATATGGGGGTTGCTATACACATGCAGTTAAATCTCATTTATGTTACTATAATCCTAAAGAGATTATGCGCTAAAATTACTTTCGCTTACGTGTGCCCCCATCCCTCTCCTTTCGAGATTGTACCAAAGTATCGCTTGATTTTGCTTGATTTTACATTATCCAAAGTATTAAGATATTATTACTACTTTTACCCCATGGAAGTTGCATCTCAGTATCTAAAAAGTTGTTGCTGGCAACAAACTTACTGTCAGCTTAGCCTCACTACCGAGTTCTCAATAAACATGGCGACTCAACTGTGGCGGAACTTTGCTTTGATAGGACTAGGGCCACCACTAACTACGGCTCAAGATCACTACTATCGGCCAGCAACCAATATATAAAAAGTAAAGCAAGAAATTTAACACTTCAATGATAATTTTGTTTCATTCACACACTTATGCTAATTGTATTCACCTATACAATACAAATCATAGATAACAAAAACTGAATCGTACTTCTTCAGCCAAGCAAACACACTCGACTATGCCTGCAGCCGTCAGAAACTCGCTGGTCTTGTGCAATGCTTGGTCTGTTTAGGCGAGCAGGTGCTAGCGACGGCTCAAGCGTGGCGTATGCTCAGAAGCAGAGTTTGCGGCGGAGCGCGAGGGATGCACAGATTCGTTCGCTCGGTCTCGCCATACACCGCCACGATTCCAGTAAGAGTTGAGGGAGGCAGAATGGACTTCTTCCTTCCACAAACCTTGATATCGTCGATTAGGCCAGTCACCGATTCTATCTGTAGACAGTAGATGGACTCTAATATATGAGGAGTGTTTTTGGGCCACGACTAGGACCATTGCTCTAATGGCCTTCAACGTAGTTCCGTCTCTGCGGCTCAACAACACTACACAAGCGCGAACAATTCATGCATGGCACTTCAATGAAAATTAGTACAGAGATATACCGGCATGATCCTAACTAATAATAAAAATTGTACAGCTTTATTTAGCTAATTCTCAGGGAGACATGGTGAAGTTGTACCAAACATTGCTTTTCAGAAGAATTGATTCTAGACTGACTTTGTGAAGTGACTCTCTGAAATGAATGAAAAGGCTCGGAACTAAAAAAAAAAAAGTAGCTTTGCTTGATCCTAAGAGTTAAACCTGAACAATCATAGAGAGTCACGCACGTACGACCAAAGAATCACTTTCAGTGAATCTGTACCAAACATGCCCTTTATTAGACTATATTGGCAAAAAAAGCCCCCAAAGAATCAACCTGAACTCCTACAAACTACTCCCTCTGTTTTTAATTATATGACGCCGTTTCGTTGAACGTTAACCAACAATATAGATTTAAATAACTACTTTTCGAATGTGAAATGAATATTATTAGATTCATCATCAAAAGCACTTTAAGGTTAACTTATACACTTATCTATTTACACCAATATTTTGAATAAGACGAATAGTCAAACGTTATGAAAAAAGTCAACGACGTCATATACTCTATCTGTTTTTTAATATATGATACCGTTGACTTTTTTCGTTACGTTTGACCGTTTGTCTTATTCAAAATATTTGTGTAAATAGCTAAGTGTATAAGTTAACCTTAAAGTGCTTTTGATGATGAATCCAATGATATTCATTTCACATTCGAAAAGCAAATATTTAAATCTATATTGTCGGTCAAAGTTTAACGAAAAAGTCAATAGCGTCATATAATTAAAAACGGAGGGAGTATTAAAAAACAGAGGGAGTATTATGGAAGAATTATGTGCAACATCGTCAGAACAATAACTTATTACTCATCCACTTATCATGTGTGTCTGATTCTATATATGTGCATGTCACATTGTGTATCAGTGAGCCCCGACGCCTAAAATAACTATGTATGTTGTGCCATAATCCTTGACCTCAGCGCCTCGATGAGGCACGGGTAATTTTGCGCCAACCAAACATACTCATCCGTCACTGCGACCCGACGCATGTTCTCCGCCGCGGCCATGAAGTGGATGCAAGCGCTCCTAAGCTCTCGGCAGTTGTACCTGTCGGCGTAGTAGAAAATCTTGGACACCGTCTCCGCCGACACGTCCTCCCAAATCCTCTTGGCGCACACGAGCTTGAGCCGGTCCATGGCGTACCAGTCCGCCGCCGCGAGCAGGTCCCGGAGCAGCTCCAACGTCGGAACGCCACCGTCGACGACCTCCTCCGCTTCTCTGGGAAGCCTGTCAAAGTAGATGTAATGGAGCACGGCGAGGAACGTGGAAGGCTGGAACTCGTGCGGCGGGCGAAGGACGGGCATGGTGCTCTCGGCCATGGCGCCGTCGAGCTCCGCCCTGAACACCGGGGACCGTGCCGCGAGGACTTTGCGGTGCGCGGCCACGAGCTTACTGCCGTCGCCGTCGCCGACGGCGAAGGAGACGTCCGGGTCGCCACCGTACCTGCTCCGGACCTCCAGCCTCCGGAGGTCGAGAGCGCGGCGCGACGGCGGGATCGGTATCGGGTTGTGCTGCAGCACGGCGAGGCCGCACAGCACGGTGACGTGGCCGTCCACGACGCAGTGCGCCGCGAGGTCGCTGGTTCGGAAGACGCGCGGCAGCGTCACGTCACGGCCCGTGTTCGGGTAGTCGAGGTGGCACCTGCACGCGAAACGCGGGCTCGCCGGCGACGAGTGCGACGACACGGCGGCGGCTTTGTTGTTGTCTCGGCCCAGCGCGATCGCCTCGAACAGCAGCCTCGACGCCTTCCTCGCGGCGCCCAGGTTCACGAGCTGGACGGCGAGGTGCTCGTCGTCGCCGGCGTCGCCGGTGGCGGCGTCCCCCGGCGGGCCGCGAGGGTAGCAGCGGACCGTCCACGCCGCGTCGCCGTTGAAGGAGAGGTTCTTGGAGAAGACGGTGCCGATGGGAAGGCTCGACGCACCCTCGGAGAATTCGATGTTGAACTCGACGAACATGCCCGCAGAGTCCTGCATGCTGATGATGCTGATTTGAGCACGTCTAGGACACAGCTAGCTGCACTTTGGTTGTGGTGGCGGCGTTCGGACAAGCACGCGATTTTGTCGGGTTGTAGGAACAGGGAGGTAAATATATTGAAGGGCATGGTTTTGATCGTAGCGACATAAAGCTCCAATGCTGTCGCTTGTTTTTCTATATATGTCCTTTCTATATACTTGAGTCCGTCTCATCCCTTGCAATGTGCGCATCGTTCTAGGCGGAACAGATCGAGCTAAACACGTATCGGCTTTCGGAACTACATGCACAGTCCAATATGTGCACTATATATCACGGACGGCACCGGAGTTCGTACGCTGCCACTATGCAAGAGAAGAACACGGTCTGACCGTGGTCTGGTCAAGTAACATCGATTGATTTCTCGTATTCGAAAACCAGAAATAAATCAACAGTGATCTGACCTACTTCAGAGTTCCGACGACATCAGTATTTGTGCCTCGTACGCTCGCACCCTCTCCCATCTCCACGATCTACATGTGGAGTTGTGGTGATGAGATCTACTTGATCCCCTACTCCGACGATGATCACGGGCATGAGTGGCGCAGCAGCACGCTGTAACTTGTGACACCGTGATAATACTCTCTCTTGCCTGTAAGAGATCTTACTTCTAGAGAGTCTGGCTGGAAGCTCCGACTAAATATTAATCGAGAAGTGAAGTTCATGTTTATAATCTGACTCCGCAACATATTCTTCAAGAGTGATAGATGGAGTTCGTCACTTCTCCACTCTATACAGGGCTCTATAATCAAGTCCTGATGTATCTCACTCCCAGCATATAAACTCCCCTATCAAGGCCAACCATGGAACCGATAGGGGTTACGCGTTGATGCCTTGGCTGAATTGTCTCCCTCCTTCAACGCTACTTGCAGCCCTGCACTCTTATACACTGATCTGGTTTCGCGTGGTCTGTCTGCTGCACTGAAACCTGCCACTTCCTTTTTACTTAAGGATGTACCCTGGTAGGCAGATGCTAATGGGTCAATTTAACCCACACTCAAAATTTAGTGATTTTTCCTTATACGCCCATGCCAGCTACTAGGTACTACACGAGAAATGAGTGTACTGAGTATACAAAAGAAATCATCAAGAGTTCAACCATGATTGCATGACGTCATTGCATACTCACCAGAGGCACTAAAGAAAATTTCATGTTAGGTCATCAATTTCTGCCGCCCGAGTTGAGATTTCAATGATAATTCCACAATGCATTACATTTCTGTAAGACCAGCGTATCATCGAGTTTCTCAAGCCACATTGACGGGCACATATGCACCAATCTGTTGTCCCTCATACAGTTTCTAAAAAAAATGAAAACAAATTGGCTAGGCTTCCCTGACTTGGATGTATGTAAACGAACTTATGGAGAAATGACTGGTCTGTGTGACAGCAAAAGCTCATTTTAGTTCTGTGCGGTTGCTACATCAGCTTGACATTTTTATCTTCTCTACATCGGGGTGGTTATTTAATTAGAGGCGGAGGCACTGCTCTATCGAGTCCGTTGGAAAGAATATGCTTTCTGTGCCACAACAACCAGGGCCATAATTAGCGTCGCGTGCATGGGGGTCAAGCCGTAGATCAAGTGTGAAGATTTCGAAAAAAAAAAAGTGTGAAGAGAAAGGTCCGCATAGCCTAGGGGCAAGGTGACTGCACACTCCAGACTAATCCACCCAATCTAGGCATATGGAGCCACAAGACCCCAGATTTCAATCCAGCGCGTACACACTTGATGGACATGCAGCTAGAGTACGGGTTCAACCCTAAATCCTAACTGTACACTCATGATAGGTGAACTGTAGCCACGAAACCAGCCAGACATACCAATACGTGCGCATTGGATGGCCTTATTAGTGGCATAGAGCTTGAAACCGAATTCCTACTGCCTCCCATTACCATCAGATCGTCTCAAGTCAGGTCAGTTACCGATGCCATATGCGAATCTCCTGAATTCTTGTGTTTACATACAAGTAGATGAGAGTGTTGGTCTCGGTTGTTACCTTGAAACCTCTTGTATATAAAGAGTTCCTTGCACGCCTAGATGGAAATATGGAATAACTCGTAGTTTTCAGTGCGAGGAAGTAGCTGAGTTATAAATGGTTGACACGTGCACCTTTCCTATTATTAGAAAGCCATATGGAATACGGAGTACTAACTCATATATTTTCTAGCTAGAGCATTTTCCCCGCTTTTTGTGCAGCACGCAAGGCCTTGCACCACAATTTCAACAACAAAGGCTAGCTGCAATATGAATAATAAGCTATTGCACGTTGTACGTGAGTAAATTTTGTGACCTTAGCTTGCACCACAATTTCCCTCTTTCTTACCATCTGCTTCTTCCTTCGTCTCATTTTCCCTTCTTCCCCCTAAAAGTGGGTAGTTTTTTCTTTCTTATTTTTCTCCGCTTAATTTGATATTTCTAGCTCATTGAGAGCGAACGTGGTGATTTCATTAATTTTTTGGTCAAATATTAAGTTAATAGATGGTCGGCAATAATCGTTAGGCGTCAAATGCTTTTAAAAAATATTGGGAATAAAAATGTCAGGAATCATCAAAATTCCTTAGTTTCTTAGAAATGCAAGACAATAACAAGAGAGATGCACATGTCTACCATTCATAACCCAACTACCAGCTTTGTCTAAAAAAAAAAAACTCAACAACCAGCTACGGACCCAAGAAGAATACGAGTTATTCATTCAACTATGCCAGAGGGAACTCTCTATATGCAAGAGACTCTCGAGGCAGCAGCCTAAACCAACCTCATCTCCTTCCACAGAAGCACAAGAATCCTGGAGGAGTAAGGATGCTAGATTGGCAATGATTACAGAGCTGTGAGACTAGGTTGCGAGGATCGGATGGGAATGGGAGACAGTAGGGATTCTGCTTGGGCCGTTCCATCAGTTGGCCATCAAATGCGCACGCATTGGCATGCCTCGTTTGTTTCGTGAGTGCGTAGCAGGATAGGATTGGGCAAGATGGAATGAATTGTAGTGCCATCTTTTCATCTCTAGCCGGGCTGCATGCCTACATCCACCTTGTCTTCCCCCTTGGTTGTCATGCACCCCATGTGGCTCATGTTTTGGAGGCAGAGACGGGTGACACACAAGTCTCCCAGTGGATGTTACGCCTATCGAGCTGGTTATTGTGAGCTGATTCTAGCTACTAGGCAGATTTGATGAACTTCATAAGTCACGAATTCATTTGATGATCTCATCATCACTAGCAGTCAGACTAGTAACTGGGGTTTTCAGTTCTCCTTCATCAGTGCAACTATACGAATTCAACAAATTTCTTCATCATTTTCAGGAAGGCTAGCTACTTTTGCTTCACATTTTTGAAAAACTTTAAGACGAAAAATAGTGCGAGAAGTGAGCGCGTCTAGGGGCATGAAACATTTGATGGTACACTGGTCGCTCACAGATGTATGCATTTTAAAATATTGACTTGGGATCAAGCTACGCTGCTCTAAGATAAAACGCGTCCAAGCAAGGATTTTGGGCTCCTACGGTTTTGAGCTTAGCTAGTAGCGTGAGAAGTGAACTATTCTGTCCAGATCATTTCTATATGATAACTTTCTTTAGTACAGATAGATGCACAAAACTGAATCACAATTGAGTAAAATAATGAAGGAGGAAGAAACCAAAATTTTACAAAGAGCCAAAAAAAGGGATTTGCTAGCTAGAAGGAGATGCAAATACTAAATATTTTCAGATTAAGGCTAGTAGCAGAAAGAGAAAAAGTAAGATTTTGTATCTTGACCAGGAGGAGGGTAAGATAGAAGGGGATAGTGAACTTAGGGAGTATATTACTGATTTTTATAAGAAATTATTCGGCCCAGAGGAAAGAAGTAATATATCTATGGAATTCCCTGAACAAAGAAAGGTTACTGAAGAGGATAATGTAATCCTGACTGAACTTTTTAGCTTTGAGGAATTACATAAGGTAGTGTTTGGGATGGAGCATAATAAGGCCCCTGGACCTGATGGCTTTCCGATTGAGTTTTACCAAGTTTTTTGGGAAGTAATCAAGTATGATAGACTTTCACAAAGGAGAGCTACCAATTGAAAGGCTGAACTATGGAGACATATCCTTGCTACCTAAGACAAAGGATGCAGATATTATCCAAAAGTTCAGGCCAATATGCCTCCTAAATGTAAGTTACAAAATCATCACCAAGTTGCTAACAAATAGGTTAACCTTGGTGATAGATAAGTTAATAGCTAGAAATCAAACAGATTTTATTAAAAATAGGTTTATCATGGAGGGAATCTTGGTGTTACATGAGACTTTGCATGAAGTCAAGAGGAAAAAACATGATGGTTTTCTGTTTAAAATTGATTTTGAAAAAGCGTACGACAAGGTCAATTGCGATTTTCTGTTTCAAGTTCTTAACAGTAAAGGTTTTAATTCTCAGTGGTGTTATTGGATCATGTCTGTAGTTAGAGGTGGCTGTGTGGCAGTTAGAGTCAATGATCAACTAGGACCTTACTTTACTACTCACAAAGGGCTGAGACAGAGTGATCCCCTGTCCCCCTTACTGTTTAATTTGGTAGCTGATGCCCTAACATCTGGTAGAGGGAGGGGTGTCGATTCTACAATATGCAGACGATACAATCTTCCTTTCTCAGAATGATCTTAGTTGTGCTAGGAATCTAAAATTTATTCTTTGTCTTTTTAAACAAATGTCTGGACTAAAAATAAATTTTCATAAGAGTGAGGTCTACTGTTTGGGGAATGCAGAAAATAATACGGAGCAACTGGAGGGAATGTTTACTTGCAAAAGTGGCAGCTTGCCACTGCAATATTTAGGCCTTCCAGTGAATGCTACAAGATTAAAGAATGCTGACTGGAAACCAGCAGAGACCAAGATGGAGAACAAAACAGGGTGCTGGCAAGGTAATTTTGCTTCGATAGGTGGGCGTCTCATCTTGCTGAAAACTAGCTTAACAAATGTGCCTCGTTATATGATTTCTTTTTATCATTTACCAGTAGGGGTTAAGAAAAGAATGGATTTTTTTAGAGCAAGATTACTTTGGCAATCAGACCAAGGGATAAAAAAGTATCACTTAGTTAATTGGTCTGATGTTTGTATGCCCATGGATCAAGGTGGGCTAGGAGTGCTGGATTTGGACTGTATGAATATTAGCCTGCTAGGGAAGTGGTTGTGGAAGTTAGAAAATGAGGAAGGTATGTGGCAGCAGTTACTTGGAAATAATTATCTAAAAAAGGAGACCCTAAGGCATGTCAAGGCCAAACAGGGAGACTCCCATTTCTGGTTAGGTATTATAGAAAAGAGAAAAGTCTAATTTGGGTCCCTCAACTATTGGGGGTAGCGCAACTTTCACCCTGAACTATAAAACCGGGTATCCACAGTCCCTCAATTGTATGGGTGGGTGCAAATCGAGTCCCTCGGCAGTTTTCAGAGCGGTTTTGTCCTACGTGGCACATTGGGGCCCACATGTCAGGTGCCACGTCACTTTTTCTTTTCTTTTTTCTTTTTTTTCTCTCATCTTCTCTTTCTACCGCCCCTCCCCGCGGAGCTCCTCCCCGCGCCGCCGCCCGAGGGCGCGTCGGCGGCCTGTGCGGCGCTCCAGAAGCTCTCCGTCTGCTGCCCGGGGCTCCGTCGCGCCGGCGTGCTCCTCGAGCCCTCCGACGACTTCGGCCTCGAGCTCGACATCGGGCCCGACGTCCCGTTCCGCCCCGCCGCCGCCGCCGACGCGTCCTCCGTCGACGAGGGGCTCGAGGCCACAGCCACCTCGCGCGAGGCCAGCAGAGACGCCGCGCCGACGGCCGCCGACGTCGCGTGGTCGCTCAACGATGACCTGTACCTAGACGGGGCCTACGACTGCTCGTCCGAGCCGCAGATCCCGGCCGCCGCAGGCCCGGACCCCGCGATCCGGGAGAAGGAAGAGGAGGAAGAGGAAGCCGCGAAGGCGTCGACCGACGCCGTGGTCTCGCGGCGCGGCGTGGTGGCCGAGAGCCGGCTGCGGGCGCCGCGGTGGGTGGGCCCTGTGGGCGCGCACCTGGCGTCGGGCTCTACCTCTGCAACTGGCCGGGGTGCGTGCACGCCGAGGAGCGCCGCAAGTAAATGGTCTTCCGCGGGGAGGGCGGCAGAGGGAGAGGGGTCGCGCGGGGAGGGCGGCGGAGGGACAGAGAGGTGGCAGGCCGGCGTGCGGCGCAATGAAGCAAGCGGCGTGCTGTCCGGGAGAAAGAGAAGAGAAAAAAAAAAGAAAAAAGAAAAGAAAAAGTGACGTGGCACCTGACATGTGGGCCCCACTGTGCCACGTAGGATAAAACCGCTCTGAAAACCGCCGAGGGACTCGATTTGCACCTACCCATACCATTGAGGGACTGTGGATACCCGGTTTTATAGTTCAGGGTGAAAGTTGCGCTACCCTCAATAGTTGAGGGACTCAGATTAGACTTTTCTCTATAGAAAATAAAGACAAGTTCCTAGAAATGTGTGAGAAGCAGATTGGAAATGGGGTGAGAACAAGCTTTTGGTGTGACATGGCTATGTGATCAATCACTTGAGAACTTGTTCCCCGGATTATATAGCTTGACTTTCAATAAGAAAATAATTGTAGCTTCTGTATTAAATGATGGATGGGGAACCATTAGATTTAGAAGAGTATTATGGGGGGAAACACTAACACAATGGCAGCAAATGCAGTCAATGTGTGCTGGGGTTTCCTGAAAGATGAGGAGGATAAGTTGAAATGGAAAATAACTGCGAGCAAAAACTTTTCTATACACTCCTTTTATATAGCACA
Organism: Eragrostis nindensis; assembly: GCA_012490785.1. Taxonomy (NCBI): domain Eukaryota; kingdom Viridiplantae; phylum Streptophyta; class Magnoliopsida; order Poales; family Poaceae; genus Eragrostis; species Eragrostis nindensis. The sequence continues at coordinate 1,029,558 of JAAXCT010000053.1, read as the reverse complement.
AAAGTATCAACAAGTTAAGTTCCTCCATCGTTTTATATGGAAAGTGAAAATACCTCTGAAGATTAAAGTTTTTTTGTGGTTATTAATTAAAGACAGGGTTCTCACAAAAAATAATCTAGGCAAAAGAGGTTGGAAGGGAGATAAATGCTGTGGCTTCTGTGGTGCAACAGAAACTGTCACGCATTTGTTCTTTAAGTGTCCTATTGCTAAATTTTTGTGGAGCATAATTTCGTGGACTTTTAATTTGCAACACACCTGGTTGGCTGCGAAGAAATGGTAAAGGAGAAAGCAAGAAACTCATGACAGTGGGTGTTGCAGCAGTCTATTGGAGTATATGGAAAACTAGGAATAACATGTGTTTTAGAAATAATAGCCCAGCCGACCCAACGGCTGTAGTTTTTGTTGTATGTGCTTGGCTTGACTATTGGGCATTGTTGCAGAAAAGCGAGGAACAGGAACTACTACGGCGAGGGGTGATAGTTTAAGGGCGGTGGTTGGATTTCTATGGGCGTGCGAGAAGCTGGGCGCCGATGAGGAGTGCACTGGCAGCAGGATGACTTTCATTTGGAGGAGTTCATATGACAAGAGGAGAACACAAACTTAGATTTATGTCGTCTGTTTTTTTGCTGTGAGACAACTTGTAAGAGTTTTCTTCAGTCCAATCCTTTAGTAGTACCATTTGTAGTTCTCTCGGCCAAGAACACTCTATGGTGTTGGCATTCTGGTGAGGTTATGGCTGAGGAGCAGCAGTAAGTCTCAGCATAACCCCTCGCTTGATGTAACAATGGAACCTTGTAGCTGGAACAAGTTTTTGTAATGAAAACCGAGGGTCAGCCCTCTTATCCAAAAAAAACTTTCTTTAGTACATATCCAGATTTTTCTTGTATAACGGACGAACCTTTTCCTCGGCATAGTACACCAGGAGGGAGGACGAGATGTATTAATTATCGAGCTCTGTGCAGAGATAACACATTCAACCATGGTTGTCAACTCTTGATGACTTCCCATACATATATACTCATCAGACTTTGTGGCTAGAACCTTCGAATACACACTTCTGAATTTTTAGATACTCCTACCTAGTAGCTAGGAATTGTAGAAAATTACTAAATCACGAGTAGGGGTTAAATGGACCCATCACCCATCAAACTATGTGGCTACAACCTTGAATAAAAGCAAATTGGCTTTTGGTGCGGCAGAAAACCTCGTGAGATAACAACCAAGGCCCATAATATGGTGAATAAGAGTGTGCATGCATGACTGCAAATAGATTTGAACAAGGAGGAAGATGAAGCATGGAGCTGTGTAGCACCCATTAACTGCGTGGCTGGACGTGATAGGAGAGTTTAGGTTGGGGATGAGATACATCAAGAATTGAGATAACAGCAATCATGGTTGAAAACGTGTGGAGAAATAATGATGAATCTCTCTTAGACAATCAATTCGGCCTGTCAGTAGAGAACATGAACTTGACCTTTTAGTCCAAGCCTCTAAAAGAGTCTGTAGAAGTAAAATCTCTTTCGATCGAACAGAAGCATATGTGTTGATGTTGACCTTGTACGAACAATCCCTTACAACATATCTAGGCTACTGGTGACTCAAATCAAGCATTTGATCAGTTGACAGCAGAGCTCGCCGGAGACAGGGCTTCAGGTCCGGTATTCCAAGTCCGCCAGACATAGGAGGTGTCAGCAGAGTCTAAAGAGAGTGGATTTAGTGGCTGTGAGAGCCACAGAGATAAGAGAGACGAGGCGGTAGCTAGGATGGCCGGTCCACAACTGCATTACCGAGGAAGAGAAGGGTGCTTTTAATCAAGAGCATAAGCAGATGCAGTGGGTGATGGATGAATTCGGGTCCGTTTGGCATGGCTTATGAGTTTGGGCTTATTTAAAGATACATATGAACATAAGCCAGGAAAAGCCAAAAAAAAATGGCTTAATCGGACTTATTCCTTCATGCTACAGTGTCTTACAGTACCAAAAAGTACAAAAACCATTAAGGCAAAAGCCAGAATAAGCCATGCCGAAAACGGAGCTAGGGGTGCGGCTCACGTCTATCCTGTCTGCTCTGGTGCTCGTGGGACTTGTATCCAGAAGGCGAGGATCGACGGCGTGAAGCGCGTGCACCCGGTGCTCATGCGATTCAGGAGTTGAACCGTGTCTGATGAGCCACCGGACTGCTCCGATCGAGGAGGTGGTCTGGCTTAGCATGAACTTTTTGATGGTTTGTAGTGTACACTCAACACAGTACTATCGACTTTCAAGATATCTACTAGCTGGGCTGGTAACGCAAATCACTAAATATCAATTTAATCGGCCCTCAACAATCCGCCTAGGTGGGTACAACCTTAATAACAAGGAAGTGGCTTCGGTGCGGCAGAGTAGCAGACAGACCATGCGAAGAACAAAACCCAGGCTTGTGTGCAAGAGTAAAAAGCTGCAAAAGTAGTGTTGAAGGGTGGAGCCAAACGCTTCAAGCCACGTAACCCCCATTGGTTTCACGGTTTGATGTGATGGGAGAGTTTATAAGCTGGGAGTGAGATGCACCAGGAGTTGGTTAGAGAGCCCACAAACAGAACATAATGCTGAGAAATAACAAACTTCAGCTGTCTATCTTTAACTATCTGTTGGCGAGTCAGCCGAAACCCATGAACTTCTCCTTTTTAGTTGGATCCTCCAGGCTGACTCTCTAGAAGTAAGATCTCTTTAAGGCAATAGAGTAGTATCAGGGACTTTTAAGTTCAACTTGTACGAGCTGTCTTTTCTAATTTCCCTAGGCTACAGGCGACTAAAACCAAGCATTTGTCCAGGCTGACTCTCTCTGGGAGGGGGGTGCGTGCTCATCTGGATCGACAAGGGTATCTCATTGGACCTCATCTGCGCTCTAGAGATAGCGACAATTATTTTTTTCGTTCCTGAGGATCGATAGATACACTAGCCATTGCATGATGATCGTGGGTCACAACTATCGACCGAAGAAAAGTAAAAATTAAGTCTCCTAATTTCTTTTGGGACTCTTTCATCATCCCAGAAAACATGAAATTTTTTTTTAGAGAACAACTACTGTGGAGCTTTTTTCAAAATGGTGCACGAATCCGTTCCCAATGCCCTCTGATTTCTCAGCGGTATTGGGTGCCTCGTCGTCGTCTTCGAGCTGTGCAGGTGTTTGAGCCTTGCTTCAGGCAGTGCGCACATTTTCCTTGTGCGAATGAACGCACATGCAAGTAGATGTTTGGCGACTGTTCCTGATACAATATTGCGATTTGCTAGATGGAGCTCCTGAGAGGGAAAGGAGCTCTAGATTGATTGTTGCTAAATCATCTTGTGGTATCACGAACGACAACTATGTTTAAGCATCTGAGGACTGTCACTGTTAAATGCTCTTGCGCGTGTGCAAAAATTCATGAAAAAATTAGCATGTGTTAGATAATTGGTAGAGTGGTTCGACGGAAAATACAACCAACACAACGGTATTCGCATTATTTGTGTGCGTAGTTGGATAATTGTGTTAGATAATTGTGTGCGTAGTTGGATGGAGTAACTCCTACTTAGTCACTAGTTGGTCGATTACATTTTGCAGTATATATCTTTCCCATTATTTGTGACAGAGTTTGAAACCAATAAAGAAAAAGCATGGACCATGATTCCTTTCAATACAAATTTTGCATTTCGCAAACAACTTAGCTAGTAGTTACATATTATTGGGTACATTCCGCAAACTACGCCTCCTAGAATGTGATGAAGTGTCCATTCAGGCTGATGGTATCATCAGTTCAGTTACCATAGCCGACAGCGCTCGACCATCAAACGTGAATAACAACAACAGATACATAACCTGCTTAATGATTGGTCAGAGCCTGCAATGCGCGGTGACTATGGAGGCTAGCCTGCCCAACAAGGGTTACGTTGCTCGTACCACACAGTTTGATACAAACAATATGTGTCTCATTGTATGGACTTGTAGTCCATAGCGCAACGATGTTCCATGTCGTGTATTTTGGCACATATTTGCCAGTGAGGCCCAGCCACGCAACGGTATTCCAAATTGGCGATCATTGGAAAAAAAGATTTTGCCGCCAGCGTGAGCACATGGACACAAAAATAACTGCGCTAACAGGACGTGGGCTTGCCAACAGAACAGCATGGGCATGCAATTGAATCCATGATTGGCGGGGCAGGCGTGGTGTTGGTTGCAAACCACACAAGACTTTTATCTCCATTTGGTGGGAATTAGATGATGGTGTAACACCCTGTGTTTTGCCATAATATAAAAACCACTAAAAATTTGAATTTTTTTCGAATTCAAACAAATTCAATCAAACTAGAGGTGAAATCCATGCCAAATTCGAATTTTTGAATTTTAAATGTGCATCAAACCCCATAAGCATATTTGGGTTTTCTTGTTTTATTTATGTGTTCATTTGGTTTTAGTCCCTTTTCAAATTGGAATCCCATTCAAATTTGAACCCCAACCTTGAATCCAGAAAAGAAAAACCATTTCTTTTCTTCCCGGGCCACTCTTTTCCTTTTCCCTCAGCCGGCCCAAACATTCTTCCTTCTCCTCCTTTTCCCGCGGCCCGCTTCAGCCCAGCCTCCCCGGCCCAGCTCGCCAGCCCGTCTTCTCTCTCTCTCTCTCTCTCTCTCTCTCTCTCTCTCTCTCTCTCTCTCTCTCTCTCACGGACGCGCGCGGACCGCGCCCGCCGTCGTCTTCCTCTGGCGCGGCGCAGCGCGCCCATGCCGCCCTGCCGGCCGGTGCGTCTCGTCCCGTCGCCGCTCAGGAGCCGCTGCAGCCGCACGTGGACGCGCCCGAAGCCTGGCCGTCTCCTCTCTCTCCCGCTGATGCGCGAGCCCGCGTGGTCGTCTCCCTCCTCTGGCACGGCGCCAGACGCGCCCATGCCGGCGTCCTTCCCTGCCCGGTCTCATTGCGTCCAGCTACAGCGCCACCGCGTGGAGCACGTGCCCGCGCCCGCGCCACCGCCGCCTCGTGTCATCCCTCCGTCCTGTCGCCCAACTCCCGCAGCAGCTCGCCCACACCTTGACCGGTGATTTCGCCAAGACCGATGAGCCCCATGCCGCGACGTCAGCCCCGCTCAGCAGCGCCGCTCCGTTCCGTCTCGTCGTCGGCACTGCAGTCGTTCCGCGCCCTCGTCATCACGCGCGTGGGCGCCATCCTCCCTCTGGCGCGCCGTCGCGTCGTCGTTGAAATTCGGCGACCGGCGCTTGACCGGCGCCAACCGCTCCGCCTCAACGACTCCCTTCTCGGCCGCCTATAAAAGCCGGCGAGCTTCGCCTCGCTATCCCTCTTCCCTCACACGAGCAAAATCATCCCAATTCTCACCCGAGCGCCACCAATCTCACTTTTCTCCACCGGCCACCGGCGTCTCCTTCTCCTCCGGCAGCCCCGACGAACAAACAGTGGAGCCCCGCCTTCTCTTTCTCCTTCCTCTTGCATCACCGAGCTCCGGCTAACCCCTTCCCGCCTCTCGTTTTTGCAGCGAAGGCGCGGAGCATGGAGTTCTCGGTGGGCTAGGGTTTCCGGCAGCCGCTCGTCGTCGGCGTCGACCTTCTGCTTCCCCTCCAGCCGCGTCGACCCCACCGTGAGCCTCGCCATTCCCTTGTCCCCCTTCTGCGCTACTTCTTGTTCTTCCTTCTCCCACGCATGCGCACCCGCACCGAGCACCTCCACCCGCCGCCGCGCAACCTCGTCGCCGGCGAGCTTTCCGGCCACGCCCGGCCGAGCCGAGGCGCGCATCTCACTCACCACACACCCGCGCACCCGCACGTGAGCACACACTCGAAGAATCTCCACTCCCGCGCCGCTTCCCCTCGCGCACCGCCGTGCCGCCGAACTCCAGCGAGCTCGCGCCGCCGCTCCCGTCGACCTTGTCGACGACATCATCCCCAGAAAGCTTCGCCGTCACGCATAGATCACGCAGACGTACTCCTCGTCGCGTGGATTCCGGCCGCCTCGCCGCCGCGCTCCCCTGTTTCCGGCCGCCTCTGACCGCGTCACGCCGCCGTCTGACGTGGCGTGCCACGTCGGCACGCGTGGGCCCGCGCGACTTAGTCGCCGCGGTGCACTAGGTGCACCGTGCACCGCCGTCGCACGCGCCCCGGTCCACAGCACACATGGACCGAGTCCACAGAACAGTAGCAGCACAGTGCACCGGTCCCAGGCCCATCTGTAAGCCACACACACGTTCTGTAATTGCTAAGTCCACACAGCAAATGTACACAGATTCTTTTTCAAGCACTTTTCCAATATCAGAAAAATCTCATAAATTCTATAAAAATACTAGAATATATCTTAATCTTTTCCCAATACTTGATCACCCCAGATCAATTAAGTTTTGCCCATACTTAATTAATCGAGCTTAATCATATTTCACTTTAATTCCACGAACTTCCAAAATTCATATCTTATTCATTCTAACTCCGATTTTGACGATTCTTTCGCCAAAATTCATCTAAATTCATGAGCTATCTAGTGACATCAGAAACTTCCTCATTTGATCTTTATTTGGATTTTATTTGGTTTAATGCTTGTTTAGTTAATTGTTTGAGCGGTAGATTTATTTGCCGTTATTTACCTTTAATCGCTAGATAATCAAGCTTACGAGGAAGAAGCTGAGGATCCTGATTACGAGGACTTAGAAGAAGAAGACTTTGGTGAAGGCAAGTCCTAACCCTCCTTTGGTCATGATTGATCCTATGTTTACAAAATTACCTACTTAGAGCCCAGTTTATAAATAAAGTATGCATGATGTTTAAATGCTTAGTATGTCCTAAATGCTTGTTGATTGCCATGCCTTGCTATTGATAACCCTGCTTCCATTGTTAGACTTAGGGACCAACATCGTTAATTATTTAATGATTAGTTGGAATGCTATGCTGCTTAGGACTGTTACACATGTGTACTTAATTTAATCCTGCTATACATGCTTTTTAGTGTTAAATGTGTGAGTGCTTGGTGGTGTGTGTTGTGAATATGATAATGTGGGATGGTAATTAGTGACTTGTGCAACCCTATAGTGGGGATATCTTGGCGGGAGCGGGCGAGGTAGTCCTCAGTGGGGAGGGTTATCTCTGAGACGCGACTCCTCTATGAGGATAGCTATTGAAGATGCCTGCTTCGGTCGTATAAGGACCGGTTCCTGTGCCGCCTGGCCTAGCACCCTTCGTACAGCCACAAGTCTTGTATGGGCAAGATTTGGAACCACACCCTACTATAGTGTTCACCCGGTATCCCACTCGGAGGCAGGAGTTGCAGCGGAAGCCAGGAGAAGACTCGTGGACAGTGGGAAGCGGGTTCGGCATATGGATACTTTCAGGCCTTTTTATATGATATGATGTGATGAAGCCCCTGGTTGGATGAATTTCCGTGGGTGGATGCCGGTGACACCAAGTAGGTACGGGACCTCAGTACGCCTGTCCAACCTTCGACGGGGGGAAGGACAGGTGTACCTTGTGGAGAATCGTGTACAACCTCTGCAGAGTGTATAATCTATCTAGATAGCCGCGTTCCATGGCATTGGATGACGCGAAAGCTTTGGCCAAACAAGATTAGTATAACGGTGTGTGTTATATCCTTGGCATATTTTTGGAATACTCCGGTGTGGAACCGTGTGCTGGTTTTCTACCAGCATTAAAACTTGGGAACTGGCGGGATGGATTGCATCTCCCCCAGGGCCAAACAACCCCACTAAATGACAACAATAATCTTGACTGTAGTTGCAACCGGCTTTGCTTTTAAAATAACTCTTGCATAAAGTTGGCTTTTCGCCGCTATGATAAACCCCCAGCCTATCCTTGGTTATACCCTTTGCATATATTTATCCCTTGTGTTAGGGCTTGCTGAGTAACTTATGTACTCACCCTTGCTTTAATCATTCAGATGAAGAGCCCGAGTACGAGTACTAGGATGGTGAAGATGAAGAGTAGGGTTCTGTCCGCGCTCAAGTTGCCTGTAGTAGTCCTGTTTCCGTTTTCTGCTGTAGTTGTGTTTAAGTGGTTCTGCTGTAGTAGTTCATCGATGTGATGTTTGTTGTATTAAGCTGGCCGCTGGTCGAGTGTTGTAAGACCTTTTATGTATGAAGGCTTGTATGAGACATGGTAATATTTATGTAAGTTATGACTCTGTGATGACATTCTGTGTAAGTGTTCGTATCAGCGTCTGATCCAGGGACTGATACGGGTAAGCACTAGTGCTTCAGAAATGGGGTACGACAGATGGCTGTTGAATATGTTACATCTACAGGAGTCCTGCCCAAACGCTTCCTCTTGGGTGCTGAAAACGATATTGAACTGGATGATAATATAATCTGCATAGCAAAGTTGCCTTGCTGGGTTTCCATGCATGAGCTGATCCGAGATATAACTAGCACAAGCCCTAATAGCTGTCTAGTGTGGTTTTACTATGACCAAACCCAAAAATGCTTATATTCTAGAGCAGAGAGAGTACATAATTTTTTGGCAGTAATGCTTATAGTTAAAGTTGAAACAGATTTACTTTGATCAAAACCAAAAATGTTTATATTCTTGGACAGAGCGAGTATATGACTTTTTGGCAGAACATAGTAATCAATGGATATAGAACTACAACATACTAAAAGGTTTATATATTCAGGATGCTCCCATTCAGCAATCGTTTTCTTCTCTGCGGTCAGCGGCATTCTTGGGTATTTTCCACTAATATATGATGATGCAATGTAGGAATAGTGACAGACTCCAAAATCTTAATATTTCCTGAATTTTTTTTCATGCTGAGAATGAGTGTATTGTACTTCATATTGAGTTTTCTGGTTCATAAATTGTGTTTATCAGATGCCGCTGAGGTATGAATTATATATAGCTTCCATTTGAACGTGTTTATATTCCTATAACTAGCGGGATGACCCGCACATTTGCGCAACTATTATATTAACAATCCAAAATATTGTATTAATAATATTGAACGCATCTTGTATTTAATAATATTGAACGCATCACGAATTTATTGTAAGGAAAATCGTGTGTAATTTACAATCTTAAATATAGATATCCTAATGTTTTGTTTTGTAATGTCAATGGTGGGATAGCTTTTAAAATGTGTGGAAGACATTTTAGACTTTTTTTATAATAGCAGTTATTAAAATATGTTGAGGGTATTTTTGAATAATTTTCTATAATGGCAGTTGTGGGTAATTATTAGAATATGTGCAGAGCATATTGGACTATTTTTTCGTAATGTGGGGCTAATTGTTTCTTTAGTTTGTTTTTCGAAAATGTTGTAATTTCTAGCCCTTGAGATCCAACATGGCAGCTCCTTCATTTTAAACTATCTTTTTATAATGGGTAATTATTAAAACATGTCAAGGTCATGTTGGACTAATTTTAATTGTAGGTAATATTTTCTTTCTTTTATGCCGATTAATGTGTAATTTTTCATTACACTTGAGAGCAAACCGGTGGCTCCTTTTCTTGGCTAAACATTAAGTTAATATCATAAGTGCATTTGAGGCAATAGTTAAACAAAGCCTAATTGCTCTTGAGATGAGAGGCTATAAGATATACATCATGGTTTCTGTATTATCTCTATATGTTGAATGATAAGCAATGCATCCTTTGTCTTATATCTTCAATCTTTAAATCATGAAAGTTTGAATGGGAGAAGTTAGTAGAAGCACTTGTTAGCCGATGTTCACTATGAAGCTTTCGTAAAACAAAGTAGATGTATTGAAATAATTTAATTTCTCAAGCCACCTTGCCATACTCACTTCCTTCACCGTTCTCACTCTCATATGCTGCGGAAAAAAAAAAAACTGAAGCAAAACAATTAACTGTGCTTACAGAGATATGCCTTCCTTACATGGGGTAAATTAGTTTAGTTAGGGCCGTGTAATTACGCTTATGAAGGAAAACTTCATAAAAACCATAATTTTGGCGGATAGCTAGATTGAGCAAGTTCGTTAGCTTTGTGGCATAATAGCAATCCGGAGACCCAAGTTGCTCTGCCGAGTGTCCTCAAGAGTCGCTCGGAGACGTCAACAATCGTTGTCTACCACCCCAGTCTTGACCTCCGAAATGACAAGGCAGAAGACAAGATGAAGGCCCAGTTAATTAGAATTGTGCTTGTACACCACCAACTAGCCTGTCCAATCTGCTCCTGATATGCATCCACACCACATACCAGACGTGCAAACACGTGTCCGCTGGACGGTCCCGCTTATGAAGCACTGTGGTGCGACCAACATTCCTACTGCCTCCCATCCCCATCAGGCCTCACTAGTTAATCGCAGCTCAGCTCTCAACGCCACATGCTAATCCAGCATCCTTACTCTTCCTGGATTGCGTGTGATTATATAGAAGAAGATACAAGTGTTCGTCTTGGTTATTCCCATGAGAGTTCCGTTCCACGGCTAGCTAGATTGAACAACTCATATTCGTCAATGACGCAGAGCAGCTGAGTTATAAATGGTTGACATGTGGAACTTTAAATCCGGGTCGGGGATTTCGGCCGGAAAAAAAGAAGAAAAAACCGGGGAGGGGGTTGCTGTTTTTCCATCCTTCGCATTGGCGGTTATGACAAGGAGGAGGTCGGCTGCCATTCAGATCGAGATCTTAGCCAAATTGGCGCCCTCGCTGCTGGAACCGAGGTGCTACCTGTTGAATTTTATTTCCTCTTTGCTTATTGTCATCCTCTTCCTAAGAACCGAGTTCCTGCACGAGTTCAGGGGAAGGAGAAGAAACAAACACACCCGCAAAAAAAAAAAAAGGGAGATGAAACAAACCAGGGCGATTAGCAGCAAGATCCTGGTGCCATGGCTTGTTACAGGACACAATTTGCAAGGTTAGTTTATAGACTCGTTAGATCTGGAGTGGATGGAAGGCTCGAAGGATGGCATAAGCCCTCTCTTTTTTTTTTTCTGTGTGTATGCATGCCAAGGTTTTTTTTTTTTAGACCAAAGCTCATGGCCCTGCTTTATAAGGCAAAATAGAGTTTGCTGGGGTTGCCAGCTTTACTGGGGTTGCCAGCTTTACAAGGGAAAAGCACATCACAGCCAAATTCTGCCGCAACCAACTAGCATTTGACACACACCTCCCCTACCATACGCAGAAACATAAGGGGGAAAAGCGTTTATCACACTTCATTACAGACAAATCACAATACCTTCGCAGGGGCTTACCTCCATGAGGGCAAAAGTTATATGGTTAACCAATTCCTGTCAGAGGAAACGATCTAGGGTCTTGTTGAGGTTGCTTCAGCTTGGTCTTGATCTTTCCTCCCAGCTCCAGCACGGCTTCACGCTCTCCCGCTGTGCTGAGTATAGCCCACCGCTGCATTATCGACAACATTTTGTAAGGCAAACTGGCGATCTGATTTTTGAAAACAACTCCATTTCTTAAAAGCCAGAGCGACCAAGTACAAGCCGCAAGAAGGATTATTTTAGTTTGCTTAGTATTGTTTTCCTCAACCATCCTAAACTTGGCTACACTCAGAGGAAAAATGACCAAAGACCATCTTGCCCTCCCGCAGCTGCACCTTTTTTGCTTCGTTCCCCTCTCGAAACGAGCGGGGGCCATTCGCTTGGCTCCCCTCCGAGAAAAAGGAACATCGCGGCTGCTAGGCCTCCGCGCCGCCGATTCCCGCCGCATCTTGCTCACATCCACGCCGCCCGAGCCTCGCCCCTTGCCGCGGCTCAATAGCCTCCCAGCTAGGTGTTGGCCGTCGCGCTGCGACGACCATTGACTTTCTATAGAACAGTTCGCTAGTCTATTCAGTTTCCATTCTCTTCTCTATTTTGGTCGCCATCAGTAGTAGCATCAAGGCGATAAAAAATAAGCATAAAAGAATGTGGCATGCAGCATCAGTAGCAGCGCGCGGGAAGCAGAGGAAAAAATGGGAGGCAGCATCGGCGCGCGGGACCAGGTGAAAGGGCGGTGGGCTCACGCGCGTGCGTGGGAGTCCAGGGCAATCCAATCCGGTCAGTGCTGGGCGTGCTAATTACAGTTTACTAGCCAACAGCCATTAAAAACAGACTACAACATGAATGCCGGCCACAGCTAGATTACAAATTGGAATGGCCAGCTAGAGGATTCAAACAGGACCTAATCAACCACACTCCACAAGCAGGCACCTAGACAAGCAGCACTGCAGGTAAACCAAAGGGAAAGGTGACTGTACGCTACGGTCTAATCCACCTAGCTAGTCTTATCCTAGTACTAGTATGAAAGCACGAAATGGACTAGATATGCCAACGCGTGGACTTCGGAACACACTTGGACCAGAATTCCTAATGCATCCCGTTCCCATCCAATCCTCAAAGTCATGCACAGCTCAGTTATCGATGCCATATGTGAATCCGACATTCTTACTTATCCTGAGTTCTCGTGTTTTATGTGGGGGTTGAGTGTTGGTCTTGGTTGTTGCCTTGAGACAGTCTCTTGTATATACAGAGTTTCCTTGCACGGGTAGATGAAATAACTCATATGACTATTCTTAAGCGTGTGGCAAGTGAACGAGTTATAAATGGCTGACAAGCATTGCATCTTTCTTATTATTATAGTGGGATGGTGACAAACAAAGTCCTAGAGCATCACTTTTTTATTTGTTTACACATCCCATGTCTCCCACCCCTGCTCCATGTTCTATTATCCTCCCACATTTTTGTATACATGCAATGTGTTTTGTAGAGACTAGCCCAAGTATGAAACATGTACTACGTACTCAATTCAGGAGTAATTAAACCCAGTGGATGTATTATGGATTTCTCATAGAGGCAACATACAATATATTATGGATATATTAAAATATTAAGTTGTAACCATGTTATACATGCTAACATGCATTACAATTGTTTTAGCTTAGTTCATCATGAATGAAAGACCTCCTTGCTACAATCTATCTCAGTATGTTCTAGGACTTACACATCCTTCTTTTTTTTTTTTTTGAGTTAGCACAACACATGCTACTTGGTCAGTGAAGCAGCAACGTGTATTTTGCTCTCACTCCCCTCGTTCTATTAGTTTCAGATGAGTATACAGATATTTTTCTCCATTGATTGGTGAGTTTTTGTGTGTGTGCTTCTTAATTATTGCATAATTCTAGCTTCTGATTAGTGAGAGGGAGCCTGAGTGTCTCAGAGAAAGCTGATATTGTGTTAGAGCCGAGCAAGTAACAGGAGCTTGCTAATATTGTCATAAGGAATTTATTCTACAGTTGAGTCATGTTGTATGAATTGGAAGTTGGAATTTTCTGTAGATAGATGATAGAGTGAGAAAGTGTGGTGACTAATATGATCCATACATGTGAAAGTCTGCTATTTTTAAGTTAGTTTCAGTTTGAGTTTGTAGCGTTTCCGCTTTTCACAGGATCGAGTCGGAAGGGCCGGAAGATGCTCGGCGACGGGAGCCGGCGGGTGACGGAGCTTCGGCGGCGTCTCGAGGGCGGAGGAGGGCACGGTCAGGTGGGGTTCTTGGCGTCGGAGCTTGACGGTGAGAAGTACTGCCCCGGCGTGGATGAAGTCGACGACGAAGCAGCTCGAAGGGCGGGGCTCGACGAAGAGGCGGCCACGGCGGTGAACGGCGTCGAAGGGGAAAAAAACTCATAGTGGGCTGGCGGGGCTGCGGAGAGGAAGGGAAAGAGCGGTCAGCGGGTGCAAAAATGCGGTGCGCAGCTCGGGGCACCACAGATCGACGAGGAGACTCACCGGAGGTGGCGTATTTCTCAGCGAAACGGAGGTGGTCGGGTCGCTGGCTTCGGAGAAGAAGAGCTCAAATCCCAAGCTCACGTCGAAGGGAAAAGAGGGGGAGCCATGGCGAGGTTGTAGGGCGACGTGACGAGGCCCTGAGGGCAGTAGCCCGGCCGGAGTAGCTCCACCGTGGCAGAGGGACGAGCTCGGGCTGTCGGCCGGCAACGGAGAGCAAGGTGGCGGCGGAAATGGGAGGAGGGTTAGGGTTTCGGAACCGGGGAGGCGAGGCGGCTCAGAGCAGCTCATCGTGGCTCGGCGGCCGGCGGCGACGTGGCGAGAGCTTCCTGCCGGCGGGTCCGACGACATTTTTCATTTTTGTCGAATTAAATCGAGCGATTTTGAGCGAATTTATTGGGGCACTCCCCGGGCTCCAAAAATTCTGACAAAATTCTGGAGAGATAGAGAACAGATCCAGCTCGAACTTTGATTTTGGGTCGATGAGGTTTTGAACTACATATTTTGAATTAAAATTCGATAAACAGGCTGATTTGCAGGAAGTTCTCTGAATTTTTAAGGGGCCTTACTGAGTTTGTAAAATCTTGAAAAATTCTCCAAAATTATCTTTTCTGATATGCTTGCACAGAAAATTTCGGTTGGGTCAAGTTGTTATTGTAAAGTTTGAGTTGTTTCACAAGCTTGAGTTTGACAATTATTTGAACATTTATTTCGAAATTTCAAACTTAACTTGAATTGCTTTGGTTCAGTTCGAAGATGGCTGCAGATATTTAGTTGCAGTGACACAGGGGTGTCACAGAGTTGGAGTCAATCAATAGAGGTCCTAGTAGTCAAGGGAGTCAGCCATGCGCTGAGATGTGCTGATCGGGTGCTCCTAGCTAGTAGTAGGGGCCGTAGTGGCCATGATCTACATAAAACCTGTGTTATGCAATCAGGTGCTTTGTAGCAAGCATTTTTTTTTCCAGTTCATTCATGAATTCTGTCTGCAATGAGTCGCACACATTTTTCTTTCAACATAACACCTGTGTTTCAACATATCCATGTGTGTCAACAATAAACATGTGCATGTAGTACGTCATAGTTTCAGTAAATTGGGCGCTCCCACCTTACTATGCTCTTCAGTTACTGAAGACTGAGAATATTCGACTAAAACAGGTCCACATTTCAATCAATTTTCGACTGAATCTGACTGAAATTCAAACTGAAATCACTCAGATTTTCGAATTTTCAGAAAAAAGCCGACTTTACACGTGGCACTATATGATTTGTTAAAAAAATGACTGAAAGCAATTCTATTTTTAGCTGACTGACGAATAGTCAGTCCTACATATCAATAGCTTATAAGCTTCACTCACGAAAAAAATCTAAAAAGACTCTATATATCTCGCTACTAGTGTCAAACTATGTGTAATTTATTCCATGTCTATAGACAAGGAACGACCGCCAAACCATTAAACACAGAACATACAACGGCACCCCTACTACTACTCTTCTTTCCATGTATCTCGCTATTTAAATCCTCATTTGCCTCTTGCCATTTCTATCGCTATATTCGTTGGTGATCATCCTCCTCTCAACGAATGCAGATAATCTAGAAAGGCTGGTGCATGGCTGTCAGGAGGAGGATATGTTGTGTTCCAATTGTCGATACGATACACAACTAATGTTTGAAAATGGGTGGTATATATCTGGAAAGAATGTTCGATAGACTAATAGTGTGAGATGGCAGGACTTGTTCTTTGGACTAGTTGTGTACAGATGAATATGAGCAGAATGAACTATTGGCCGGGGCCACTTTTGGGGGGGGGGGGGGGGGGGGGGGGGTGGGGGAGGGAATTAAACCAAGCCGAGGCTGCCTAGACCTTTCTTTACCCTTCTTACTTAGGGTTCGAAATGCCTACAGGTGGTGCTCTTAACAATCCTCTCGTAGAAATTGGCTTACACAAGCAGTTAATTTTTGATTTGTAGAAATTATGATTTCTCGGAGCTAATTAAAATACATGTGGATCTCTAAACACCTGTACATGCATCTTTGGATTGGCTTGTAAAAACAGTTTTGTGGTAGTGTTGTACCCAACTAGTAGCTGTGGCGCGCCCATGGCGCGCCCCTTATGGATCGAGATTACATGCAACTGCAACCCATGTCCATTCTCTTCTAGTTCATCTACCTCCTCCAGCGTTGTTAGGTACAGTATCTAATGCGGAGAGAAGCTATGCAACCTGCATATGTAGAGGGCGGCAAGTGAACGGAGAGGAGGGGCACTTCAAGAAGGTTAGCAACACGACATGGGGTTTACAAAGTCGTATGTACAGCAAGCACATGCCAGGCATAACATGCAAGAACAAAGGAAATCAAAGTCAAGTCCACATCGACGACGAGGTGGATCGCAGAAATCTAGTCTTTTGTGCATGTGTACAGAGGGTAGACTAAACTGGACTGAATATTAGAGTAAAATGAAAATATGTACACAAATACATGCTTGATTCCTTGATCATCGTTGTCAGGTCAGAACTTATCCATTGCCCGCTCTGGATGAATTATAGTTGACAAAAGTGATGTGAAATCAACTAATAGATAATCCATGCAGATGCAACGGAGTCAACCATTCAGGCATGCATACTTGTTTTTCTACCACAGAAAGCCAATACAGCGCATGTGATATCCAACATTGCATTGTTGACTATTACTTTTAAAGCTGAACTGTATTCAGTTTGTCAAATGAATGGTACTGTAAAAGTGCTTAGTTAAAGAGTATTCTTATGTTGATGTGATCCTAAAAAATTCTGCATGGATCTGAACATCCGATACCAAATATTAAGGTTTGAGGTACAGGAATGTAATGCAGCCATGCAGGTATAAATCTAATAGATAAATACAAATGATGCTTGAAGATGGAGCCCTCCAATGTTTCAACATCTAAAGTCCCTAATTTGTACCAAGAAAACTATACATATCAATACAGGAATAGAGTTTGCTATGTCCTGCAAAAAGGAAAGGACATGTGCAAATTTCTATCAGTATAATGATAGTTCCAAAGTAAGGAAATATGATGAAGTCAAACACGAAATGCTACCAAACTGAAGTCGAAACGTCACCCAACGCGACCCAAGAAAACCCCACAATTCAGATCTCCATAACAAAATTCAAGTAGGAGCTAACAGGAACAAAAATCATGTAAATGTTCACCCAAGAAACCATTTTTTGGACCCCTTGTTCTGACCAGTTTCTGCGGAAAGACCAATGCAATTTTGCACCCATAGGCCATAGCAATCAAATTGTATATGAGAAAAATTTCCAGGGAACACATCAAACTAAATTTAAGTAGAAGGTAACAGAAACTGATTTACCCTTCAGAAGCACACATCAAACCAAATTTTAGTAGGACCTAACGTGAACTAAGATCATTGAAATGTTCGACAAGGAAACCAGTGACTAAGCGGAACCAAGATTTCGATTGCAATGATGCCCAAGCTCCTTGCCATCTCCAACCCTTCCTTCCCCTGTCTTCTTCACCCAGCACATCTGGCCTGCATAGAAAATTAGCTTGCGTCTACTCCAGCCATAAAAGAAGCAAGCAATCCAAATTTCTTGTTAGATAATGAGCAATCAGTCCACGTACAGGAAGGCACAAAGAAGAGAAAATGCAGGACAGATGAGCTCATACGCTCACCTTGCTTGGCAGACGAGCGAGACGACGACCAGCTCGTGTTTGTAGTCTAGTAGATACACACAAGGGACGCGGAGCAGGGGATCGAATCGCTCGTCCTCAGGTCCGGTGGAGCAACCAAGCGAGAAGTGTAGCAGGCTAGCTTTTACAATGGGGGTGTCCTTGATGCTGAGGTTCGGCGGCGGCCCGGCAGCGGACGTGGACGCCAAACAGCAGCCTGAAGTCGTTCCGCCTCGCCGCGACGCGGCGGCGCGTCGGCCGGCGCGCGCGAGAGGTGGAGCTGCCCGCGCGCCTTACTTCCCGCTGGCGCCGCCGAAGCCACCGTCCGGATCCGGGCCCTCCATGAGCGGCGCGAGCGCCTCCCCGCCGCCGTGCAGCGCCGCCGCCACCTCCGCAGAGTTGGACGCCGACCTCCGTCGCGCGCGACACCTCCTCCCGCAGCGCCGAGAAGAAGCCCTGCTTCTTGTCCATGGCAGGAGACCTGGTTGCGAATACCGGAAACTTGCGCCCGCCCGCGGAATAATCCATCCTCGCGCCTCCTCAGTCGACGGACAAGGCAGTCGATTCAGGAGGCCCTTGCGGCAATCCGCTGTAGAGCTGTTCTACCCAGCAAAGGACATCGTCGGAGAGGGCAGCCGTGGTCTCTCGAACAATTCCCCTCGCGCTGGTCCCCGTCTTGACGAGGCGGCTTGCGGCGCGGAGGAGACGGCGCACGGGCTCGAGGATGACGGCGGCGATGAGATGGGGTAGGGAAGAGCTGGGAGACCGCCGCCTCTTGCTCGCCCTCCTGTCTCCTGATGACGCTCCTCTCGTGTCACGTGCTCCGTGCAGGCTGCGTCGCGCCACAAGGCCCGCTCTTCGTCTTCCCAGCAACGGCGGCCGAGGGGGAGGCGCCTTCATCGCCCACGCGCCACGCTGACCGGCTGCGTGTCGCGCTCGCCGCCACCTCATGGAGCGTGGGCCAGGAGCTCCCGGAGCTGAGCGCAGTCCCGCCGGCCTCGCGCTCGCGGACGGCTGGTCCTTTCTCCACCGGCGTTTCCTTCTCGCCGGCGCTCACCGCGGCGGCCCGCGAGAACTGCGCGTAGCTGCTCGGGGTGTCGCTCCGCGTGCTGGCCAAGGCGGGCTCTCCGGGCACGGCACAGTGGCACACACGACGACGCGCTGGCGTGACTCTCCGCGGCGCTCAGCAACCACCACACCTGCGGCGACGGCGTATCAGTTGATGACGACGCCACCCCGTCGGGGCTCGCCACAACCTCACTTGGAAGCTCGACGCACGGGCTGGCTAGAAGATGACGGCCGCGATGCCTGGAGGGGAGAGGAGAGATGGGGAGGAAGCGGCAGCTTTGGGAGGTCGGAACCGGTAGGCGCTGGGAGGGACAATTTTCTACACGCCAGGACGCGGAAGTCAATTTCTGTGCCAGAGCTCGGGGAGAATTCATGGTCAAAGAACGCGGCGCGGTCTAATTTTTCCACGCTCGGTCATGAATGACGGCAGCGGTTGAATGGCTATTTTACATTTTTTCTTCTTCACATTGATTAGGAACAAACACAGGGACCTAGCCGCATAAAAATTGAACTGATTTACTGTAGCATGGAAGTTTTTCATTACACAAATAGATCCAACGAAACAACAAGGGTTTGACTGCAACAAAAACAGGGATGCGTGTCCATATCAGAACGGCCAGACTCAAGGAATCCAACGAATCAGGAAAACAGGCGACGTGGATCACTGGAACTCAGGCAAAAGCGGTACAACATTTCTGTTGTTGCACAAATAGATCCAACGAAACAACAAGGGTTTGACTGCAACAAAAACAGGGATGCGTGTCCATATCAGAACGGCCAGACTCAAGGAATCCAACGAATCAGGAAAACAGGCGACGTGGATCACTGGAACTCAGGCAAAAGCGGTACAACATTTCTGTTGTTGGATATGCATGACATGATTGCAGAGGCAAAGGGAACTCAGACACCAGTATATTTATGAGAAGTGGAAGAGTAACACAAAGTTCGCCAAATGATCACAAGTTTCACGGGAATGAGTTCAACAATTCAACAAGGCCTTAACTATGAAATATGACTAGAGCCCTC
Organism: Eragrostis nindensis; assembly: GCA_012490785.1. NCBI lineage: Eukaryota > Viridiplantae > Streptophyta > Magnoliopsida > Poales > Poaceae > Eragrostis > Eragrostis nindensis. The sequence goes on along the minus strand of JAAXCT010000053.1, from coordinate 1,010,112 downwards.
ATACAATCAACTTCAGGGGGTGGCAGCCGACCACTCTTACTCACAACTTATCCAATGGCTTTTGATATTACAAATTGACTATACTATTACACTTGTAGCGGTGGTTTCTCTTAGGAGTGTCTCTCGCACGGCTCTTCTGCTTGCATGCTTCATTGATGCTCTTCTTCGATCTTCTCGTCGCATAAATGGTTCAAGAAGACAGCTGATCCGGCCTGAAATATTATTTTCAGAAGCAATACATGAGGAGATCGAGGCATTTCAGATCGAGACATCAAGAACTGCCTAAACACCAATATAGCGTCTATGAGGCATGTTGCGCCAAAATCATTGTCATATCATTTCTTTCTTTTTCTTCTCTTGTTCTTTTGAGCTGATGTCCATTGTAGTACTCTGAATTGGATCGACAGTACTTCTGATTCCACAAACCAAAGTGTAGACTGGATAGTGCTACTTTTATGTAAAGTTGGGTGGATTAATCAGTTGATTTTATCTTTTAAAAGTTTTAAATATACTAGCGTTAGAACATTGAATTACTCGTCCATTTAAGCATGCAGCAACCTTTTTGCGACACCGTCCGTTACAAGCCATTAAATGACACAGTATCAAGTGGCCCTTGGTACGTTCACCGCTGCCATTCAGAGCGGAACTTATTTCCTCACCGACTATTATGTGTATATGCTCTGTTGTGTTGTATATTATCTCACGCTCACCCTACATATATCCTTGCTTCCATGAGCCCCTTCTCGATGGTTTCTTTTCTACTCTAACTATTGCCCTCTCCAAATCAAATGCACAAACAAATTAAAGCAAGAGAAGAAAAGTGTCTGAAGCATCAAGAGAATTGTCATGCAATACAAAAACTGTGTACGCTACCATTACGTACTTAAATCCTACAAAGAATTCAGGTCTTTGTGAATGTGGGGCATCAGGGAGGAATACATGATGAGAAAATAGGACAAAACGGCAATGTAGTGATGTGGTCCCGTAGACCTAAGTTAAGGTGCTTCAGTTCCCAGTCATGAGACGAGTCTGCTATGACTGTGTTGTACGGCACACTGGTTGCTGAAATGAGAGAAAAAAAGATAAAGTCATCATGCCATACTTTTAATAATGGTAGTGCAGACTGTCTTAGGCATGGTTGGAGAATAACACTTGGTTGTGTTAAACTTCAATCGGTTATTAAATTCCATAGAGTTTGAGGTAGTGTCTGACAATTTTGTAATAAAACTCATATGCTGCAAATTATGGGACGTCTTGTTATCTTCATTTATCTAAAAGGAAGCATAACTTCACAGATGTATTGGCTTTCTCGGATGATATATAAATATCAAACTTTCTGCTAACCCTTCCCGAATCAGGATTAGAAAAAAAAATTAACACATCAATATTTTTTGTCCCATTGAATTCTCGTTACAGTCAGTATCAAAGTTCATATAATGTTAACTATATAGTCATCTAGCTGACTGCCCATGCGTTGCCATGGGTGTCTAAATTTCACAACGAAGAAGAGATGTAACTAAAACAAAAAACCTGCAACTTACAAATCCAAGAAATAAAATCAAGTAACAACATAACCTAAATAATCCACAAAATCCTTACACACAATGGATGCTTCGACTACAAATAAAGTAATGGGCTGCAGAAGTCAATTTTGAGATAAGTAATCATAGTGACTACAAAACCACAGGTTAATGATTTTGCAAGGACAACAAATTGCAATTTCCAGCCCATAAGAAACATGTATAAAACAAATTGCAATTAAAAAAAAAACAGTTCAGGCAAAAAAAAAAAACCTTTGCACAGCTTATGCAAGATTGCTATGCACCATTCACATAAGGATGTATTCCCAACCTAGGATCCTTTTACTTTTCTATTATACAATAAATTAATACGATTGAACAAATTAACAGATGCCGTAAAACATGTCCTTGACAATTCAGTCATCAGATACCTTGAACAAAGTTTTGGGACAGAAAAGAATTGTTTGCCAAAGCTCACTGGAAATTTCTAGACGAGATTGTAATACTGTCCATAAATGACCTAAAGGTCTTGATCTAAAGGTTTTTGCAGCAATCCATAATTGACCTAAAGGTCTTGATCTAAAGGTTTTTTTTAGCAATACTAAGGCCCTCTTTGGATCCACCTCCTAAACTTTTAGCTGGCTAATTTTACTTTAGATCCAAACATACCTCCTAAAAGTGACTAAATTTTCAGCCAGCCCACCTCCTAAACTTTTAGCCCCTAGTCACCTCAACCCTCCTAAACTTGACTAAACATATAAAAAAGGCAAGAAACACATTAAAAAGGCAAGAAAAGTCTAAAAACCAAAGATATTAGTCAAGGATCCAAACAAGTACATCCTAAAATTAGTTAGCTAAAAAATTAGCTGGCTAATATTTTAGTTGGCTAATTTTAGCCGTCTAGAGGATCCAAACAAGGCCTAACAACATCACTAGAAGTATAATTTTGTTCACAGAACTACACATAAACACTTTAGATCACCATTAATTACGCCACCATGAAAACCAAAGTAATAAGTTTACAGGATTTCAATAGTACTAGGCATAGAAGCTGAAAGAAATCATGTAATCACTCTGAAATGTTCTAGCTGGCACATACATTTATCATCCTAATAACTATATTTCAAATATCTTGCACTCAAACTTCAAGCATATATATGCTTAAAAATGCTGATACAGGTCCGGATTTGAAAATCAGACATCGTGCTTATTACATAATAGTCATAACTAGCTCATAACATGTAACGTCCCGCTCCCTGAGCTGGGCCCGCTTACACCTGGCAGCTCTTTAGGATATCAAGACTGCCTTCACAGACAAACACAAGTTTTTCCTGCGCACTTTTGTCCTCACTCGTGTGTACCCAGGAATAACTTCCCGGTCGGTCACCCATCTCGAAATTGCTTCAAGCCAAGCACGCTTAACCTCGGAGTTTTTTCGAGATTACTTTCCGGGAAAAAAGTTGCAACTTGTCGATATGAGTATTGGGATTTTGAATCTAAGTAATTTTAGTACATGACTAATTGGAACGCCACAATATTTCTGTGAATAAAGAAAATACAGGCATAGATTTTATTACTTTTACAAGTTGTTAAAAGGATACAGAGGCCCAACCTCATCACATGCAAAGCGGGTAAAACAATTACCTCGTAGAATTGCAATTTTATTGCAGTTCCTGCTCCCTCAACATAATAGCATCTCTGCTAGAGTTATGGGACTATTTTATAATAGGATGGCTGTAGGGTGAATCAAGTTACTTTTCTCAGTGTAGGTGTTCCATCTCAGCCCGTATCTCTTCACCCAAGCATGAATCAACAACCTGACTTGGTGGTATCCGGAGACTATACCGAAACAATATAGCAGTTTCAATCTGCAGAGAGTAAAGTGCGCTATTGATATGCTGAAAGATAAGTTAATGAACTGCAAATTCTAAAAGAACAATAATTGGACTTCTACGGATAGCCTCCACAACTGGAACTAAACACAAGAGTACATTTAAACAAAGATTTAATTTACTTGTTCTTGTTTTCATCTTCCTCCTACGCTACAATAACTGAATTCCATGCTAATAAGACAAACATCTCAGTGTCAAGAGCTCAAATTGTTACCTACCAAAGAAGTAGGCCATGACATGATGCAGGGATGTGCACAACCGTCAGTTTTTGTATATATGAGTTTTTCCAGCTTCAAGGATAGGTACAACAAGGCAAAGTAGAATCTCTAAATGTCTCCCAAGTTGACAAGTACACAATGCCATCAAGTATGTCCAAAACTTTGAGCGCACCATGATCATCCGCGAGCCCTCGGTAGCCTGAACGAAGCAGTGAAGAACCACATCCTCTCAACGGGATTATTTTTTTTTCCTTTTTTTTCTTTTCATGAGGCGGGCCATCAGAGGGGCCCGTCGGTGCCACCGTGGCGGCCTGGGAGCGCAGAGGCACGAGGAGCCGAAAGGCTCAGGCCGGCTCCCAGAGTGCGCGCGCAGCGGGTCGAACCCGGGCGGGCAGAGCTCACGCCGGAGCTCTTACCAACCGAGCTGTGCTCGGTTCGCCTCTCAACGGGATTATAGTCTCAATCATCCACTTGTCGACACCATTGGCGGCAAATGCTCTGCGGAACATAACCATAAGCGTGAATTCAATTGCGTCAAAAATGCAGAGCTTTCCATCCTTGGCACCCCAAGCCTGGTAAAGGTGCCTTGCCCCTTCAAGATCTCAGCATTAAGCACCACCATGGGCTCCGAGTCAGCATCAAGGCAATAAAAATAAGCATAAAAGAATGTGGCATGCAGCATCAGTAGCGGCGCGCGGGAAGCAGAGGAAAATGGGACTGAGCATCGTCGCGCGGGACCAGGTGAAAGGGCGTGCGTGGGAGTCCAGGGCAATCCGGTCAGTGCTAGTCCAGGGCAATCCGGTCAGTGCTGGCCTGCTGGTCGTGCTTACGGTTTACTCCAGCCAACAGCCATTAAAAACAGACTACATGAATGCCACAGCTAGATTACAAACTGAGATGGCCAGCTAAAGGATCCAAACAGAACCTATCCAACCACACTCCACAAGCATGCACTAGACAAGCTGCACTGCAGGTAGCGCAAACGGAAAGGTGACTGTACGCTCCAGTCTAATCCACCTAGTCTTATCCTAGTACTAGTATGAAGGCACGAAACGGACTAGATATGCCAACGCGTGGATGCCGGGACATACTTGGACCAGAATTCCTAATGCATCCCTTTCCCATCCAATCCTCTTTTTTTTTTTTGCGATGGCCATCCAATCCTCAAAGGTCATGAACGGCTCAGTTATCGATGCCATGCATATGTGAATCCGGCATTCTTAATCCTGAGTTCTTGTGTTTATATAGGAATTGAGTGTTGGTCTTGGTTGGTTCCTTGAGACGAGTATCTTGTATATACAGAGTTCCCTTGCACGGGTAGATGAAATAACTCGTATTACTATTCTTAAGCGTGTGGCAAGTGAGCGAGTTATAAATGGCTGACATGCATGTGCATCTTTCTTCATTATAGTGGGAGGGTGACAAACAAAGTCCTAGAGCGTCACTTTTATATTTTGTTCACACATCCTATGTCTCCCACCCCTGCTCCATGTTCGACATAAATCAGGTAGAAAATAAATAGAGAATTTGAGGTGTATGCTTGCGCATCGACTTCAATCAGATGTTTTTACAGCACAAGACCTAACATTAACGATCACGGGGTCCCTGTATATAAAGATTTTAGGTTGCGGAAATTGTTAAACCTGCATAATTTCTTACTGTACAGTGTACACAACAACCGGAAAGGATATCGCCAATGAACCATATTGTGACATCCCATGTCACTGAGCCCAAAACACTGCACAAAAACTCTCCAAACTGAAATGAAGCAAGTCCAAATCAAATTTGAATTCGAAATCAATTATTCAAATAAATGTCAAACCTAAGCTTGTGAAACAATTCAAAATTCCAATAACAACTTGACCCAACCAAAAATTCCTATGAAAGCTCATCAGAAAAGAGAATTTTGGTGATTTTACCAAGATTTTTGAAATTCTGTAAGGCCCTCTAAAAATTCAGTGAAGTGAGCACAAACTGCTGCCTTCCTGAATTTTTGTTTCCAATTCTGTTGCTGAAAACCCCATGGTCCCAAAAGGAAAGTTGGACCTGGATGTCTAATATTTTATCCCAGAATGTTTGGTGATTTTTGGAGCTCTGCAGTATCCTGAAGAATTCAGCAAAGATGGCTGGATTTAAATTCCAAACAATTGTTCAAACAATTGTCAAACCTTGGCTTTTGAAAGATTTCAAAATTTTCAATGACAGCTCGGGCAACCAAAAATAGCAGTGGGTGCAAATAAAGGCGAAAGAATTTTCATGAATTTTTGGTGATTTTATAAATTCATCTTGCTGCCCAAATAAATCCTCAAAGCTTAGAAAGCAGCCAAATTTGAACAGCTGCCATTTCAAATCTGTTTGGAATTCAGATGTGCATGTTGGCCAGTTTGAAGTTCAGCCCAAGCGCTTTTGAACGAGACCAGTTTCACCACTTTTGGAGGTCGTTTACTAGTCGAATTGGTGTGCACAAAATTGGGGAAAACCAGTTTTTGAATTAATCGGGAAAAAGAGAAGATGCCCGCGGGCCCCACCTGTCAGCCTCTTTGGACCCCGCCGGCAGAACGCGCCCGCCGCGTGGACGCCGGCGTACGGCTTCGCCGTGCGGCGCCCCTGGCCCGCTCCTCGGCACCGACAAGGCGTCAAGACGCGCTCCTCTCCTCGCTCTCCCTCTCTCGGTCTCTCTCGCGCCGCTCTCCCCCACCCCAAAACCTAGCCGCCATTCCCCGCCGCCGCAACTCCGCCGTCGCGCCACCGCTGCGGCGTCTCACCGCCGAGCCGCTGGGCCTAGAACTCCTCCCTATCAACCTCAAGCTCCCTAAGGCGTCGCCCTGGCTCCCTCAGCAGCGAACAAGTCCAATCGAGCCGTCCTCCCCAACTCCGGCCGCTCGAGCTCACCTCCTCGCCGTCGTCGATTCGTCGCCCTCGGTGAACCCCTAACCGATTTTTCGCGCAGGATAAAGACTCTTGACTTTGCCCGCGTGCCTAACCTCTGTCTCTCTCCGTTCCGCCACCCAGGTCGTCGGGATTCTTTTCCCCGCCGCCGTCAAGCCGCCGAGGGGCCGCGCCGGTGAACACCCTTCCGGCCGCCTCCACGTGTCTTCATTGGCCGCCTAGAACCGCGTCGTCACCATCAAGCTCGGGCCTGTTCAAGAACTCCCGGACGTCTTCGCCGTCGGCCGGAACGCCGACGAGTCGCCGCCGCTCCGCCACCCTCTCGCCGCCGAACCACCTCCAGACCTCCCCGCAGTGCCCCACCTTAACGCCCAGGTCCGCCTCACTCTCCTCTCCACGATTCTGCTTCAAGAATTCGACGCCCGACCCTCGTCTCGCCGGAACGCGGCCATGCCGCCGCCGCCGTCGCGCCGGCGCCGCGCGCACTGCTACAGTGCCGGCTGGATCCGTTTTCCTTTTTCCTGAAATTCGGCCGACTTTGTAAAATCACTAGAAAATATACAATTGGAAAAATATGAAACCAATTTTGTTAGATTTCTTGTAGCATTATCTACCGGGAAAAATGTCAAATCACATAAATCTGTTCATCTGTTTTCTAAAAATACTTATGTGTCAATCCTTGTTTAATTTCTAATAAATTCTTTGTTAATCCATAAATTATGAACTCTTGCATGCTTATAAGTCACCTGGTAACACACCTACAGAACATTTTTCCGCTGTCAATTAATGCTTAATTATTTTCTTATGATTTATTTAATCCGCTATATTGTTTAAATTGTTATAAATAATCCGTATTACAATAAATCACCAAACTTCACTATAAATCACTTTCGGTGGTGCTCTTCACCAGAAAAATGCCACTGGACACAAATTAATTTTCAAAAATTTAAATTAATTTAATTAACCCTCTTAAGTTAATTTATGTAATTAACTTAAACAAGAGTTAATGAAGGAAATACTTCAGACGAAAGTATAATTAAACTTAATTGCATCATTTCATTGCATCTAACTTGCATTTCCTTGTTATGACATATAGCTCTCGAGGTGATTCCGGAGCAGCTGGAGGAGCAGGATGCCGGGTAGATCAGGAGGAGACACCAGATTTCCTATAGTAGCTAACCTCACCCTTGAGCCAGGCAAGCCCCGGTGCATTCTGTCCTATATTTCCGTTTTTCTTTTATCACTACGTATGAGGTCTAGGATGTTTGTGCACTAGGTTTATAGGAGTTGATTGGAACCATAGAGCTGCATTAGGATTACCCTTCCTGGTTACCTTTGATCTTCTTGTTAGCAGTGTTAGGCTTTTGTCGATCGTTAGCTCGGCTATGCTTAGCTGCTAGTGATCGGTAGAAGTCGAGTGGTAGGTCCCACTCGCGAGATAGGATGATGACACCCTGGTTTGTACTAGAAGAATTATAGGTTGTTGGAGACCGGACGGGGATTTTTTGTATATGACGAATTGGGAAGGCTGGGCCTTCACGGTGGTAGCCCCGTCTGTGTCGATTAAGGACCGTTCGTTGTTGGCCCTATTGAGCAAGTTTGACTTGTACTGATTCACATGCTGGTGATATAGGCACCAGTAAACCGACATAGCTTAGCAACCGTGGGGACGAACCTTACCCTGCTGCTACGGGGGAATGGGACAACCCGCGGACAACGGCGGGGCCGGGTGTCGCGTGGGAGTGGTCCTCATATTTCGCCGGGAGCAGCAGCTAGATTTCGGCCTTGTGGGGGCTTTGTGAAAGGTTGCCATATGTGGTCTGTTCGCGGGCGCATATGTCGTGTGGTCAGGTTTCTCCTGCAGGATGTACATCGATGCCGCCGCTCTCGGAAATGAGCACCCTTGTTCAGTGCGCTACATCGTAGTGTGATTATGGATGATGATGATGTATATATGATTATTGCTTTACTTACTGTATTTACTGTACTATCTACTTGCCTGATTATCTTACTTGCCTGTTTAGTTGTTAGTTGCAAAACTTGATACTTGGTTAATTACTTAAATTGAGCTAAAACTTGAAAGTAAGGATCAAGTAATTAGTGTCTTTTTGCAACTTTGAGTCAGCCTACCCCTTGTAGCCTTTGCATGCTAGGAGTCCGGCTGTAGTTGGCCATGTTGACGGGTAAGTCTTGCTGAGTATTAGTTGCTCAGGGTTTGGCTCTTTATGTTTTTGTACAGGTTTGTCTTGCTTCCGCTGTCGTCTTGGTGGAGTTCCAGCAGAGATCTTCTCCAGGTCCACATCGTAGGGCTTCGATGTGGGTCTATGTATCATCGAGTTTAGATGTAATTTCAGACTTCCGCTGTGCTACTCACATGTTTTAAATCATTTAGACGCAATGTAATAACTTAAAGATGAAAAATTTGTGTTTTTATGTGATGTACTATCTGTGTCTGTTCATCAGCACTTCCGACTCGATCCTGCGAAAAGCGGTAACGCTACACATATCTTAGCAAGCAATAGATTCTACAGTTCAGCACCCATTGGAAGTCGTTAAAGCTACAGAGAAGGATCTTCGTGGCAGCTCAAACTAGATCTCTCATGTTTCCAAAAATAATCCTACTGCTCTCGACCCTGGGGGATCTAGCGAAATCGCAAAACTGTCTTTTCTTTCAATGGATGATTGAGGGTCTCATGACTGATGGACAAAGCTAATTCCACCGAATGAAAACCTCCACTGTCTTGCACCAACCATGTCCAGTAAATCATCGGCTCCAACTCCTGATGCATCTCATCCCTATCATAAACTCTACCGTTACCACCAGCTATGCTGCATGTCCTTGGTGTTGCGTTGTGCTCCTGCACACAGGAGACGTGAGCTCAGTTGGCCGTTTCCTGCATTTTTATTAAGGGTTCGCGCTATGCATATGTAACCAAGACCTGTAATTTAGTGATTCACCAACCACGGTCCACAAGCAGGCACCTAGCTACCTCGACCATGTATTAAGCATGGGGTATATAGTACAAATAATGGTTTACTGCAAAAGCCATTGCACATTGCGTCCTCCTCCTCGTCCATCCTCTTTGTTTTTCTAGAAAAAAAATTAACATATCATCTCGACATGTTGACCATAAGGTGATAGCGCAATTCATAAATATCCATGTCATTAAACCATGGATGTAATGTGGTGGTGATCCGGTTGTACAGTACTAGTTTGTTACAATATAGATAAATCGCCATATGATCTTCAATGTCTTATTGACCTTGCGTGGCGCAACATGATTTTTCAGAGAACTGATGAAATTTCAGGAGACTTTAAAAATGTACTGCACTGTGACACCATTCTGACATAACTTGAGTTGTGTTTTTAGGATAATTATTCATTTCCCAACAAAGTTTGTAAGATTCGAAATGCACTAGTTCTAACTTGCCAGCAAACTAGCCTTTCTCTGCCTTCTGCAGAAGGACCATGCATGGCGCTTTGCAACTCGGCAGCAGCAGCGGCGGCAATGCAGGTTGCTGTACATGAAAAAGAAGGAACCTCACCAGAGTATGGCGAGCTCAACCCATTAGCTCAGGTCGGCAGCACATCAGTGGAGTCTTGGCTCAGCTCGAGGATAAACGGCTGCCCGTCCAGAACGAACTCTTGTAGCCTAGGAGGATATGCACAAGTTGAATTTTCATGAGTTCAACTTAACTTCCATAATTTTATAAACCCCAGTGTAACTCGTGATATGAATTATACTGGTTAGTAATTAGTTCCAGGCCTGTGTTTTATGGAAGAAAATTGGGTCGCTTCTCATTGCTTCCTTTCTTATTTTATTCAGCGATTGAAATTCAGTACCATTGTGATTTTTTAACTGCATGAAAAAATTCAGAAGCATGCTCATTGCTATGGCCAGACATATTCCGGTGTGAGGGTGGCGGCGCAACTAGAGCAGGAACGTGGGGCGACGGCGGCTCGAGAGAGAAATTAATGGAACCATTTTTTTCCTACAAGAAAAATGATTATTAGCCACCAAAGTATTTGGTCACTATATATGTATTATTGGTCACAATAGCTATTTTGTCACCAACAAATTTGGTCATATTTTGGTGGCTAAAATCTTTAGTATATATTGACCAGCAATTGCATATATTGGTCACTAAAACTATATAGCAACCAACATAATCTTGGGAACTATATACAACATTGATCACTAAAACCGTATATCCACCATAAATCTCAAACTTGATCACTATTGATCAACTTTTAGTGACCAACAAAGAAAAAAATTTCTTGGTCACTAAAACGTGGTGACTAAAACTCTATTTTCTTGTAGTGTCTTGATTAAATCTGATTGCATACCCCTTTATTTATAGGGAGGACTCGATTTTTTCTCCTTTTTTTTAACATGGGAGGACTTAATTTGATTGACAAGAAAACTCTAAAGAGATATAAAACCAACTCTATCTTTATTTTCCTAATCCAACTCTATTTTACTAACTTAATTAACCTCCAATTTCTAATCCTAGCGCGGCCGCACCTTGGGCCGGCGGCCTGTCCATGGCTCGTCGCGGGCCGTCGCCGAATCCTTGCTGTCGGTCGCGCTTCGACCCATATAACACTCATGCTGATTCTCAAAATATATATATATATATAACACTCATGCTGCTTGTGCAGTCCTGGACTGAGTCACGAGACAACTGTTCTGACTAGTCGATCAAATTCTAAAAGAAAGCAGTGTGCCATCGTGCCACAGTTTAGGCCTTCCAATCTCGGAACCAAACCAAATTCCTACTGTCTCCTATTCCCATCCGAAGCTTGGTAGCTAGTCATCCACAGCTCAGTTGTTAAAAGAATCTACCGATCTTCTGACTTTTTATGTGCAGAGAGGTGAGTGTTTTTTTTTGATCGGTTACAGAGAGGTGAGTGTTGATCTCAATATATTTCTGCCTTGAGCGTCTCCTGTCTATGTATATAGAGTTCCTTTGCACGGCCATGATCAAGAACTCTAGTCTTCAACACAAAGCAACTAACGGAGTCCTCGCAAAAAAAAAAAAGAAAGAAACTAACGGAGTTATAAATTTTACATGTGCACAATTTCTCTTTTCTTCACCATTTGTGTAGTAATGTGTTTTAGTTTATACCAGCCAGCATACGTGCATGGCACAAGAGTAATCTTGATTTAGTTGTAACCAGGTCCATTTAGATGTTTATGGGTTTTTAATTGAAGAAACATACAAACTTATTAAGAACAATAACCAATAAGTGCATCGAATGTATGTTGCCACGCTTGTCTCCTACTCCCTCCAGTTCCAAAATTCTTGTCGTTTTAGATATTGGCACGGTCTCCGAACATAACTTTGACTAATAGTTTTTCTATAAAATACTTATAAAGTATAATTGAAGTGTACTTTTATGAAATCATATTTCAATACAAATTTACTAATATCATTTTCATATTTGTAAATTTAACACCTAACATAAAATTTGTAGTCAAAATTTTAAAACATTGACTTAGGACAACCTCAAAACGACAAGAATTTTGGAACTGGAGGGAGACACACATTTTCTTTTCTGATAATGAAAATTTTGCATTAATCCCATTCTGGCCCTCAAGAAGGCTATAACCATTTTTTTTTTCAGGGGTAACGGGCTCTTCATTCATTAACTAGCATCATAGTTACAATCTGCATCTAAAATACCCTGTAACTGAGATAGAATTTCAAGTCCCCACTGAACAATCACACGATTACAGGATACCTATCCAGCACAATTTAGTTGTAACAAAAACAAATTTAAACTCATCAAACAGAGACTCTAACTCCTTCATGCGTTGGATATGTGGAGTAATCACTGATCGACGGCTTTCTCAACTGTGCCAAAGTGTAACCAGATGCTGGCAATCGGTCTCCAGAATCAATCCTCGCAGCCCCGATCTACCGGCCAATTCCATAACCATTTCGCATATCCCCCAGAGCTCCTTCCTTCATGGTTACGTAGGATGCTCCCGTGGCACCGGTATGGGAACTCTCAAAAACTGCTGCAGGTCACCTCCAAGAAACGTTCCTCTACCGCGGACGAGGGTAGGACTTCCAGGTATGCAGTCACGGAACCGACCCAACTTCCTACTGTCTCCTATTCCCTTCCAAAACTCGGTGGCTATTCATGCATGCACAGCTAGTTGTTAATGGAATCTACCGATCTAGCATGCTCACTTCTGACTTTTTAATGTACAGGGAGATGAGTGTTGGTGTCAACTTCTGCGTTGAATCTCCTGTATATATATATGGAGTTCTTTTGAACGCTAGGATCAATAACTCTCTATTCTTCAACGCGTAACAACTACCCAGGTTATAAATACATTGAGATGTGCGCATTTCCTATTATTAGTGGGAGGGGATGAAACAAAGGCATAGATTCTTTTTTTTTTTTGAGTATTTGTGTATGCATGCCAAGTCCTGTGCCCCTGCTCGGTTCGATTATATATTTTCTCCCATTTCTGTATCCTACCAAGATGAGCTTGTATACATATTTTTGATACTAGCAAGCTATAAGTATATGTATATGGAACAAGACTTATCTCAATTTAGTTGTATATGAATATTTGAAGTTTTACAGAAAAACATGGAAAAATGTTTTAGAATGATTTCAAGTTAGTGCTTCGAATGCATGTTGCCACACTTGTCTCCTGCACAAATGCATATGAATATCTTTAGCTTAATTAATTCTTCATGAATGAAAAGATATGTATATATTCTAACTAGTAAAGCTCGATGACTTCTGAAATAAATATGACAAACGGATCGACATAAAGCAGAGAGAAAGAAACAGAGAATTCAGCTTTGTGCCTTCAGGTGTTCATTGGTTTTTGGCACGAGACCAGAAATTAGTGATCAAGGGGTCCCCGTGGTTAGTGATAGAGTTTTCATTCTGTTGTATTTGTCAACGTACAAAGTTTCTTAATGCATGCAGAACCCGAGGACGGGCTGATCTGATTGGAGTAGAGATCTCCACCGTCATGCACCCCATCCCTGTCATAAGATCTACTCCCCGTTTTTAATTATATGACGCTGTTGACTTTTTTGTTAACTTTGACCAACAATATAGATTTAAATAATTACTTTTTGAATGTTGAAATGAATATTATTGGATTCATCATCAAAAGAATTTTAAGGTTAACTTATACACTTAGCTATTTACAAAAATATTTTGAATAAGACGAACGGTCAAACGTAACAAAAAAAATCAACGGCGTCATATATTAAAAAACGGAGGGAGTACCATTTTACCACCAGCCATGCAGTCGGTGTTGCCTTGCGTTCCTTTGCACAAGCAACATGAGCTCAGTAGTCCTCGTCTTTGCTTACATTTTTATTCAGGGTTCGCGCCATGCATATATGTGAGGACACAGATTGACCAAGAGATCAAGACCCGTGATTAACTGATTAACCAAGGAGTGTCCAGAAGCAGGCATCTCTAGCTATTTTGACCAAAACAAGCTGCAGGTGACCGACCCAAAGGTGATCGATCACTCCGGTCTCATCTACCTATATGAATTCATGAAACCAACCAGACATGCCAACACGTACCCGAATCTATAATATCTATGTAGGTCATACCCACTAACTTTTCTAAAGCTCAATCCTCACTGTGCCACATCACCTAAATAATCTAAGCTATCAATTTTTTTTTCGATTTAACTTTATGTGTTGCTTTCAGCCATTGGATTGGGTTGCCCCTTAATCTGCTCTCAAGCAAAAGCCAGAACTGCCAAACTACTCCCGGCCACCACCTGAGTTATTTTTCATTGGAACCACCACCTCAGCTCAAACTGCCCAACACACACTTAATCACACATCTCTCCTGACTATTTATGTTCTGTAACTGTTGCGTCCAGGAAACACTGAACTTCCCCTTCAATTATGCATTTATATTCCTATATTGAATTGATTGTACGCCTGCAGTATTTGTGACTGCTCCCAAGCCTTCTTCCTTTTCCACCGGCTCATGCCTTTGCCCAGCACTTACACCACCTCCAGCCCCTGTGTCCTCTGTTATGTTCTAAAGTCGTTGGCAAATGAATCATGGGTAAGCACCTAGATACAATTCGTGGTTTCTGTGAAAAAAATCCAAATCAGTCCTCTAATCCTCTTGATTTGCGGCACCATATTTTTCTCTAAAATAGCATGTTTGTCACTTTACTCAGATTCATCGTATTTATATTGATTCACTGCTCCGTATTTCAACATAAGCATCTTCAGATTCATCATGTTTACGTGCATTCAGTTCTCCCTGTTCCAAAATATGCATGCCAATGACCTTATCCTTTCTCCATTAATTTGTCTCTATCACCACTCATATTCCCTTATCTGCTTTGTCGCATTGGCAGATTAGAAATGCAACACTCGCTCCATATCCAAGTTATCTTCCATAGAGTATAGATATGCAATAATAATTTTCAAACACTGCATTTTGGTTCACTCTAATCCTATATTGATCTCAGGAAGCTTACTTTCTCAATTATCCAATAAGACTTCCTTCTTTAATTTGATTCTGATTCAACAATTTTGAAATTGTTTTGAGGTATGTATAATCAGACCATTTTTGCTCAACTTTTTTCCATATGACTTTTCATTTGAGCTGTCCCCTTTGCAATCTCCTGTTGAATCTTCAGCTACCATCAGCTGGTAGCCATAAACACTCTCTTTTCCTGCAATTATTAATATCTTGAACTATATATTGGCTTAGACCTCCATTTTTGCTTTCTTATACTGCTTAACTTGACCTATTTTTCTCTTATAAGTTGCCTGCTTATTAGCAATTCATGCCCTCTTTCTTACAACATACCGTACATTTCAGCATTCCATATATTGTCTTAATATTCTTAGGTACTTCTATTTAGCAGTTTCTAGCCAACTTTAAGAAGACTGAGGGAGTATCAACTACCGAATGTTTCTGCATATTCCACCTTCCAAATGTTTTTTTTTAAGTTATTCACTTGCTTTCAAATTGTGCCTCAAATCCCGCAGCAACGTGCGGGGGATTCACCTCGTTCCTAATGTCTCCCGTTCCCATTCGATCCTCAAAAGTCCGGCACAGCTCAGTTAGCAATTAATGCCATATGCGAATGCAGCATTCTGACTTCACCTGAGTTTTTATGTTTACGTAGAAGGAGAAGGACGAGATGAGTGTTAGTCTTGGTTGTTGCCTAGTCTCTTGTATATAAAGAGTTCCATTGCAAGGCTAGACGAAATAACACGTATTTTTCAGCCCAGGCAAGTAATCGAGTCATAAATGGTTGGCATGTGCGCGTTTCTTAGTGGGAACGTAAGAAACAAGTCCTAGAGCATGATTTTTTTTTTATTTGTGTACGCGTCCCGCGTCTTGCGCCCTTCCTCCATGAGGGCATCTACAGTAATTTAAAGGCAACCTTCTGTTGTGAACTCATGCTTTGGTGGTGAACGGCCCGCGAGAAGTTCAAGTTCGAGGCCGTGCTTGGCGACCCCATGGCGGTAGATTGAATGGGATCTCAAGAGGAGGAGGGCATGCATGGCGGCATCGTGCGGGGGGCTGTCACCGCAGGAAATCTGGGGGACTAGTCCTCAACTCTCATCGACGAGTACAACGACGGCGGACCTGTTGTTTTCACGTGGGAGCACTATCCAGTGTCATCTTTTTGTGAGACGACGGCAACATTTTCTCTTCTCACCTGTACATGTAGGATGATTGTGTTGAGGTGACGCTATAGAGACGGCTAATTAATTGGCGCTGTAGATGTCTTGATGGATTATCCTCGCGTATTTCTGTATACATGCATTGTGTTTTTTACTAACTAGCTTATGTGTATGTAACACGAGTGGTAACTCAATTGATTAGTAATCACAGCTAACTAGATGTATATGCATGGATTTATCATTGAAGAAACATACAATGCTTTTCGGTAGAAAGTACCTGTAGCGCATCTTATACATTCATCTTTACTCCTTATTATGGGGCATCTGACTCCACAATCTGCCCCGCGCCCTCTCCCAACGAAAAAATAGCGCCGACAGGTGGGCCACCCTGCTCGCGCGCCCGGCGGCTCTGTCCGTGTCGCGGTGTTCTTCGGCTCTCCCTTCTCCTTCCCGAACTCTTCTCAAGTTCTTACGTACTCTCCCTCTCTCTCACTATACCCTAGCCGCCATCCCCTACAAATCCGGCCGCCGCCGCCTCTGGAAGCTAGCGAAACGGGGATATGGAGAAGCCTGTACCTCGTGTGTATCGATACCCATGGTGGCGGCGGCGGCGGCAGAAAGCTTCGTTGCTTGGGCGCCGCCATCGAGGCCGCCTCACCACCACGCGAACTGCCGCATAGCTCCCAATCTCGGACGGCCGTCCCCGGTCCCAATCCAGATCGCACTCCCGGACCCTAGCCTCACCCCCCGTCGCTCGCCCCCAATTCTTCCGCGCACCCGCTCAGCTTCCTGCTCGCCCCTTCCCAATCCAAGCAATTCCCGCTCGATCGAGGCGTCACCACAGCTCCACGCTCCATCGAGGGCATGAGCACAGACAACAATGACGGTGTGGCCCCCTCCACGGCCGCGAAGGAGCGTCTCCAAGACTGCCCCCTCCCTGGCTCCTCGATCCATGGCGCCAGCCCGCCCCTAGCACAGGGTTGTCTCCAAGACAGTGCCAGGATTCTTTGAAGTAGAGAAGAACGTCCCCCAACAATGGAACAAAGAAGATGAGAGCTTTCCTTCACTGGCTATTGGGTACACGATCTCTCTCTCTTTACCCCAAATTTCTTTTAAGCTTATTGGATCTGTAGCGGTGGCGGATGGTTGGATGATCCCAGATCTTTACCCCAGATTTTTTTGAAGAAGTTTATCTCGTGGTGGCGGATGGTCCCATATCGATGCCTGGCAGCAAGTACGACCCATAGCGGCCCCTGAAGCAACTTTCCTGGTAAGAATGCAAGCACCAAGGCAACCGCTCCTACAACCCTGGCTGCAATGTACAGACCTTATCGTTTCCTTTTTCTTTTACGATACGAATCAGGGCTAATGGCTCACAGATTTACACGGCTCAGACCTCACCGATTTTGTGTGGTTATGTTTGTGAGTGATTTTTCCTCTAACGTTCATGGAACATATACTGAATTTGTGCTAACTAATGTTTGTGTTTTTCACATAAGAAGAGCTGTAGTTAGACTATTTGTGTTATCCATTAGAATAACTAAGATAAAGCAAGATTAAGTATGCTTGATCACTCCAACAATCCTTGGCATCAGAAAATTTGTAGTACGACAAATTGAGCATTATAGATGTGATGTTTCATCTGAAATGGTTTAATTGCTTCCTTAATTTTTTTATTAAATTATTGAATAGCTTCCACATGTTCTTAATCTACCTTCCAATTTATATTATGTTTTATTTGCTACAGTTGGCTGGCTGTTGATCAATGAGCGGTGTGCTTGACATAAAGGATTGTGGACAAAGGAGGGACGAGGGAGGCAGAATGGAAGGGTGATGGGAGGGAAAACGGCATGCAAATTTTATCAAAACATCTAGGTAATAACTTGAGCATCTTTCGTAATTTGTTCGCATGATTTAAATTTTTTTGCTGATACCGGATTATTATTGCTCCCTGTTGAATTGGTTCGAGCGGTGGCAATGTACACCTGTGGCATGTAATTTTTGCATTTGCATTAATCAGCTTTCTTTCGCTAAATGTGTACTACTTTTGCTATACCGTTTCATCAACAGATGGTTCAACTTGAAATTGCCCGGTTGTTTTAGAAGGCAATGAGCCCATGAGGGTGAAGCTACTTCAGTTGACTGTTAAGTTCTATCGACCTATTGTGACTTATGATTTCTGCTATCGATAGTGTCATCTCATGTTGCAATGTCAATTCTGGATTGGTTTGCATGATTGCATCAGGGGTTGCAAATATAGCATCATCATCTGATTATTCCATAGTGAGGCTACTTTGTTAGATCGAGCTGCCAACTTTCTTTTCATGTACTACTGATGCATTTCACTATTTGATTCATGACTGATGAAACCATCTAAAATTCCCTTTGCCTTTTTTACACCTGTGAAGAAAAGGATGAATATGAAATCTCTCTTAAAAAAAAAACAGTAATATGTGGCTTGGATTTTGTATGGGTTTTGATCGGACTTGTTGGGGTTCAATCTGATCTGGATTAGCATAGAGAACAGAGCACATTAGATGCTGAATGTATTGCAACTCCGATGTACGTTAAAGTAATGCATGAACTTCACTGATATTTTAGTATGACAATTATTATGATCTTCATTGCCGTGATCCATGGCCGGTTTAATAGTAAATTTATAACGGCTGTGTGTTCCTCCTGTATTTAAAATTTCTATTTAAAATAATTGATCATGTGCATGTGATTTGTAGATGCTATGCCACTTGCGTTTCAGGTTGCCTCCATCAATCCACAGAAAATTGTAATCGCCTACCTACCTATTAATGTATCATGATCAAAACTCTTTTTTATGAATGCTTTTGTGGACTGACTGGTTGTTTTACTTGAAACACCTTGTGAGATGACAGCCTGAGGGGCATCCATGCTGCAAATGAAATTGGAATACCTACTATCCTGAATCTCACATCTCACATCTGTTTATTGTTGGATATTTCTTTGGTTTGCTGTGTGTGAATGTAATGCTAATGTATAATTTTCGTCGAAGTTAAACTTACAATCAATCTATGTGTTGTTCCTAATGATAATGCAGAGGCTATTCCCATGCTTGAAATACAATCTATCTCCAAATTGCAATTTTTTTCAAACATCTTTCCTTTAATGAGGCTCAAGTTTAAAATACAAACTAGGACATCATATCTTTAAATTAGGTTCAAGTTTACTGCACAGATTGGTTTTCTTTGCACCTATAATTCTTAAATGGCAGGTTTGTTCTGCATATGTATGGAGTCGGGTAGTGCAAAGGAAGGAAATGCAAGCAGACGTGAGCCTGCACAGATTGATTTTCTTTGCACCTATGATTCTTAAATGATTAATTTGATCATTAATCACGGGACATTGAGTATTTTGATCCTTAATCACTCGATCACTTCATGTAATTTTGCTTTACTATAGAGCACTGTAATTTGAATTGTTAGGTGTTCAATAGATTTATTTTTACATCTTTTTCTGATTAGCCCGTGGCATCGCACGGGTACTTTTGCTAGTATGGATTTATTTAGCTTAGTTCTTCATGAAAGAAAAGAACTTTTTGCTATAATCTATCTCAGTATGTTCTAATAGTCCTTCCTTTTAGATTTGTCTTTTTAAAAAGAAAAGTTATGTATTCTAATTAAGTTGCAACGTTCGATTTCTTCTACACTATATGCAAAAGAAAGAGAGACTTTAGGTGTATGCTTATGCATCACTTCAGATGTTCATCACAGCGAGAGACCTAACATTATTGATCAAGGGGTTCCTGTCCTATATAAGAATTTCTGTTGCTGAAATGGGTAAACCTACATAGTTTCTTACTGTACACAACAACCGAGAAAGGGTAAAGCCATTGAACCAAATCTCAAACATTAGGTTCTGCAGTTCAGTCACCCATGGGAAGTCGTTAAAGCTTGGGAGCAGATTCTTCGTGGCAGCTCAAACTAGATCTCTCTTGATACAATGAATAGACCTACTGCTCTTGTCTGGACGAACTGCCGAATTGGACTAACCATGGATGGTAGAGTGTCTCATGACTTATGGACAAAGCTTATGCAATCTAGCGGAGGCCTCCACCGTCAAGCACCAACCATGTCCAGTAAATCACCAGCTTCAACTCCTGATGCGTCTCATCCCTGTCATAAACTCTACCGTTACCACCAGCTATGCAGTACTACTTGCTTTCCTGCGCACATGGGACTTGAGCTCAGTTGTTATCGTCTTTGCCTGCATTTTAATTTATTCAGGGCTCACGCTTTACATATGTGAGCACACAGATGGACCAAGACCAGTGATTTACTGATGCACCAACCAGAGTCCACAAGCATGGGTCACACAGTACTAATAATACTTTAGTGCAAAAGCCATTGCACGTTGGCTTTGGGCCACGCTCATGTCACACCAGAATTCCCTCTTCCTCTGCGTCCCCCTCCTCCATCCTCTTTTTTTTTTCCTATAGAAAAATAACGTATCATCTCGACATGTTGACCATTATTAGGTGATAGCAATTCATAAATATCCATGTAATAAAACCATGGATTAGGTTCAAAAACATTAAAGAGCGATCTCTATTATTGCATCTGGTTGTACAGTACTAGTACGTTACAATAGAGATAAACATGAGCTGACAAATCACCATATGATCTTCAATGTTTTATTGCACTTGTGTGGCGCAACATCTGACGGGCCACACACAAAGTGACTACTGGCCAGTTCTCACAGTTTGATGAACTAATAAAGATATCATCAGCGTTATACAG
Source organism: Eragrostis nindensis (assembly GCA_012490785.1). Lineage (NCBI taxonomy): Eukaryota > Viridiplantae > Streptophyta > Magnoliopsida > Poales > Poaceae > Eragrostis > Eragrostis nindensis. The sequence goes on along the minus strand of JAAXCT010000053.1, from coordinate 989,164 downwards.
TGTATCTATTGAGCTCCTGGTTCGCTTGGAAATGTCTTCTACATCCATATTTATATCGTATTACATTTCTGTGAGACCTACATATCGTCGAGCTTCCCATGCAAATTTCAGGCACCTGTCCTCCCCCTCTGTTCTCCCTCTTACCAAATTAAATGGTTAAGCAAAATAATTTGCTTGACTTGCAGTTTTCCAAATTAGTTCATAAACTAGCAAATCATCCAGCTCCGTGTGATGTAAGTACACCTGTATACAGGACTTCAATACAAATCTTGGGCATTGCAGACGGATCATAATAGCTGGCCTCGGCTTCATTGTGTTACCCACGAGCTAATCCGAAAGATGACGTACGCGCCTAGCATTTGCCGGGTGTCACTCCAGTGCCAACGCCTTAAAACTGGATGACCCAGACTTTTTTACTGCAACTTCTACTCGAATTTCCCGTGCATCCCATCCTCCCCCTTGACACTCATGCATGCTGTATTGTTAGTCTGAGTGCAAAGGAGATGGCCGTTGGTTGCGACTGTTGCCTTTTTTTGCGACTAAAAGAGAATTCATTGATCACTCAGGAATAAGATTACATTCGCGAGCGATGACTTGCTCGATACACCTCGGCCATTGTAGACGCCAAACCGCAGTATGGTTTTACGCTTAGCCAGCTGCGCGAGCTCATGAGCAGCGCTATTACATTCTCTTTTAACGGCACGGAACATAACGTCCGGCAAAGACACACACACTGATCTAATGTCCTTCAGCACAAAACAAAGCTGCGAACGAAAAACCCCGCCCTTCTTGAGGCTGGAGATAACTGCGGCACAGTCAGACTCCAAAACCGTGGGTTGCCGCACCCACTCCGCCGCCAAACTCAGGCCTTCCAAACAAGCATGGGCCTCTGCCTCCTCCTGCGGACTCCAAAACCGTGGGTTGCGACTGTTGCCTTTGCCTAGCGTATGCTCTGTCTTATAAGGCTCTTGCATTTATGGATGGAGTAACTTCTTCTCAATGTTTCACTAGCTAATCGATCACACTGCGCATTATCTTTCCCATTATTTGTGTGATGGTGACAAACCAAAAATGAAAAGGGAGGGAACATGGTTCCTTTGCCTTACATGAGATCCTTCGGGCTACCGCCCCTAGCTACTCTCAGGTTCTAATCTATTTGCTGCCTTACATACTGTTCACAATCCATGTAAAGGCTATAAGTTCTACTTTCTTCAGTTTAAAAATACTGTAAACGTGTTGACTCGGAAGACACAAAAAATCCATGATTATCCTTTACACTTCGGGATGCTTACAAGTGCAAAATTTATGCGAATTGTTGTTGCTCCTTTTCTTGAACTTTCACAGTAAAAGAACAGTAATAAAGGCAGCTGCACCGGCATGACACGGTAATCACACTACAACAAAAACCTCTTGTAGAGGCATTTTACTATAGATATTTTTTAATTTGTCTCTACAAATTGCTATATTGTAGTGTAGAGGCAACTTACTGTGGCACTTTAGAAAGTGCCTCAAACATAGAGACATATTCCAATGTAGACTATATAGAATTGATAGTAGAGGCACTTTAGAGGCATTTTCCAAAATGTCGATAACAAATAGAAAGAGACATTTTCTTTATGATATTTCAAAAACGTCTCAAAAAGTTGTAGAGACATTATTTGAGGCATTATTTGTTTCGTAGAGACATTATTTTAGAGGTTTGAGGCACCTTACGAACTAGTTATAATAATAACACTCTAAACATATGATAGGTGTGATATAAGGTTGAGTTGGTTAGTAGAGCAGAGCAAGTGACAAGAGGTCTTGAGTTCAAGGATTGGTTCTAAAAGAATTTTGTTTTTTTCTATATTTTACATTGCAATAAAAAGGTGCATCTATGTTTATTGAGGCACTATATAATGTCTTTATTTAAACGTCTCTAATTCTAAAGAGGCAATTAGAAAAATGCCTCTACAATGGTAGAGACAATGCATGAGAAGGCATTTATGTGGCATTTTAGTAAATGCCTCTATGAGTGTCTAGAGGCAACAAAAAACTGCCTCTAGTATATAAACAAGTTGCCTCTACGGGTCAATTCTCTTGTAGTGTCATCAAAGTGGATATTTTATTTCCACCAAATTGACGATTATCAGAGAAAATTTACACACACCTGCAAAAAATGTCATTGACGATTGTAATAAGATAATTTGGATGATGGGTGAGAGAAGGCAATTTGACTAGAAATTTCTCATTCTACTGCTTGATGGATCAAACAAATGCACAAGTCACCTAAGAAAAGAAGCCTCTAGAAGCTTAGTGCTGCCTGCTTGAGAAATCCAAATTAAGGAAAGTTAAGTGAAATACATAGACTTTTGATCAAATTGATTTTGGTGGTTGCGGTAATCGGTCTACAAAAAATATAAAAGTTCATGTGGATTATAGGAACATAGGTCCAGTAAGTGTGAAGACTTGAGGATATGCCTCGTAAAACAATACATTTAGTGCCAATTTTATCACAAACTATCCTATTTTGCAACCTCTCCTTTGTAGTCACATAAATATGCAAGGGCATACTGATTTACTGCCAGTTTTTTCAACAAAAAAGAAAAGAAAAGAAAAGAAGCTTTAGGTTCAGTTGGAGAGATTTCAGAATCAGTAGAGGTCTGCAATAATTTTTGTCAATAAATATACAGTTCTCTGATAAATATTTGACAATATACAGTTTTGTGGTAGTTTGTTCAATAAGTCGTAGTTTTACAAAATTAATAACTCATCAGATAATTGTGTGACGTGACAACGAAACCTTTTCTTCTACTCATCAGATACTTGTGTTGGTTTATTTTGGGCCCACACCTAACAAGCATGTGATTCACATTTGGATTACAAAGAATTCGATATGATGGGCGTGCTTGGTTTACAGCCTTTACACGCCACGCCGCTGGTGTGGCGCCACCGTGGTTCCCCGCCGCACTTTGCCCTGCCAAAGCTACGGTGGCACTGCGGAAGTGAGGCTGCTGATTGGTTCATGTGGAGACGTTGGCGCGCCACAAGTTTTGGTCGTGTTTTCTTCGTCGTTTCTCACATGGTTGTCGCACAATTTTTGGCACCACACCTTCAGCGGCACCGCACCAGCGGCGTGGCATGTGAAGGCTGTAAAACAAGCACGCCCAATTTAGGTTTTTCGAGTCAGATTGCCTTGGAATTTCCACCAACTTTTCAGCAGAAGACGCCCATCTCGAGTATACATTCCACTAAAGCTTTGCCTTCATTTTATTTGAATTGAAGCTAACATATAAATGTCGGCTTGTGACTATCTTCTGAGAGGACATGTTCCTATGCCAACAAGGAGGAGCTGAAGGAAAGGTACTGCATAATAATACCATTGAAAACTATTATACTGGAAGAGAAAAAACTGAAAAGTATAACCCATGCTAATGGTGTTCTTACCCTTAAAAGATTGCTCTAAATTAAACCCAAAATACGACGACATCATGATCACAACGTAGATGCACGTATATGTATATATGATTCCACTCGACGAACATCTTATGCAAGGATCTCAAATCAAAAAGAAAAAGGCAAAACATTGTACCTAGGGAGCCCAAGATAGGTCCCAGTCTACAGACTATCATAAATTTCTACATCTTGACTAATAACCAAATAATCAGTGCTTCTGCTTTTGTTCTGTTAAACAAGAAGGGATAATTTCTTGTATGGCACCCTGTAAACCCAAATTCATGATATATCGCTGTCTGTGACTGTGGTGGTCCACGTTGATTATGAAGTTCATGCAAGCGTTCTTCAGCTCTCTGCAGTGTTGTTGTACTTAGCTTAACAAGCATTAACCCGTGGACCAGCGCCCAGCAGCAGCAGGGGCGATGGCCGCTAGTATCAGTACCCTTATGCGATGGGGTTAGCAACACTGATAAACAATAATTCCCTATATCACTAAAAAATAGCTATTAATTACTAATGTACTTGTCACTATATGTATATTGTTGGTCACAATAGCTATTTTGTCACTAACAAGCTTGGTCATATTTTGGTGGCTAAAAGCTTGTTATTATATGTCTATAGTAACCAACAATTGTATATATTCGTTATTAAAACTATATAGCAACCAACACAGCCATAATAATTATATATAATGTTAGTCGCTAAAACTGTATATCCACTAAAAATCTTAAACTTGGTCACTATTGACCAACTTTTAGTGACCAAAATTTTTTTCTTGATCACTAAAACTCTATTTTCTTGCAGTATATATAGGTTTCGCGGATTATCCACACTGGTACAATTAAGCCCTGCAATGGCGGGCATTTTGAGGCTGCGGTAGTGGGCAAAGCGCCCGCCATCGCTCTTCAGCCAGTGAAAAATAAAAAGAACGGTGACGGGCGCTCAGGCCCGTCACCGGAAGGCACATAAAACAATAAAAAAGACGAACCCATGCCAGCGCCACCCATGCCGGGCCCATGCCAGCGCTGCCCATCGCAGCTCGCGCTGTCGACGTTGCCAAAGCTCACGCCGCCGTGGAGCCACCGCCGCCGTCGTCGTCGCCCTGCCGCCCGTCGCGGCGCGGGAGCACGCCACAGAACCCTAGCTGCCATCACCGGACCGCCCTGGATCTGCAAAGAGAGCGGAGTGGGGCCGGGAAGGAGGGAGAGAGACTCGCGTGAGGGAGGGAGGGAGGACTGATCCGGAATCCTAGCCGTCGTCCCCGTCCGGATCTGCCACGGGTCCTCGCCGCCACTACCGGATCTGGAGCCGAGGGAGGCCGCTGTCGCCGCGCCAGATCTTAGTTGCCGTCGTTCCTAGCTCGCCGAGGCCACCGAAGATGCGCTGGATCCGCTGCGGTTGTTGCCGTCGTCATCGCCGGATCCCGCTGCGCCGTCGTTGTCGCACCGCCATGGATCCCGCCCCAGATCTATCTAAGAAAATAAGAAAAGAGTGAGGGAAAGGGGGATGGATGGAGTGAGCACCTGGCGTCGGAAGTGGAGGTGGCTGCGTGAGGGAGGCACCGTGGAGGAGATCCTCATCGGAGCCGCACGCGCCGGCGAGAGGTACCGCCATGGTTGCCAGATCTAGCCGCACGCACGCGGTGAGGAAGGGAGAGGGGAGGCGGCGGCGCGGTGAGGATGGGAGAGGGCGCGGTGAGGAAGGGGGAGGGGCGGCGGCAGTGGCAGTGAAGGTTGAGCGGGAGAGAGAGACGGGCAGGAGAAGTTTCGTGAGAGAATGAGTTGAGCGAGAGAAGACCGGATGCGGAGAAGATGGACGCCTGTGGAGAATTTTTTATTCATTTTTTGGACGAAGAGATGTGTGGTGACAGACCGGTCGCTGACGTCGGCATTGTCCGCCACTGCAAAGCGAAATAACAGTGGCGGGCACAGATGACATCAGCATGCCCGCCACTACTAGTGGGCTTTTTGATGATGTCATCCTTGCCCGCCACCGATTTTGTAGTGACGGGAAACTGGTGCCTGCCATTACTCTGAAATACCCTGCGTCACTGCAGGGTTAAATTGTACTAGTGCCACCACGGTTCGACCCCAATGACAAGCTAGCTGCAGCTTCCCGCCTTAGCTGAAAACAAATCGCTGCTTATCTGACTCAATTAATTAGGAGATTCCACTAATAAAAAATACAACATAATGAGCACACTACGAGTGCGTGTATATATGACTCAGTCTACTGTCTACTCCTACTTTGTACTCATGAAACTAAGAAACTGGTCCGTTCTCTCAGCAAGCTAGAGCTGCTTGTCACTCACACCTAAAATTAAAGAAACTTTAACGGCACCTACAACATGCTACACTATTAATGTCTTGTCCTGAACCTTTCATTCATCACGTTAAGAATGGCCGGCGATTCCCGCATTAGCCAACGGAACTCGTCGGTGCACATGACACTGAAAGAGTTCTCGTGGATGAAATTCATGCAGGCGTCCGTGAGCTCTCTGCACTTGTACTTGTCGGCGTAATACAAGGTCGTCGACACCGTCTCCACCGACACGTCCTCCCACAGCTTCTTGGCGCAGATGAGCTTCAGCCGACGCATCCTGTACCGGTCCGCCGCCGCGAGGAGCTCCCGGAGCAACTCCGTCGTCACCGGAGCCCCCACGCACTCCTTGTCCTTGGGGAGCCTGTCGCTGTAGATGTACAGAAGCAGGGCCAAGAACGTCCAAGCTTTCAGATCCCTCGGAGCGTCCATGGTGATCTTGTTCGGACGAGTGGTGTGTTTTGTCCGAGCCTCTTCACCGTCGTCGACGGTCTCCTCCTCTCCGCTGTCTGCTGGCTTTGCTTCGACGACGACGGCAGGCTGAGCCGCTACAGCTACCTCTTTCGCGTCGGCGTCTGCAGACTCAGCTGCGAGGTTCAGATCCTTCTTCGGAGCATCCACGGTGATCTTCCGACGAGTAAGGTTTCTTGACATAGCCTCTTCTTCCTCATCGACGATCATTGGCATGCCGCCGGTCTCCTCCTTCGGGCCGTCTGCCTGCGCTTCGGCGTCGGCGACCTGAGCTGCGAGCTCAAGCTCCTTCTTGAAGACAGGGGACCGCGCGGCGAGGACGCTCCGGTTCACGTCGACGGACCTGCCGTCAACGTGGAACGACACGTCCGGCTCGCCGTACCTGTTCCGGACTTCCAGTCCGCGGACGTCACTCACGAAGCTGGACGGCGGCACGGCGATCGGGCTGTGGCGGAGCAATACAATGCCGCAGAGGATGGTGACGTAGCCGCAGACGACGCAGTGCGCGGCGAGGTCGCTGGTCCGGAAGATCTTCGTCAATGGCTTCCTCACATGCTCCTTGGTGGTGTAGTCGACCAGGCACTGGAACGATCGGTGCAGCGTCGGCGGCGCGGCCACGGCCGCGGCGCCGACGTCCCCCTGTGCTCTGCCCAGCACGATGGCCTCGAAGAGCACCCGGCAGCGCCGCGCGGTGCTCGTGTTCACGAGGTGGACGGAGAGCCACTCGCCGGCGCCGGCGTCCCCCGGCGCGCCGCGGGCGTAGAGGTACACCCTCCACACGTCGCCGTTGAACGAGACGTCCTTGGAGATGGCCGCGCCGACGGCGAGGCTCTCCACTCCGGCGAAGTCGATGTTGAACTCGACGAACTTGCCCACGCAGTCCTGCATGCTGCTCTGATTGTTGATGTCCGTGTAGAACGCAGCTTCGTACGTGTTGTCGAGGCGATGGGACGAGAAGAGACGATGACGGCTCGGAGGAACAGGGACCGGTTGCATTTATTGGAGCAGAACCTTGTGGTTTGATCGTGGCGGTATAAAGCTCCGAACCTATTTCAAGTTTTTTTTTTATCTTTTCTATATATAGCTCTGAATCCGATAGTCCGTCTGCTTTCGTGAGCAGAGGATCCCAATGTTCTATGACTTCTGGTAACCCTGGGATTGCAAATAGGACACTGCAGCAAATCGTCTTCTCAACAAAGAACACCGACATCACAACCCGTCTAAAACACCAATCTAGCGAGACGCTAGTGAAATATGAGAACAACACGTACGGTCAATAGTTCTTAGCAGACTATATTCAAATCCAATGGCTATTAGGAGTTAGGTCAGCAGACCCAATGAAGACAAACGCAAGAATTTAACCAGATACACAATGCTGAAGGGCCTTCATTGTACCACATGGGAGAATCCTTTTCTCTTTAGATGGGGGTGTACCATTTTTTAGCTCAGATGACAATGGGACAAAACCTATGCCTTGACTTACGAATGAAATCCACGAAAGCTGAAACATTACCAGTCAATCCAGCCCCTTCGGCAACTGTCACTTTATTTTGGAACTGAGAGGTTAAATGTCTCTCCAGGGACCCCAAGCTTGACTTTATCAGAGATTGTCAGTTGATGATATGGCATTCCTTGACTCGCGAAGCTTGTTTCTGCAACATATGGTAAAATCAGGAGATGTTAATTAAGAGAACTCTTGAATCTTAAGAGTTCACTTGAGCTGACAAGTTCAGTACATGAGTTATGGGAGACCACAGTTATTTCATAATACCATTTAGAAATATACACAAGTGTGAAGCTCATACACAACCAAGTGAATATTTCAATTTACAGCACTGCAGCAAAACTGATTGGACAAACTGCACTGTGCAATCCAGGCACAAATAATAACATCAAATGTCCGGTACCAACACAAGCAATGCTACTAAGTTAAATCTGAAAGTAGTCCTTACATTTCTTTTTCCAACTGCTTCTTGATGAATTCCTTTGAGTGAGCCGTAACCTTATATGTCGTGTTGCAGAAAATCAGTACAGAAACCTTTTTCTTCATTACAGTAGCCATTGTCAGAATGTCATACAGGTACCTGCAAGAAGACGATGATACAAGCCACATTAAGAAAACAATCGTGATATCTAAATGTCAGGATATGAGGAAAGCTCTAAGTCATAATTCTAATTTCAGTCCAAATCGACCGATTAATGTTGCTAAAAATAGAGGCCAAGAAAATTACTCTGTAGGAGCTTGCATGCTAGACAAAGTCTTGAGCCTCAACAACAAAAACCACTCCAGCTGCTTTAGGAAGGACTTCATCAAGCTTGGGTTTAAGCATTGCGTGGCCAGGAACATCGACAACATGCACAGGCTTTACTTTGCGTTGTAGTCAGCAAATGGCTTTTCTATGTAAGAAACGATGCTAAATTGTTTCACAGCAAGCAATGCTGCAACTGATCATCCAGATCCACAACTAGTATATCTGCGACCATCACATTTACCAAAAATAAAAGGTCGCCTAGCTTCCATGTTTATGCTTTTATTAGGGCCTCGTGAACTATATGTATGAACTCAACAAATCAATTCCAAATTCGGATCTGAACACAATGCATGGGGGAGAAGGACTCAGGTTCGATTCGGCACCCGCGACGAGGAGTGAAGGCGACCAAAGAGGCGGCGACGTAGATCTGCTCTGGGGGCTGCTGACGTGACGGACCCAGCTCTCGGCTTGGCCTGCCCAATCAAGCCAGAGCTTCGCGAATCCACTCGTGTCCATGGCTGCGTGACACAAGAATCCCGCTAAATTATGGAGTTCGGAACATTACGGCACCACACCCCGTTGCCGACGACGAGATGCAGTGATTGCGGCGGCGGCGGAAGAATAGGAAGGGTGTGGAACCGTGGGAAGGCGCAAACGTGGCCGGATCGGATATATGCAGTTGATGTGCAACTGAATTTTTTTTTCTAAAAAGAAATTCATTAATAACATATTGTATTTCCTGATTACAAAACATCATTCTCAAACAAGTCCAACTTCATTGATGGCAGACACTAGTGTCGAAAGAGCCGCAAATTCCACCGTTTCGGATCGTCATCTCAGATGGATATCACGGAAGAGAACTCCGATCTAAACGAATGCGTATTGACCATTCATCACCGCCATCCTCATCTCCGACAGAGACAAATGAAATTTATCTCTTTCGCAATAGAGACGTATACCGGTAACCATCTACATGCTAATTGGAACTATTATCTACAGACCCACAACTTGCTACTATCAGTTGCATCAGTTTAATTTATCCCTTTCGCAATACAGACGTATACCGGCTGCTTTTAATTTTTTGTTTCTCCTTACGCAAGTATCAGTTGCATCTAAACTTTTGAATAAAGGTAGAGATTATATGACCTATCAATTTATATTTTTGTTGGAATCTTAGATATATTTTTGTTGGAATCTTAGATGCAATATAAAAGTGCTACCGTGTTTAGTAACATATAGTAACACCTAACCCGCTTGTAGCACTTGACATGCACTCAGTCGGACAGAAAAAGGGCAGCCGCACGTGCCTCAATTTTTCATCTCTATAGTTTAACCCCTGAATTGAATACATGCAAACAACAGTCTGTTGCAAATATGGGCGACATTCTAAGTCCAGATTTTGGTTTAAGGCAAATTTCACCATAATGCAAACTAGCTCTAGCAGCAGGTTGTATAGCACTAAACATTGAAGAGGCGACATCGACTTACGTTTGGGTTTGTCCGTGCTTAATAAGCACAAAATTAATAGTAGACGAAGCAGACCGTCGATGTAGACGTAGTCGATCGTCAAAGGCAACGAACGAGCGGTCGCGCAGCTTTGCTGCCTAGAAACCTTATTGCCACTCCTCGTGCGGGCTTCACGACGACAACGGGTCGGAGATACCGCTCATTTTTCTCCTGGTGCACGCCTAGAAAAAGGCCAGTGAGATTCAACATGCAGCTCAACACCACAGCACAGCTATCCAAAAGGAAGAAAGAAGATGTATGAAAGGGAATTTCGTGGGTAAGGAAACCCGGACGTCTCCAGGGCCTAATATAGGCGCGGCTGCCCTCAAGGAGCCGTTTCCTCAATAATGACGCCACTAATTGTCAGTCAATATATGGCTGGCCAATTAATCCCGATTAAGGCATTAAATTGTGTATTAAACCTCTAAAAACTAATACAAAATGGTCAGATTTTGGAGAACTTAATGTGGTAAAAAAATACACACTGACTTGCAGCCACGCCACAATCACAACTCACAAGTCACGCGAAAGAAAACGCGAAAAGATGCGGATACGCGTGCGCGAATGTACACTTCTGCATAGCTCACTATCTCTCTCATGGCTTCCTTTATTCAGCCATGGTCGCATAAACTACTATTTAAGTTGGTGTGTCTCAACTTGCACTAGTGGTATCGTACAAACCAAACTGCAATGTGATGGAGGATTCGAGTAGCATAGTTACCAAACACATGGTTTTAGTTTCTGAAAGTATATTACTTTAAGACATGCGAAAGTTGGTTTTACTTTTTGGGATTTATTACTCTTAAACTGAAAAGATGCATTCTTGTAAGAAAGATTAAAACGACAACCATGCACATTCTTAGCGAACTCATATTTGGAGCAAAGAAGTATAGGGTCACTATTAAATAAGATTCAGAGCATAAAAATGATTCCACTAGACATTATTTTTTAAAATGTAATTATTTCTATTTAAAATAATTTATTATTTTACATCTTGCCGGTTAATATATGTTGAAGAACTTATATTTTGACCGAATACAAGAAACATAAGAGCAAAATATGATGAAACATAAGAGCAGTGCACGAGTTTGAAGCATGGGGGGGGGGGGGGGGGGGGGGGGGGGGGGGGGGGGGGGGCCCCCTGCCAGATGCCCTTTGGCCCCGCCACTATCTTTAAGGGCTTATAATTCTTGATGTAGTGAGTAGTACGTAATGTTAGGGGTTAAATAATTGCATGAATGAGAGTAAAAATGTTTGATTAGCTATCAGATTGAACGCTTAAACTGATAGGAGATCCAAACTATTTAACATAACGATAAGTGTTTTGGTTCTCATTTTTGAAGTAGACCTTTTATGCATTTAGAAATTTCTAATATTTCTTATATATGAAGCTGCAATTTAAATTTTTAATGCATCCTCCAAGGGTCGAGGTCTCCAAAGAATATTTTTTTTAGTGGTCTCCAAAGAAATAATGAAATTGCCCAAGTTCTAGAGGGGACCCCTAAGTGTCACCTGATCAGATCAGCTGACCTTAAAAATCAAGCGAGTTGGAAAGGACAATAATCTGTCCCTAGAATAAGAGTCATCCTGTGGCTGGCATGAACGCACGTCCACCATTAGTGACGAATCGAGGTAATAAGGAAACTTACATTCAATTGTTATTTTTATCTGGAATAACCTGCCTTTTGATTTATGAATCAAGGAGCTTCACTGACAAGTATTAATATTCGATTCTTAATTTCTCAATTATATATCCTTGTGAGTGTCATGTTAGCAATTGATGTCATTTGACTCCAAACATGTCCGGAGCAATCCTGCTCGTCGCACATTTTGCTGGGAAGATTGATAGGATGGAGATCTGCCAAGTTGCACATAGTTTGAACAAGGTTTCCGTCCATGGTCCAATCCCAGCTGCATTGGAAAACTTGATGCTTGGAGGCGAAGAAAGGAGTGGTTAGATTCGAACGTCAGGCCCGGGGTTTATATAAAGCAAAGTGAGGAATTCAAACACTGATTGATGCATGCACATGCAATCCTCATGGCAAAACCCTGACATCGCTATCGCTCTACAGGAATGCCACCCAACAACTTGTTGTCTAAGACTGACTTCAACAGGCAATGCAAAAGGAAAGGCAAACTCAAAATGGCTCTTAGATGACACTGTGCACAATCCAAATGATCTCCAACAGAAGAGCTAAAAGGAGAGGCAATTTTGCCTTTGAGGAGAGAGGGAAGCTAAAAATAGCTTCCCTCCCTCCTCCAATGCATCTCACGCAGGGCTACGAGTCCCTCTCTCCTCCTGTTCTTGCTCGCCATGAAAAAGCTTCAGAAGCTCAAATCCGCCATGGGGAAGGGAGAGATGGCGGCCAGGGAGGTGGGGAATCGGATGCTCATGTCCCTCAGATTCCATTTGAGACGCCAATTCGGGGAGGTACTGTGGTGAGCAGCTGCTGCGACGGGGAGCGTGGCGGCCATGGCGAGGTGTCTTGAGCAAGACGGCAATGGCGGCGGGGGCGGGGGCGGGGCGCGTGGCGGGGCCGAGCGCGACGCGCGGGCGCGCAGCGGCCAGGGCGGGGCGCGTGCGCGCGGGTGCGCCGCGAGGGCTCGCGGGGCTGCGGGGGCGCGTGGGGCGTGGCGGGGCGGAGCAAGGCCGGGGGAGGCGGCACGGCGGAGGTGCGCTGGCGTGCGGGGGCGAGCACGGCAGGGAGCGGGGCGGGGCGGCTGGCGGGCGTGGCGTTGGGGAGGGGGGCGGCGCGCGGCTTGCTGCTGGGGGAGGGGCGGCGGCGCGACGCGGCATGCGCTCTGGGCGAGGCGCGTGCGCGGCTGGCGAGCGCAGGGCCCCGCGCTGGATCGAGCGCGGCGCTGCGGGCGTGCGCTGCGGGGCCGAGCTCGGGGCGCGTCGGGGGAGATGGGGAGGGGCGCGGCGCGGCGAGGAGAGGAGCCATGGCCCGAGCCACGCCGAGCCCGCGCTGCGGCGGCTTCTTGGCCCTGCCTCGGAGGAGCGCGGATGGGGGCGGAGCGTGGAGGCGGGGCTGCCGGGCATGCGTGTCGCGTTGAGGTGGGGAGGCGGCGGCGTGGCCCGCGCGGCGCAGCGCGGAGCGGGGAGGCGTGGAGCGGGCGCGCGCGTCGCGTGGTGGATTGCGAGGGAGCAGCTGCAGAGATGGATTGCGAGGATGCATATGCTCTGTTGGAGATGGTCAGATGGGGAGAAGAAGAAAACCACTGTATACGCCATGCAAAGGGCAATATGGCTCTCTAAAAAGGCTCTTGTTGTTGGAGTCAGTCTAAGAATGCAGGGTGTATTATAGTGTTCTTTGTTGATATTATACAGAGTGCTGACAGAGTGGCCGTACATAATTGAAAATGACTAAGATGCCCTTTGTTGTACTGCTGTAAATTAATTATATCATGCATGTGAGCTATCTTGGATTATACAAATTTATGAAAAGTTTTACTATTGAATTAATATAATTGAAGATAACATTTATCTTGAGATGATTGTTTTGTTAAAAAGAGGCATGCCAATGCAGAGTTTATTTCTTTGGGTAAGAGAATCAATAATAAGAATATTATTCCTTTCTCTTAAGATGATTGTTTTATAATGATACATCTATTTTTTGAGCGTGTATTTTATCTATACCCCTACGATTCAACTAGCAAGAACTCAGAAAAAAGAAAACTGAAACAGAACTTATCCTCGCAGATTGAGACTTCCCCATCCAATCCAATTGCAACTGACTAGATTAGGCTGTGAAACGAAGTCCTTATAGTCTAATCTTTTTAGGGTTTCATTCGCAAAAAAAAAAAAATATTTTTAGGGTATAGTAATTATTCAATTCTAAGTTTTCCTTGGTCTGGTGTTAGTCTGATAACATCTTTGCAGACTTCTTTGCTGAGAAATTATATATTCCTTTAACTATTCACTGAGACTTTCTTAGAAACTCACTACTATTCTGACCACACATGGAATTCAATTAAACAAGTAAACCTTCTCGTGGTACTCATCAGTTTTTCCTTTTTTAACGTGAGGTACATAAGTCATGTGCAAATAGGAGGTAAATTCCTTGTTTGTACTCTCATGTATGATGACTATCAAGCGCCGGTGTGAGAAGGCTTTCTTCTTCTTAACACAATACCACGGGTGGAGGTCAATCCCCCCGGCCGAGGTTTTTTTTTAAACAGTCATTATTTCAGGGATATGCTAAAGTAAAGGTTCATCAACTCTGTTGACCCTTCTCTATACTTGGCAGAGGTTTTTTTTGTTCCTTGACGAGTCAACTCTGGCTTACAGTCCAAGAAATGACAGTGGATTAAATTGATCCATGTTCCCCTATCACAAGGCCACAATAAACCAATATGCGTGTTGACTTTCCAGGCCACCCTCCAATTTCATGACCGATGAGAAGTCAGAACTACTTTTCTTATTGGCAACAATTCAGGAATGCGGCTCCTGTCAGGAAACAAACGCGTGTGTGCGCTAGATGGTTTCATTTGACTAGTTTGCATGGTTGGGTACATTTGATTCGATTGATTAAGTGTGCTTTGGACTCACCTTATGCAAGATTACATGGCTATGGAGAAAACGTAAATTATGTTTCGCTTTGCAATCTGCTCGGGGGAAAAATCATGACATATCTCAGTTCTCAAATATATGCTATGTATGGCATCTAATTTAGAATAAATTGAACTAAAATGATAGCATAAACATGTATTTGACTACCAGTATGAGACATGTGCTTTGTGCTTCCATCCACTGGACTAACAACTCGGAAACATAGGACAAACAAGGACAATTGGAGTTGTGCTTGTGCGACCAGAAAAGCATCCGCGTCGACGAACTCCCTCGAGGTACGCAAGTAGTGCATGCCCAAGTAAGCACGTGGGGCTCTGACCGCCGCGGCAACTTCCGTTCTCCTGAAAAGTCAAACGAACAACAAACCAACAACGGGCTGGAGGAGAAGAGGGAAGAAAAGCGAAAGACAACGAGCAAACCAGGCAAACTTGCAGTTAACCCCTGCCAAGATTATTTTATCTCACTTACATCTAAGCCCTCTCAACTTTGCAAAGCTGTGTTCTCGCCCTCAAACGGCCACTCACGGTGACGGCGTTTCGCAGGAACGGCGGGAGCTCCGACGACTCTTCTTCTTCTTCTCTCTCTCTTTTTTTTTTTTTTTTTTTTTTTTTTTGAATGGAGCTCCGACAACTCAAGCAAGCAAGCGTGCTATAAAAACCAGAGCAGAAGTTCGCCCATGGCGCAGCATGTGCAACTGAACAATCAACCGGATACAATTACATGGAGATGGACGCCGAGTGGGAAATACACGGCAAAATCGGCATACATGGCACAGTGCAGGGGTTCATATTGTCAGTTTGATGCCGGCGCAATCTGGAAATCCAAGACAGAGGGCAAACACAAGTTCTTTACTTGGCTAGCAGTGCAAAACAGGCTGCTAACGTCCGACAGGCTTTTGAAGAGAAGTTTGCAGTGTAACCCCATCTGCCCACTGTGCGATCAGGAAGATGAAACAATCAGCCACCTAGCACTGCACTGCAGCTTCTCCAAGTTGGTATGGCAGTATGTCAACGAATGGAAAGATTGTTCAATATACATAACGCCTGAGGAGGATACCAGCCTGAAGAACTGGTGGAATCAGACAATGGCGAATTTGATTGCACAGAACAGGAGGCAGGTTGCTTCAGTCATAATCTACACGCTGTGGAACTTATGGAAGGAGCGGAACAGGAGGACATTCCAGCAGCAGCTGAAGCAACCAAATCAGGTGTTTATCCTCATCAAGGAAGAAATGGCGCTACGGGAGCTGGCCTATACGCCCAGCCAAAACGGTGCAGCTTGAGCAAAATCGACATTAGAGGAACCGGTGCTTGTTTCTTTACATAAATGTAACTCTAATGAACTAAGTTGTACACTTTTTTCTCTCTTAAATGAAAGAGCAGTGCTCCTGCTCATTGGTTCAAAAAAAAAAAGTTCGCCCATGGCTGGTTGACAGTTGAGCAGAGCTCGTCTTCTCCACCGAACCCGTCCCAGCCGCACTCGCCGAGCGATGGACCCCGCGGCCCCGTCGAGGGGCCCCGCGAGCTTCGGCACGCAGGCCAACGCCCTCCTCCGCAAGAACCTCTGCTTCCAGGCACTGTCTCCTCCTTCCCCTGTTTCCTGCTCTGCTTCGTCCGTCCTTCTTCCCCTGTTTCTTGCTCTGTTTCCAGTGTTAATTTCTCAACTGCGCTTTTCAAGCGCGCGATCGGTAATGAGACTGAAACCCGATTGTCTCGCAGAGGCGGAACCTGAAGACGAACGTGGGCATCACCCTGTTCCCCGTGCTCCTCTGCGTCCTCCTCGTCGTGCTGCAGGGCGTCATCAACCGGGAGCTCGACAAGCCCAAGTACCGCTGCGGCTGCGCCTGCGTCGACCCGGGCCCCGCCGGGTCCTGCCGCCGGACCGAGTGCGGCGTCCAGCACTCCACGCTGGACCAGGTCGGGAGCTGCCCCATCCCCAGCCCCGCCCGGTGGCCGGCGCTCGTGCAGGTGCCGCGGCCCGAGTCGCGGGCCGTCCGGACCGCGTCCCAGCCGTTCGACGGTTTGCCTGACCCGTCCTGCCGGGACGCCGGGTCCTGCCCCGCCGCCGTCCTCGTCACCGGCGGCAACCGCTCCCTCGCAGAAAGTATATGTTCTGATTGTGATTGCCTCGTGGTTGCAAATTGGAGCTAGTTTGTGTTCTGATTTGTTCGTCGTCATCCTGATGGAATGTTGTGTTTTGGTTGGCAGGTCTTTCGGGTGGACTGTTTCCTACTCTGTCATCCTCTTTGAATTCCACCGACTATCTTGATGCGCTCTCCAAGATTGTCGTTGTGAGTTTGTTCGTTCCAACAATCCTCGCGTATGCGGTTGTTATGCTCGTTCCTTGTTGTGATGGATAGAGTCCTTGGTTGGATTTGTCTTCGTAGGGCTCGGACACGTCGCCGTGGACGACACAGTACATAGAGGCAGCATTTATACCAGGGAACAGGTTGTATCTCGTGCAACCACGATGTTTGGCCAATCAGTCATCCACATTTTCATACAGTGCCGGGGATGCGCCTCTTCAGATCAGTAAGTAGCATTTCCTCCACTGGCCCCTTTTTATCAATGATATATACATGGATTGAAAGGCCAATTGACCAAACTGTATATGGCAATGTTAGATATTTGGAATTACTGCTTCTGAATGTCACATCTAATGATTAACTGGTCACATATTAAGTGTTGTACCAGTCATTATTCACCGAAGAAGTACAGACATATGCCTTGTCCAATTGTCAGTAAATACCATTAAATTTCCCTAAGCTTCTATGAAGGGACTGCAGGCTAGGAATTTACTTATATTTGCTTGCTAGTTTTTGTTTTTCGCTACTGTATTACTCTGTTCCCTTCGACAGATAGATTCCACAGGATCTCAATTTATTGTAGTCATAGGTACTGTTTTCTAGGCCTACTAAAACATCTGATTTTTTCTTTTCAAATGTTCAGACATAGACTGCATCCAAGGTTTGCCATTATGGCGTGAAAGTGCATCGGTTATCAATGACGAATTATTCAAGGGTTATAGACAACAAGATGGAGGTGGTGGAGGAGGAAAGACAAATGAATTTGTTGCAGGTGATAGCATGCTCTTATCAGACTTCAGAGAAATTTTAGTCATCATATTGCTGCTTTTTCCATCTACGTCTAACTAGCGTTTCTCCATAGGTTATGATTTCTTAAATACTAATCGGAATGGTCTCCAAATGAACATTTGGTACAACTCGACCTTCAACAACAACACTGCGTATGTAGAAATTGCATTGCTGCGAGTTCCACGCTTGGTTAACACTGTAAGTTTGTAAAACTGCACAACTTTCGCATCTAATGATATTTGTTCCGCATTTCAACTGCTGACAGTATGGATTCTATCTATTCGGTAGGCATCCAATGCGTACATCAAATTTCTTAGAGGAAGTGGAGTGGACATGTTGCTTGAATATGTCAAAGAGATGCCAAAAGTAGGGACAAAGCTGAAATTTGACCTCTCTTCTCTTCTTGGTGCACTGTTCTTCACATGGATCGTTGAACTACTATTTCCAGTGAGTATGAGACATGGTCTTTCATAAGGAAAATAGCAAATGGGCTTCTGTGTTGAGTCTAACTGCACTTTCTTCCAGGTCATATTGACATATATTGTGTACGAGAAGCAGCAGAAACTGAAAATTATGATGAAGATGCATGGTCTGAAGGATGGTCCTTACTGGCTAATCTCCTATGGTTACTTCTTTGCTCTGTCAGCCGTCTACATGACACTTTTTGTAATTTTTGGCTCCTTGATCGGTAATTATCTAGAAATTTCCATAATAAGGTGAAATTGTTCCAAATAAGTTGTGATTATAACTCAACATTCTTCTGTGCAGGTTTAAATTTCTTTAAGGCAAATGACTACAGCATTCAGTTTGTCTTCTATTTCATCTATATAAATCTACAGATTGCACTTGCCTTTTTTGTAGCTTCCTTCTTTTCTTCTGTCAAAATAGCAACAGGTCCATTCTTCACTTAATCAATTTCTTTAGAAACTCTATGATGCATAAAGGTGCTATGATGTTCTTGACTGAATGAGAACTACTTAGCTGCAGTGATTGGTTACATCTATGTATTTGGCTCTGGATTACTGGGGGCATTTCTTCTTCGCTTTTTCGTTGAGGATACTAGTTTTCCAAGTAAGGTTTTATCTTATTACTGTTTGATAACTCTATTTATGTTGTATGCATGACAAATTCCATTTTATGTACAGAGGGCTGGATAATTGTCATGGAGATCATTCCTGGATTTTCGTTGTACCGAGGGTTATACGAGTTTGGTCAATACGCCTTCCTTGGAAATACAATGGGTACTGATGGTATGAAATGGGCTAATTTGGATGACCCTGTTAATGGAATGCGTGCTGTCTTGATTATTATGGTTGTAGAGTGGGCAATATTGTTCCCACTAGCATTCTATATGGATCAAGTTTCATCAATTGGTGGTGAAGCCCGAAAAAGTCCTTTATTCTTCTTGAAGTTCTTTAAAAGACGTGGTCTATCCCTACGGAGATATAGCTTTGGGCGACAAGGATCTAAAGTAGTTGTTGAAATGGATAATCCCGATGCCGCTCATGAAGTAAGTTACTCTCATACATATCTTTTTATAATTCTCGTGTTATATCTAAATATCTAATATTTTCTTGATTGTGGTCAGAGAGAGGTGGTGGAGCAACTTCTTCTGGAACCAAATTCAAACCAAGCGATAATCTGCGATAGCCTCAAGAAGGTTTACCATGGAAAGGATGGAAACCCTGACAAACTAGCAGTCCGAGGATTGTCTCTTGCCCTACCAAAAGGACAGTGTTTTGGAATGCTTGGCCCAAATGGAGCCGGGAAAACATCCTTCATCAGTATGGTACAGCAACATAACTTATATTTTCAGAAAATATTTATTTGACATTATGCACCTCTTAGTTATGTTTTTTCCCCCTTCAGATGATTGGACTTGTTTCACCAACATCTGGCACTGCCTATGTCTATGGAATGGATATAAAGACTTCTATGGATGACATCTATACAAACATGGGTGTATGTCCCCAGCATGAGTAAGACCTTTCTCTAAAATTTGTTTAACTCTATCGGATAATCTAGATCTGTAATTTATTATTATATTGTCTAGTGCCATCAGCACTGATGTATTTTAAAATGCAGCTTACTTTGGGAAACGCTGACAGGACGAGAACATCTTTTGTTTTATGGGAGACTGAAAAATCTTAAAGGCACTGAATTAATGAAGGTATTATGGTGCATGTTCATATTTGCATATCACTTCTATTTACCTAGGAATTATTCTGAGGTAGAAGTGACAAATGTTTGTTGAGTCTATATTCCAGCAACTGTTCAAGTGACAAACATGTTATAATGCAGGCTGTTGATGACTCTCTGAAGAGTGTTAACCTATTTTATGGTGGTGTTGGTGATAAGCAAGTGGGGAAGTACAGTGGAGGCATGAAACGAAGACTTAGTGTTGCTATGTCATTAATTGGGGATCCCAAAGTATTGCCATTTATCTGTTAATGATTTTCCATGCATAATAAATTGGAATGCCCAACTGATATTTTAAGACTTATTAGGTTGTTTTCATGGACGAGCCAAGCACTGGACTAGATCCAGCATCAAGAAACAACCTGTGGAGTGTTGTGAAGGAGGCAAAGAAAAACCGTGCTATCATTCTTACAAGTATTGACCTCTCATGATAGTCTCTTAATTGGTTCTATGTGCTCTCGGTACTCATCAAGCAATTTTTGACAGCACATTCTATGGAGGAAGCAGAAGTGCTCTGTGATCGACTCGGCATTTTTGTAGATGGTGGTTTCCAATGCCTTGGAAACCCAAAAGAGGTAGCTTAACTACTTTACTTGTATGAAGAAGATAAGTCTACTTTTGGGTAATTTTTTATTTCATTGTTTTGCAGCTAAAAGCTAGATATGGTGGCACCTATGTGTTCACAATGACAACATCTTCAGAGCATGAGCAGGAGGTTGAACAGTTAGTTCACCGCGTATCGCCAAGTGCAAGCAGGATATATCATATATCAGGAACACAGAAATTTGAGTTGCCAAAGCAGGAGGTGAAGATAGCAGATGTTTTCCATGAGGTTGAGAGTGCGAAAAGCCGGTTCAGTATATATGCTTGGGGCCTGGTTGATACCACCTTGGAGGATGTCTTTATCAAGGTTGCCAAGGGAGCACAAGAGTTCGGTGTTGTTTCATAAATAGTATTTTGGATCTCTCGCTGATTGTTCGCTTCCTTGCTGAGGAATATATGTTGTATATCCATTTAAAGTTAGGGCATAGTCTTCTTTTAGGATGCTTGAGGTGTATATTTGCTATAGCTACTATGTTTTTGTAATTATACAAGCCTTAATTCAAGTTATTGACAAATACAGATGTACTCTGTTCACGTGTGACGAGTCCTCTAGTATTTACAATGTGGATAACTTATGCTGGTAAAGGATTTAAGATGAATTTTTATGTCACCTACAGATAATTTAGAAGGTTTATGCATGCTCTGCTGCTCTTGTTACCATGGTACTTTATTGTTTACAAATTTCCATGTTTATTCTGCCTGCCATACGCTGCTGCCAATAGTCCAGTTATTATGTTCAAAGGAACAAAAAAAAGGTGCCACATTACATTCCATAACCTTATCAATGCTAACTATGTCTCGAAGCTTCTCGGAGCAGAACTAAAATGTGTCTAATTAAATAAAGTATTTGAAAGATATGCCCAATGCTGATGCTAAAATGAGGCTAGACCAGACAACTCTACTTGCTGTGCTATTCCGTACTGAGAAAGTAGCCATTTGTTCTAAACTACTCTTCTTGGAGTAGTGTGCACTGCTCATTATGCCTTTACTGGACCACTGGTAAAAGGTATCCGACTAAGCTGAACTCCCAAGTTTGGCATAATGGGATAGCAGAGGTTCAGGGATTTCGTAAGCTTGCAGAGGTGATGTTACCTACGCTGCTTGTTAACACGGGTGGACCGTAACCTGTTGCTTGCAAGAAAGCTGGAGCATTTAGCTCTCTTTTTTATGCCATTTTTTTATTTACCTCGGGTATAAATATGAGTTGCTACCGTGCACTTCCATGCACAGATAAATACGTCAATACATCTCCAAATTAGATAGTATCAACGTCATCTCTCCAGCCAAGCTAATTCGGTTTACCCAGGTGTGTTAATCTCTCTTCCTCGTATATGTTGACAATCTGAATGCTAGATCGATTTGCATTATCAAATTTTATTTATTGACGCCAGTAAAACTTCATCGCATTTATCCAACATATTGTCCACACATCATCTAGTGACCTTCAGTAAATTCAAATTTATTGGCGGTATCCTCCATTAATTACTGCAATTTATACTTCATTAAGTTCTGCAATACGCTCTGAGTAGGATTTTTGTGACAACACGTCACTATACATTGTAAAAAATGAAACTGAGAGATACCAAGCGAGGAAATAACAAATTAAAAGGAGTACAAAGTTTGTCCAATTTTACAGTAAGAGCAAGTATTATAAGCAGCGAAGAGCCGGCGAGATCCTATCAGAAAGAGAGAGAGCAGGAGAGAGAGAGTGGAGTGAGCGGCTCGCGAAACGCTTGCTCGAGCGGGCGGAAGCGCGCTGCGCACATGCTGCTATTTGTTGGGCACACTGCTTCGCATTAATTTCTAGCGGGGTCCGCCACCACCGCGCGTGGTCTTGCACTAGGTTGCAGCCGGCGTAACCATAAAACTTGCTCTAAGGAGATGGTTAAGCTGACAACTTAAAGCAGTAATTAATGATTCCTGTAATAATACTAGCTAGTACGAGGGACTGTAAAAGTCCACAATATTATCATCAATGATTCTTTTGCAATTGTTAAAATTCGTTCATTGATCTAAAATTCTGCATTCTAAATGCAGCCTGCAAGAAAAAGAGCAACAGTATCAAGAAAGAAGAGGAGTTCTCGTTGTCACTTCTTCCATGGGCAGCGAGAAGCCGATGCGGTCCGCCTCCGCCATTGTTGCCGGCACCGTGAGCGGCCAACACCTTCTGAAGATCGTCGGCTACTCCCGCACCAAGGACGATCTCCCTACCGGCAGCCACATCAAGTCCCGATCATTCCGAGTGGGAGGCCACAGCTGGCACATCCGCTACTACCCCAATGGCGTGAACTCGACCCGGTCCGACTACATATCCGTCTTCCTTGTGCTAGACCACAATGCCCCCCAAGGCGTGAGAGCGCAGTTCGACTTTAGCTTGCTTGGTCATGGCAGGAAGCCAGCAGCGCAACAGATCAGCAGCAGCGAGGTGAAAATTTTCCGTGACCACGGTTGGGGCGAGGCGGCTTTCGTCAAGAAGGATGAACTGGAGAAGTCGGAGCATCTCCGGGACGACTGCTTCACCATCTGGTGCGACGTCAGGGTGATGAAGGAGATCCATACCAAGGACATCGACGTCGACGACGTCGCCGGCGCCACAGCCCCACAGCCACCGCCGGCAGTGGTGATGGTGCCACCGCCGGACCTGCACCGCCACCTGGCCGGCCTCCTCGCGACCGGCGAAGGCTCCGACGTCGCGTTCGAGGTGGACGGCAAGACCTTCCCGGCGCACCGGCTCGTGCTCGCCGCCCGGTCGCCGGCGCTCCACGCCCTGGCCAAGGCGAGCGAGGCAACGACCGACGGTGCGGCCGCCGCCGCCGCCGCCGTTGTACGGATCGAGGACATGGAGGCGGAGGACTTCGAGGCGTTCCTCCACTACGTGTACACCGACACGCTGCCGGAGATCACGACGGCGGCGATGCTCCCGGACCTGGTGGCGGCGGCGAACAGGTACAAGATGGAGAGGCTGCGGCTGGTTTGTGAAGACAAGCTGTGCGAGTTCGTGAACGCGAGGACCGTGTCGGTCATGCTGACGTTCGCCGGCGAGCACCATTGCCTTGGGCTTAAGGAGGCGTGCTTGCGGTTCCTCCACGACACGGGGAATCTGACAGAGGTGGTGAAGGTCAACGGCCTTGACCATCTCACCGAAAACTGCCCATCTGTTTCAAAGGAGCTAATTATCAAACTTGCTGCAGGCCAATAGTAGTCCTGTTCCAGTGGTAGCTAGCAGTGTCTAAGCATTATCGAGTCTCATGCATGTCTCAAGATATATAGTAAAGAGTGCAAATACCTTGTAACTCCGTATTGATCCTTTTACTTAATGTGAGGATGCTGCGTAGGTGTGGTCCGCGCACTCGAACACATTACAAAACTATTCCATGGTAACAACCTTCTTGATTAAATAGTGAAAAGAAAGGTAAGCTTAAGCCCTTGGCTGCACCCCACATACTCCAAAAACAATAATTAAAAAAAAGAGTTTTGCTAGTTCTCAGTCGACTGAGAATGCGCAAAAGTCTCAGTCGATTTTTTTCTGGCGTCCGATCCACATCCGGTGGCTGTTTCTCTTCGTTAAATTTTTGTGTTCCGCTGGACCAGTGAATTGAACTCGTGACATGCATTATGCTTTTTTTCTGATAAATTCAGATTGTTAGATTGCTGATAGGATTTGTGTTGTTCGTTCACGAATGTGTACCATCCTTAATTATTTCCATGGCAGTTCCCTGCTACATTTTTAATGTTGAGAATGAAATTAGCTTTATCTTGCGCCTTGTCACACTTGATACAAATTGGAGTAGTGTCGGGTACCCATTTTCTAGGTACCCGATACCGCGTATGCGTTTGGTACAAATACCGGCCAAAAGCTCAGAGATTTTGCGCGGGTAGGAGCAGCGGGGAGCTGGGCCCAACGAAGGGGCCCAGTCAGACACAAGGCGCGACCATCGCCCTTCGCCAGAACGACTCTCCGCTCCACACAGCCCATTAAGGGCCCAACCGTGCAAGGCCACGTGGTCGCCGCTCTGCCCGGGGCCATGGCCGGCCCGCATTAAAGAAGCCCGACTCGGACAGAATGTCCCCCCGACTCCCCCGACGGGAGTCGGGCACCGCAGGGTCGAGCGACGCAACCCCGATCAAACTCCGGCTGGCCGTCGTCCGTTGACCGTTCGCCTTGACAGTAGTCGGGATCGACAGAGGACCCCGACCCGAGCTGAACCCGACCACGGCGGTCGGGAAACGAGCACGAGAGCAGCCAGAACACCTCAGTCTTCTCCGGGCATACTACCGACTGGTTCAGGATAAGGGTTTACTCTGCGTCAACCCCCGGACGGCGGGAAAGTACACTGTGCCTGACACACTGCGGAATGGGGGGGCGTCGTGTCAAGGCCGAGCGTGGAACGGCGGAGGCGTGCACCAAGTACACCACACAGTCACCAACAGCGCACGGAGTGACCGCTGCCTAACTCAACAGCGGTCCACAGCGCGATCTACAGCAACCAATAGTGTCGACCAGGGAATGGGCGATCCACAGCGCCCGGACAAGGCCGAGATGACATCATCACACGGCCAGACGAGAAGATTGCGGCGGAAGCCATCGAGTCCTACAGTGACGGCCCGACTCCATCTCCACCACCTTTCTTCTATCCCTACTTTCTTTTCTTTTTCTTCTTTCCTTCATTTGTAACCGCCCTCCCTTGGCATATAAAAGGGAGGATGGGGCCCGGGGGGAGGAAGAGAGACCACTTTTTTCTCACTCACGGAAAGCCTCACACACAGACAGACACGAAAAAACGCTAAGGTAGAGACTTGGGAGCGAATCCCTCTCACGCCCACAGCTTGTAATCCCTGCTACGAGCAACACGAGAAAAACCACGAACTGGACGTAGGGCATTTCAAGCCTGAACCAGTATAATCCACCGCGTCATTCGCAAACCCACCGATCGCCGTCGAGCCGTGCGTAAATTTACTCGTCGGCCGGTTACTAAACGCCGACAGTTGGCGCGCCAGGTAGGGGACCTCTGCGCGCTTGACAGCGATCACATCGCCAGCTGATGGCTTCGTGGCCGCCAGCATCCCGCGGCCGTCTCCCGTCCCGCGGGAGCGTCCGCAGAAGGGACTGGAGGCGCTCCGCCGCGCCTTCTTCCCATTTCTACACGCCCTTCACGGTCCCGTACCGTGTCTTCCGCTTCGGCGACGTGGACTTCTTGACCGACCACGCCGAGCTGCAGCAGATGCGTAGTAGCGTCGGCTCGGCGCCGCTGCGCGTCTTCACGTCCGACCTCCACATCTCGCGTGGACCGGGGGCGAGGGCATTGCCCGTGCGCATCGAAGCGTACCTCGGTGCGAATCCTGGGCCCGACGAGTGCTGGCGCATCTTCTACGCGTTGGCTCTCCTCAACAACTGCTTGGTGGACGGACCGCCGCTCCCGCCCGGTTACGAGGCCTGGGAGCGTCGAGCCTCCCTGCCGCCTCGGCTGCGGGAGTCGATGGAGGCGCTGGAGCGTGAGCTCGCCTGCCGCTTCCCGCCAGGCCGGACCAGACATCCAGGTCTTGCCATTGGCGCACCAGTATCCGTGGGTGCGGAACCCACCGATACCCAGGACCAAGACTCCGTCGAGGACCTACTTGCTGAGTGCTTCGACGCGCTCTCGTTCGATCCGTCCCGTGAGTGCTTCATGGCCGAAATCCGGGACGGGGATCTCGCTGACCCCAGCGACGGGGGAGGCGACGATGGGCGCGAGCCGTCTGGCGGCGACGGCGCACACCCGGCCCCAGTGCCTGTAGTGGGGGGCACGGCACCCCCGCAACAGGACCCGCCTACGCTGGAACAGCTGCTCACGCGGAGGCGCGAGCTCGCCGACATGGAGTGCGGCATCGAGCGGGAACGCCAGTTCCTGGAGCAGGAGATCGCCAAGCGACGCGCCCCCGGAGGGCGCGCCCGCACCATGGCGCGCGACGTGCAGCACCGCATCGTGCATGACGACGCGGGCACCCCGCTCCGCCTCCCGCGCGCCAGCCCAAACCTGGCGGCGGCCGTAGCTCTCGCTCGAGACCTTCCGCAACCTGCGACCCTGGAGGACGAGCGGAAGCGCAAGGAGCTCCTGCGGCTGCTTGAGGTGGCGGCGGAGCAGCAGGCCGAGAGTTCGCTGTCCCGGCAGCGCGCTCTGGGCGCGTTACAACGCTCCGCCGACCGCCATGATGACAAGGAGGCGTCCGTGGCACAGCCGTCACGCGGATCTGGTGGCCGCAACCTGCCTCCCATCAAGGAACGCGTGGGACCCATGCGGGACGCGCGAGTACTCCTCGACGCTCGCAGGCGTGACCAGGCCCATGGCTCTCGGCGCGAAGCCGAGATGCGCGGCTATCACCCCCGACGGGGTGGCCGTTACGACTCGGAGGAGGATCGGACCCCGAGCCCTCCACCTCCGGGGCCGCGTGCCTTCGGGCGCCACATTCGATGCGCGCCGTTCCCGCAGCGGTACCGTGCGCCGACCAACATCGCCAAATACTCGGGTGACTCCAACCCGGCTATTTGGTTGGGTGATTACCGACTCTCTTGTCTGGCTGGCGGGGCCGACAGTGACGAGTTCATCATCCGCAACCTCCCGCTCTACCTCGCCGACCCGACGAGGGCATGGCTTGAGCACCTCCTGGAAGGGATCATCCAGAGCTGGGAGGATCTGGAGGACGTCTTCGTCGGCAACTTCCAGGGGACGTACGAGCATCCCGGGAATCCGTAGGACCTCCGGAACTGCCGCCAGCTTCCCGACGAAACCCTGCGCGACTACATCCGACGGTTCTCGAAGCAGTGCAACGCGCTGCCCAACATCGCCGACGCCGACATCGTCAGCGCGTTCCTCGCCGGGACGACCAACAAGACCCTGGTGCACGAGCTGGGGCGCAGTAGCCCCCGCACAACCAAGGACCTCCTCGACATCGCCACCAACTTCGCGTCCGGAGAAGACGCGGTGGGGGCGATCTTCACCAAGACTCCGGCCAAGCTCAAAGCCAAGGCTAAGAGGGAGGAGTCGACGGGAGGGGCCGGCCCCTCCAGCCAGCCCAAGAAGAAGAAGAAGAAGAAGGGCAACGTCGCGCGACAGGAGGCGTGCCTAACTACTTCGAGAAGAAGCTCGAGGAGCCCTGCACCAACCACGCGTTCCCCGTCAAGCACGCCCTCAAGGACTGCGGGCTGCTCCGCAAGTTCATCACCGCCAGCTCCAAGAAGGCGGAGCGCGACGACCCGCCACCCAAGGGTGGCGACGATGACAAGGGTGGGGACGACGACGCGTTCCCCCACCCAGACGGCTGTCTCATGATCTTCGGGGGACCGGAGGCCTGCGAGCCGCGAAGGCAGCAGAAGCTTGTCCGTCGCGAGGTTTACGCCACGAAGCCAGCCGTTCCCACTTTCCTGAAGTGGTCCGACTCCGCAGTCACGTTCGACCGTTCCGACCACCCTGAGCACGTGCCTCGGCCGGGGCGCTACCCGCTCGTCGTCGACCCCATCATTGGCAAGAAGCGGCTCTCCAAGGTCCTCATGGACGGGGGCAGCGGCTTCAACATCCTCTACGGAGAGACCCTCGACGCCATGGGGATCAGCCGGGATCGAGTCCGACCGACTCGGGCACCGTTCCATGGCATCGTCCCCGGCAAGCAGGTGGTGCCACTCGGGCAGA
Organism: Eragrostis nindensis; assembly: GCA_012490785.1. NCBI lineage: Eukaryota > Viridiplantae > Streptophyta > Magnoliopsida > Poales > Poaceae > Eragrostis > Eragrostis nindensis. The sequence continues at coordinate 961,048 of JAAXCT010000053.1, read as the reverse complement.
TCGATCTGCCCGTGACCTTCGGCACCGCGGCCAACTACCGCACCGAGGTGCTGACCTCCGAGGTGGTGGATTTCCCCGGAGCCTACCACGCAGTACTCGGGTGCCCGTGTTACGCGAAGTTCATGGCCGTCCCCAACTACACCTACCTCAAGCTGAAGATGCCGGGCCCCAAGGGAGTTATCACGGCAAGCACGTCCATCCAGCGTGCTTACGAGTGCGACCGCGAGGCTTACAAGATCGCGGAAGCGCTCCTGCATAAGGGCGAGCTCCCGGCGGCCGCGGCAACGGCGGAGGAGGCCGGGCCTGACTACAAGAGCACGACTGGGTTGTTCGACCCAGCCAAGGACATCAAGGAGATCCCGCTCAACCTGGCCGACCCCGACAGCAAGATCGTCCGCATTGGCACCGCGCTCTCCGACAAATAGGAAAGCGCGCTCGTCGACTTCCTCCGTGCCAACCAAGACATATTCGCGTGGAAGCCCTCAGACATGCCGGGCATCCCGAGGAACGTCGCCGAGCACTCCCTGTGTATCAAGCCGGGTTCTCGCCCGGTGAGACAGCACATGCGCCGCTACGACAAGGAGAAGCACAAGGCCATCGGTGAGGAGTTATCGAAACTCTTAGCTGCTGGGTTTATCAAAGAGGTGTACCACCCCGAGTGGTTATCTAATCCTGTACTTGTGAAAAAGAAGAATGGAAAATGGCGGATGTGTGTTGACTATACGAATCTCAAGGCGTGCCCGAAGGATCCGTTTCCTTTGCCGCGTATTGATCAGATCATAGACTCGACCGCTGGGTGCGAAACCCTTTGCTTTCTCGACGCGTACTCTGGTTATCACCAGATCCCGTTGAAAGAGTCCGATCAACTCGCGACCGCGTTCATCACCCCATATGGCGTATATTGTTATGTAACGATGCCGTTTGGGTTGAAAAACGTCGGGGCGACGTTTCAGCGGTGCATGATCAAGTGCTTCGGCGATCTTATCGGTCGGATCATCGAAGCGTATGTGGATGACATCGTGGTGAAGTCCAAGAAGACCGACGACCTGGTCGCCGACCTCGATCAAGCTTTTCAAAAGCTGAGGGCGTGCGGCATAAAGTTGAACCTGGAGAAGTGTGTCTTCGGGGTTCCGAAGGGCATGCTGCTCGGATTCTGCGTCTCGGAACGCTGCATCGAAGCCAACCCCGAGAAGATTGAGGCCATCGCAAAGATGGGCCCCATCCAGAACCTGAAAGGCGTGCAACGTGTCATGGGATGCCTCGCGGCTCTCAGCCGATTCATCTCTCGACTCGGAGAGAGGGGTCTGCCGCTGTACCGACTGCTGAAGAAGTCTGACCGCTTCGTTTGGAATCCCGAGGCACAGACCGCGCTCGATCGGCTTAAGACGGTGCTATCGAACACACCTGTCTTGACGGCTCCCACCGAGCACGAACCTCTCCTCTTGTACATCGCAGCGATGACCCAAGTGGTCAGCTCTGCGCTGGTAGTCGAGAGGGTCAAGCCGGGACACGCTCTAAAAGTCCAGCGACCGGTGTACTTTGTCAGTGAGATTTTGTCCGACACCAAGACCCGCTGGACTCAGCTTCAGAAGCTGTTGTATGCGGTCGTGATTACTAAAAGGAAGCTCCGTCACTACTTCGATACGCATCCAGTTACTGTGGTCACCTCCTTCCCTCTCTGCGAGGCGCTAAGGAGCAAAGAGGCCACGAGCAAAGCCGTGAAGTGGGCTCTTGAGCTCATGGGGCAGGAACTCGAGTTCGCCCCGCGCACCGCGATCAAGTCGCAGGTGCTCGCTGATTTCGCGGCCGAGTGGACCGAGATCCAGCTGCCACCCGCGCCAGTTGAGAAAGAGTGTTGGAAGATGTATTTCGACGGCTCACTGACGAAGAGGGGTGCTGGAAGCGGTTTTCTAGTCATCTCTCCACTCGGATCACGACTGCGCTACGCAGTCCGACTCAACTTCCCTGCATCCCACAACGTGGCGGAGTACGAAGCGCTCGTGAACAGGATGAAGGCGGTGATAGAACTCGGCGTCAAGAGGCTGGAGGTCTTCGGCGACTCCCAGCTTATCGCCGATCCGGTGACAAGCGAATCAAATTGCTCGAACCCGAGAATGGCGGCCTTCTGCGCTGAGGTGCGGCGACTCGAGGAGAAGTTTGAAGGCTTCCAAATCAACCATGTTCTTCGACGCTACAACGAGGAAGCGAATGGCCTCGCGAAGATGGCCTCCAACCGGGACTCCGTCCCTGTCGGCGTCTTCTCCCACGACCAACAGAAGCCGTCAGTGCGGGACGCGCCGACCACGCCTACTACGGACGACTCGGCGACCCAAACAAGCAGCGCCGACCTCTCAGTCGCTGAAGGTACACGCACTCCTCTCGGAGACGACTCGGGTCAAGCTGTGCTGGCCATCCCGACTGCTGACGAAGCGGTCGGGGGCTCGGGGGCTGCGCCCGACCCTGGTTCCGACTGGAGGACGCCATTCCTCGACTGTTTGCTCCGAGAGCGGCTCCCCGCCGATCAAACGGAAGCAAGACGCCTTGCACGTCGAGCCAAGTCCTTTGTGGTCGTCGGCGGCGAGCTCTACAAGAAGAGCAACTCGGGAGTGCTTCAACGCTGCATCCCCATCGAATGGGGGAAAGAACTACTATCGGACATCCACGCCGGCGAGTGCGGCCACCATGCGGCCCCAAGGAGCCTAGTTGGGAAGGCGTTCCGGCATGGCTTCTACTGGCCCACGGCCGTGGCTGACGCCACTGAGGTAGTGCGCACTTGCGAAGGGTGCCAATACTACGCTCGGAGGACTCACATGCCGGCACAAACCTTGCAAACTATACCCATAACCTGGCCCTTCGCTGTGTGGGGGCTCGACTTGGTCGGGCCCTTGAAGAAGGCGCCCGGGGGCTACACGCATTTGCTAGTGGCTGTCGACAAGTTCTCCAAGTGGATTGAAGCACGACCCCTTGTGAAGATCAGATCGGCGGAAGCCGTGCGATTCTTCACCGACATCATTCATCGCTTTGGAGTGCCGAACTCCATCATCACCGACAATGGCACCCAGTTCACCGGCAACGAGTTCCTCGAATTCTGCGACGACTACAACATCCGAGTCGACTGGGCAGCGGTCGCCCACCCGCAGGCCAATGGTCAGGTCGAGCGGGCAAACGGCATGATCCTGCAAGGGCTCCAGCCCAGGATTTTTAACAAGTTGAAAGTTCATGCCGGAAGATGGGTGCAGGAGCTACCTGCGGTCTTGTGGAGCCTGCGCACCACTCCGAGTCGAGCGACCGGCCAAACACCATTCTTCATGCTCTACGGAGCGGAGGCAGTGCTCCCGACCGACATCGAGTACGGGGCACCCCGAGTCCGTGCCTTCAACGAGGAGGCCAACCAAAGGTTTCTCGAGGATGCCCTTGATCAAATCGACGAAGATCGAGAGGTCGCTCTCATGCGATCGGCCAAATACCAGCAAGCAATGCGACGCTATCACGGGCGTCGAGTCTGTGGTCGCGCCTTCAAGGAAGGAGACCTGGTCCTCCGACTGGTGCAGAGCAACAAAGATCGACACAAGCTATCGCCACCGTGGGAGGGGCCATTCGTCATCGCCGAGGTACTGCGTCCCGGAACGTACAAGCTCATGGACTCGGAAGGCCAACCCGTCACCAACGCCTGGAACATCGAGCAGCTACGTCGCTTCTACCCTTAGCTCTGTAAATTCGTTTGTTGATTTCTTCCGTTTCATCATCATCAAACGAACCCGAGGTTTCCTTTTTACACCTTTTGGGCAGCCGTATGGGTGCGCTCCCCTCGGGGCTCTACCCGGCGGGTGTGGCTTTGTGCCACATCAATTTTGTACGCGCGAGGAACGATGCTCTTAAGAGAAACAACGCAATTCGACTAAGAGCGAGACCCCGCGAATGCAAAATCAACGCCCTAAAGCTCGAAGTGTGACGAATCGCAACGAAAACCATGAATTCTGGATATTGACTTGAGGCTCGGCCAGTTCGATCGAGGGCACCCGACGCCCCGTGGATAGGGACGGCCCGAGCGGCTGGTCGGAATCAGGTCGATCTTCTAGGACTCCGGGTGCTCGAAACGAATTGCCACACGAAAAGAGCAAAACAATCAAAAAACTTGCGAAAAGCGAAATGAAAATTCATATAAACAAACGGGCGCACACGCCCGCGTTTTTGTTCACAAAATAAGGCCCACACGGGCCCGACTCCGACAACGACCGCCTAACCTACTGATTTCCACCTTCGCCCCGGCGCGAAGGAATCATGTCCAGGTTGTCATCAGCAAGACGGCGCGCGAAAGGAACCACCTCTTCCTCGATCTGCTCCAAGTCGGCCTCGCTGCAGGAAGGCTCGTAGCCCCTCGCCAGTATGTCGATCTTGAAGTGATCCCCGTAGTGGCTCCTCGCCACGGCGAAGGCGAGCTGGACCCCGGTCCGGAGGCACTCCTCCTCCTGCATGCGGAAGTAGGCGGAGAGCCCCGCCACTTGCGGGATCACCGATGTGGCGTCTGGTGTGCGCGGCACACCGACCTCGTTGCACACGATCTCCATGGCCTGTCGCAGCAGGTCGAGGTCCGCCAGCGCCTTCTGTGACTGCTCCTGGAGCTCCTTCGCGTCTGGCCAGAACAACAAAACCGGTCACTCGATCGAAAGGGGACGAAAGCTGGTGGGGCGGGACGAACAAAGGACAGGTAAATCGACTTACCCTTTAGCTCCTTCTGCACTTTCTGGAGCTCAGCGGTCATGTTGGTCAACGACGACTGGGCGGCGACCTTGAGCTCCCTCTCCTTGCCTAGCGCTGTCTCGGCCGCAGCCACCTTGCCTTCGGCGCGCTGAGTGGCTGCTGACAGCGCCTTCTCAGTGGCGGTGCGGAGATCGCGCTCCGTCTTCAGCTCCTGCTCCCGAGTCCGCACCAGCCTTTCCGCCGTTTCGGCGCGCTCGACCATGTCGCCCAGCACCGACTCCGCGTCCGCGGCTCTCTTCTCCGCATCCTCCGCTGCCTTCGTCGCGGCCTCGGCGGCCTCGGCTCGGCGGCGAATGGGGTCGGAGATGCGCAGCGTCTGCCAGCTCTGCGCCCCGGGCGACGTACTCCTTCAGCTGATGCCGGACGAAGTTCGACTTGAGCTTGCTGTTCGCAAGCAAAGTCTGCGGATAGCAAGAGAAGTCACGAGACGAAAAAGCAGGCACGGCAAAAGCTTGCAAGAAGGACAGGTGGAATCGAAGAAACAAATACCCCCACTCACCTCAAGAGGAACCCGCGCGTTCATCATCTGCTCCTGCACGGCGTCGACCTCCGCCGTGACCGTCGCCTTGACCGCGTCCAGCCGGCTGTAGACGTTGGAGAGCGCCTGGGTCATGTACAGCCAGGCGTTCGACTCCGATGAGTCGGCCAGGGGGACCGAACCCTCCGGCGTGTTCACAAGCACGTCCGGCCCCCAGCCGGACCGGCCAAATACTGGAGTCTCGGCACCCCCACGGCGGCCGCGTCCCAACGCGGGTCGCCGGTCGCGCTCCCCGGCTGTGGGACGGCTCCCCGACGAGCCCCCGTAACGCCGCCAGCGCCACCGGCCCTCGACGACGACGACGGACCCGACTGCGGGCGGACCTCGACGGTCCGACCCCCGTCGCCGGTGATGCCTTGTGCAGGCGGCGGGGCAACCCCTCGTCGGGACTCGCCAACCCGACCCTCGAGTCGGGGGCTGCCTTCACGGCGGGAGCGGAACCCAGCTGTGTCGCCGCATCGCGCTCCCGTGGCGTGTCGCGCTCCAGCTCCGTACCCTCCGGCGCCGCAAGTACGTCCGCTTTCCCCTGCGCGGTGTCCTCCGGCCTCAGAATAGAACCCTCCTGGCTCCAACCCTACTCGGCGGCGAGCCACAGGGCCTTGCGAGGGGCGAGCTGGGTCCCATCCCATTTCGGGGCGGGGCTGAAAGAATGCGCATCGTTGTTCAGGAAAAAGGGAAACGGAAACGAACAAAATGACGACAAAGACACAGTGGAGCAAACTTACATGTCGGACCGCTTGCGCTTCCGCGCGAACTTCGCCGACGGGCGCCCCGAGCCCTGTCCGGCGGCCGTCTGCGGCGCCGCGTCGGGGATGGGATCCTCACCACCCCGCGCCCCCTCGTCGGGGGTCGGACGCGACTCGCTGGGCCCGACGGGCGGGGTCGCCCCCTGCGCGAGCTTCGTCTTTGCCGCGCCCGTGTCGATCTCGGGGACGATCGAGGAAGCCGAGATCGTCCCGGCCGGGGAAGAGGTCCCGGCCGGAGCGGCGACGGCCACGAGGACGTTGCAGCTCCCCGCGGACGCCGTCGACGTCGTGGCAACCGTGACCACGCCACTAGGGCCACCCGATGGGGGCCCCTGGCTCTCGCCAGCCACGTGGCCTGCCGGAGCCGCCTGCACGCCATCATCGTCGGGGATGATGTCGTCGATCCATGCGTCGTCGGGGCGACCGCGTCGCTAGCGTCCTCGCTGCTGCGGTCGAGCGTCGAGTCTATGTCGAACTTGGACTCGGTGTCGACCACCTCGCCGCCTCGGCGACGCTGCCCCCGTTCCGTCCTCTTCGCATCGTGGGCGTCCTTTCGGGCTTTGCGGCGATCCTTCCGCCGCTTCGCCTTCTCGGCCTGGGCGCGGTTCACCGCCCTCCGGTCCACGTCCTCGGGCAAGGGGGCGATCGAGTGCCGGACGACCAACCCTGGCTGCAAGGGAGAGGTAAGGATACAAAAGGCGTCTCCCACAAACCAGCAATGCTAACGAACCAGCGAGTGCGACGGGGAGTCTTACAAAGCGAATCGCGTCGGCGTGCGCCAGCGCGGCGGGGTGACCCGCGATGGGCCACTCGAACTCGTTGTCGACGAAGTGCAGGGCGGACTTGCCGGCCGCCTCCGACAGCCGGGCCCCGATTTCACGGTGGCTCAACGGCTCGCCGATCACCATCCTCCGTCCCCCGGAGGTCGGCGTCCGGTGTCATCTCCCACATAGGGAGCGCTCGGCGCATCAGCGGCAGCACGCGGATGCAGTGGAAGTGTCCGGTGACGCCGACCAGCGACACCCCTCGATCGCGCAGCACCACCACGGCATCGATGAGGGGCTGGATCGCCGCGGTCTCCTTCTCCCCGAGTCCCCAATGCCAGCAGTCGGGGGGCCCAGACAACCGGGCGTTGGTGAATGCGGGCAGCCGGCCGGTGTGCTCGTTCTTCAAGTAGAACCACCGGTCGTGCCAACCCGAGTTGGAGGAGGTGTGCGCCGACGCGATGTAGCTCGACGCCCGCTCCACGCGGAGGCGTAGGCTCGCCGAGCCCATAAGCGGAACTCGCCCGCGCACGGGTTGGAGTGACGCCCTGAAGAAGTACCTCCACAAACCGAAGTGTGGAGGGATGCCGAGGTAGGCCTCGCACAGCGTGACGAAGCCGGCGATGTGACCGATCGAGTTGGGATTGAGGTGCTGAAGCTCGATCCCGTAGTAGCGCAGAAGCCCGCGGAAGAAGGGATGCGCCGGCATCCCGAATCCGTGGGAGTGGAAGTGGAAGAAGGAGACGACGTAGTCGTCCGGCGGCGAAGGCGACCGATCCGACGGCACCATCCACTCCGTCGCGTCGGAGAGCGGGCGAAGGAGTCCCTTCGCAACCAACCCACGCATCAACTCCGGAGTCACCGCCGATTCCGGCCACTCGTTCCCCATCGCCGCCATCAGATCTAAAGGGATGAGGGGGCGCGAGCGGCGTTGGGATCGGACCGACCGACGACGGTGATAGATCCGGCGGCGAATGGTGACAAATGGGGGAAAAGGCAGCGCGGAGCATGGGGAATCAAAGACGATCGCAAGTGGGGAAGGACCAACAGTGGCGAGCAACGGGGAGTGCGAGAGGACTTCCGGGATAGGTATGCCCTATTTATATGCGCCGAACCAACGCGGCGCCGTTTCCCGCCTTAAATCTCGCGTCCCTTCGTTTTTTCCGCCCTAACGTGTATAGGTGGAGAAAACACACGCCTCTTCGACGCATCACGCCCAAACGCCGCGCCTCTAGATCCGCGCCGGCGAAGCGAGGCGACTCCTCGCGTCCACCGCCCCACGGGCCAAGCCGGTAGGGAAGCCGGCTTGGGCCTCCAGGTAAAGTGGCTAGGAGCTATGAACGCTCCGACGGCCCATTCCCGGCCCAAGAGTTCATAGGCCGGCCCAACGTTGGGTTCTAATGGCTGCTCTGGGCCAAACAAGAGTAAGGGGTACTCAAAGGGGGGCACCAGCGGCCAATACCCATATGCGCGGAGCGTGTGGGCCCCTATCGAATACGTCCGAGTCCGAGGACGAAACAAGCCCATGGTTTGCTCAACGCGAGCTGGCACCGAGCCGCCGAGACCGGTCGAACGGACTCGGAAATTAAATGGGACAATCTCCCGGATCATATGGTACCGACCCCAGCAGGTCCCAACCGGGTCCCCGCTAAGGGCGAACCGGGGTGCCACTCGGATGAGCCCGTTTGCAACTCAACAGGCACCGCCCATCGAACCATCGAGGAATGGTGCGGACGGCCCTACTCCTCCATCCCGCCGACGGGGTGCGGAAGGTGAAACGAACCAAGTCGAAACAGCTTTCGGCCGGATGCCCGAAACGCACGGGGGCTCGAAGGCATGCATTCGCACAAGAGACCAACAGCGTGGTCGCGTCACAAACGAAACGAGTCTTGCAAGATAAGCCTCTTTATTTCGTGATTTTTCTTCGAACAAAGTCGGTCGAAAGACCGGCAACACGAAGGAAGATTACATTAGTCCCTATAACTAAGGCCACAAGCGGCCGGATATTTAGGCTTAAAGCCGTGCTGGTCACATCCGCAGCAAAAACTCCTAGGAGCAGGGTGAATGGTACCAGCATTTCGGCGCAAGGACTCGACCTCGAGGGTGGTGGCACTCAATCCAAGGCCACGTAATCCTCGCAGGAGCGACTCCTGGGACGCCGGGGGTTGACGGAAGCCCGTCTAATCCTCGCGGGAATGACTCTGAGTTCGATGCGCAACGCCGAAGCAGGACGAGAACCTGCGACGGCGCCGGGGGGCACTCGCCGCGCGACGCAGGCCAGGCCGAGACGCGCGGCCCGAGTCACTGTCTCCTCCCTCGTCGGAGGAAAGGACAATGACCTCGGGCTTCTCCGGCTCGGGCATCGAGCTCTTGGCGACCAGATCTGGGAGCACCACCGCGAGCGGAACCGCTTCCACCACCGGGACCAGATCTTGGCGGGCGCTGAGCGAAGGAGGAGGCGAAGGGCGCGAAGCCGAGGTCGAGAGGGCGACACTCTCACCTCCTCCTCCCTTTGAGCCTCCCTTGCGCGAGACAAGTTTCTGGTGCTTAGACATGGTGAGTGTGAAGAAATCAGGCCGGGGGTGCGGCTCTATTTATAGGCGCACCGCATGGCTGAGCCTGAAACGGGCGCATAACGGGGCGGCAGCGGAGGCCAAAGAGCACTGATCCACCGCACCGACGCGGTTTGGATAAGTTCAACGCTCCGCGACAAGCAAGAAAGGGACGGAATCCTACCACAGTCCGCCCGTGAATGGCAAACTTCGACCACCGCGCCTTCTGGACGAGGTCAGGGATAAGTCCAGCGGGCACCCTTTTGCCCGCGGGATAAGCGCGCTCCCCCCTCGGTTCCAGGAGGGCACCTGGGGGCTCGGTCACCACAGCAGCCGCTGGACGGTGCAAATCGCCGCGGCAGCACACTGGGAGAGCCGAATAAAGCCTGGAAGCTAGTCTTCTACTAGCTCCCAGCCTCGGGGGCTACACCCGGCGGGTGCGCTCGCGCGCACCCCCCGGCACTGTTAATGGCCATGACAAGCATCTTAACCAGTCCCGGCGACAGCACGGCGCTCTCGTCGGGACTCGGGGGGCTACTGTCGGGTACCCATTTTCTAGGTACCCGATACCGCGTATGCGGTTGGTACAAATACCGGCCAAAAGCTCAGAGATTTTGCGCGGGTAGGAGCAGCGGGGAGCTGGGCCCAACGAAGGGGCCCAGTCAGACACAAGGCGCGACCATCGCCCTTCGCCAGAACGACTCTCCGCTCCACACAGCCCATTAAGGGCCCAACCGTGCAAGGCCACGTGGTCGCCGCTCTGCCCGGGGCCATGGCTGGCCGTCGTCCGTTGACCGTTCGCCTTGACAGTAGTCGGGATCGACAGAGGACCCCGACCCGAGCCGAACCCGACCACGGCGGTCGGGAAACGAGCACGAGAGCAGCCAGAACACCTCAGTCTTCTCCGGGCGTACTACCGACTGGCTCAGGATAAGGGTCTACTCTGCGTCAACCCCCGGACGGCGGGAAAGTACACTGTGCCTGACACACTGCGGAATGGGGGGGCGTCGTGTCAAGGCCGAGCGTGGAACGGCGGATGCGTGCACCAAGTACACCACACAGTCACCAACAGCGCACAGAGTGACCGCTGCCTAACTCAACAGCGGTCCACAGCGCGATCTACAGCAACCAATAGTGTCGACCAGGGAATGGGCGATCCATAGCGCCCGGACAAGACCCAGATGACATCATCACACGGCCAGACGAGAAGATTGCGGCGGAAGCCATCGAGTCCTACAATGACGGCCCGACTCCATCTCCACCACCTTTCTTCTATCCCTACTTTCTTTTCTTTTTGTTCTTTCCTCCATTTGTAACCGCCCTCCCTTGGCATATAAAAGGGAGGATGGGGCCCGGGGGAGGAAGAGAGACCACTTTTTTCTCACTCACGGAAAGCCTCACACACAGACAGACACGAAAAAACGCTAAGGTAGAGACTTGGGAGCGAATCCCTCTCTCGCCCACAGCTTGTAACCCCTGCTACGAGCAACACGAGAAAAACCACGAACTGGACGTAGGGCATTTCAGGCCTGAACCAGTATAATCCACCGCGTCATTCGCAAACCCACCGATCGCCGTCGAGCCGTGCGTAAATTTACTCGTCGGCCGGTTACTAAACGCCGACAAGTAGCATACATTGTGACACTTTTTGCGAGTTTATTGATGTTGGTTGTTAAGTGAATTTTATTTACTTATTCATTGATCAATAACTTGTTTTAGTTAATTTGCTTCAGAAGATAAATAATTGACCTGCATTTTGTGTTCTATTGATATCATTCGAGCACATGCACTAGTTAACTTGTTTGAAGAGTAAAATAATTGAGGCACATTTTGTGTGATACTGATATCATTTTCAGCACATGGAAATGTTTGACACTTTTTAGTTTATCCATGTTGCCTGCTAGATTGTTTGTTTCACTTGTTTCTTTGTGTGTCAATATATGCCCTTGCAGTTCTGGTATTGGATGATAGAATTTTTTTTTCCAGATGTAAACTACAATATCTACACATGTATTAATTTTATCTAAATCATAGCTTAAAAATACTACAGATATGAATGTTTCTTTATATTGATCTCATTGTACATTGGTTATAGATATTGCAATATATTTCACTCATAGAAAATTAATATGTACTAGCAGCTGTGTGATTTTGAAAGAAAAATGTGATATTCTTTTATTATGTATATATATACACCTAATTATTATTTTTCTCGAATACGCAGGAGAGCTGCGTATCTTTGTATTAAGAAGAAGAGTGAACGGTCCCTTACAAGATACACCACCTCGCTCCGGACCGAGCTGCGAAGGGTGTTTGACACATCGGGTTTGTAACTAATAAAACACTAACAAAGGCGAGGCCTGAGCCCCCCCCCCCCCACACACACACACCTAATTAACCTCTTCGACCTGAGTTAGGGCGCGGAAAGATCGAACTCCCGGAGGATCGTGTTGATGCAGGGGCGCGCTCCATTAAAAACGTAGGCGTTGCAATGCTTCCACAGGATCCACCCTCCAAGGATAATGAGACTGTTGAGGCCCTTTCTATTTTCCTTCTGAACTTTCTTACGGGCCTTCCCCCGGTTGGTGCTCATTATGACGACCTTTTAGCACCAAATTCTCTTAGTATATTGATGATCATCCACCATATTGTATTGATTATTGCCACTAATCATGACGTTTTGCTTCTTTAGTGTCTTTTTGTGTTTTTGTGTCATTTTAGGTGAAATGCGACATATAAAGTAAGTGGGGCGAATTATACATCAATGACGGGTCAAAGCTTCAGCCCGCGGCACCTCAAGCACTCCTTGGATGTCCATGAAGCCCAACACGCAAGGCCCAAACTCATTTGCTTGGTTTCCAAGTCCTCTAGAAGGCTAACCCAAAATATTCCCGAAATCTGGAGATTTTCGCGGAGTCCAGGACAGCAACATCTTGTGACGAGGATTTGGAGCTCAAGACGACCTCAAATGCAATCCGTTGAATACCAAAGTTGAATATCTCGTCGAGTGCTTTCCGGAACACATATGGATGACATTATTTGGACTCCGGAGCTAGGAGATATGGGGCCCGCAATGAGTACTGCGAAGAGAAGTCCGAATTAGGACAGAATATCTTACAACGCGTTTTTGGATACGAAGACGACGTTTCCTGAAGCTTGGTTGAACACCAAAGTTGTAGATCTTTTTGTGCGCTACAAGATAGAGTCCTAGTTTGCTTCGTTTGGAGTTTGGACGATGGAGATATGATTTTTGGAAGACGGAGCTGCGAAAAGGGAAATAGAGTCCGAGTTGGAACCGACCTAGATTTGTTTCCTTTTGTTAGATCTCGTGTATAGGTCAGTGGAGGACGCCTCCAGGTGCCTCCCTACTACATACGTAACCCAAGGACGCCCCCTGGAGTACCTCATTGTCACATTATCAAAGTATTTCGAGTTGAGAGCCAAAACTTGCGGCGTTACGCCGCCGGTTTCACCATGTAGCCTAGTTGTCTAGATCTTCTCTAGTTGGTGAGTTGGAGGAGCTAGCTAGGGTTCTAAGACGAGTCAACCCTCGTGATGAAGCTCTAATTTAGGCCCTAGTTAGTCTATGACTTCGATTAACCAAGGTTCAAGAGCCGGATGTTATCGTCATCGCGGTATGTGATGAAGGTGATGTTCTATGCGTCTCAATTTGGTTGATCTACTTCCTGTTCATGCTTGCTTTCGATCTTGTTTCCCCTCTATGTCTTCCTTCTTGTTGCAATTTGCTATATTCATGTCGTGTCGACCGGCACAACCCTTGTGCCGATCGGCACCATCTTCATATGCAATAGTTGGTGCGTTGTTTATCTTGTCGGTGTTGTTTAGCTATTAGCGCTATTAGCTGCCGTCGTCAAAGGATCGCAGCAAAAACTTAATAGTGATGCAATGCTAATAGATGCTCACCGTAGTGCCTTTTTCTTTGCCTTATTAGCCGCCGCCGTGACAGGGTCGCAGCAAACAGCTTAGGTGCATAGGTGCGGGACTAGAGGAGATGATAGATTGATGTGCTTCATTGGACTATAGTAGTTTACCTTTTGCTATGAACTGCAACTTGTGCTACTGGTGTGTGCTTCATTCATATACGGCTAAGACTCGTTAGCTTTGTTATTGGCTTTGAAACTCAACATTCTTTTCGTTGTTTCGTTCTCTGTGCCGATCGGCATGGCCCCCTTGCCGATCGGCACAACAACAACTCACTCCGTTTCTCTCGTGTTTCCTGTATATGCAATTGTGCTTAATGCTTAGGTTTAGTTTGCTGGGTTTAATAGTAGAATGCCTATTAGTTTGCTTGCCGGTCCTTGGATTCGATAAACCTTGGAATACTCTTCTAAGGGAAAAGTTACTACAACTGACCCGTGCGCTTGCGGTCATAAAAGGTGCGCGTATCCCGCGCCAACACCCCCACCACTCAGCAAAGCTTTCTTCATGCCGACCCGGGATGCACCTTATGAAATCCAAGGGCGCCAGAATTTTGGACCAAAATTGTCGGGCAAAAACACAAGTAGTTAGGATGTGCTGAACGTCCTCATCCTCTTGATCGCAAAGGACGCAACTGGGTATACACCTAGTTATGACATCCAAATTCTGTATACTTGTACTTCAAATTCTAAATTTTGTTGTGTTCTCATTTTATTCCAGGGTATGCTTTGACGCCTGCAATCTTAGCTTGTGGAGGGTATGAACCTTGATGTATCAGTCTCAGTAAGCCATGTAAAAGTGTCCCTATGACTACTGGACTGTCCTTGCTTACCTTCAATATTGTCAAGCTACTCTGTTGTTAGCCTTTTGCTGCATTATTTGCCTAGCAAGTGGATGCATGTAACTCCCCATAGTGTTTGCATTTATTATGCTGATCTTCTATTATGCATCAAGGAAATTACACATTGTTTCATTCGAATTCTATATGGTGAAATATTTGTATATCACAAGTATAATTTTCCCTTTTCTCGGTTTTCTTGGATCTGATATTTTTATTTATTTATTTGTGGCAAATATTGTGTGTTGGAAAACTAAGATATGTTTGTGTGCGTCTAAGAACATCAGAGGTAGACCAAAAACTTACTAGGCATCAGATGTCTCATTGTTGCACTGGTTATCTGGTTATAGATATTGCGATATATTATACTCATACAAACTAATATATTACTGTACTAGCTGCTGTTGTGACCTCCGATATCAGTATACTTGTACTCCAAATTCTAAATTTGTTGTGTAATCATTTTATTCCAGGGTATGCTTTTGATGCCTGCAAGCTTTTTTTTGGGGGGGGGGGGGGGGGGGGGGGGGGGGGGGGGGTGGCAGCATGAACGTTGGATGTATCAGGAACAACCGGCCATGTAAAAGCATTCCTATGGGCTACTTCTTTCATCTGCATTGTTCATGGACGTTAGTCGTTGCTTACCTTCAACTTTGTCGAGCTAGTCTGATCTTAGCCCCTTGCTGCAAGTGCATGCATGTAACACCCAATAGTTTTGCATTCATTATGCTGATCTTCTATTATACATCAAGGAAATTACTTGTATCTTGTATGGTGAAATATTAGTATACCACATGTGTAATTTTACCCTTTCTTGGTTTCCTTGGATCTGATATTTTATTTTGTGGAAACAATTGTGTGTTGAAAAACTAAGTTATGTTTGTGTACGCCTAAGAACATCAGAAGTAGACAGAAATATTAGTAGGCGTCATATATCATTGTTGCAATGTACTAATGTGCAAGTCATGAATTGAAATTATTTGTGTACCAACCGAGTTGTGCAGGTGCCAACGCTTGACCTGTGATTTTGTATTGTTGATCTTAGATCAACACTTAAGTTTATTTTTGGATCCTAACCAACTGAAAGCACGCTGTCCACCTAATTCATATTTTTTTTTAAAAAAAAATAGGAACAACCTAACCATATGAGCACAACGGAAAATTTTCTTTACAGGTCCACAACTGAAAAAATTCACTTATGTAGCAATTGGTAAATGGGCTACATAAAACAAATCTAGCCCAACAGAAATCAGAACTACTGTCCAACAAAGAAGTAGCCCACGTAGGCCCAGTACAAGCAGTTCGGTGGAACAAGGACTAACGACGTAGCCTAAACAAAGAAAAGAAATCTTGGCTGTCATCTTCTGATCTAATGGATTGAAAATTTGACTGAGAGCATTGCAAAAACTCAGTCACCTGACGTCGAGACAGATCCAAAATAAAAAAAGGACAGCAGCGATTCAAGAAGCATGGATGGAAACATATCACACTATTGGAATTTTCCGGTTTCCTTAGACCAAAATTCGCGATGGACATGTTTTATTTTTGACTTGTTTGCAACCTACATATGCATTTTCATCATTTCTGTCTCTGAATGTGCTCAGTTGACGCTGCTGCTGCCATATATAGTAAGGTATTTCCGTCCCACCTAATGGGGTTAACCTGAAAAACTAACAAAAATGCTAAGTTTCAGAGCAATGTCAATCTTATGTTTATTCTGGTGGTATTTTCCGAAAGATGTTTATTTTCCTTATGGAGAGTGCCCAGCCCCACTGGTTATATATTATTAATGACGAAAAATTGTTTATGTACAAAAGCACAAAATAGAAAAAAATATTGTTAAGTGGTTTACTATCCATTCTTCAATATGTGGAAAGCACTTCGTCAACATGTGCAACAGGTGGAGTGCATGTTTGAATTTTGCTCGGCATTTTGCTACTGTTGGATATTCCTGATTGAAAATTCTATTGTTTCTCGTAGTCCATATACTCCATGTCGTGAGAATGATCATCTCCATCCAAAAAAGGGGCCTGTAACGCGGAGTTGATATGCTGCAAAACTCGCCATCCATCTTGCATAGGTGACACCGATCCAATAGATGCCCAACAGTTCTAAGCAAAGTTGCAATTTAGAAAGGGTGTTCTCTTCTTCTGTAAAACTTTCCAAAAGACGCGAACTTTTTAATGCTACAGAACGAACTAGTTCTTAGGAAAACAAGTTTAGAGTTGTGAAAGATCTTTAAGAATGTCAACGGGACGGTGAAAAACATGTATATAAGTTTCAATTCTGTGGGCATCTGCGTCTGAGTGATTTTAAATGATACTGAATCATATGGAAAGAGCGAGGAAAATGACAAAATTGTTTATGTAGCAGCCAAAGTAACAAACGGTCTTCTGTATGAAAAGTTAAGCATGGGCGGCCGGCCCAAATGCAGGGCTTCGTCTTCTCTGTGCACAAAAAGAAGTGTCTGTCAAATATGGTTTCTAGCCAAAATGGCAACTTATTGTATTTTTTTCTCGAACTCGCAAGAGAGAATGGCAACTTATTGTAGTAGTGATAGTTCGAGTCCAACCGATGAACTGAATCGATTATGATCTAAAATCACTGAGAAACTAGCCATTTCTCCTAAACTAGTGTGCACTGCTGATTTCTGCCATTACTGAACCACTGGTAAAAGGCATCCGGCTTAGCTGAACTCCCAAGTTTGGCATAACGAAAACCTTCGGTTATGGGAACCAGGAGCCCAGGAATAAGAGATTGCAGAGGTTATGAGATTTCAGAAGCTTGCCGAGGTGATGTTTCCTACGTAGCCTTTGTACACGGGTGGGCGGCAGCCTGTTGCTTGCAAGAAAGCTGGAGAATTTAGCTGTGCCTTGATTATTTTTTATTTACCTTGGGTATAAATATGAGTCACTACCTGGCACTTCCATGCCCAGATGATTTAGATTATATGCACATCATCGCTCCGGCCAAGCTAATTCGCTATATATACCCAGGTGTGTTAATCTCTCTTCCTCGTATATGTTGACAATCTGCATGCTAGATTTGCATTATGAAATTTTATTTATTGACGCCAATAAAACTTCATCGCATCTAGCCATCGTATATATTGTCTGCACATCATCTAGTGAGCTTCAGTAAACTCAAATTTATTGGCGGTATCCTCCATTGCTGCAATTTATACTTCATTAAGTTTTGCAATACGCTCCGAGTAGGATTTTTATGAGAACACGTCACTATACATTGTAAAAATGAAACTGAGAGATACAGTAAGGAGATGGTTAAGCTGACAATTAAAAGCACCGCTTCCGGCCACAAAGCACCGCTTGCTGTAAGCTTTAGCACCACCGCAAACCTAGCCAGCATCCCTTTCCCTTGTTCCCACTTCCCAGTCGCCCTGTGAAACTGTCGTGTTCAACTTTCTTTTGCAAATGTTAAGATTCATACATTGATCTAAAGTTCTGCACTCAAAATGCAGGCTGCAAGACGAGGAGGTACCGTAGCAAATAAAGAGTAAGTGACCTCCACAGGCGGCAGGAAAGAAGGCGGGGAGTTCTCGTTGTCCCTTCTTCCATGGGCAGCGAGAAACTGATGCAGTCCGCCTCTGCCATTGTTGGCAGCACCGAGAGCGGGCGGCACCTGCTGAAGATCGCCGGCTACTCCCGCACCAAGGAACAAGTCCCGACCGGCAGCCCCATCAGGTCCCGATCATTCCGCGTCGGAGGCCACAGCTGGCGTCTCAGCTACTACCCCAACGGCCAAACCTCAACTTGGTCCGAATACATATCCATTTTCCTTCACCTCGACTCCTACAATAATGTCCCCAAAGGCGTGAGAGCACGGTACACGTTCAGCTTGCTTGACCGTGCCGGGAAGCCAGTGCCACGGTACACTGTGAGCAGCGGTAATAAGGATATAATCTTCCGTGACCGCGGCTGGGGCGAAGCGGCTTTCGTCAAGAAGGATGAGTTCGAGAAGTCTGAGCATCTCAGGGACGACTGCTTCACCATCAGGTGCGACGTCACGGTGATGAAGGAGATCCACACCGAGGACATCGACGTCGACGACGCCGGCGCAGCCCCACAACCACCGCCGGCGGTGGTGGTGGTGCCGCCGCCGGACCTGCACCGCCACCTGGGCAGCCTCCTCGCGACCGGTGAAGGCGCCGATATCACATTCGAGGTGGACGGCAAGACCTTCCCGGCGCATCGGCTCGTGCTTGCCGCCCGGTCGCCGGCGCTCCACGCCCTGGCCAAGGATACAGATGGCGCCGCCGCCGTCGTACGGATCGAGGACATGGAGGCGCAGGACTTTGAGGTGTTCCTCCACTACGTGTACACCGACACGCTGCCGGAGATCATGACGGCGGAGATGCTCCCGGACTTGGTGGCGGCGGCGAACAGGTACAAGATGGAGAGGCTGAGGTTGGTTTGTGAAAATAAGCTGTGCGAGTTCGTGAACGCGAGGACTGTGGCGGTCATGCTGGCCTTCGGCGGGGAGCACCATTGCCATGGGCTTAAGGAGGCGTGCTTACGGTTCCTTGAAGACACGGGGAACCTAAGAGAGGTGGTGAAGGTCAATGGCCTCGAGCAGCTCACCGAAAGCTGCCCCTCTGTTTGGAAGGACATAGTTGCCAAGCTTGCTGCAGGCCCGTCGTCGGAGAGCTCAGCCTAGTGATACTAGCTAGTACCTAGTGCTCGCCTTCCGTACTTGAGATCTCATATAATGCTTCTTTGTAAGCCTTCAGCTCTTCGTCGCCATGTCTTCCGCTCTTGCAATGGCCCGTGACGAAGGAAAAGGTGCTGCTGCCGAGGTGCCAGTCCGACGGCCAACCTGCATCGCTGCAGGGATAGCCCACGCGGTGCTTGCCTGCCTTGCCATGGAGAACGTCCCTCCTCAGGAGGCACTGCATCGAGGGGAGTCGATGTCTTGGCGTCAGAGCACACTGGCGGATCCTCTTCTGTGCGCCTTAATCTCAAGCGCAGGAACGAATCTCGGTATGAGACGAGGAAGAAGAATTGGGGCGCCATTCAAGCGCTCCTTCTGGCAAGTAATTATACCGTCATCTTCTACTGCATATTATGCTCATGGATACTTACAGCTTCTTCCTTGTTCATGACCCAGCGTGCGTCGAGGTACCAGAAGGTTCCGAGAACTTGGTCCAGCAGCAGTTCGGACGCCTCCGACTCTGACGGAGGGCCTGTGTAAGCGTCAGATGACGACGGCAATGCCCAGCCCCATTGGACTTGGGAGCCTCGCGCGCGCTGGAACACGAGACAGTGCACTTAATTTCCGTCGTTGGATGCTCCAGCGGCGAGCTCCGCAGCTCCGATTCTCGCAGTGACTGCCCACTGCTTCAGCGTCGCCCGCATTGAAAGTTTGTTGTCCCCAGCGCAAGCCCTTCTCTCCTGAGACCGCTCCTCAGCTGTCGATCGGCGGCTTCAGGGACCTTGTTGAAGTACGTTGCTCCTGCAGAAGTCCGTCTTGAGACCTCTCCTCAGTTACCGGCGGCTTCTCCAAACCGTCGTTGAGTCTGCTGACGGGACCGTATTCTTTTGCAACAGACTGGACGACGGTGGGAGAAGCCGACCGCAGCTGAGGAGCGGTCTCCGGAAGGACTTTCGCTGGAGCGACGGACTTCAATAAGGTCGCTGCAGCCACCGGCAGCTGAGGAGCAGTCTCAGGAAAGAGGGCAACCGACTTCAATGCGGACGCTGAAGCAGAGGTGGTCGCTGCGAGATTCGGAGCCGCCGAGGTCGCAGCTGCACCTTCCCATCGGGCTTTGACCATCATCGATCGTCATCCGACACGTAAACATGCCCTCAGTCGGAATCAGAAGGGTACCAACTGCTGCTGGATGAAGAACTTGTCGGGACCTTCCGGCACATCGACGCGTTGTCCTGAACGAGCAAGAACTAAGCCACCAGCCTTTAGAAGAAGACGGCATAATTACCTCTCGCCTGAGTGGCGCAGGCGCCCCAATTCTTGGGGAGCTTCCTCATCTCATACCGAGATTCGGTCTTGCGCTTGAGATTGGCCGGAGTAAAGCGAGGATCCACCCGGAGGAACGGAGCTCTGAGGTCGTGCGTTTATCATCGACTCCCCTCGACGCACGATGGATCGTGGCCGGCGATCGATCTCTCCCGCCGCGATGGCCGTCGGGCCAGCTCCTCGACACGCACGAGACCCGCCGGGCGCTTCTCAGCGACGGAGCGTTTTCCTTGGTCACGGGCCATCCACGAAGAGATCGATGAAAGCTAGGCTGACAAATTAATATAAAGAAACAAGAGAGAAGCATAATATGGGAAGCTCGAGCATGGAAGGAAGACAAACACTAGCTAGGCAATATTTAGTTGCCGCACAAGACGAGAGACGACGGAACCTGCCTGAAGCTAGATCGCGATGCGACCAAGGACTTTCCGGCGATGGCAAGCAGATGAGCTACGTACCCGCCCCGTGGACGTACGTGTGTCTATATATATACACACCTGAGGTGGTGGACATATATAGCTTCAAAGATTAGATCTAAACAAACGAAGATAAACCCTGAAGATTTGAAGAACAAGGCGTCCATGTCAGGATACGCATCTAGAAGCTAACACAGTTTTATTCGTGATTTCCTTGTTGAGCAGGTTCGTGCCGGCGTGGGATATTTGGCCATATACGCGCGCATGTAGTCACATGGAGTTACATGGACCGTGAAGTCGAGAGGCGCGCCGTATTGGTCCAGGATTTGTTCGACGATGTTTTGTTTTGTATACAAGGTCTCCCGGCACTTACGTATATGCAATCCTGTGAACTTAGTTAGGTACACTTTTTTTTTTTTTTTGCGATGAACTTAATTAGGTACACGTGCAAGTCAAAATGCAAGGAGAAAGCAAGCAAGCTATAGACTATAGTCATCCAGCATGCATGTGCGCACGGCAATGGAGCTAGAGAACCTGCCGCATACGATGTATTTGTCTATACAGGCTATCTGCCGGAGCGGTGTTTGACATTGGCCCATCGCCCTGGCTCCGGAACCTTCTAGCTAGTTGGCTACTTGATAAACATCAAGAACTGACCGGCAGATCATCGAGCACCAGCTTGGCTGATATGTGGGCTTGTCCGTGCTTAGCCCCACACGTCGGCGATTACAAGTTCGCCGAATCAGGAACGCTTCTCCATGCAGTACGTACTTATCTTTATCGACGCCGCGCTTAATTAACACCAACGGAAACCCACCATGCATGGTAAGCCCCTGCTGTCCATCTTGCATCAACCCTACAGTACAGCCGCCGGAGAAGCCATCCCCCGGAGGGAGGAGCCCGATCCCGGTGTGGCACATCTCATGTGGAAATTCATTGCATACAATTGTATTGGTACAAGATAATGCATGATTCTTTTTTTTTATTTCCCTTTGATTATTTTAGCTTTTACATGTTCATCACAAACTAGAATTTGTTAGATGGGTGATACACATATTTCCCTTTAGCAGCAGAGTCGGCCACCCTCCCTCATTCCCTATCTCCAGGCGGACCAGCTTCTCCCAGCATCGCGCCGCCCAGTCAGCCCCCTGCCTTGCGTACCACCGCGCCTCCTGGGCACCCTCCGCATCGCTCGGCCACACAGCGACGCCAACACCGCCCCCCCCCCCCCCCCCCCCCCCCCCCCCCCCTCTGGTCGCGCAACAGGCGGACGGCTATGCCTGTGGGCAACGGATGCGGACAATGTTTTTCACTCATTGCATATAACGGGCATGGGCACATGATTTGATTTGCGGGCACAGGCATGCATGCGCAACCACTTACATGCAGTGTGTTTTTGTTAAGAAAAGAAATTGTTCTGTAGCACTGAAATGTTCACGTTTTTCAGAAAATACCGTCGAAAGAACGGAGCTCCAGAAATTTTCCACCTAAAGATTAACATTGCTCCCACATTTTGTTAGTTTTCAGGTTAACCCTGTTAGGTGGGACCAAGATACCTTATATAGGCAGCAGCACATCAACTGAGCACGGTTGCATTCCGAGAAGGCTTACTGACTATGCATATGTAAATTGCACATAAGGTCATTGGATTTCCAATGGGATGGGATGGTGACAAAGCGTATACAAGTTTCAAGTATGTGGTCATCGTGCAGCAACCAAAGTAACAGACGGTCCTCTGTATGAAAAGTTATGGGTGGATGCAGGCCGGACCGTATGCGGCTTCGTCTTTCCTGTGCATACAAAGAAAAAAAATGTCAAATATCGGTTCTAGCAAAAATGGCAACTTATTGTAGTAGTGATAATTCAACTGCAATCGGTGAGCTGAATCTATTATTATGTGAGATCCATCATGAGAATGTATTTCCTCTTAATATAATAAAATGTAGTTCTTCTGCATTTTCGAGAAAACATTACTGAGAAACACTACGGCATGGCAGATCTTTGGCGAATGTGTAGCATAGGTTGGACATATGGTGCAGTGAAAGTAGCCATGTGTCCTTAACTAGTGTGCACCGCTGATTTCTGCCATTAGAGCAAGTATAATGATCGGCTAAACGCCTGCCTCTTCATTGCTCTAGCTGAGGTGAAAGAGAGAGGGGACGAAAGATTCTCTGCACACGGGCGCTTGAACAACCGGCGGGCGAAATGGCTCGCAAGCGAGCGCCTCGTCTCAGCCCGACGCGAGCGCGTAGCGGGCGCACAGTTGCTTTTCCGTGTCTGTCACTGGCTCACTGCTCTGCTTCTTTGTACGGCGTGGGTCCCAGTTGGTTAATAAAATTTGAGCAGCCACGAGCAGGCGCATCTTGCTCTTACTGAGCCACTGGTAAAAGACATTCGGCTTAGCTGAACTCCCACGTTTGGCATAATGATAACCTTGGTTACCGGAGCCAGGAATAAGGGATTGCCGAGGTTCAGGGATTTCGTTAGCTTGCAGAGGTGATGTTACCTACGTAGCTTTTTACCCCGAGTGGGTCGTAGCCTGTTGCTTGCAAGAAAGCTGAAGAATTTTGCTGTGCCTTCTGTATGCCTTGTTTTTCTTATTTACCTCAGGTATAGCCTATGTGTTTGAAATATACATATCCATGCCTCATGATACTATGTAAATAGTCAAATCATGAAGTGAGAGGTAGGAAATTTACAAAATAGTGAATTTTACAGGCCTTCGTCTTTCCTGTGCACAAAAAGAAAAAGAAAAAAAAACTAAATGTTGTAGTGACAATTGAACGCCGGCCGATGACGTGAATCGATATTGTCTATAATCCATTATATACGGATATAAAGTATAGCCATGTTTCGTAAACTTGTGTGTACCGATGATTTCTTCCATTACAGAACCACAAATAAAAAGGATCCACTTTAGCTGAACTCCCAAGTTTAGCATAACGAGAACCCGGTTATGGGAGCCAGGAATATGTGATTGCAAAGAATTCAAGGATTGATGTTACCTACGTAGCCTTTTAACAGGGGTGGAACTTAGCCTGGTTCTTGCAAGAAAGCTGGAGAATTTCTACATCATCACTCCCTGGTATAAATATGAGTCCCTACCTCGCACAACCATGGAACCACAGACTACGTCAAAACATCATCAAACTAGTGACATTCATGCCCGTATAGATAATTTCTACAGAATCTCTCCGACCAAGCTCGTTCGGTCTACCCAGGTTTGTTAATCTTTCTTGCCCGTATGTATTGTCAATCTTCGTGCTGGATTTGCATCATGAAAGCTGATCCATTGCCGCCAAACCTTCATCAAGTTTATCCTTTGTATTCGCTGACACCACATCTAGTGACATTCAGCAAACTAAAATTTATTGGTGGGATTCTCCATTACTGCAATTTATACTTCAATAGTTTTGCAGCACTTTTTGAGTAGAACCAAAAGTTCAATTAAAGAATGACTAAGAACCACCTCGCTATTATCAAAGATGTAGACTTGTGTTGTTTGACGAAGAGAGGAGACACAGTTAAAAAAAATAACATAGGCTTCATACTATTTGTTCACCAACTTTTATTTATTTATTTATTTTGCGAAAAGGGAATTTCATTGATATAATAGCAAATTACATTCCCTGATTACAAAATCAACACAAACAATTTCAACTGTATTGGTGAAAGACAAGAAACCTTGAAAGAGACGTAAATTCCACCATCTAGGATCACCATCCCAGACGGATATGCCAGGGACGAGAACTCTGATATCTGAATACATACGGCCATCTCACCATCCAAAGATATAGATCAACGTTGTTTTACGGAAAGAGGACTCGTGAGACACATTTCAAAAAAAAAAGAGAGGCTTGATACTAGTTTGTTCATCAATTCTTTTTGTTTTTGCGAAAATGGAATTTCATTTATATTATAGCAAATTACATTCCCTGATTGCAAAATTAACCCAACAATTTCAACTCCATTGATGTGAGACAAACAAAACCTTGAAAGAGACTCAAATTCCGCCATCTGGGATCATCATCGCAAACGGATATGCCACAGACGAGAACTTTGATCTGAATGAACACAGCCATCTCACCATGCAACACTGTCATCCTCATCCCCAACGGGAAAAAATTGAAACTCATCCCTTTCGCAAAAAAAGGGCAGACTACTAACCTTCCATACACAAAATGATAAACTTGCCGCCGTCGAGCCCTTCGTCAAAGTCATCGTCGCCTCTGTCACCAATTTTGTTCACCAACTCTTGTCACGTTACATACGAGAGCCAACAATTACAGAATGTGTATAGGGCCTTGTATGGTCTCGCGTAGCTTGCATATACCCGTATAAAAGGCCTTTGCCTCTCTACATCGCCAATAGGTTAGTAATCCAAAAAATGAGACCTTTTAACAATTTCATTTGTCTCCCTCCCTTTATTTTTCAATATAAATAACCTTCTTAAATTTTAAAAAATAATTCAGAGCTGAATGTAATTTTGTTATTATCAGTATTTTATTTGCCCCTATTTATGAGTATATGCTTTGTTGATACTGGGTTTCTCTCCTTCTCAGGTGACAAAAGTTTTTTTTCTGCCATTGGATCTCTGGATTCTGTTTTATACTATGTTGAAAAACATAAACGTTCCAGCTTCAAGAAAATAATGTTCTACTCATGCATTTTATTTGTCTTGTAGGATCTAAGCAATTTTTTTTTTTTTGCAAGATCTTAGTCATCTAATAAGAACTAAATGTTCCAGCTACAATAACAGAGTTTATCTAAAAACATGCTACAATAACAAAGTGTTCTTGAAAGGTGATTGATAGATTCAGAAAAGAATAACCCGGTTGAAGGGTAATGCTCATGCGTCCCTCGCGCATCTTCGATGCCATGAAAAAGCAGAAAAATCTCAATCACCCCAAAGAACTAGCTAATCTGTTTTTATATTTCCATGCGCTTAGTAGGGATAGCGAGGGCATTCTGTCCTATGTTCTTTTGGTTTCATTTTAAAAATGGATGGAGTAAGATTATTTACTGGATCTGAGAAACAATATTATTTCTCACAGTATCTGAAATGCAGTAATGACGTGCAATGATAGTCTCACGTCTGGGACCAGCTTATTACTTACTAATGTTAAGATTCATGCTGATCCAAAATTCTGCACTTGAAATGCAGCCTGCAAGAGGATCGATGAGCCAAAGTATAGCAACAAATTAAGCAGTGGTATCGACTGACGAAGAGTTGCCATCAATCCTTCCATGCCGACCACCGCATCCATCGTCGGCGGCAGCGGGAAGCCGGTGCGGTTCGCGTCCGCCATCGTTGCGGGCACCGAGACCGGGCAGCACGTGCTGAAGATCGCCGGCTACTCCCGCACCAAGCAAGAAGTCCCGACGGGCAAACAGATCAAGTCCCGGTCTTTCCGCGTCGGAGGCCATAGCTGGCACATCTGCTACTACCCCAACGGCCTCAACTCGTCCTGTTCCGACTACATCTCCGTTTACCTTCAGCTCGACTACAATGTCCCTAAAGGCGTGAGAGCACAGTGCATCTTTAGCCTGCTTGACCATGCGGGGAAGCCGGTGCCACACTACACCTGGACCCTTGATGAGGAAATCTTCATTGGCTCCGGCTGGGGTGTCCATTTTTTCATCAAGAGGGATGAGTTGGAGAAGTCTGAGCATCTGAGGGACGACTGCTTCACCATCAGGTGTGATTTCACTGTCGTGAAGGAGATCGAGACGAAGGACGTCGAAGACGCAACCCGGCCTGCTGCGGTGGTGGTGCCGCCGCCGGACCTGCACCGCCACCTGGCCGGCCTCCTCGCGACCGGCGAAGGCTCGGACGTCGCGTTCGAGGTGGACGGCAAGACCTTCCCGGCGCACCGGCTCGTGCTCGCCGCCCGGTCGCCGGCGCTCCTCCACGCCCTGGCCAAGGACAACGACGACTCCGCGGCCATCATACGCATCGAGGACATGGAGGCACATGACTTCGAGGCGTTCCTCCACTACGTGTACACCGACACGTTGCCGGAGACGACGACCATGAACGGGGGAGAAGCGGCGGCGATGCTCCCGGACCTGGTGGCGGCGGCGAACCGGTATAAGATGGAGAGGCTGAGGTTGGTTTGTGAAGAGAAGCTATGCGAGTTTGTGAGCGCGAGGACCGCGGCGGTCATGCTGGCATTCGCCGCCGAGCACCATTGCCATGGGCTTAAGAAGGCGTGCTTGTGGTTTTTCGATGATCCGGAAAACTTAAGAGAGGTGTTGAAGGTCAATGGCTTCAAGCATCTGAGCGAAACCTGCCCGTCTCATTTAAAGGAGCTGATTGCCACGCTTGTTACAGGGCTAGGTAGCACTTTCTTAAAGAATTAATTATCAAAAAGGCACAAATCCATGTCTCCAGGAACCATGTAAATATCCCTCGCAAAAAAAAAGGTACCATGTAAATAGTCAATAAATAATTCATTGAGTGAAATATTAATATGAAACAAAAATCGTGAGTGGTACTACTAATTAAGTTTTTGTTGTTTTGATGTTCCTTTCTTATTTATTTTCACACTTCAAATCTGGAAATTCTGTGACATGTCATTATAGTTTGTTGGCCTTAGCAATGTAATTTTGCTACGATGTGTAGCATTGCACGACCTTAACACTGCTAACTATTGTGACACCCCGTGTCACTGCAGCCAAACCTGCACTTCATCATGGCTAGGGCTGGACTACCGAGCCAGCTCGGCTCGGCATGTTACGAGCTCGAGCTCGCTTGCGAGCCAGCTCGTTAAGCTCGCCATCACTCGCCTCGAGCACTCCCGCTGCGATCTGGAGAAGAAGACAACGACCACAGCGTCTTGGTACATCGATCTTCACGCTCTTGAGCATCATGGCGCATCGGGCGGGGAGGCGGAGGCCGACGTCGCAAAGGTGGTCGCAGCAGGGAGGGGAGGGCCGGTGACGTGGAGGAACGATGGAGGAGGAGCCGGCGCCACCGTATGAGGGGGAGGAGGTGGAGGAGTGGCACCACCGCATGAGGTAGAGGAGGGTGGCATCGCCCCGCTTGAGATGTCGGCTGCCGCGCATCGCGCCGCCTATCCGCAGTTTGGATCTCGACTCGGTCCCCTTCCGCCGTCGCCATCGTCATGGGAAGAGTGGTGAGGACAACGAGCTCATGCTCGCCATGAGCTTTGGTGTTGATGGCTACAACGTCGGTGACGGAGGGGAAGGGAGAGGGGAGTGCTGCGACGGGGAAAGGATGCAGTGTCAACCTCACGAAGCTCCACGGGCAAGCCTCTCCCTTTTCGCAATGGGCTCGTTTGGCTCGCGAGCCAGCTCAAGCTAGCTCGTTAAACATAACGAGTTAGAAACCTGGCTCGGCTCGTTAGAAATAGTGAACGAGCCGAGCGGAGCCGAGCTAACGAGCCATGAGCTTCCTAGTCATGGCCCCCGATCCCTCTGCTCCTCCGTGAACTCGCAGTTTGAGCTCGTCGTCGTCCACCCCGGCCACCGCACCGTCGTCTCTTCGCCATTGATTTCCAACCTTCTGGTGAGTGCCGAGGTGATTCATTGCGCTGCTTAGTGGAGCATGCACTTGCGCATCTTCCTCACTCCTCTTTTTCCCCTTTCCGCAGCCCTTGCCGTCGGCATTTGGTCTTTCCCCGCCGTCGATGAGCCACTGCGAACACCTCACCGCCGAACACCCCTTCCGCCGCCCCTCCTCAACGAAGGATGCCTGTGGTGTGGTGAAGCTCCTCACCCAGATCTTGTCTTCCCCCGGTATCTCCTCCGCCCTCGCGACGCCGCCGAAGATCCACCACTCGCCGCCGCACGTCATTGACCCATCTCCGGCCGCCGTCACGAGCTTCCGCTGACCTAAGTGAGCTCTCCGTTCCTCGTGCTGTCCTCCCTTGTCAGGGCGACCACCAGAGAGCAACTCCGACGACCGCGCAGCCGCTCCCCAGAACTAGTCAGCCCAGATTCAGCCGGCCCATCCCGTCCCAGATCCACAGCCCTTTTCCTTTTTCTTAATTTCCCGAAAATCTTTAATTCCCCAGAAAATCATAGAAACTTGTAAAATTCAGATGAAATCAAAAATAAATCATAAAAATGTGAATCTAATTTTGATGGACTTTTGTGTTCAGATCTATCCAACAAAATTGTCAAACTGCATAAACCCTTTTTGCTGTTTTCTGTAAAATTACTTGAATAGTAAATTTTGTTTAGATTATAATAAAGTCACTGTTGATCCATAAATCCTAAACTCTTGCATGTTTGTATATCCTCTGCCAACACACTTACAGAGCATTTTTCCACTGTTATATGTTGTACAATCATTTTCTTATGATTTAATTTCTTTTATTCACCATTTAAATCGTATGAAATTATCCATAGGCCGATAAATCATGAAACTTTACTGTAATTAACCTCAGGTAATACCTAACACAAGAAAAATGCCTCTAAACTTAAATTTATTTAATCACATTTCATTGAATCTGACTTGCATTTCCTTTTCTTGACGTATAGCACTCGAGGTGATCCTGAAGCAGATGAAGGATCAGGATGCTGAGCAGCTCAGGAAGTCCCTAGCTGACGTTATTTGGTCTTTGAGAACACTAACCTTGCACCTTGAGCCAAGTAAGCCCTGGTGCATTATGTCCTATGTTTTCGGTTTTCTTTTAATTTATCAATGGTCTATGTATGTATTTGTGCATTAGGTTTATATGAGTTGATTGGAGCCCTAGAATGCGTTATGTTTATCCTTCCTAATTATCCTAGCATTGCTATGCTTAGTTTGCTAGTGATCGGTAGAAGTCGAGTGGTAGGTTCCACTCGCATGACAGGATCTTGTTACCCTGGTTTGGTTGATAGAGAACATGATGATGGCATAATTTGGAGATCGGACGGGGGTTGATGTATAGGTTGTGCAGCATGGCATTGGAGGTCTTGTGTGGTAGCCCTGTCTGTGTCGATTAAGGACAGTATCGTTGTTGACCCTATTGAGCAAGTTTTGAATTTTACTGATTCACATGCTGGTAATTCGAGCACCTATAAATCGACGTAGCTTAGTAACCGTGGGGACGAACTTTACTCTGCTGCTACGAGGGAATGGGACAACCCACGGACAACGGCCAGGCCAGGTGCTGAGTGTTCGCCGAGAGTAGCAACTAGATTTCGGCCTTCCAGGGGGTTTTGTGAAAGGTTGTCATATGTGGTCTGTTCGTCAGCGCATATGTCATGTGGTCAGGTTTCCCCTGCAGGATGTACATCGATGTCGCCGCTCTTGGATATGAGCAACCCGCTTGTTCACTGCGTCGCATCGTAGTAATGTTTATGGTACTTACGATGTTAATACTGCTGCTTTGTATAATTACAGTACTACTTGATTGCTTTACTTGTCTATTATAGTTGTTAGCTACAAAACATGATAGTTGGTTAAATACTAATCCTAAAATAAAATTTGAACATAAGGACTCACTAATTAGTGCTGTTTTTGACAATCTGAGTCAGCTTACCCCTTACGGCCTTTGCATACTAGGAGTTGGCTGTAGTTGGTCTTTTGACGGGTAAGTCTTACTGAGTATTAGTTGCTCAGAGTTTGTGGCTCCATATTTTGTGTAGGTTTGTTTTTGCTTCCGTTGACCTCTTGGTGAGTTCCAGCAGGGATTGTCTCCAAGTCTACATCGTAGGGTTTTGATATGTGTCTTGTATTGTCGAGCTTAGTACAGTTGTATTTGTAAACTTCCATTGTGTACTCTCGTATTTTTAATCATTCTGGACTAATGTAATAATTTAAGGATATAAACTTGTGCTATATCTGTGATGTACTATCTGTGCCTGTTCAACAGCATTTCCGACTCGATCCTGTGAAATGGTGACGCTTCAATTATACACTTGCATTGCACTTATAAATTTCAGCCACTTCAACACTTCTCATCTGTCCCAACTGTTTCTTGTAAATGGCCAATAGTTTATACTCACTCTTTCTACAAATATAGTGCCCATCTAATTTTTTCTTAAGTCAAGTTTTTGAACTTTGACAACGCTATTTCTAAATACATAATATTTCAGATTAAAAGAGTTATATGTTATAAAAGTCTATTTCAGGATGAATCTAGTAAAATTATTTTCATGTTGTCAATATTTATGTTTTTTTTGTTAGAGAGTCAAAATTTAAAAAGTCTGACTTAGTATAAAACTAGATGGACCGACAGAGGGAGTAGTTATTTGATTAGGTATCTAGTAAAACTTTTTTTTTCAAAAATAGAATTTCATTAATATTAAAGCATATTACATCCCTTGATTACAGTAGCATCCCAATCAACGCCAACACCATTGATGGGAGTCAAGAAACCTTGAAGGAGCCACAAATTCCACCATCTAGGATCATCATCCCAGATGGATATGCCATGAACGAAACCTCCGATCTGAAAGAACACAACCATCTCACAATCCACCACCGTCATCCTCATCTCCAACGGGGGAAAATTGAAACTCAACCCTTTCGCAAAAGAGGGGTAGACTGATATTCCAAATGCAAGTACGAAGAACTCGCTGCCGTCGAGCTCGTAGCCAAGCCCACCGTCGCCTCATTCACCATATTCGCAATGGTAAAATACAAATCCGAGCAACATCTAGATGAATGTCACCGGAAACCAAACTCTCACTAGCCCACAGCCATGCCCATGAAGAACCATGACGAGGCAAAGGAGGGGCTGGAGTACCTTATTCCTCATCGATGATGGCGCCTTTGACTCGCCACCACCGTCGAGACGCATCCTGCTCCAATACTCCATGCCAATGAAATTGACGACGCCGCACCGTCGCCGCCACCCTCTTCAACCGAACCACTAGAGCTAACCCTAACAACAAATGCCGCAGCCGCTGCCAAAAGCGACTACCGCGGGAAGACCTAACCTATCTAAACTTATGAGAGAACGTTTTTTTCAACAGACGTCGGGATGCCGGGCCTCCCTCCTCCGCCGACGGCGAGGCCGCCGCAGACGAGGGGGCTGGCGTTTTTTATTCTTCTGAGTCGCCGCCGCTACTGCTTTTCTTTTCGCGTGGGCAAAATTGTGGGGAATGAGTTGGTTAGTAATTTATAAAAATATTTTCAGAAAAGATACGATTTATACTAGAAAAATTGTTGATAGAAAAATACTAATGAGTGTTAGGAACTGTCCTCTTGAAGCAAAACTGTCACGAAAAGACTGGATATCTTGTAGTGAACATTTCTGAAGCTTCCAGAGAAGGTGCCCGAAACTAGAACGAGGCTCGACCTGACGACTCTTCTTGATGCACCTGGATAGTTTAAGGGAAATAAATTACCTCCAGGCATTTCGGAAGCTTGCCAAAATGATGCAACATACGTAGCTTTCTAACACGGGTGGGGTGTAAGAGAAAGTATAATTGGACGATGTAAAAATGTAGAAGAGGGGTTCATTGTGCGTTGTTTGTGTTTTTAACAAGATAGACAAAAAAATTCTAGGTTGCCCTGCCGCCGTGCTCTTCACCGGGCGCGACCGGCAGCTCTCTCGAGACGCGTACACTCTTCCCATGCAAAATAAAAAAAGAGAGAGATGCGTTGGAATTTTCAGTGCAAACATTACGCATTTTTCGCGTGGTAGAGATGAAAGCGGTCGGGAAAAACGCTCAATTGTTTTCAGTTTCATTTTTTTTCTCTTGGTACGATACAGGAGGAAACAAATACGGCGCCTATATCAAAAATGAAATCATCACGACAGGAATATGTGATATCGATCAGAAATTGATATTAAATCTCGGTAACACAAACCACGGTCATGTATTAGCCGCACCGCATCATGTATAAAAATATGAAATGCGAATATATTATTGGTATTTCAACTAGCTACAAATGCATCATAATTAATAGACATGAGATATTTGAAAAGAGATGTTCAAATTAAAAGACGTTCGACTTTCACAGTAGTGATGATCTTTTTTAGCACATCAGAAGAGAATGCAAAGACTTTGGAATATAATATACAGGCAATTCACGTTGGACTTTGGAATATAATATATATGGTTGGCTAATACTAGACTAATATAAAATGGTAAAATGTCAGCGGTACTTTAAAGACTAAAACGGGAATTGTCAGAAGCGATCGGAAGAGTTTGAAATTGTTTTCATAATTGTTTCCACCAAATACTTTTACTTTTGTATTTATTTTTTCGCTATATCATTTTCAACTATTAAAGTCAGGAAAAGTAAAAAAAGGACCTTTGGCTAGCTGATAATTGCCCTTTTTACTTTCATCCCTAATTTTCGGTGCTGCTACTTGATTTTTTGCAGGCCTTGTAAGGGGACTGTTCCCACCGTTCGTGCCTAACAGTGTTACAAATTCTTCAGACTACCTTGATGAGTTCTCAAGAGTTGTCCCAGTGAGTCGCCTATTCAGTCATCAGCCGCATTTTCCGCCAAGCATGACCTTTTTCTGTGAGCCTCGAAATGACTCTGAATTTCTCCTTCCAGGGTTCTACCTCGCTGCCGGCACAAGTGCCGCTCATAGAGCCAGGCCTTGTTACCAAAGGGGCCCTCTACGTGCTCCAGCCACAGTGCCTCTGGAACTCAAGCAGCATTTCAGGAAGCTTGATGGGATGCCACTGCAATCAGGTGAAAATATTGTGCCTCTCTCATGTGCGGAAAATGTTGAATGCAGTGTATTTACGTGCCTGCATTTTGTTTAATGGAACAGACATGCTGTGTGTTCAAGCATTGCCACTGTGGTGCGACAATTCATCGGTGATAAATCATCATCTGTTTGAGGGTTATAAGGATGGGAATAGGAGGAAAAGATATAACGAGTTCCTCGCTGGTAGACTAAACAGTTCATTTTCTTTACAAAACCAGGAGTTATAGTATTGATTTCAGCACATGACTTGCGTATTTTTGTAGGTTAAGACTTCCTAGATACAAGCTTGAGGCACTTACATGTTTACGTTTGGTACAATGCCACCTTCAACCGGGATAATGGGCACCAACCCATGACCATGTTACGTGTCGCACGGTTGGTTAATATGGTACTTTCCTACAATTTTTACAAATGTGTAATTAACTTTCAGAGGATTTTTCAACTAAAAATATTTCTTAACCAAAACAAGATAGAAAGTGTACAGTGCAATCTGTTCAGAAACATAACAAGCTTTTCAGGTGTTCCTGTGATATACATTGCGGTACTGCTACCATGGCAGGACCTTACTTTATCAGTTCAAAAATATGCATTTGTATTGCAGGCATCTTCTGCATATCTGAAGCTACTTTTAAGAGTCAATGTAGAAATGCGACTTGAGTATTTGAAAGAAATGCCCAAGGCTGAAACCAGACTCAGGCTGGACCTCACAACTCAAATTTCTGCAGTATTATTTACCTGGACAATTCAAGCCCTTCTCCCGGTCAGTCCATGAATTTGTAGAATGTTTTGTTGGTAATACTGAATGTATGCACACACACACACACACACACACACACACACATATGTATATACATACACAAATTTGCCAATTTCAATCATTTACAGGTAATATTGACATTTCTAGTTTACGAGAAGGAGCAGAAACTGAGACTAATGATGAAAATGCATGGGCTAAAGAATGCACCTTATTGGTTGATATCCTAGGCCTACTTTTTGTTCCTATCAGCAGCTTACATGATGCTAGTGGTGATTTCCGGGTCACTTATAGGTACCAGCTAACTCAACATGATGAGATTTCTAGAATTTAACAATGGAAAATAAGCTTGTAACACATGCAGATGACTATTTATGGCTTTGCAGGGTTGGAAATCTTCAGATTAAATAGTTACAGCGTACAGTTTGTATTCTATTTCATATGTATCAACCTGCAGATTGTTCTCGCATTTCTGCTCACGCCTTTCCTATCATCTGTCAGGGTTGCCAGTGGTCAGTAAGTAAAACCTGTAATATCCAAAATGAAGTGGTTTGTTTTATGGGCTAACCTGGATCATGCTTTTTGGTGTTGCAGTAATTAGTTACATTTACGTCTTTGGCTCTGGCCTTCTTGGACAAGTGCTTTTGTGGAACTTCATTGAGGATACTACCTTTCCAAGTAACAGTTTCCCTGCCGTTCTTCTGAGCGTTCAATGTTCCAAACGATCAGTTCAATGCACATGACAAATTACCTTTTTCACTAATTTCAGAACACTGGCTTGTGATGATGGAGCTTGTTCCTGGGTTCTCTCTCTACAGAGGAATACATGATCTTTCCGGGTATGCTTATGAAAGGCGCATCATGGGGAAGCCTGGGATGCAATGGGTAGACTTGAATGACCCCTTCAACGGGATGAAAGATATTTTGATTCTAATGTCTATAGAATGGGCAGTTCTCCTTCCTGTTGCGTTTTTATTGGATCGTAGGCCTGATGTCTCCCTAGAGGTTAGCTAGCTAAGATATAACTAAAATATCTGTTCAACAGTTCTGTTTGTTTCACAAAACTTACTTTCAGAGGAAGGAGGTGAAACGATTGCTAAGGGAAAGGAACATGAGGAATATGGTCATCTGCAATAATCTGAAGAAAGTTGACCCAGGACAGAATGGTAACCCTGACAAGGTTGCTGTTAAGGGGCTCTCGCTTGCTTTACACAAACAGCAGTGTTTTGGGATGCTTGGTCCCAGTGGGTCAGGGAAGACATCGTTCATCAACATGGTCAGTAAGAACTCCAATATACAACTGCATTTTTATGCTGTGTTTTCGGACTAGATTTAGGCAGACCGGTCCCATCACAGAGATCCCTGAGCACTTCATTTTCTCATGAATCATGACCCTTCAATTTGTCTCAGTGCTTCACATTGTGAAGCATGTTAAGCGACTGAAACAAATATGACATCTTACCATGCTTATGGGTCACATGCAGATGATTGGCCTTGTGACGCCAACTTACGGAACAGCCTATATAGATGGGATGGATCTAAGAAGACATATGAGTGAAATACATTCAAACATGGGTGTATGTCCACAGCACGAGTAACGACGCAATTGACTACTCCCTGCATTTTGTTTTCACTTGTGACATGCCAACAAGAATCTGTTCATTGTATCTGCAGTTTACTTTGGGAAACTCTCACAGGAAGGGAGCATCTAATGTTTATGGTCGAATGAAGAATCTTAAAGGTGCTGCTCTAACAAAGGTACATTGAAGACATTAATTCCAACATCTGGAACTAATTTATTTGCACCTGAAAATATAATCTTTGTCAACGGAACAGATTGTAGCAGTTCTTTCTATTCACAGAAATAAACATAGTATTCATTTGTGCATTGGTCATGATGAATTTTACTGATGCAGGCAGTGGAAGAATCCTCAAGGGTGTAAATCTGTTCCACAGCGGTTTCGGTGACGAATCTGTATGCAAGTACAGTGGTGTGGCATGAGAAGAAGGCTGAGCGTCGCCATTGCGCTCATAGGCAATCCTAAAGTAATATCAGATATCATACTTTATCCATTACCCTCCCATCACCAAAACAAACAATCATTGGAAACATATTTCAGAAGTATCTAACTGTGATGAATTTCATTTCCTTTACTGAGTAGGTTGTTTACATGGATGAACTGAGCACCGGGCTGGACCCTATGTCGAAGCGTGATCTGTGGAATGTCGTCAAACAAGCAAAGAAAAACTGCACCATCATCCTTATCAGTAATGTTTTCCTATTTAGTTTCCGCCCACTGCATAGTAAGTACAACATCATGGGACTGCACTATGCAAAACTAAATGACTTGAAACATTTTCAGCGCATTCAATGGAGGAAGCTGATGAGTTGTGATCGTGTGGGCTTCTTCTTTGATGGAGACTTCCATTGCCTGGGAACTCCTAATGAGGTATGCACATCATCAACTGTACAAAATATAGTACAAGAACTCTGAAAAGTCCTATTTCACTATCCGTTGTATTGCATCAAGAACATGACCACACTGTGGTGATGCAGCTAAAGGCCAGGTATGGTGGTACCTGGACCTTGACGATCACGACTTCGCCGGAGCACGAGGCTGCAGTGCAGCAGTTGGTGAGCCGCCTATCGCCCGGAGCGGTAAGAATCTACAGCTTGTCCGGTACACAGAAGTTCGCACTGCCAAGACGCGAGGCATGTCTGGGCGCTGTGTTCGGCGCTGTGGATTCAGCGCGGCGAGCATTCCCTGTACTGGGATGGGAGGTGGCAGACACTACGCTGGAGGATGCCTTTCTCAAAGTGGCCAAGGAAGCATGCGCTCCCAACGGGACTAGTGGTGAACCGTAGGCTGTGGCTAAAGCTCTACCAGACATGTGGCTAGAGGTGGCACTAAAAACTCGTAACTGATGAGCTAGCAGTAAACACGGTTCAACTTGGCTTCGCCTATTTCAATTTTAATGAGTTGAATTAGGTTTTTACCTTTGTTAAATTTGTGACCTGGCTCGCGAGGCAGCTCACGAGTCATGTGTTGGAATTATGTGGGCTAGGCCCATTTATATTTCCCAATAATTCCTAGAAAATCTCAAAGGCCTATTCATGCATGGTGGGAGTGCATCTCTTTAGTCCCATGTTGCTAGTTGAGGTGGAGGAGGACCTACTTAACTAAAAGGTTGCTTCACCTTCCTTTGCAAGTATGTGGATAAGAGGATAAGTAAGAAACACACGCGTGTGCTCGCTCGCCTCGCTGGGCCAGGCCGGGCCGGGCGGGGCAGGGCGGGGGCGATGGGCGCGCATCACCTGCGTGAATGGTCCGCCGAAATTCGGCCCGAGGCCTTGCGGGTGCGCAAAAACGATTCGGTTCTAGGACGTCTCAACCCTAGCGATCCTCCCTATAAATATGTACGGTGCGCCGCCCCCATTGTATAACACAACACGAGTTAGGGTTTTGCCTCTTCCTCCTGCTGCGCCGCCGCTTCTAGTCTGCCCGGAACCATCGTCCTCTGAGCTTCTGCACCGGGAAAGGACGAATAAGGTTTTTGGGAAGCGCTCTGCGCGACTACTCGATCGCTTCTACCATGGCTCGTCTTCCTCATCGATCGTGTGCGGGAGTTGCTGCTCGTCGTCATCAACATCTATATCGTCGTCCCGCTACGGCTTCCACTACTCCGCTGGATCAACAGTATGTGTTCTATAAAATCATGTTTCTCCTATTTGCCTATCTGATCCATGCTTGTACGGTAGTACTGCGAAGTATGATAGATCTTGCTGTTTCTACTATGGTTATAGACTTGTCTAGATCTTGCGTAGACTTGTCTAATTTATTCTGTAATCTGTTCATCATGTTTATGATTTATTTCGGTATTAAAATAAACCTAAAAATGCTCATATACCCAACAATCCAAAAACCTTATTGTAGGCACTTGGGTTTAATGGCTGGATTTATCGATGCGCTGAGGTTGACACAATTTACTAGCAAGCACTTCAAGAGATGGCAAGTGAAAGTCACGCTGTGGCTTACTGTCACGAACGTCTTCTGGGTGTGCAAACCAGAAGGAGATCTCACTGCTAGGCAGGAAAAAGAGTTAACAGATGCTAATAACATCTTCAGGGGTGCTTGTGCTGAATGCACTCGCGGACAACCTGAATGATGTGTACATGGCCCACGAATCCAGTAAGGATTTGTGGGATGCTCTGTGTAATGACTATAGTGGCGCTGACACCGGCACTGAGCTGTATATCATGGAGCAGTATCATGACAATAAGATGGTTGATGACCGTCCAATAGTCCAGCAGGCTCATGAGATACAGTGCATGGTGAAGGAACTCGAACTCCTAAAGATCGTCGTTCCCGATAGATTGTCAAATTACCTCCAACTTGGAGGGATTTCGCTACATGGCTTAAACACAAGAGGCAAGAGGTATCTATTTCAGATTTAATTGCTTCTCTTGATATTGAGGAGAAATCTCGGGTTAATGATGGACGATCTAAAGGAGCTGAGGATCAAACCAGTGCTCACATGGTGCAGCAGAGGTCCAACAGTGGCAAGGGCAAGGGCAAGCAGAACAATAAGCCTAAACAGACCACTAGCTTCAAGAAGAAGAAGATCAACAAGGAGAACGATGGTTGCTTCGTGTGCGGTGCTACTGATCATTGGACAAAGAAGTGCCCAAACCGCAAAGGAAGAAAACCATCTCAGGAGCAAAAGTCTGCAAACGTGGTGACCATTGGCAACACGTCTGGAAGTGGAAAAAGTGGGTAGGTTTACCTTATGTTTTTTCAGTTTTTCAATCTATAAGTTGGTGGCTTGATACTAGTGCTAATGTTCATGTGTGTGCTGATGCTTTTTTGTTTTCTTCCTCCCAGGTCGTATGGGATTCTTCCGTCCTAATGGAGAATGGGTCACATGCTTCTGTTCATGGTGTTTGTACGGCCGATCTGAAGTTTACTTCGGGAAAGATCGTGCAGCTGAGGAACGTGCAGCATGTCCCTTCTATCAACAAGAATCTAGTTAGCGGCTCCCTTTTGTGTAGGGATGGTTTTAGGCTAGTGCTTGAGTCTAATAAACTTGTCGTGTCTAAGGGTGAACAATTTACTGGT
This sequence comes from Eragrostis nindensis, assembly GCA_012490785.1. NCBI lineage: Eukaryota > Viridiplantae > Streptophyta > Magnoliopsida > Poales > Poaceae > Eragrostis > Eragrostis nindensis. Next base: position 921,997 of record JAAXCT010000053.1, on the reverse strand, counting down.
AAAGGCTATGATTGCGAGGCTTGTTCCACTTTTCCCTTTCAGATTTCTGTAATAAATCGGTGAACCATATTTCTCGTGGTATTGATGAGAGTGATGCTAGCGTTTGGCATTCACGTTTATGTCATTTGAATTTTGATTCTATGTCTCGACTTTCCAGCTTTAATTTAATTCTGAAATTTTCCATTGTCAAAGGTTCTAAGTGCCATAGTTGTGTGCAATCAAAGCAACCTCGAAAACCTCACAAGATAACTGAGGAGAGACATCTTGCACCTCTAGAACTCATACATTCAGATCTGTGCCAAAAGAATGGTGTGTTGACAGAGGGTGGAAAAAGATACTTCATGACATTGATTGATGATGCGACTAGATATTGCTATGTATACCTGTTAAAAACGAAAGTTGAGACTCTAAGCTACTTTAAAATCTACAAGACTGAAGTTGAAACACAATTTGAGATAAAGATCGAACGTATTAGGTCTGATCGTGGTGGTGAGTATTTTTCTAATGAGTTTGATTTATTCTGTGCGGAACATGGTATTATTCATGAGAGGACGCTTCCCTATTCGCCCCAATCAAACGGGGTTGCCGAAAGGAAGAATCGCACTTCGACTGACATGGTTAACTCCATGTTAGACACTGCTGGATTGTCTAAGGCATGGTGGGGGGAGGCAATGTTGACATCTTGTCATGTCCTGAATAGAGTTCCCATGAAGATAAAGAGAAAACTGCATATGAAGAATGGATTGGAAGAAAACCATCCCTTTCTTATTTACGCACATGGGGTTGTTTGGCCAAATTTAATGCGCCAATAAACAAGAAGCGTAAGCTAGGACCTAAAACTGTGGATTGTGTCTTTTTGGAATATGCTCATCACAGCATTGCCTATAGATTTTTAGTACTCAAATCTGAGGTATCTGATGTTTATGTCAATACATTGATGGAGTCTCGTGATTTGACTTTCTTTGAGGATATGTTTCCTATGAAAAACATGCATAGCATTGATAGATTATCTTCTGATGTGATTCCTGAGATAACACCTGAACCTGACACACAACCTGAACATGTTGAACATACACTTGAGTCAATTCCAGAGGAAAATAACAGTAAGACTCCTAGGAGGAGCAAGAGACAGAGGATTGCAAAATCCTTTGGTGATGATTTCATTGTGTATCTCGTGGATGATACTCCTAGAACCATTTCAGAGGCATATGCATCTCCTGATGCAGATGACTGGAAAGAAGCTGTCCGTAGTGAGATGGACTCTATTCTTTCTAATGGCACTTGGGAGGTAGTTGATAAACCATATGGTTGCAAACCTGTTGGTTGCAAGTGGGTGTTCAAGAAGAAGCTCAAGTCTGATCGTACTATTGATAAGTATAAGGCTCGACTTGTTGCTAAGGGCTATACACAGAAAGAAGGCGAAGATTTCTTTGATACTTATTCACCTGTTGCTAGACTGACCACTATCCGAGTTTTACTCTCTCTGGCTGCCTCACATGGTCTTCTCGTTCATCAGATGGACGTTAAGATAGCTTTCATTAATGGAGAATTGGACGAGAAAATTTATATGGATCAGCCAGATGGGTTTGTTATTAAGGGTCAAGAAGGCAAAGTGTGAGCTGCTGAAATCTTTGTATGGTCTGAAACAAGCTCCTAAGCAATGGCCTGAGAAGTTTGATTCAACTCTCATATCAGCAGGATTTAGTGCCAATGAGGCTGATAAATGTGTGTACTACCGCGATGGTGGGGGTCAAGGTGTTATATTATGCTTGTATGTCGATGACATACTGATCTTTGGAACAAACTTTGACGTGATTCTTGAGGTTAAGGAGTTTTTGTGTCAGAGCTTTGACATGAAAGATCTGGGAGAGGCTGATGTTATTCTGAACATCAAGTTAATCAAAGGAGATAATGGGATTACACTGACACAATGTCATTATGTTGAGAAGGTCTTGAGTCGTTTTGGCTACAAAGACAGCAAGCCTTCTCCAACACCTTATGATTCCAGTGTGATTCTTCGAAAGAATAAGAAAATTGGTAAAGACCAATTGAGATATTCTCAGATCATTGGATCACTCATGTATTTAGCTAGTGCTATAGGGCCTGATATCTCATATGTTGTGAGCAAGCTGAGCCGATTTACATCTAATCCGGGAGATGATCATTGGCGTGCCCTTGAGCGATTTATGCGTTATCTGGTTGGCACTATGAATTATGCGCTTCACTATTCTGGGTATCCTGCGGTACTAGAGGGATATAGTGATTCGAACTAGATATCTGATACAGATGAGATATATGCCATAAGTGGATACATTTTCACTTTGGGCGGTGCTGCTGTTTCATGGAGATCATGCAAACAAACCATCTTAACGAGGTCTACCATGGAAGCAGAGCTTACTGCACTGGATACAGCTACCGTTGAGGCCGATTGGCTATGGGAGCTCTTGATGGACTTGCCTATTGTTGGTCGTTTATACGCACCCATTTATATACCGCAAGTGGAAGGTGTACATTGTAGCTTTTTCCCTCAGAGTATTCCAAGGTTTATATCGAATCCACAAGGATCAGCAAGAGAACCGTGTTTAGGGTTTACTATTTCGTCTAACAAATCAATCCTAGCATAAAAGTACACATTGCATATACAAGAGCATGAAAAAGGGTGAAAGTGAGGGTTGTGCCGGTCGGCACAAGGGGTGTGCCGATCGGCACAAGAGCTAAATTGCCCGAAGATTGCTTGAATGGCTTAAGGAACTTGATTAGATCATGGGTAAGTTAGCCAAGTCTGCTAGTTGAGATCGTAACCAAAAAGCTTAATCAAATAGCATCATAAACGAGATTACTCAATTACTGATAACCGAAGATCGGTAGGTCGAAGCCCCTTTCCGGAATGCCCTGTCACGACCAATTCGCCGTAATCGCTGACCTGTTCCCACTCTACACATCACCTCAAGGATCATCGCGTATGCATTAGCGGCTGTTGAGGTACGGAGGCAACTTGCAAATATGGCGCATTACAAGATCCCAATGCTACCTTAACCACAATGGAGATAGTGAGAGATTGAATCTCTCACCTCTTATTGCCACCACAATTAAGATAACATCTAATACTTAGTCGTCACTAAGCGTAGGAACAAGTGCATGTAAAGACCATAAAATCCAGGCAATCAATAATCGAAACCATTCATCCACATACTCAACCATACTTCGGTAATACATAGTGCAAGATACATCACCATCTAGTAGGCCTACCTTGATGGATCACCTCTTTAGCACCAATGGTTCTTGATCAACAACTAGAGAACATGAAGAACGGGGCAAAGCCCCGGTGGCTCTAAACTTACTAGCTGTGTTGTCCCTCTGGCGGCGGATCTCTAACCCTAGGGCGTCCCATGGGTTATATATACAGTGGGGAGACGTTTGGAGGCGAAAGGAAGCAATTCTGGGTCGGTGCCGGTCGGCACCAAAGTCGTGCCGATCGGCACGACTTTGGTGCCGGTCTCGGCACGAGTCGTTTCCAATTCGGACTTGATTTTCCTTTTCGCAGCTCCGCCTTCCACGAACCATAACTTCCTCGTCCGGAGTCCAAATGAGGCAAATTTGGACTCTATCTCGTAGTCCTCGAAAATATCTACAACTTTGGTATTCATTTGATCTCCAGATTCGGCCGTCTTGGTTCCCAAATATGCGATGCCAAAATATCTGTCTCCTCTGCGCAGGTTTCCTTGCGGGGCCCATATCTCCTAGCTCCAGAATCCAAACAGGACAATCCATATATGTTCCGGAAAGCTCTCGACGAGATCTACAACTTTCCTTTACATTAGATTCCCATTAGAGCACGTCTTGAACTCGAAATCCGCGTGACAATACAGTACTGTTTCTGGACTGCGCGAATTGATCTTTCCTTCCGGATAAACCTTCTAGAAATCCTTAGGCATTGGGCCACGACCTTGGGCTTGCATGTTGGGTTCCATGTATGTTCAGAGGTGCCTTGGATGCGCCACGGGCTAGTGGGAAGCCCTCCTTGCATGGCTAATCGGGCTTCATGTCGGTCCTTCTCATATTTGAGCCATTATAGTGTCATTTCACCTAATTCTGCAACATAGCACTAAAACAACACTACAAGTGGAATTCTTAAGGTTAGGGGTAATAATGCACAATTATGACAAGAATATGGTGAGAATGTGGAGGAATATGGCTGCTATTGGCACGTAAAATGGGTACTTAGAAAGCGCCAACACCTATTATTAAGAAACCTATGCCGGCAATCCTTATGAACTGTGACAATCAAACGGTAATTGTCAAAGTGAATAGTTCTAAGGATAATTTTAAGTCCTCAAGACATATCAAGAGACGACTGAAGTCTGTCAGGAAAATGAGAAACTCCGGAGTAATATCATTGGATTATATCCAAACTGCAAAGAATCTGGCAGATCAGTTTACTAAGAGGCTGTCACGTAATGTGATAGACGTTGCATCTAAGGAGATGGGTATGAGACCCATATGAGTTAGTCCATAGCAGTGATCCAACCTGTGTGATCGGAGATCCCGTGAATTAGGATCTGGGAAGAACAAGCTAATGGATAACTCGAGAGTACCTTACCTAACCCACTCAAGTAAAGATGCATTACTCTCAATTTTTGCATGGCAGGTTGACAAATGCCTTAATGTATTCTGTTGGCTTTAATTAGCGAAGATGTTTTCCTGCAGAACATTCTTGAAAGAATACACCTATGTGAGCCCGACTGTTGGAAGGTCGCAGTCTGTGAAACTTAAGTGATCTCTATTAAGCTCATGAAGAGACCAGGGAGTACGACCTATATGCTCCACCGGCGGGGTAGTCTACTGGAGGTCAAGTATCAGTTTTGACATTAAGTGAAACTTGTTTGCACAAAACTTGCAATTCAAGGCGTAGTCCATTGTCCAAGTTGTGAATGAGAGTAGCTTATTGTCTAGATGGATGTTCAACTTAACAGTCTCCATCAAAACACTGGTATATCAAACGGCAGTAGGATCTGGCAAAGTCTTAAATGGGACTTTAAGATCTGGTGGAGGATTATTGGAATTATGTGGGTTAGGCCCATTTATATTTCCCACTAATTCCTAGAAAATCTCAAAGGCCTATTCATGCATGGTGGGAGTGCAACTCTTTAGTCTCATGTTGCTAGTTGAGGTGGAGGAGGACATATTTAAATAGAAGGTTGCTTCACCTTCCCTTGCAAGTATGTGGATAAGAGGATAAGGAAGAAACACACGCGTGTGCTCGCTCGCCTCGCTGGGCCAGGCCGGGCCGGGCGGGGCGGGCGGGGGCGATGGGCGCGCATCACCAGCGTGAATGGTCCGCCGAAATCCGGCCCGAGGCATTGCGGGTGCACGGCTTCCTTTTGCAGTTTCTTTTTGTTGCGTATCCAATTCGATTTTATATGGAAACCGATTCGGTTCTGGGACGCCTCAACCCTAGCGGTCCTCTCTACAAATACGTACGGTGCGCCGCCCCATTGTATAACACAACATGAGTTAGGGTTTTGCCTCTTCCTCCTGCTACGCGGCCGCTTCTAGTCTGCCCGGAACCGTCGTCCTTTGAGCTCCTGCACCGGGAGAGCGCGAATAAGATTTTTGGGAAGCGCTCTGCGAGACTGCTCGATCGCTTCCACCACGGCTCGTCTTCCTCGTCGATCGCATGTGGGAGTTGCTGCTCGTCGTTATCAACATTTACATCGTCGTCCCGCTACGGCTTCCACTACTCTGCTGGATCAACAGTACGTGTTCTATAAAATCATGTCTCCCCTATTTGCCTATTTGATCCATGCTTGTACGGTAGTACTGCGAAGTATGGTAGATCTTGCTGTGTTTACTATAGTTATAGACTTGTCTAGATCTTGCATAGATTTGTCTAGTTTAATCTGTAATCTGTTCATCATGTTTATGATTTATTTGGGTATTAAATTAAACCTAAAAGTGCTCATATATCCAACATCATGACTCTACGAAGCCAAATGTAATATAGAGATACATGCTTAAGGACAATGGAAAATACTATGTTGTACAAATATAATCAATACTACGAAGAAAAAATAATGTTATATTTGTACCAATCTTGATTTTAGGTGCAAAATGAAGGGGGGGGGGGGGGGGGGGGGGTTGTGAGGAAAATGAGGGGTTTTTTCGCATGTGTTGCTCTGATTTTCCTCTTTACAAAAGCTAATAAAAATAAGTTTCTTATAGCAACCCGCATGTAAAAATGCGGTACTACGTGGAACGTCATTGCAAAAATGAATGAATTACAATAAAACAAAACATAATTACAAGCGGAAGCAAATTGGAATGAAAGAAATAAATTGTAATCCATGGTGCTGGAATGTGTGCCACCCATGACCCATGCTCATGCAGCTATGTCATTATCTTGTTACCTGAAACAGGAAAGCAAGTGTGAGATGAAAATCTCAGCAAGTAAACCAAAACAACAAGGAATAAATGTTACAATGTACGGAGACAAGGAAAAGTATCAAAGGTTCCAGGCAGCCACGAAACAGCGAGGCTACGAAAGTGGTAAATATTTAAACATGATATAGTGAGATTCGTCACGTTAATAAAATGGGAAGCAAATACGGTATAGATTGGAATGAGTCACATACCAGGAGATACGGGAATAGCCAGGCACCCACCTGGTCGTATTCCTGTGGCTGGGTGTTAATTTCCCAACAACGAGAATGTACGGCCCCCATACGTTGTTGGGTGGAATATGTTATACCCATGTATGTGTTGGAAATTATTTGGAAGCTTGAAATGGTTACATGATAAATTAGAGAAATGACAATGATATCAGGATATCCTTTTGAGTAAAGATAGAGATGCTTGATTGAATCACTTTGTGAACATAGCTTGTGATAGAATTGGAGAGATAATAATCCGTACCACAAAGTATTGTGCTGGTTAAAGATAAACTAATCAGACCAAGGCCCGAGACATAAAAAAACGACCTGGATAGATTTTCTCACAAGTCTTACCTAAAATACATGCAGCGTGCCGATTTAGTATATGATAACAGATAGGTGATAAGATTAAGCGTAAACAGTGATCCATAACTAGTCTACAGCTTGCCTCAAAAGATTCGTATAGAAGATTGATGTACTGGCCTGAACTAACCCAACTTTTGTACAATAGAAATCAGAGAGGACAGATCTTCATGTATACGTCTGGATCAATTCAGCCAAACTCTGGAGGATTAACTATGAGAAGAAAAATAAGATTGATGTGAGGTAACCTGCCTGTATAACAATCGGCTGTCCAGATCAAGCACCACCTCATGGCGATGCTCTATGTCCTCCACCCTTGCCCGCAGTCCCGTAGTGACCTCGCTCGCTGGTGATGCCGATCACCTCATCAACTAGATCATCACAGTCTGCAAGCTCAAGAAGGAGCTGCTGGTGCTATGGTGCGCCTAGCCACCAGAAGTTTCTCACGGGAGAGGAAGGAGAATGAAATGAAGAGAGAGAAGGAGATGAAAGGGTCACGGCAATTTCCAACTAGTGATTGACGTGGGAAAAGGAAAGCCAGATTTTATTGTAAATAAATGGCCCGATGAATTAGGAAACAGACCCACCATTTCAAGAGAGAGAGAGAGAGATTATTTGGCATTTTCAGAATTTAGAATTTTCAGGGTGTTACATTTCTTTGCACTTAGCTAGTTGGGAATGAGTCGAGTTGAGCTAGCTCATTATTCCAATGAGATAAAGCCAGGCCCGACAGCAGCCCTTACCTGTGGCTGGGATTGCTAGCCAGTGGCGTAGCTAGGATTTTACCGTAGGGTATGCCACAAATTTTTTTTTTCCCGGTTCAATCGAATATAAACGGTACAATCCATATATAATTCGATAAGTAATTTATAAATTACCAAAATAAACATATCAAATGATAAATTCAATACTTGAGTTAAAAAGTTGTCAACAATATAATAGAAATAGTCCAAATTATGCATAAAAAAGTTGGAGCTATCTATATAAAAAAGTTGCCCATAAATTATGCATATTGATTATTGGGCTGGATTGCTAATGGGCCAAAATCTACAGGGTATGCCGTGGCCCACCCGGCATACCCTGTAGCTACGCCACTGTTGCTAGCGGTGGCCCGACGTGGGTCAAATGTCTTATTCTTGTCCCTTTCATGCTTCATTCACTTTAGGACCAATTGCATAACTGACCCTTTTTTGGAGGCCAATTGCGTGTCTGACCCTGTTTTTCGCGTTTTGCGTATTTGACCTCGTTTTTTGAAATCAAAGCATGTAACCCTATCTCGTAACCCCGTCAAGAGTAGCAAGATTTGGGAATTAAAAAAAAAGATAGAAGAGGATAATGAAATGGCAAGGAAAGAAGACCAAAGTACCCTCTCTTTCTCTCTTCACTTTGCATGTTCTTTCTCGGGTGCTTCCCCATTGTCTTGCCTGTTGTAACATGCCAATCTTCAATTGCATGTTATTGAACTTAATCTAGCATCATGTTCATCATCTAAGCATGTTCAGTGCACGACCAAAGGCATTTGTAACTCAAATTCGAATTCTAATATCTTTCTATGCCTTTGTTAAGCAACTCCAAAAGTTTGCATGAAACTTGGCACCAACAAATATTCTGTTATAAGCACACTTGAAATATTGAATTTACATGATATTTGCTAAATTTTTGGGTAATGTCTCAACGCCCAAAAATTCAAAGAAAATTGGAAATCAGCCAACTTTGAACAATTTTAGATCCAAATATCCGTCCTTTTTTTTTTAGTGTTTCCAACTCAAATGGATTCTCCTTTCTCAGATGTATCACCACAAAAATCAGCATAATTTTTTGGAAGCTTTTAAGTCGGTGAAGTTGATGGATAAAGACACTACAAGAAATCTAGCCTTCTATGACGATTACCGAGTGACAATTAATAAAAACGTCACAATGAATTCTGTTTTATGACGATTCATAAGGTTTGAGTGAGTTTAGTGACGAAAATTAGATGTGCGTCATGAAAATCATCACAAACCAAGCAAAAATTCATATTGTGACGATTTCATGACGGTGACAAATCGTCACTTAGTGTTTTACAGGTCCGCTATAAAAATTTAAAAATAGAGCTTTGAGCGGCAAAAAAGTTCATTACCGGGATCAATATTTCAACACACAAAATGCTAATCCCTACTGTTTTAAGATTAAAAAATATTTATATATGTATGTTAGGGTGATTGGATTAGGCAAGATAAGTGAATAGTAAAATATTAGTGCTTGTGCCTATAATTATTTTTAAAAAAAATTTCCATGTCATAATTACGGTGTGGATTATTATAACTTTGAGAGATATAAAGAGATATTTTCAAAAGTAAGAATACAATGAATCAAATAAAATCTTGGTTGATTATTCCAGCAGGGCCAAAGTAGAGACCGGGCCTTGGGCTGACTTCATCCCATTATGTTGGGCCCCTAGGCCAGTCCATGAGGTTCTTTTCTCACCCACCCGCACGCCACCAAAAAAAAAAAACACACGAACTGGAGAAGGGTTCGAACACACGACTTCGTATGATGTGGCATAAGTCGCATAACATAATTTATCCATGGCAGATGTGATTTGAATCCCCTGAGAAATTTTTCGGTTTTGCTGTCAAGGGATCAGGTTATTTCTGCACTTGAGAATAACTATGTGTTATGGTGTAACTTGTAAGGTTGACAAACACATGTTCATGAATTCATTTGATGCTTCTATCTCTGTTAGGAACAGATGTTAACAACATGAAGCCAAGAGTCACTTTCTGGACTGATTTCCAGCAATAAGATAAAATGAAGTATGATGCTGTTTACACTTCTCCTGAACTCAAGTAATTTTACGAATCTAGGATACAGTGTCAAGAGATGATAATCTGAACATGCCTGACTTTATTATTTGCATTGTCTATCCTTTATTTAGTATTGTACTTTCTCGTGTCAAACATGCTTTGCATCCATGGATTAGTGGAACATCTTGGAAGGAATTGATGATAGGTTCCTAATCAATAGACTTGCTTGTGTATTTGTCCAATAAGATTCATACTGTTGATGACGGGTGGCTAATTATTAGACCCTCCTGTGGATTTTTAATAGTGTTCTTGTCAGCTGACTGATGCCCAATTTTGATTTTTGATGACTGCCCCTTGATCTCTTCCTATAGACTCTAATATAGTGCAGTTATATATAGCTTCTAATTGCATTCTGATGAAATAAAATTTGATGTCATGTTAATGATAAATTAGTGCTTGTGCTTGACTGACGGCCTACACATGTTTGTGCAGGTGTGCTGGCGTGCAACAGAAGATGATGCTTTGTTGGATTTTTTTCCCACCCTTGATTCATGTAGATGTAGTATTAGCTCTTTCTGGCCTTTTGTATATGCAATATTTTTGTAATTGCCAATATCCTGTAATATAAGATACATTGAATGGAAATTTTATTTGATGTTATTTAATGATTGAATATCTGGTGGGCTTTGATAATGTTTATTGTGTTGTGACAAAAAAAAAAATTTGCGGAAGCCTTCTTGGTGCTAGGCTGAAAATACGTCATTTGATACCACCAAACCCATTAAAAAATCATGTCACAAAAAAATTGCTAAAAAGGCCAAATTTGTAAAATAAAATAGGCTCACAAATGGGCCTGGCCCACAAAAAGGCTGAACAGTACATCGTTCTTGTTGGGCTTAATTCCATTTTATGACGTTTCTAGCCATGACAATAGAATAAACGTCATAAAGATTTATGACGAAGAAACATGATATCGTCATCGAACATGATCTTAAACGCATAATACATGACAAATGCAGTTTCGTCAAGCTAACGTCACAAAGTGCTCATGATGACATAAAAATCAGTTTTTATGACATAAACTAATCGTCATAGAAGGCTAGATTTCTTGTAGTGAGGGAAGATGAACAAATTCAGAAAAAAGAAAAATACCTTCGAACCCGCCTGGCAGCCACACACTTCTTTTTTCTTCTTTCCAAATCAGGGCACCTTCCTCTCCCTCTCTCATTTATGCTTGTCATTTAATTACTTACCTTTGTGATCAATTAATTACTATATGCAAAATGTCTTCTAATCGTTATATTCTTGTCCAAAGCTAAATGCATCTTTCATTGTACAGAGAACTGTACTACTCTATGTGTAAGTCTTTTTGAGTACCTTCATGCTCATGGTAATATGTTTACATTTTTGCAGGTAAAAACGAGTACGTGTATGGCTGTAAAGGCCCAGCCCAAAAGAGTTTGGCCCAAAAGCTTGCTTAAAATGGCTGGTTATAATAAGTGAGGGAATAGTCTCACATTACTTAGCAAGGTAGAGCATGACCAACATAAAAACCCAAGCTAAAAATCCAGTAATAACTTGGTTAACCTTTTTACACGAAGCGAGGACGAAAGCGTAAGAGTTATTTCTCTGTGGTGGGACCGCTCGATGTGCGAGCGGGTCTAGAGCTATATTTTGGGCCTAGGATGTTACAGATGGTATTCAGAGCAGACTTTCAAGGGTTTCACGGGCACGTACATTATGGTTGCGAAGGATACGGTCGCGTACGGGCGCAGGAAGCGGGTGCGTACGCATGGCACGTGCGTGGCATGGCATGGTACGTATGGTTGTTAACTGGACGTGTGATGCCAGTACTGGGCATGCGGACATGGCCGAGAAAAGCGATCATGTACATATGTCCCCTCGAAGTAAATTGGGCCGCTCCTCGACGAGGACGTCAAGCGCTAAGTGGGGGAGGATGTAAAGACCCGTCTCAAAAGAGATTTGGCCCAAAAGCTTGCTTAACATGGCTGGTTGCAGCTAGTGAGGGAATAGTCCACATGGCTTAGCAAGGTAGACATGACCAACTTAAAAACTCAAGCTGAAAATGTAGTAATAATCGGGTTAACCCTTTTACGCGAAGGGAGAATGAAAGCGTAAGAGTTATTTCTGGGAGGTGAGGGTGTGTTTGGTTGGGCTGTGGCTGTGAGAAAAAGCTGCTGTGGCTGTGAGCTATGAAAAAAGCTGCTGTGGCTGTGAGCTGTAGAAAAAGCTGAAAGCCGTTTGGTTGAAATAGCTGTGGCTGTGAAAATGCTGTAGAAATGTCTATAATGCCCTGCTGAGAAACAAATTTATATGGAAATCGATCGTAAACCATTGTCCTATTCAGATATTAACATGTAAACCATTTTAGAAGGAGAAACTTAATTTTTTTAAATTGTGCATCAACCGTTATCTTATGCTCTAATAAATTTTAAAAAGAGTTTTAGAAATTCTCTTAATTTCTGGAGTTTTCTGTCAAAACATCAAGACACACAAATACTATGGTTAATTACATTTTTTGTGAGGGCCTTATTGCAAAAGACTTTCTCCATCGTCTTCCTCATCTGCAGACCACCATGAATGAACTCTTGAAGCTCAAATTAGCACGGAGAGGAGAGGAGATAGTGATGGGAAGTGATGTGAACCCGCTAGGGTTTGGGCGTCGATCTTTCGATGAGAGAAGGGATAACTCGATTTGGGGAAGGAGACGACGTTCACGGCTCGACTACAACCGTCCAAGGACGCTGCGCCTTAGCAACCGATACACCGCTTCCAATGGTCGCCGCGATCTTGTGGGATAGCGACCACCGGCCACGAGGGCACTCGTCCTGCAAGCAATCGAAGAACTAGCAAGAACAAGTAAACAAGCACTGAATGCGAGATAGAATTGAGGTCTTAAACAACTGAAATCAACTATGGTGGGGTTCCGAATACAAGAAGTCAGGCGGTTTAGTCAACACGCGTGCTTACAAGGAAGTAGCGAAGGCTAACTTTCAACTAATCAAAACCCAAGCTGTTCTTGGCGGCGGCTAAGAGTTATAAGGACGTGGGAGGACGACCACAGGGGTGCTGGGGTCGTGCTCCAACCCTAGGACGCGCCCCTAATTGGGCTCAACTTGATACACGGCCCATCGGACCAAAACTGGACAGAAAAAGGTGTCTGTACTAAATCGACGATTCCAGGCGACTCCGAATAGATATATGGATATGAGGCTGGATCCGTTGGAAAGAAGACTTGATAAGCTTTCCATGAAGTCCAAGATCAGCCCAATCGGAGTCCGTATGAAGTCGTGGTGCCCGTCAAAAGTTGACCCTGTCTTGCAGTCCGAATTCAGCGCGCGCGAATCCACTCCCCTTCTTATCATCTCCATCATGCCTAAGCAAAACAAGAGTGCACGTGTCTCCATAGTCTAAATAAGATGGACATGAGCTTAGGAACGAACTCACTTGATAGTTAAGTTGGCGAGCGCGAGCGCGAGTAAGAGGACCAGCCGGCGTAGGTGTCGTCGGTGTTGGTGGAGGTGTGGGCGTAACGGTAGTAGTGATGTCCTCATCAGGAAGTGGGGGGGGATCGAATCCCCAAGCTACGGCGCAATCATTTGATGCGGATTTCGGGTCAGAGCTATGGGGTTGGAGGCTGATTTTAGGGAGGCTCGATGGTTTATCCATTCGTTTTCATCTGTTCCTGTCAAACAATCTCTCTCTCCCTCCCATCTATTTGACTCAGCAACTCAAGCTCGCGCACGCCATGCCAAGTTGCTCGAGCGTCTGTCGCCATAACTCGCAGGCACGGGCCGCTTGACCAGTGACGTGATGAGGCAGGGGCGAGCAGGGGCGCCGGGCCGATGGGAGAGCCTGTCGCGCGTCGAGCTGATGGGCGAGCGGGGGCGCCGGGCTGAAGGGCGAGCCGCGCCGGCGGGCAAGCTTTAACCCTAGCGCCGCCGTTTCACCTGCCTGGTCGGGAGAATGGAGAGGGGAATCGAGAGGGGAAGAAAAGAAGGAAGCGGTACGATACAACATAACGAGTGGCAGCGCGGGTAATTTTCATCGAAGTATCCATCTATCTCACAGCCGGAAGAAGCAGGGCGCAGGGTGCTGTGAGAAAAAGCTTGGGAGAAAGCTGCTTTCTTCGGTAGCACCCAAATGAAAGCCGGTTTTTTTGGTTGGACTTCTGATTTTTTTAGAAGCAAATGCATCAAAAAGGGTGATGGTGGGCAGGAGTGTAGTTGTGGTTTGTGCTACCCCTGGTGGTGCTTGTGAGCTGAGCATCATTGGTCTTTTGTTTCATAATTAACTTTCCGCTGTATGTCACTCTCATGTCAAGGATTAAACTTTTATGATACATTTTCTTGACTAGTGTTTATGTTGGCATGAAAGCTAAACTATAGTTGGATCAATCTGTTGTATTTATGGATTTAATGAATACTTGTAACGACACTTAAAAATGCTCTGTATTTATATCTTATAATCATGATAGTTGCAATTGTGGACGTAGCGGTATACACGTCGATCTTGGGCGTTTTAAATGCATACTTAGGAATACTGAAATTATATATGTGATGAGACTTATTTGGTCATTATGTGTATAATTTAAAAGGCTCCTCCACACCTCTGTTGTTTCTTCCTCCTCGTGCAGTTGCTGATATTGAAAATGATTTGTGAAGAGGGAAAGTATTAGAAATCCATTGCAGTTGCTGGACTGGAAGAACAAGAGGAGGGGATTTTCTTCTCGTTCGAAGCAACCAGCGGAGCAATTTTTCTATCATGTGGCGCCATGTACTCCCTCCATAGTCACAAAGGAGGTCTGGGTTTTTTCACATTTCACAAAGGAGTTCGTTCTACTATTTGGAACCCGTTCTGGTCGTTTTTGCCCTCCCACGCGTGCGTCGTCGCTTGTTCCCGAGCCGTCTTGTGCGAGCTACCGAGGAGACGCAATTAACTGTAGCGCACCTTTCCTTCTTCCTCCACAAGAAAAACAGCGGCTCTCTCGCCTATCCCTTCTCAATCGATTGTCTTGCTCGCTTCTCTTGCTCGTCGCACGCAGACGCAGGTCATCGCACTCTCGCCGGCGTCGCCCTTGCTCGAGCGACTCGATGGGTCGCGCACCGCGCGTGTAACATCCCCATTTTTCATAAACCTTAATCACACTTCTAATTGCGCTGTTAGGGCAAAACAAGCAAGAATTTAATGATCATGTTCAAGGATCCAAGTTTAAAACAAATCCTTTGAATATGTTCAAAATGGTGCTTGAACTAGAACTTCCAAATCTTGCATAGAAGTGATATCAAACAAAAATATTTCCAGGTTCTATATCCCAAATTAGAATTTTAATTTTCCAGAATTTTTGGAAAAAGGGAAGCAGTCCAAACAAATCAGGAAGAGCTCAAACATATTCTGCCTTAATCGAATTTTTATCTCAAATTCTGAGCGAAATTCGAAATCTTCCAATAATGAAAAATGTTCCTGTACCTTTGACCTTTCATTCCCCAATTTTTCAGATTTTTCTGAGCTTGGGAAGGTTAGGTTTGGGGCAGTCAAATTTCAGCACGTTTGGAATTCTTTGAAAATGCAAAAACGTACTGTGGAGCCCACCTTCTTCCTCTCTCACGCTCTTTCTCTCTCTCTCTCTCTTCGCGCTGCCCATGCCAGACGCTGTGGCCGACGTCAGGCCGTCGGTCCTCGCCCGCGCCTTCGCGCTCGACTGCAGCCAAGCCTGCACTCCACCCCGTTCCAGTCCTTATCCTCTCCCCATCGCGCTGGTCAAGTCGTCGCGCGTCCCTTCTTTTTCTTCTCCCGGCCAGCACCATTGCCGCCCGAGCAAGAGCTCGAGCTCGCCGCCGCTCTGCTCGTTCCCCGCCCACGACCTCCATTGCAAAAAGGGGCGCCAAGACTCCCTCTTGCCCCCTGGCAGCACAAACTCCAAGTTTCTTCGTCCTCGCACAAGATCGACGCGCTTCCATCTCCATGGCCGACGGGCGAGCGACCGGGACATCGCCGCGAAATTCTTCTACCACGGTCTGTCTCTCTTCAATTCCTCTCCCCGAAAGCTCCCAAACTTCCTCGCGCACGTCCCTGAACTGATTCCCGTCCGTTTACTCAGATGAGCTCGCCGCAAAAGGAGTTTTTCCTCGCCGCCATCCGCCGGACCGCGCCGTCTCCCCGACGAACTCCTCCCTCCCGACCCCCTCATCGACGACATCATCCATCTTCCGGTCCGCGCCGCCGAGGTGAAGCTCATGCTCCCGCTCTTTCCCTCTCTCGCCGCCTCTCCTCGCCGGGACACCGGTTCGCCGCCGCCGCCGCGCCGCCCCTCGCCGCCGACCTAGCTTCCCTCCGCGCGCACGTGCACGTCTTAGTTGCATAGGTCCTCCTCGTCGCCCTGTTCGTGGTGCTCCCCTCCTTTAGCCCTAGTTCGCCGCCGTTTAGCCGGAACGCGGCCGCGCCGCCATCACAGCCGCGAGCGCACCGCACCCGCCATTGGCACTGCTACAGTACCCGACGTCTTTTTCTTTTTCTCAGGACATGTTTAAATCGGCTGAACTTGTAAATTCGATAGAAAATAAAATAGAAACCCAAAAATTGCAAACTAAATTCCATTGGAATCCTTATAACAAGATCTATCCAATGGAGCAAGAACATCACCAAGGTTCACCATAAATAATTTTACAAAAATTCAGAGAATGAAAATATAAATAAATTCTTATGTGCACTTCTATTCATCCAAAAATCATGAATTTTGGTATGCATGCATCTCATGGCGGTACAGAACTTTTCACCAAGTGGCATATTTAATTTCTGCATGTTTCACCAGTTTTTACTCCTCCAAGCGTTTCAGTGTTTTAATTTTATTAATAAATTTCTGTATCCAATGTTTCTGAAAATTTGCCACATTGTTCTTTATACTACTTTTGTTCATCAGTAAAATCCATGTATTTTTTTATATCTTCCAGAACCATGTTAAAGAAATTTCGAAATGAAATCTCTGTTTCGCTCATTTAAAACCTAGAAATCTTGTAACTTTATTTGCGAAAATACGTCAAACGAGAGTAACTTAAACTCTTCATGATTCAATTCTGATCACACCATCCTCTGAAGCACCATTTCATTGCATTCCTATTTATCAAGGAAGTTCCATGAACCTTCTTTTTAAATCTTATCGTTGCATTGCATCATTATAGGAAACGACGCCGGAACCAAGGACGTGGAGATCATGGCGGAGAAACTTGATGCTGAATCCTAACATCGTTGATTGGGCTACTACCAATTCTTAGACCCCAAGGCAAGCCCCGGTGCATCTCACCCTGTTTTAAAAGTTTTTCCTTTTCTCACATGTATGCGGGTCATGTTATGTGCATTAGGTATTCAGGAGTTGAATGAAACCTTAGTTGCATATATCTATATGTTTTCCTATGGGTTGGTTCAGTTATGTTCAGCCGTTCGTTACTTGCTATGCTTAATGTTGAGTCCTCGGTAGAAGTCGAGTGGTGCGGAACACTACTCGTGAGCTACAGGTATCTTTTTGGGAAAATTGTTGTAGTTGTTGCTATCTCACATGATGATGATAATTTTGAGACCGGGCGGGGATGTGTAGGTTTGCAGCAGGACATGGAGGTCTTGTGTGCGGTAGCCCCGTCTGTGTCGATTGAGCACCGATCGTTGTGGACCCGTTGAGCAAGTTTGAATGTACCGGATGCATGCTAGTGATATGGGCACTAGTAACCTGATGTAACTCGATTACTGTATTGTTTGACGGGCCCCCCCTCTCTTCTGGTGATGAAGATGGTATGGTGGTTGCGGGTATGTGTTAGAAGGGAGGGCACACGGGCTAACCACGGATGGCCCAGCGCGGGTATCGCGTGGAGGACGTGTGTCCGGGAGAGGGGAACTTGGACCGGCTTTATGGTGTCTTGCGAAAGGTTGCCGTGCGTGACTCTTTATGAGTGTGCGTACGTCGTGTTTTCTGGGTTTCGCCTGCAGGTGTAAATCGATTCGAATCGCCGTCCCTCGCGGTTATTGAGTACCACTTGTGATCGCTGCCACATCGTAGTAAGAAGTGAACATGATGATATATATATGCTGTTTGTACTCAATTTAATTGTATTGCAACCTTGTATGCATTAGCATAGGTGAACATGTTTATGTTTTATGCAATAACCCTTTTAATTTGGCTAAAATTTGAAAGAAGGATCAACTTTTAGTGCTACTTTTATGCAATTTATTCCTATACCTATGTTCAGCCCCATGCATGCTAGGGCTCGGTCTTAGAAGGCCACTTTGACGGGTAAGTCTTGCTGAGTATTAGTTGCTCAGGGTTTGTTGTTTAATCTTTTTGCAGGAGATGTTTTGGCTCAGGAGAATGAAGCATGTTTACGGGCTGAATATGCTTCATCATAGGATGATTGACGTCGTGTTGTATATCGCTTCCGCTACGCTTTTCAAACTCTTTTATGTAATCAAATATAAACCAAGTTGTGTTAATTAAATTTCACTTTGCACTCTATTTTATTTATGCTCATATGTGTGTACTTTTGGACTCTTGCTTCGTCAAGTGTCACCCGATCTCGATCCTGTCAAGCTAACCCCTCATTATTTGAGACGGGATGCTACACCACGCTCGCTAGGTCGCCGACGCCGCTCTGCCCTACGCCGCCCCTCCTCGTTCCACCCTCGCTCGATCGCCCACGCTGCCCAGCCCTCGCTGGCTCGCAGGTCGACGAGCAGCAGCAGGCATCGCCGCATCGTCAGGTCTTCCATTGGTGCCGACTCGTAAGTAGCAGGTCTTTTCCGGTGGTGCAGATGCCTGACGAGCTTCTAACATTCTTCGCAGGTCTTTTCCATGGGAGAGGATGGTTCGTGGAGTTAACTATGCTCCGGACAGTGAAGACGAGATGGAGATGGAGGCCAAGGAAGAAGCCCAAGCAGAGGTGGTCGAAGTCAAGGACGTCGCACAAAGCCTGCTACAAATTGCATCGACGCCGGAATTCGTCTTTGATGCAAACAAGTCAAAATATGTGTTCTACGAGTTGTTCATGCCTATGATGTTCCCAATTTTCTATGGGAAGCATGATGATAACGTCAATGAGGCAGCAGTTACACTTTTTTGGATTAATGGTTACAATATGCTCCATTTTCAACCATATAGTGGCTGGAAGTACTAGTACAATAGGAATAGCATGAGAGACTAAGATACAAATGCTACTGATGCATTGTAAAGGTCCCTGTCACATTCTTCTAACATTCTTTGTTTAATTGTTTGCTGCAGCTAGAGTTGCTATTGCCTCATCAACAATGGACTTCTCACACTCAATTTGCAATGGAAGTTGATGTAGTCTCTCTAGTCTTTGCTTGTTGATGTGAGGAATTTTATATTTATTGGCTCTCGGCAACCTTCATAGTTTCCTTCATAACTAGATGAAGTGTGAGCCAAATTCTGTTTGCTTTCTCTGGAGAGTACTCTTTGAAAGCCTATTTCACATAAGAAAAAAATTGTTAGCATGAGTATGAGCTGAAAATGAAATTATGAAATGTGGTTTGCGTGACTAGAAATTTTACCTCTAGCACAATTGGCACAATTTACCTCTATGCAGACTAGGCACTTTTGGACAACGGCTAGTTTGAGGTTGGTGAACTATACATAGTCGGTTGTTTGGCCTTTTGAGGTGCTCTTAGACCCAGGAAAGAGGGGAGGTGCTGGCAAGAAGCCAAGTGAAGGAAGGGTGAAGCACTTGTGAAGGATTTGAGTGATCCTAATGCTGGGAGAATAACAAGTTGCATCTTTTGATTTCTAGGCTAGTGTGAGCTTGAGAGAGTCATCTAGAGCTGTTACTCTTGGTCTATGGTGAGGCCTATACCGGTTAGGCGTCGGTGTTGAGCTTGCCAAAGAGATTGTGAAAGCCGACATAAGTTTATACATGGTCTTAGAGCTTCCCGTGCGAAAGAAGCATCACTAATAAAGCACCCTTTCGCCCGCGTCAAGTATGGAGCCTTACCTCCGGAAGGGCATCAGTGAAGAGCCCGGCAGGACGTGCCTGCGACTTCACTCGTAGGGTGAAGTGTGCTCTAGGAGGGATCGCCATCGAGCGGATGGACGGGGTCGAGAATCCGGCGGGAGTGACCCAATATGGAGTAGGGGAAGGCGCCAACCTTCCGATACCACAGGAAAATATCATGAGCACTTTATAACCCTTCTCCTTTACTACTTGTATTTACTTATCTTGTCATATATGATTGCTTGTAGTACTTAAGTTGTGCATTATCATATTTGTGTGTTTACCTTGGTACCAACTAGCTTCACTAGAATTGCTAGGTTTTTTTGCCCGTGTGCTTACTTGTTTTAGCCTATCTTGTAGCCTTTAGGACTTAGTGATCTCATCTTTGCTTATGCTTGTATCCCTCTAGCTAGTTGTTTGTTTCTCGTATATCCTTGTGCTAACTAACTATCGATCTACTCTTTGCTAGTGTGGTGTGTTATCTTGTGCTAGCTATCGATCTATCCTTAGTGTGCTCTATCTTGTCACTAGAATTACTTGCTAGGAGTTGAGTGGGTGATTGTGTTGGGAAAAGCTTCTAGAGTGCACCGATTCACTCTCCCCTCTCGGTCACACGATTTTTACATTGGGCTACAAGAATTCCTATCAAAAGGAGAAATAATAATTGAGTGCTCTTTTTTTATCGGAACCAATTTGGTTGCAAAAAATCAGACCCATCGACCAACCCTTTGAAAGTTCTAAATATTGCAGATAATACAGTAGTCACAAGAGATTTTGCACATAAGCATACGGTTACATTTGTAATGGCAACAATGGAAAAATTGAAGACCTGCAACCATTTAGCATGAATACCTGCGATGGAAAAACTGAAGATATGGATAGAATCAATCATTATTCTGTGCCTGTGCAAGCAATGATAAAAAATCATCATTGTAGGAATTATAATCCTCACCCAATATAGGTTTGACGAATAGTAAGGCATCTGCATCTGGAATTAGGAGAGAGCTCTGCCACACACACACACACGCACTGCATTGCATTATTCAGATTTTTCAGTATAGCAATGCTACTTCAGCAGTCGAAACAGAAAAACATTGCAAATTACCGTATCCAATTGGTTGTTGCTGCCTTGCCTTCCCACTTGCTCTCTACACGCTGCTGCTAACTCCAGCCATGGGGCCGGCCCTGCACGCTGCTGCGCCCGGTCTCCGATTTACTGGTTGCTGCTGCCTGCTGGCCTGCTAACTGCCGCCGCCTTCGAGGCTCCTGGCGCGCCGTGCCCCCACTGGCCGTTGAGGCGTAGAGGGAAACAGCACGAGGGCGCCGCCATGGCGTTTGGTCGCTGCACCGGCCGTCGAGGAGCGGGGAGCGAGGGAGCTGCCGCGCCGGCCGGCCGCTACCGGAGCCCGCCGATTTATGACGCGTCACGGACCTGCCGCTGCGTCCTTCGGATCTCTCGGTCCTACTACCTCCCTTGTCGCCCGCCTACTACCCTAGCCACGCCGTCGCCATCACAAACTCAGCACTCGTATCTCCCCAAACTCTAATCCCGAACTCGAGTCGAAGGTGGCAAGCTCGGTGCGCGTCAACGCGCCTGCGTGCGCGTCAACGCGAAGTCAACGCGCCGAGGCAGAAAAAAAAGGTCAAACCCAGACGTGGCTCGAAGCAACAAAATGGTATAACCACTTGGGCGCGCGGCTATACGTGGTCCTGGGACTTGGGCCGGGCCAAATTCGTGTGGGCCGCGGCTCGAATGTTTGGCACGACCCATGGCACGGCCCGGCCCGAAGCAGTTTCGTGCCGTGCTGGCCCGGGCCGAGTTGACGGGCCGTGCCGTGCCGGATTTTGGGCACATCGGGCGGCACGGCACGACACTGTTGCATTGGCCGTGCTCGGGCCGGCACGGCCCGACAGCGGCCCGGATTTTTTGAAGGAAACTACGGCAACTCTTTCTAGAGATTGCCTGAACTTTTTATTGCATGGGTAGCAAACAAACAATTTGCTACAAAATGTGATTACATTGATATTACAAGAGAGAAGGAAGAAAAGAAACAGAACACATTCTACGGAGGAAAATTCTCACACCAAGCTATCATGAGAGCACGATCTACAGATTGACTACATCTATTTGACCATAAGGTCAGGTCTTCAACGCAGCGAGCAATAACCGAAGAGTTGGATTCATCTTCATGTCTAAAAATTTTTGCATTCCTACATTTCCAAATGTTCAAGAGAATTGTCGTCAGAACAGCACTCCTAATCTTGGGTTTGGTTGAGTTAAGAACTCCCAAGGTTTGCCACAAATCCTCTAAGGTACTATCTGAAAGTGGAGTAGGAAGCCCGAGCGCATGCCAAATACTGATCGCTCTGGGGCATCGGAGAAAGAGGTGTTCAATATCTTCATTCTGAGTGCAAAAAGGGCATTCTCCGGAATCCCTCATGTTGTGTCGAAACAAACGGTCTCTTGTGCTCAGACGCTGCCGATGTGCCAACCATAAGAAAAACTTACACTTTGGAGGGGCATAATTATTCCAAATGTTTGAAGCAAATGCATCCACTGGAACTTGGCTGAATTCTAAGCTGTATAGCCTAGATGATGTCGGTGCCTTGCTGTCATTTCTCATTACTCTGCGATCATGGACATTTTCCTGAAGGTTCACACCTTCCATCAGAGCTTGCAGCTCTTGCAGTTCAGATTCAGCCACATGAGTAAGACGGGGTTGTAGAGCTAGGAATAAAGAAGGTTGAGAGAGGGCCTGTTGTACTGATATATTAGGCCTTTTTGAGTGTGAAAATAGTGCAGGAAAAGCCTCAGCAATGGTGACAGGACCCCACCAAAGATCAGCCCAAAAAGCAGTCATCGCACCATTTCCAACATATACTTTCGTCGCCAACCGGAACGCTGGCAGATTCTTATAGATATCCTTCCATATTGGGGTGGCATTTGGGAGATCATCACCAAAATCACGTGTAGCAGTCCATCCATACGTACTACGAATCCAAACAAGCCATGGCGTAACTTCTGAACTGTGAAACTTGATAAGAAATTTTTGTAGCAGACAAGCATTTTGCTTAGCAAGATCTTTGATACCTAATCCTCCATTTTCCTTTGGCTTACTGACATCTTCCCATGCAACTTTGCACTGACCTCCATTGCATTTACTGTCTCCAGCCCAAAGGAAGGCCCTGCTCCTTTTAACCATTGTTTCTATTGTGGTGTCAAATAGAGCAAGTGAACTCATAGCATATGTAGAAAGTGGTGAGAGAACAGAGGTCACTAGAGTTGCTCTAGCCATATGATTCATCAGCGAGCCTTTCCATCCGGCTAGATACTTGTCATGTTTGCAAATGAACGGGAGAAAATCTTTGACATGTAGCTTAACATTTGAAAGTGGCAGACCAAGATATGGTTGTGGAAAAGAGGCTACTTCGCATCCAAAAGCTTCAGCCAATGTATTTGCCGAGTCGGGTGAGACATGAATAGGCAAAAAAGTACTTTTGTCATAGTTTATATGGAGCCCAGTAGCATCAGAGAAGGATTGTAAGATTTCTTTCAGGCGAGCGAGTTGTTTCTCACATGGCTGCAGAATAATCATTGTATCGTCCGCATATTGGATGACCGGGCATGGCATATCCAGGGAGAGGGGGTGAAGAATTTCACCATTTGCTGAAGCTTGATTTATTAAGCGTTGCAAAACATCAGCAATAAGAATAAAGAGGTAAGGAGATAGGGGGTCTCCTTGCCTCAAACCTTTCCGACATTGAATCCAACGCCCAGGTTTGCCATTCAGAAGTACTGCAGTTTGGCTTGTGTTAGAGAGATCAAGAACCCATTGACGCCACCGAGGGTGGAAATTTTTTGCCTGCAGCACCAAATCTAAAGCAGTCCAGTTGATTGAGTCAAAGGCTTTACGAAAATCCAACTTCAAGGCAATGGCAGGTGTTTTGCGTTTGTGGCAAGTTTGAATTATTTCTGCTGCATATACAAAATTTTCAGAAATGCTTCTACCATGAAGGAATCCGGTCTGATCCAGATGAACTAGGGAGTGGATGAAATTCTGGAGGCGAGACGTCATAATTTTTGAACATAACTTAACTGGGCAGTTTTGCAAGGAGATAGGCCTAAAATTTTCAGGTTTTGTGACACCTACTTTCTTTGGGATAAGCACTATATAGGATTTGTTAATTCTTTTAAGATCTGCCTTGGAAAAAAAGAAGTCGTTCAGTAGGCGAAGAAGATCATGTTTAACAAGGTCCCAATGCTTCTTGTAGAGGGCAGGGCCAAAACCATCAGGCCCTGGACTTGAGTCATTTTTCATGGCAAGGATGGCAAGTCGAATTTCACTTAGAGTGAAAGGGGCAACAAGGGCTTCTTTCTGGTGAGAGTCTAGGGCGCAAGGAGCCAAAAGCTGCTGGAGATCGAAGTTGACACTAATGTTATCCTGCACACCAAGCAGCTGGTGGTAAAACTGGTAGAGAATAAGTTCTTTTCCTGTGTGACTATGAACTGGGACGTTCTGCGGATCTAGCATACGAATTTGGTTTTTTCTGAAACGGATTGTGGCACACATTTGAAAATATTTTGTATTTTCATCACCAAAAACACATTCTGTCACTTTCCCTCGTTGTTTCCAAAAAGCAGCAATCATTGCCGTGTAGCTCTGAAGTGATTCTCGAACAAGGCGGCGCAATTTAAACTCTATATGAGAGAGGTCACGGAATTTTCCAGTTTGTCTAGTAAAGCAATAACTATCTCGCAGTTATGTACAATGGTTTTTGGTTTTCTTTTCTGTTTTTTCCCATTTTTTCGAGGCAGCACGTACTCGTTTCAGTCTAAGGCAAAGAGCAGCGGTATTGTTTTCACAACTGGTTAGATTTACGCTATTCCAGTTTTGCTGGACAAGATCAAGATATTCTGGATAGCACAGCCAATGATTATTGAATCTAAAAAGAGTAGACTTAGGTATTGAGGTGGAGGCTTTGAGGATAAGAGGAACATGATCAGAGGTAGTGCGGGATTTTGATGTTAAAGTAGAGTCAGGGAAAAGGAGGCTCCAATCATTGTTTACTAAGGCTCTATCCAAGCGAACAAGAGTAGGGGAAATTTGGTTATTGGTCCAGGTATAAAGACGATCCAGAAGCGGGAGCTCCTGAAGCTGAAGATCGTGGATAAAATCATTGAAGAGGTCTGCCTCTCTAGCATTAAAATTGTCATTGGAGCGATCGGCCAAGTCTCTAGTAAGGTTGAAGTCACCTAGTATTACCCAAGGACCTACTACAGAATCTGACACAGATTTTAATTCTTCAAGAAAAGCAGTTTTATCATTGTGAATACAGGGACCATAAACATTTGTAACACTAAAGGACTGACAAGCAGCCTGAAAAGAGAAGGTACTAGTGATCGAGAAAGAATCTATCCTAGAGGAAGTAAGCTCAAGAATACTTTCATTCCAAGCAGTAAGGATACCCCCCGAGGCTCCGTCAGAAGGTTTGTAAAAAAAACGGTTTAACTGAGCGGCCCGGATTGGCCCAACAGTGTGTTCTTGTCAAGTTTTTTAGCCAACGTTCTTTTTGTTATTTTGATTCATATTTCAAAATACAAACTTGTATAGATTTCACATATGTGCTCCAAATTTGATGATTCTTTTTTCATCTCTATCATGTGGAATCATTGTATGCAAACTTCTCTAGTTCAATTTTGTACAGATCAATCAATACACTAATGGTCACTATTCACCATTATCTTCACTTTTTTGTTAATCTCCAACCAATTTGACTTTTTAAGTATTTTTTCGTATGGATGTACAACTTCTACATCTATACGCATAGGAATTTTGTATAAATTTTTTTTGTGGCACTTACACTCATGTAAGTTCGAATTGCTCCTCATTTGTCTCAAAAGCTCATAAACTTCTATATTGTTTAGTAAATTTTGAACACACATTCATGCAAACATTGTTGAAAAAATTCCCCACAAATTGTAGAGGTTGGTATTGACTTGGAACAGCTCCACACCAAAATTGAGTTCAAAAATTCAGTTTATTTTTTGAGATAAAAATTTGCAAAAACTCACTTTTCTTTTGTTTTTTGTTACACTCAAAGTATGATGATTTTGGAACTCAAATTTGATATACACATGTAATATAGCTGTCCTAAGCTATTGTAATTTTGGTGGAATTTTTGAAATTATTTTATCCACTTAACACTATAAAAAGAATCAATCTAAACAACAAAATAATGAAAACGCACTCCTGTAGGAGGCTTTTACTGAAGCTGGGCCGTGCACGGGCATGGCACGGCCCGACAGCGGCCCGCCGTGCCGCGTGCCGTGCCCGGGCCGAGTTTTCTCCTTGTCGGGCCGACCGGCACGGCACGACGCGGCCTGATGGGCTGTCACGGCCCAAAGCATGACGGGCCGTGCCAGCCCGGGCACGGCCCGAGTCCCAGGACTAGCTGTACGTGACCAAACTTGATTCCTTATGGTTAATAAGGATATATGCATTTGAAATTCGACTCGAACTCAATACATAAATTTGACACGAGGTCTGAAACTGAATAATTAGGCTGACGACCCCTTTGAAACTTATTATACACTTACTAGTAATTTGCCCGTGCGTTGCTACGGGTGACAATCTTACAACAGAGAGGGACGTAAAATTAAGTACCTATTATACATCAAAACAAGTATATTCAACTATCACTTTTGTTTTGTTGACAATGTTTCCCTAGAAAAATATTTGATGGAGCATTGGTCACCCTTCACTCAAATATACCAGTGTAGCCTATTGCATCTCTACCAGCAGCACTGTTCAACCCTGGTTTGGACAACCACTTATTCCAACTGTTAGGTGAAGGATAAGGAACCCGATAAAACAAATCTAGCTTTTGCTTTTAATTCCAACAGCACAAATCGATTCTGATTGACATTCAATCTTATCTAAGATTTTGAAAGTTATGTTACAATTTTTTTAAAAGAGAAATAATGACATTTCGGCCATGGGTTGCTACGATTATGTATCTAGCTAATATTTTTCACAAGACAACATTTTGGGCAAATCTAAATACTAAAAATATATATTATATAGAGATGGTCTGTCAAATAATTATGAGACAATCACAAAAACGAAGATAAGAGAACATCCATATGGTGCAAATCATTCAATATAACTGAGTGAAAAAATCCACCTTGCTAAAGAGAAACATCAAGAGCAAATTAAAAATAAATAATGTATCAACCGTAAATAAGAGGGAAACAATCCATATGGTGTAATTCTCTCTTATTGAACATCATAACCCATATGCAAGAGCCATATAAGCATGCATGCTTACATAGATGATCATTGTCTCGGGGTGCTGCTAAAGCACGTCGAAGAATGATCCATCTTGACTTAACAGATCCATCATTTATCTTCATGATCCTCGAAAAAATAATTAAATCAAAGTATTTATGTTTTCTAGACCAAAACAGCCGAGTACAATATGTGTTTATGAAACTACCAATTCTTCCAACTCACACATACGCTTGAAAGAGAAGAATTACCAACTTTTCCTTTAATGACTCCCACCTCTTCCTTGCTGCACACAGATAAAACTACTATTAAAGAAACAACAAACTCAGTAATGAGTCATTATGAGTTCTCTGGTCAACAAATAAAAGACAGAGATCTGAGCACATACACGATGTCAGATCAGATATTATTGGTTAGATGGATCTAAAAACATGGGGAAAAGGCACACGGCATCATGACTTAGGAGAACAACTCGAATGGTAACACAAAGCAAGGTAATACCTGCATCATTTGCCCTGGCCACCACCAGGGTGCCATGACATATAGTTTCCCAAAATAAATAACCAAGTGAAATGCAGTCTAATTGCAGGCCTAATGTATTCATATCTACTTTTCTTATAAATAGTTGGATCAGTTTGAGCCTATCTCTTTAGCATATGAGGAAAACATACTGAACACATAGAAACTAAATGCACCTCTGTTATAGTATGTCTTTGGAGTTCACCTGGAAAATTTTTGCAAATGAGCTATAGACGGCACACATCTGTATACAAACATTGGTTTGAATTTATAGTCCAACCATCTCCCAATTTCAACAAAGCATATAAATAGTATGTCTTCAGATTTTTAATTCTGCAAGGGTCCAAGGAAACGACAAAGACAAAATGAAAACCATAAAACACAAATATATACCTCAGATAATGACATGATATTGTTGTTCACTTTCGTGAACTTATCCAGCACAGCAGTCACTCCACCTCATCAATACTTGAGTGGAAAATATCTGTAACTTATTAAATCTTGGGTTACCATAAAAAGATTAGCAATAATTAGAAAAGAGAATAGAAATTTTAAGAAAATTACTTAACCTTGTTATGATTGTAGCTTTCCCAGTCAAATGTATTCGTACTTTAAGAGACATGTATCGATTGATATGGAACCGAGAACAACTTGCTATTTTTTTTTATCAAAACAACTTGCTAGTTGACACACACAATCTGTGATCCAACATTGATCAAATGCAGATGCAAAGACAGGATGCTAGGATTACCACTGAAATACAGTATCCTCGCTGTGGATCCATGCCACTATCTACTATTTGCAAGAACGCTTTGGTGAGACCATGCTGAATATATGAGTACCTAGCATGATAACATTTTCATTCAATGCAATAAAATTGTAGACACAAATCTGCAGTAAACATGGCCAAGAAACTTGATTCAGATCGCTCAATCTACAAGCAGTACATGGGTGAAACTGACACCATGTTTGCTACCAACTTGATTCAGATCGCTCAATCTTCTACCGTTCATTTTCTAACAAATAGAAATTTTCTACTTCTAGAAAACAGGAACTCGGTTCAGGTTGCTCAATCTCCCAGACTCCCATTGCTAGGTAACAGGAAGTGCGAACCTGCGAGGCCTATATGCCGAGCTCAACGCTAGCCGAACTCGATTTGATGAAACACCACGTGGTTACGGATTCGGACGCACCGGAGGAGCGTCGACGAACCTGAGCAGGCAAGTAGGGCGGTGGTGCGGCGCGAACAGATCGAGGTGGCTGCAGCGGTCGGACAGTCACCTGCGCGAGGAGCGGATCGGCGTGGGGAGCAGCCGGGTGACACCATGACCGGGCAGAGGAGGGAGCAGGCGGGCGCGGCGGAGTGAGCAGCAGCATGGCGCGGTGTGGCTCGTCTCCTCGATCAGATTTAGGAGGCCGCCATGGATCGACAAAGGAGATGAGGAGGGAGGATTTTTCCTTTTTCAGATGCCGATGAGGAAGAGCAGAGGAGGCACGGGGAGGAAGGAGGGATTCAGCGATGACTGGAGGGAGGGAGAGGCACGCCGAACCGCCGCCGGCCAACCCCAGGCTTTGCAAAAAAAAAAAAAAAAAAAAAAAAAAAAAGTACAAAGAAGACAAAATGGTGCTACGAGTAGGATTCGAACTCGGGTCTCTAGTCGAAGGAAACCAAGCACCTTTGCCATAGAAGTAATAAATGGCTTATGATATAAAGGGGTTCAAATTACACATAAAATATATTTATTTTAACTCGATTCAAATTAACGCGAATTCGACAACGAATTCAAGCCGGCATAGGTCTGAAATCAAAAATTTCGGGCTGACGACCTCTTTCAGCCTTATTAAGTAGTATGAAGTAGAGATTATAGGACTGACCGGTTGACTGAAGGAGATAGAATCAGAGGTTCAAGTGTAACAAACCTGGTTTTTCCAATTGAAATCAACACACCACTTTTTCAACCCTTGCCATTGGTTGCCACGCCCTGTGGGAGTTCCTGTGAAAATTCTGTCGCCAATTTTTTTTATACGAAGAAGTATATTAAATCATAGCTAAGTACATCATCAAGTTACAAACACATTAGAATATACTACATATATCGAGAACCCGGTCATCTAAATTTTACTCACACTTTGTATAGCCCAAAAACTCAACTCCAAACCTGTATGACGAACCGTATAGTAGACTGCACAAGCAAACACTCGGTAAAAGGCCAGAGAACATATGACTAACGAACGACAGCCAACCTTCATGTAGGCGAAGTAGAGAGACTTCTTCTTTCTTGTGTCTATCTTCTTCTTCTCTCTGCCACCGAACAAAAAGACAAACTGATCTGCAAACTATTCTCTCTAGTCTTTCATTGTGGTCAGATCTAACCACAACAAAACAGATAAGAGACCGAAGAAAATTATTTCATGACGACGGCATCATCTCCGCTTTGATGTCGCCACCCGGAAGACAAGTCTCCATGTCGTCGAACTGATAAAGTTGCTGACGCCGATGTCGCCCTCATCTTCAACAAAGCCGTTATAGAGAAAACGAATCCACTCTGCCTTCTCGCCACTGAGGAAGAGAAGGAGAAGATAAATCCTCATTACCAAGAAATTTGGCATGGAAAGACTTTAATCCTAGATGATGTAATCTATTAGAAAACTAACAAAAATGATGGATCCCCGCTCGCTTTGGCCTCCGGCGAGACGCCGGAGGGAAGGGAGGGGGACCAACTGGAGTTGGCGCCAGGCGAGTCGTGAGCCGCATGGGTGTCGCCTGCTGCGAGCGAGATGAGGAGGCTGCTGCAGCCGGAAAGGTGCTACCTAATTCTATCGCTAATCACGGGAGAAGAAGAGGTTGAGACTTGAATCACAGTTAATCAGGAATATAAAGTGTGCATTAAAATGTATGTCCATGTAAGACTTGACGTGCTTGCACGCACCATGTATTAGAGCAAGTACTATGAAGCCTAGTCAGTTGGCGAAAGTTTGTGGACGCACCATGTATTAGAGCAAGTATTATTGGCGAAAGTTTGTTCCACGTCATCGAAATCTTAGGTGGAGGAGTGAGAAAATAAGAGAGAGAATAAAGTGACCGTTTCGTGAATTGCTCGTTGAAAGATGGCTGAGACGCTACGCCCGAGGAAGTGGTGGAATCTCAACCAATTACCTTCTCATGATTTGATACACATGCATTTAAATATTCTAAACAGCAGCGATTCACCAGCCTACCCACTATACATGTAGCCGAACGGGGTTGCCGATTGATGACTTGACTTGAGTATTTCGCCAGCAGCCGGCTGGGTCATTAGCCCTGCTCTTAGAGCAAGTATAATGATGAAGAGTCAGCCGACGAAATAGGTATCCACGTCAGACAAATCCTAGGTGGAGGTGAGAGAAAACGGGAGAGAGAAAGGAACGGGCGACGTGAGACTCGCCCGCCTGAAGCTCCAGAACCGAGGCTGCAACGCCCGCTCCCAGCCCGCCGCGGGCGAGTAAGCCGACGAATTCAACCTCCCAGCAATCCTGTGCTCCGTCCGCAACGCGCTCCAGTCTCCGCTGCTCCTCCCGCCACCAATCTCCCGCGCGTCAATTTTCATGGAGGCGAGCTTGATTCCATGTAGATTTGAAGGAGGCAACCTGAAAAGTCTAGGCCTCTAGCCTTGACTAAATGATGTGTTTGGTGATCGATGACAATGGATGTTGGAACTAACCTTCTCTATGAGTTTGTGAGATTGAATTTGTTAGGTTATGTTCCGGCATCAAGCAAGAAAGATGAGCTATGTCATCAAACAAGATAGTTGATTTATCATATATTGAGCAAGCTATTTGATGACATGATTGGCAAAGGATCATAGTGATCAGTGTGTTGATAAAAGGTGTCGGTGGACATAATCAACATCTATGGACGACACATGCATCATTGAGATAATTGAACATGAAGAGGATGGTGCTAATATGTTGATATGAAGAGTTAAAGATAGATACCACTGGTTGATCAATGGACTCCAATTGACTATATGAGAAAAGGATAATTGATTTGGAAATCAATATAATGATATGAGACGGTGATCAAATTTAGAAAGTGAGGATATTAATGTGTTGGATACAAAGTATTTTTATATGGCAAGATGGTGAAGGCCAAAGCAATGCTCAGCTGCGAAGGACCATGCGGTGGAGAAGGGCAAGCAAAGGGCTTGGCATTGAAGAACCTCCGATGGTGAAGAGTGAGTGAATGCGTAGCCACGAACTGTACAAGTCATGTGATGATATGGGTGATCCGCATCAATAATTTGAAGAGAGCAAGAGTTGGATGTCCAATGTTAAAAATGAACAAGAAGCTTGATTATGTGGAAGTTGTCAAACTTCATGAGTTGATTATCATCAAGCCTAAAGTATCTCATGGACATTGCTCAAGGCAAAGGTATATGATTTTGGACATACATGTTTAATTATTGATATTTGATCAAGTGTGTGTCCAAAGGATCAAATACTTATGGCGTTGGCAACCCTCTAAGAAGAAGATCAAGATGACATGAAGGTGTTCCTATTGGCATAGTTTTTCAACTTACTTTTAAGTATAGGAACGCCGTACTATCAAGAGCGATGCAACATTGATAGCGTTGCTTATGTCTTGGTGCTTATAATGACCTAACAATCTTTAGATGAAGTTTTACCTATCCTATACGGTGAGTTGGGGAGAGTTTTTAGCATGGTTGTGTAGCCCTCTGAATAAGCTTTCCGGAATGTTCAAGATCACCTAAATCGGAGTTTGGAAGAAAGAGTTATGCTTGTTTTCGTAGGGTGCTGTGGGCTGAATGTTGACCTGCGGACTAGTCCGGGTCGAGTCGGACTAGTCCGAGTTTTCGGACTTGTCCGGCTACATTTCGGACCACAGTTTGGGTTTTCCGGACTAGTCCGAGTAGAGACGGACTAGTCCGGGTCTCGGACTTGTCCGAGTGTCCTACAGACTACAGAATTGGATTTCGGACTTCTCCGGCCCTCGGGGCGGACTAGTCCGAATCTACACTGCTTGGGACTTAACCATTTCGAGCTAGGGTTAAACCCGAGGGCCGGTAGTCCGGGTTTGGTCTGGACTAGTTCGAATTCTGAATATTGCATAACGGCTAGTTTTTGAAGGATTCCTTCTTATACCCCCTCTCATCCCCAGCGGTTGGCTGCCGGTTCCATTGCAAAGAAACACATATTTGAGCCAAGAAACAACCTCTCTACTCCCCATTGCTGTGTGCTTGATCTATTGGGTGCGATTGGGTGAGAGATTGAGTGAAAGAGAGCAAAACTCCATTATTGAGCACCAAGTTCATAGCAAGCAATCTTTGTGGCATTTGTTACTCTTGGGATTCATCCCCTAGACGGCAAGGAGTTGCCCGGTGAGCTCCCAAGCTGTGTGGTGAGCCGCGGGAAGTTTGTAAAGGTTTCGATTCACCTCCGCAAGGGAAGGAATCAAAAGAAGGAAGAAAACCCGAGCACGAACTTTGTGATAGCTCGGTGAGGATTAGGGTTGAAAGAGACCCGGCTCTTTGGAGCTCCTCAACGGAGACGTAGGATTCTTGAAGGAATCCAAACTTCGGGAAACAAATCATTGCGTCTCCCTATTGGTTTGCATGTTCTTGAGCTCATATATTTAGTTTTGTGATTGTTTTGCTTACACCGAATTATTCTCTCAAATATACTTGTTGCTAGTTCGATTCCTTCGGTGTATTTGTTGCTTTATATGTCTAGAACATCTTGGTAGAAGCCGATTTGTGCCTAGCTTGCTTGAACGTTGTTTTATACATTTTTCCGTTGCGCAGTTCGGACTAGTCCGGAAATTCAAGGACTAGTCCGAAAATTCACGGACTAGTCCGGATCCTGATTTATCTGCTTATTCTGCTGCAAGTGTAATTAATTTTTAATCGCCTATTCACCCCCCTCCTCTAGGCGACATCAAGGTACTTTCAATTGGTATCAGATCCTAATCTCCTAATTAGGCTTAATCGCTTGGAGAGATCAAGATGTCGCAAGGCGATTTATCTCAAAATCCATATGGTTGCTCAAGTACTTTGCTTTCATGTATATCATATCCTTCTTGTGAAGTACCTTACTTTGATGGCACAAATTATGCTCATTGGAAAGCACAAATGATTTCATACTTTCAGGATATGAGTCCAAAATATGGTGAATTGTAGATATTGGCTTTTCTCATGCATTGAGTGATGTTCCCAAACACAAAAGCAAGAGAAATGCCTATATCTCGAGGCACATGCATATAATGTTTTATTTGGTGCATTGAGTGCAGATATTTCCAATGAGATATACACCTTGGAGAGTGCTCATGATCTATGGATTAAACTTCATGAAAAATAAGAAGAGTCCAACACAAGAAGTGATGATTGCGTTATGGCATGATGATGATGGAAGATTGCTCTACCTCAAGCTCTCATGATAATAGTGACAATAATCCTTCAAGTGCCTATATTGACGAAGTATCAACTACATCAACATCACTACATTGTTGTCTGATGGCAAAAAGT
The DNA here is from genome assembly GCA_012490785.1 of Eragrostis nindensis. Taxonomy (NCBI): domain Eukaryota; kingdom Viridiplantae; phylum Streptophyta; class Magnoliopsida; order Poales; family Poaceae; genus Eragrostis; species Eragrostis nindensis. The sequence continues at coordinate 887,859 of JAAXCT010000053.1, read as the reverse complement.
GGGAAGAAGCCAAGAAAAGAAAAAGATATTGATGATGATGATATTGAGTTTGATCGATTGAGTAAATCTATAATATTCAAGCTTGGGACTATCATTGAGGAGCAAGAAGAAAATCTTGAAAAGCAAGAAGAATACCTTATTGAGGAGATTGAGAATCTAAACTCTCTAACCAAAGAGCATGATGAACTCAAAGGCTCTCATGCAACATTGGTTGAAAGTTATGAAAAGTTGAAAAGTGAACATGCTTATGCTACTAACTCTATTTCTTGTGTAGCAACATTAGAGAAGGAAAATGAAGATCTCAAAGCTCAACTTGTGGAGCTCACTAGCAAGCATGACGGCCTACAAGAGAAATATGATGAGCTTTTGTGCTCTCATGAAAGTCTTGTGGTTTCACATGTCTCGCGACAAGTAGCTCATGAGGTGATGGTAAAATCGGTAAAATCCTATGAGCCTCATGGTCAAGTTGATTTTATTTGCAATAATCATTGTTGCTCCCAAGCAAATATTTCCCCGAGCACTACATGTGACTTGGATTGCATAGGTGAAAATTACAAGCACAAGATTAATGGACTTGAAGCAAAATCCAACAAGAGCAAGTCCAACATGAGCAAGAGCAATGGTGAAAGTAACAACAAGAAAAAGACTCTCATCACTTGCTTCAAGTGCAAGAAAGAGGGTTGTAGCGTAACCGCTTTTCACAGGATCGAGTCGGAAGTGCTAATGAACAGACATAGATAGTACATCACATAAATAGCACAAATTAAGTCTTTAAGTTATTACATTAGGTCCAAATTAAAACATTGAGTCGCACAGCGGAAGTCTAACAACGATACAAGAACAAGGTCCAGATACACGATACAGAAAGCGACTACGCGCTCACGATGCACGAATCCGCATCACAAGCCCGATATGCGAACTCCACAGAAGATCACTCCTTAGGCTCCCAGTGGACAGTCCAGCCCTCAGGAGGCTGTCCCTCCCACTGGCCGCCTCCACCAGAAGAGTCAGGGATCAAGGTACTACCTGCACAAAACATTAAAGAGCCAAACCCTGAGCAACTAATACTCAGCAAGACTTACCCGTCAACATGGCCAACTACAGCCGACTCCTAGCATGCAAAGGCTATAAAGGGCAGGCTGACTGAAACTTGCGAAAAACAGCACTAATTACTTGGTCCTTACTTTCAAGTTTTAGCTCAATTTAAGTAATTAGCCAAGAATCGTGTTCTGCACCTAACAGCTAGAACAGGCAAGTACAACATACAAGTAAAACTGTAAATAAATAAGCAGTAGAGCATATATATCATCATCACGTAAGCATCATCATCTATAATCACACTACGAGGTGACTCAGTGAACAAGAGGGTGCTCATATCCGAGAGCGGCGGCATCGATGTACATCCTGCAGGAGAAACCTGACCACACGACATATGCGCCCGCGAACAGACCACATATGGCAACCTTTCACCTGTGCACCACCACAGCAAAGCCGAATCCTACTCCTCCCGAGAAAGGGTCTTCTCGACACGGTCCCCGTCCCAGACGTACGCCCCGTTCGGGAAGTGATCCGTTCTCTCCCAACAGTACCATGATAGAAAGAGATAGGTATCCACCAGACATCTTAGGCAACACAGGCTACGTCGGATTCCTGGGCCCATAAACACCAGCATGTGAATCAGTACGTTCAAACTTGCTCAACAGGGCCAACAACGAACGGTCCTTAACCGACACAGACAGAGCTGTTGGTGCTTTCTATGTACCCATTTTATATGACAAATATGGTGTTTTTAATACCTTATTATGTCATTATTGCTAACAATTAACCCCCATTATTATATATATGCGTAGTTTCTGTGTATTCGGAAAGATTTGCAGGAAACAGGTGAAAATGGGGAAACTACGGATAAAGAGCTACCTGAGGCCCGAAGAACGAAGAAGTTGGAGGCTGTGCCGATCGGCACAGGCTCTGTGCCGACCGGCACAACAAGGGTTAAGCCCAAACATAAAGCCCACTCGGAGAAGATGAAGCCTAGAAGAAAATATCAGAGTCGGAGTCGGTGAAATCCAGCCCACAATTGGAAGGAACTATAAAGAGAAAATCTTGGTCGCGAAACAAGGAGAGAGCGAACAGATAGAAGTTTGACCTAGGTTAAAGGTTGTGGCGGCGAAGACGGCGATCACCGATCATCACCACCAAAAAGGAAGATTGTGCCGACCGGCACACCTCCGTGCCGATCGGCACCTGTGGGTCCACGCCAAAATCCCGTGTTCTATTGTAACCATGTTCATGTGTTGCAGTATGATGCGTGAGTAGATCTCCGCGAGGGAAATCTGGTTATGTAACTCTCACACTTACGATACTCTTTTGATGCGTTGGGTCTGATCAATACATGAACTCATTAGTGTAGCTGATTGCAACGGTTATGCTATCGATTATCACATAGTGCAAGAAACCTGTGGGGAGCTATTAGCTCTTGTCGTGACAGGATCGGGGCGAACGAAACCACCATGTCTTGTAGAATACTAAACCTATCAACTGAACATTAATTCGAGTTGCATGCCAGTATCCCAAACCATAGGAGAGAATCCCTTTTATAACCTTGTTACAACCGCAGGCCCTTTCATCTCTAGTTGTTAATCATCCTTTTCACACACACTTTTGCTATATTAATTTAGTAGACTTAAATAATAGTTTAAGTCCCGCTTGTTCTCTGTGGTTCGATATCAAACCTTGGAATACTCTAAGGGAAAAGTGCTACAACTGTACACCGTCCACATGCGGTATATAAGTAGGTGCGTACAAACGACCAACAGCTACCACCGTCAAGTCCCAGCCTTCTCCAACCATCCTATACAAACAAATCCCCGTCCGGTCTCCAACAACCTCTAATTCTTCTAGCACAAACCAGGGTGTCATGATCCTATCTCGCGAGTGGGACCTACCACTCGACTTCTACCGATCACTAGCATCTAAGCATAGCAGCGCTAACGATCGACAAAAGACTAACATACTACTAACAAGGACATCAAGGGTAATCAGGAAGGGTAAACCTAATGCATTTCTAGGGTTCCAATCAACTCCTATAAACCTATGCACAAACAAACTAGACTCCACGCATTCTGATAAAAAGAAACCGAAAACATAGGACAGAATTGACTTGCCTGGCTCAGGAACGGCGCTAGCAAAGACTGTGGTGGTGTCAGTCTGCTGCTCCTCCTGCGCCTGCTCTGGTAGCTGAAAGTCCAGGGGCTCCGGAGTCTCCTTCGTCACTATACGTCATAACAAGGAAATAATGCATGTTAGATGCAATAATATGATGCAATAAAATTAAAGTTGGTTATTTAAATTGACATTATTTTGAAAATTATTTTATGTACAGTGGCATTTTTCTGGTGAAGAGCACCACTGGAAGTAATTTACAGTGAAGTTCGGCAATTTATTGTAATACAGATTATTTATAACAATTTAAACAATGCGGAACACTATTTAAATCATAAGAAAATAAGACTGGCAGTGGAAAAATGTTCTGTAAGTGTGTTATTAGATCATTTACAACCCTGCAAGAGTTTGTGATTTATGGATTTACATAGAATTTATTATGATTTAAACAAGATTTGTTACTTATGTAATTTTCCAGAAAACAGATAAATGATTTTGTCTAGCTTGACAATTTTGTTGGATAGATCTGAGCACAAGGAGTCCAACAAAATTGGATTTGAATTTTTCTGATTTACTTTCGATTTTATATGAATTTTTGAAGCTTTCAGTGATTTTCTGGAGATTAAAGACATTCGCGAAAAGGAAAAACAGCCGGACCAATCGCATCGCGGCAGCACGCGTGGCCACACAGTGCTCGGCACACCGGATCCCGCCGCAGCCGCACCAGATCCGGCCGCGCGCGCACACGCCGGCGCGCGACGGCGTGGCGGCGGCAAGCCGGCCGTTCCGGCGGCTAGAGGGGGAGAGGGGGCGAACGGAGGGGCCCTCAATGCTCACCGAGCTCTCGCGGGTCTCGGCGGAGCGGATGGCGACGACGGGGAGGTTCGGGCGGCGGCCGACGTCGAGTGAGGCGGCCCGGCAATGGCGGCCCGGCAATGGCGGCACGACGGCGTTCCGGCGAGACAGGGCGATGCGGGGACGAACCGAGGCGAGCACGAGCTTCAGGGCCTCGGCGCGGTCCTCTTCGTCGATGACCTCGTCGACGGGGATGCTCGGAGTGGAGAGTTCACCTGCGGGGTCGTGGCGGCGGCTCAACGGCGGTGGGGAAACTACTGATTCCGGCGACCCTAGGTGATGGGAGTGAGGAACAAGAAGTTAGATAGGTGCGCAACCAAGTTGAGCATCTTCAGGCGCGAGGAAAATGACTGGGGCTCACCGGAAACGATGAATCGAACGGCAAGGTCGGAAGGGCTCAACCGCCGGCCATGATGAAGAATCCGTCGATTCGTCAGCTCGGCGCGCGGAGGAAGAGTGGGGGCGCCGACACGGGCTTCTGGACATGCTTGCGTAGCTCCTCGCGCGAAGGCTCGCTCGACGTTGCACAGAAACGGCGGGGCGTCGAGCTCGCGGGGTGGCCGGCAATGGCGAGGGAGAGATGGCGGCTAGGGTTTGGAGTTTGGGTGGTGAGGAAGAGAGACCGGGTGGTGCTCGCTTTAAGGAGGAGGTGGCCGGTCGGGAGTGGGGCTGGGGCGGCGGGCGGAGCCGTACGCCGGCGTCCACGCGGCGGTAAAGCGCCGGGGCGGGTCAGCGAGATAGAGGAAGCTGACAGGTGGGCCCGGTGGCATCTTTTCCTCTTTCCCGATTTTTCAGTCAACGATTTTCCTCCAACTTGTGCACACTAATTAAATTAGTAAACATGCACCAAAATTCACGAAACTTGGCCAGATGGTAGATCGAGATATGGAGAATCCAGTGGTATAACATGCACATCAGGATTCTTGAAGAATTTCAAACTGCAGCTGGTCAAAGTTGGACACTTTTGAAGATTTGGGGATTTATTTGAGCATCCAAACCTTTTCCAAAAATTCTGCTAAATTCTCCAAAATTCTTATTCCATACGTGCTATCCATATAATTTTTGGTTGGGGCAGGTTGTTATTGAAAAACTTGGAGTTCCTTCACAAGGATCAAATTTGACCTAAATTTGAAGAAACTTGAATTTCATGCTGTCAGGTTTGTCGAATTAAAAGGGAACCTTCCAGATATCCAAAACTTATGAGCAATTCTGGGAACATAGGATAAATATCCAGCTCCAACTTCTCTTTTGGGTCTAGGTAGGTTTGAGCAACATAATTTGAATTAAAATTCGAGGAACAGCAGGATTTGCATGAACTTCTCTGAATTTTTAGAGACACTTCCAGAATTTCAAAAATCATGGAAAAATCTCCCAAAATTCTCATTTCAGATGCTCTTGCTGCAGAAATTATTACTTGGGCAAGTTGTTATTGAAATTTTTAACTTGCTTCACAAGCATTTGTTTGACATTTGTTTGAAAGCATGATTTCGAATTTGAACTTGATTTGAAACTTTATTTGGTTCAGTTTGGGGGTTTGCTGTACCAGTGACACAGGGTGTCACAGCGGTCACCATGTGAGAGATTGCTTCATGAAAGAAGCAATTAAGTGACATGAGCAAGAATCAAGATAAGAAAAAGAAGATGGCTCGTGTCAAGTGCTTAAACATGGGACACTATGCCTCTATGTGTTCCAACAAGGTTGATGACAAGAACACACTTACAAAGAAGAAAACAAGAAGAACCAAGAGGAAGTGTTATGGTTGTCATGAGGGTGGTCATGAAGTTGTTTCATGTCCAACATGAAGAATGAAAGCTTCATGTCATCCAAGAAGAGGCTCACCGACAAGGAAGCATACAAGAAGCAAGATGACATAACATCTTGCAAGATCAAGAACCGTATATGCTACACTTGCCGTCGTAAGGGACATCTTTGTGAGAATTGTCCCATGGGTAACCAACCTAAGCCTATTCTTTTTGATGATCATTATAAGCTTAGGAAGGCTAGAAGTGGCACTAATATTAATAATGTTGTTAGTTCACAAAATGCTAATGCAAAAGCCATTTGGGTGCTTAAATCTCTGGTGACTAACGTTCAAGGACCCAACATGGTTTGGGTACCACAAAGTGCTTGAAATGTTAAATAGGTACTTGGAGATGCATTGAAGACTTGGCTCACTTGAGATGAATCATATCACATATATCTATGTCAAGATCCTTTCATTGGTATTTCTCTTTATTCATGGAAAGGATGCTAAGTATGAATATTCTTGTTCTACATCATGAACCAATGACATCTCGGTAACAAGTATTTACTTTGAAGTACCTATCCTCTAGCCTTGTGTAGGTTTTGGTGATTCATGCTTATCTTTCTTATATGTTACTTGCATGCTTTATCCTATAAAAATATTTGAGCAAAAATATAGTTTGCATGTATTTGGGGAGTACTATATCATTCCATATGTATTGCAGCCCCCAAGATGCAAGAAATCTTATTGATGCTATAATAGTTTTTAAAATAGTCCTTTTGATCAAAAAGTCAAATTTTTGGGAAATGCTTCGCAAAATTGTCAAACTCATGTTAAACTTCTCACTATCCTTTTGAGAAATGTTTTGCAAAGGTTTTTGAAAACTAAAATGTGGTTCGCAAAGAAAATGCTTTTAACCTCAAAATGTAGAGTATGTGATCTTGTTTTGATTTAAAATGAGCCACTTTCATAAAATTTCTTTGGAAAGGTTTTTAAAGAACAAATCTTTGGAAAATTCCAAAAGTTGGTCATTCTTTTTAGTTTTGGTATTCAAAATCTTTCTCATATGACCAACGTTTGAAAAGGATTTGATTTGAAATTTTTCTTCTTTAGAAAAAAACTTACTTGATCACTATTCTAGCATCAAGTGAGTCTTGCCACTAGAAGCATATATTTTTTGTATATTGCTTCAGGTGTTTGTGACTCACACAAGGAGCTTCAACTCAAATAACTTCTTTTGCTAAATGTTGCACATTCGTTGTGTTGCTTGTAACATGAGCTTCAATTGTAAATGCATGATATGGTTTGTGAATCTTTGCTTCAATTGTAACTAACTATAAAGAGTTAGTTAGCAAATTCAGTTTGCTCAACATGGAGCATGAGGAGCTTATTTTTTTCAATGATGGTTATCCTTGCTATGAAATATTATTGTTGAGACTAACAATGCAAGGGAAATGACAAGCTCAAGTGAGAAGTGAATATTATTGACAAGGGCTTGGAATGCTAAAAATATATAGCAATGTCAAACCTCTTCAAGATATTGGTGGACATGGGAAAGTGCTTGAGCCGGTTGTTCATGGATGCTCAAAGCAAGAAGGTGGGTCCACCGAGAAGAAGCTTGCGGAGGGACTAAATATGACTTGCTATATTTTTCATGAAAGTCCAATCTATGAAACATGGATATGATTGTATGAATCTCCAGGGTCACTTGAAAATGGAAGTGAAGACAATTTTATTATCATCCATTGTTGTGACCTCAAATGAAGATGTCTTAATGTGGAATATGTCTCCAAGAACTTGGATGCTTGGAACACATTGTTAATAGTGATCTTTAAGAAAGAAGCCAAGTTCTTCAATGATCAAGTACTCTTAAGGTATTTATGTTCAAATCACATACCCAAGTTGTGTTTTTGCTTAATGATGTGAAGTAACTAGATTTCATTCCCATACATATATATGTGTTGCTTCACATTGCATTGTCTCATCTAGAATCTTGTAGAAAGTGATCCTTTGTGATACTAGATGTGATATCCATGTGCTCATGTTTGCTTCTAAATTCCTACTTTGTGTTAATTATTTGCAAGCATTTGCTCATGCATGAAAATACAATAATCACAAAGTTTTGATCTTGAATCATATGGTGGATTGCTATGTATCTTGTTTTCCATTTTTTTTTTGAGCAATCTACATGTTTGATCTTTTTTTCTTATGGTATGTGGCAATTTGTGTTTCTCATTAAATCCTTGTGCCACAAACCCGAGGCATAGGCTATGCTCCCTCCCTAGTTTTCACGACTATGTGCATAGTTCAAGAAGTAACTCCATTACTTGTATGCACGATGATATGGGGAGCCTATACTATGTCTTGGATAGATAAGACTAATGAATCTACCAAGTTTCTTGGTAGTTGTTTTTGTTTTCTTTCCTTGTTCTAGGAAAGACGCCTTAGTGGTGGATGGTGGTATTGAGAATAAACAAAGGTCAAACAAAACCAAAGGCACACCTTATGATGATGAGAAGGTGTTTATCGACAAGATTGACCCAGAAGATGTGAGATGGAATTATCATACTTGGGTTCCCATGAGCATACATCATATCTATAGAATGAAGAAACTTCAAAGATTTAAGTTCCTCATCATGAGCCCATGAGAGTCAAAAGGATTTGGAGTTGTGGCTTACAAACGAAGATGAAGAAACCTTCAGGAAAATATGGAGAATTATCAACGATCTATCCTATATGTGGTATTTAATGATTCTTCTATACTCAATCCTTTGTTAACCATGATAAGTAAAGTACTAGATTCATTTCCATGTATTTGTTGCATTGTATCTACATATGACTAGGATTTCATGGGTATGTTGTCTCTTTTGATGTCATGTGTTTTTTTTAATGAAAATCCTATAAGACTCATCATATGGTAAATTGTCATGGTTGTTATTGTACACGTCTACCATGTCTTGTTTGGCGCATATCATGTTGCTTTAAAATTCTATCTAATATCATGATATGTGTGCTTGGTTATGGCTTATGCTTTTTTTTGATCTTGTTAAGTCATCACTCATATGTCATGTTTTGCTATTTATATCCTTCTCAGGACATGTTGTTCATCATGTGCTTTGATTTCACATCTTTTACCATGATGGTCAAGATTATGTGTTGAATCCTTATCTACAAGCAATCTAGATGATTCAATTAGTAGAAATTTGATTGTAGCATATATGTGTTATATTTTTTTTATCCTTGTTTATGCCACAAAAGTCCAAAGTATAGGGTACTCTTCTCATTTGTTTTCAATAACAAGTGCATGTCTTTCACAAGTAATTCGAATATTGGATGCACAAATCTTTGAGGAGCTTATCCTATGTTTTGGTGAATTTGAGACTAACATGTTTGCAAGATCATTTGTTGATTTAGTCTCATGAGGAAAAGTGATGGTCAATGGATAAAGGGGGAGCCTTATATCCATAGTGATCATATAATGAGGATGTATAATGAAGAAGAGTGGCCTATAATCATGGTTTATCATTGACAATCTAGTATTAAAAGATTATCAACTCAGTTGGTATTAACTCCTATGGCTTTCTTCTTCATAAGGCATCGTGAGTATGTGAGTTGTTTCTCTATCTAGTACTCATATACCTTGTTGATATTCTTGGTATGGTTCTATGTGAGCTATATAGTTTGAATAATCGTTTCTTTTGGTTCACGGAAGAATGGCTTACATTATTTGTGCTCAAAACCCTTACATTTATTTTTGAATGCCTCCTTGAGCCAAAGATATAGTGCAAACTTCCTCTTTCTCTTTACTTGAATTAATATTTGTGTATATGGATATGTTTATAAGCATGCTTTGAGGGGGAGTTCATTCTTTATCTTGTGAGACTAACCGCTTGTAATTGAGTTCATTGTGTAGTCTCTTGTTGGAGCATAAATATATCAAAAGGAGGAGGTCCTTCCATTTCTTGGAATGAAAATATGCATATGTTTTTGTTGAATATACATATATGCTCATCATATCAAAATGAGATAATTATTATATTCTTTATGATTATTGAGACTAATGACATTATTGGATTTCATATAATATTTAAGTCTCAAAGATAATCCACATGATTCCGAAGGTATGCTACAAATATTTGATTATTGCCTCTTGTTTAGTGCATTCCCTGGATTTGCTTATCTCCATATGCTTTACTCTTTATTTGCAAATCTTTCCTCTCCACATAAAGTTTTAGTTTGTTCCCTATAAGTTTGGTGCACCATTCCCCTTTTCGGTGCTTGATGCCAAAGGGGGAGAGATATGTAGGGATATGCCAAAGGGGGATGAGGTATGTATGTTTGGGAAGATGTACAAAAGGAGGAGATATGGAGAAGTATGCTTAGAGTGAACTTTCCGAAGAGCTTAATAAGAAATGTGCATATGGTTATTTCTTACATATTTTTATATGCACATGTTTAGGGGGAGTTAACTCTATGTTTGGTGTTTCATTTGTTGAAACTAACCCTCTAGTATATGACTCATGTTCATGTTGACATATACTAGAGATATCGCTTTATCTTTTATCATTATTTTATAGTGTTGTCATCAATCACCAAAAAGGGGGAGATTGAAAAGTCTAGGCCTCTAGCCTGACTTAATGATGTGTTTTGGTGATCGATGACAATAGATGTTGGAACTAACTTCTCTATGAGTTTGTGAGATTGAATTTGTTAGGTTATGTTCCGGCATCAAGCAAGAAAGATGAGCTATGTCATCAAACAAGATAGTTGATTCACCATATATTGAGCAAGCTATTTGATGACATGATTGGCAAAGGATCATAGTGATCAGTGTTGAGAAAAGGTGTCGGTGGACATAATCAACATCTATGGATGACAAATGCATCATTGTGGATAATTGAACATCAAGAGGATGGTGCTAATATGTTGATATGAAGAGTTAAAAATAGATATCACTGGTTGATCAATGGACTCCAATTGACTATATGAGAAAAGGATAATTGATTTGGAAATCAATACAATGATATGAGACGGTGATCCAATTTACAAAGTGAGGATATTAATGGTGTTGGATACAAAGTATTTTTATGGCAAGATGGTGAAGGGGAAAGCAATGCTCAGCTGCGAAGGACCATGCGGTGGAGAAGGACAAGCAAAGGGTTGGCACTGAAGAACCTCTGATGGTGAAGAGTGAGTGAATGTGTAGCCACGAACCGTACAAGTCATGTGATGATATGGGTGATCCGCATCAATAATTTGAAGAGAGCAAGGGTTGGATGTCCAATGTTAAAAATGAACAAGAAGCTTGATTGTGTGGAAGTTGTCAAAGTTCATGAGTAGATTATCATCAAGCCAAAGTATCTCATGGACATTGCTCAAGGCAAAGGTATATGATTTTGGACATACATGTTTAATTATTGATATTTGATCAAGTGTGTGTCCACAGGATCTAATACTTATGGTGTTGGCAACCCTCTAAGAAGAAGATCAAGATGACATGAAGGTGTTCCTATTGGCATAGTTTTTCAACTTACTTTTGAGTATAGGAACGCCGTACTATCAAGAGGGATGCAACATTGATAGCTTTGCTTATGTCTTGGTGCTCATAATGACCTAACAATCTTTAGATGAAGTTTTACCTATCCTATAGGGTGATTTGGGGGTAGTTTTTAGCATGGTTGTGTAGCCCTCTGAATAAGCTTTCCGGAATGTCCAAGATCACCTAAATCGGAATTCGTAGGGTGCTGCGGCTGACTGTTGACCTGCGGGCTAGTCCGGGTCGAGTCGGACTAGTCCGTTTCGGACTTGTCTGGCTATATTTCGGACCACAGTTCGGGTTTTCCGGACTAGTCCGGGTCTCGGACTTGTCCGAGTGTCCTACAGACCACAGAATTGGTTTTTCGGACTTGTCCGGCCCTTGGGGCGGACTAGTCCGAATCTACACTGCTTGGGACTTAACCATTTCGAGCTAGGGTTAAACCCGATGGCCGGACTAGTCCGGGTTTGGTCCGGACTAGTCCGAATTCTGAATATTGCATAACGGCTAGTTTTTGAAGGATTCCTTTTTATACCCCCCTCTCATCCCCAACGGTTGGTTGCCGGTTCCATTGCAAAGAAACACATATTTGAGCCAAGAAACAAGCTGTCCACTCCTTGCTGTGTGCTTGATCTATTGGGTGAGATTGGGTGAGAGATTGAGTGAAAGAGAGTCAAAACTCCATTATTGAGCACCAAGTTCATAGCAAGCAATCTTTGTGGCATTTGTTACTCTTGGGGATTCATCCTCTAGACGGCAAGGAGTTGCCCGGTGAGCTCTCAAGCTGTGTGGTGAGCCGCAGGAAGTTTGTAAAGGTTTTGATTCACCTCCGCAAGGGAAGGAATCAAAAGAAGGAAGAAAACCCAAGCTCGACCTTTGTGATAGCTCGGTGAAGATTAGGGTTGAAAGAGACCCGGCTCTTTGGAGCTCCTCAACGGAGACGTAGGATTCTTGAAGGAATCCGAACTTCGGGAAACAAATCATTGCGTCTCCCTATTGGTTTGCATGTTCTTGAGCTCATATATTTAGCTTTGTGCTTGTTTTGCTTACACCGAATTATTCTCTCAATATACTTGTTGCTAGTTCGATTCCTTCGGTGTATTTGTTGCTATATATGTCTACAACATCTTGGTAGAAGCCGATTTGTGCCTAGCTTGCTTGAACGTTGTTTTATACATTTTTCCGTTGCATAGTTGGGACTAGTCTGGAAATTCAAGGACTAGTCCAAAAATTCACGGACTAGTCCAGATCCTGATTTATCTGCTTATTCTGCTGCAAGTGTAATTAATTTTTAATCGCCTATTCACCCCCCCCCCCCCCCTCAGGCGACATCAAGGTACTTTCACAACCTCGATTTGGTGAAGACGAGCTCACGAATGAGGTAGTGCTGCCGAATCGAGCTGCACCGCCAACGACACACAGCCGCCGCGCCGCTATTGTTGTCCGCTGCGCCGATGCAGCTTGTTACGGCAGCAGGCGCGGGGAATGCTTATCTATATATGTGCCCAGGATCAAGTTTCACACATATAGGACAAAGTAAAGTAAAACAGATATCCAATGTCATAATTAACAACGAATATTATTATAATAAATGTCTCAAAAGACTATAAGAATACAAATGCTAGCGGAAGACTCCATAACGCTACAGGCAATCGATCGGGGGCCCCACAAGCTTAGACTTCATCGCCGTCAGCAAAGTACTCCATCATCATTCTCTGAGCAGCATTTCATATTTGTGGGGGAGATAGCAAGAGTGAGTACATGTCGTACTCCGCAAGTGTGGGAAAAGATGACATGCAAGCTTAATAGAAGAAAGACTATAACATGGTTCATTTGCATAAATGCCAACTATAACATAAGACACATTTTACAAAGCAACCTGCATTACTAGGTGTGTTAAGACTACCCACCAAATTAAATTAAGTGAATTAAAACAAAGTCCACAAAGGACACCGTCCACACAGGACTACGGTTCACACAGGACCGTGAGGGAAAAGGTCATTAAGATTCATTTGTTTCACCCAGAAACCACCCAACCAACCAGCACCCATTAATCATGTGAGATGGCCATGCCGCTCATAATTGTGAGCACGGCTTTCATTAAAGTTTTACACTCTGCAGAGGTGGCTACTTTTCCCATAAGTTAGAGATTCCCGTAGAGCCATTCCACTTCCGAGGTAGATGACCGAGGTTTCTCCACTAGCCTTTACAAAGAATGCTCCCAACAATGTAACTCGCGCATTAAGGTTTCACAGCCGTACATAAGTGTTGGTTCACAGAGATCCACATTTCACACAGGACCATGACTCAAGAGCCAACACCCAGCTGCCCCCTCTGATGCCAGGCGGTTCCCAGGATCACAAAGTATCCATTCCCCACTCTCCCAACAGCGAGCCTAAAATTAAGAACACCCTAATTATTTGGCTAGCCTACCCATTATCAGTCTTGTGATGGCACTGTTGTCATGGTTACATGCTCCACGAACCGGTCCTTAACTGATCCGAGCAAGAACTATTCACAAACCAAATGTTCACAGAGAACCATCCAAACCATTCCCTTGCTCAGACCCTAGCTTTCCATGTTGCTAAACATATTAGCAGATTAACACTTAGTTAAAGTATACTATTAGTCAGGATTAACAGGATCAGGTGATTGACTCCAACAGCAAGGCTAAGCAAAAGCTACCCAAAGACAACCACCCTAAGCTAGGGCGACAAGGAATGATATGGAACAGGTAAAGTAGACACATAGGATTCAATATTAAACAAGCATGCATGTTTATAAATGACACATTTAAAACATAGGTCCAAAATGGTCAAGGACACTTGCCTCAAAAGAAGTATTACTGCTCAGAGTCTTCAAACTCTTGATCTTGCCTTTGATTATTCACGAAACGGGCGCGTTCTCTTTTTAACGATATCATGCAAAACACACATAGCACTAACAGTAAGAAACAGTTCAGCAAACAGTAGCAAAATGCTAAAAAGAAGTACCAAAAGATAGAGCTCGTTCCTACGATCGCGTGAGCGCAAGAATCGCTTAAAACGGAGTTAGGAGTAAAAAGTTATGAGCTTTTGAGTTTAGGGATTAAAACAGGAAAACAGAAACGTTTAAGGGTTAATTTGTAATTACAGAAAGGTTGGAGGGCTTATATGTAAATAAAAATATTTAGGGACTAAATCTAAAAGCTTTGGACTAAAACATAATTTATGGAAAATGCAGGGTTGTTTCTGTAAAAATTGGTACCTAAACATAATTTATGAAAGGCTGAGGGTTTAACTGTAAATTGCCTTTTTCTAGGAAATAAACTGATTTAAATAAAAGGGAAAAAGTATTTTAAATAAAAGAAAGTCGTGGACCAAGTCTATGATGTGGAGCCGTGAACCGATGTGGAGCCGCGGTCCATGGTCCACGGTGGACCGTAGGCTGGAGGCGGGCGACGCCGGCTTGAATCACGGCGGCGGCTCGCCGGAGTTCAGTCGAGGCGGTGCTCCAGTTGACGGAAGCTCGCCGCACTAGGCTCGGAAGCATGGTGGCGGCGTGGCATTCTCACCGGAAGGGTAGCGCGGGCGCGGGAGTCGCCGGAAGGGGCGTGCGTCGTCGGGGCAGGGCGGCGGATCTTCATCGTCGTTGGGAAGCGGCATCCAGCAGCTTCAACTGTCGAGGAAGGGCGCCAGAGGATTGACGCGACCTGGCGAAGCTCCGCGTCGGGTCGGAGTCGTTGTGGGACAGTGCGTTCGTCTTCTCGAGTTCGGGTTGTCGCCAATGGCGACGACGATCGACGGCGTTCGATTGGGAGCAAGTTGGCGTCGTGATCGCGTCACGGAGACCATCTATGGGTTCGGCTTGACCTCTCGGTCCTCTTCGTTTCGACGTTGGAGACGGAGCGAGCCCGGGCGACGAGTTCTAGCGTGGCGGCGCTCCTCGCCGGACTTGGAGAAGGCGGCGACTCGCCGCGATACGGGGAAGAGAGAGGCGGCGGCGCGATTCGGCAAAAGGAGCGCGGGACACGCGGCTACCCGATTTTATAGGGCGCACTGCCCTAGGGCTGGCGGGTGCGCACGTCGAGAGGAGGGAGGCAGCGGCGGCGACGCGCTGTTTAGGGTTTGGGCGGCGGGCACGGGTCGGGCTGGTGAGCTGGGCTGCGCGAACAAGCAGGCCGGGCGAGCGCGTTAGGCCGGGAAAGAAAAGAGAAAGCCCAAGCGGGAATGGGAAGGAAGACGGGCCGCGGGGAAGGAAAAAGGCCGGCCCAGGCGGGGAAGAGAAAAGAGAAAGAGAAAGAGAAAGGGGGAAAAGAGAAGTGGGCCGAATGGGAGAGAAGCAGGTCAGCCCATTCGGAGAAAAGAAAGAAAAAAGGAAATAAGAGAGGGACTGGGAGAAACGAACTCGGCCCAGGTAGCTTAGGAAATTTTATTTCCTTTTTCTAATTCGATTTTTCTCATTCTATTTTCCAAAGCGAATTTCTACACGAATTTGAAAACTCCTTTTACACACAATAAAATTCTGAATGCATCTCTAAAGAGCATGAATGCAACAAACACCTTATTATAACCTATATTAATTTATTTAATTTAGAAAATAATTTAATTTGCCTAAATAAAAGTGATAGCATTCATATTAACGCAAAATTTTAAGCTATTCTAAAGAGTTTTAAAATTTAGAGAAATTTAAGTCACATTCCAAAATTTGAAATTTTAAGGTGTGACACCATGTATAGCTGTTGTTTCCTGCAAAACATGCATCATGCGCAGAATTAAATATGGTTGGCTCGAATGGCGCTGACTGAAACTAATAAACATTTAAACTGAAATCTCGATCGTCTCTTTGACGACTTATTTATTACTCACTCATTGTCCATCAGCTGTATGGGATAAAAATACTAACGTTATTTAATCATGATGTATCTTTGATGACTTAATTATTTGATCGTGGTCGATCAAGAACACACCCAGCATGACGCCCTAGCTCGCGCTCGCCATCAATTTTTCATATCCATCATCCACCACGAGGAAACCTCCCCTGAATAAAGAAGTCAAAGAATCCGCCAAACCCTACATATCGCTACATATCAATTACCTAAGACACTGAACCGCAACCCAGCTTGTACACATTAATTTACTTAGGTGATGTTTGGATAATGGGAAATGAAAGGTGGATTAAGAGTTAGGAAATGATGCATGAAGGAATGAAAGGTTGAGATTTAATGTGAGGGAGAAATGAAGGATCTTGATTTTCCATCCTATTTCTCTATTCCTATCCCGATCACCATTTCCCGGAATCCAAACACCACATTAAAGAAAAAGCCTGTACATGCTAACTATCAGTTACCTTCTAGCTTCTTCTGTACACGCTAACCATCAATTACCTTCTTCTAGCTTCTTCTGGCCGTATCTCAAAATCCATACATCTCCTGCGTTGAAGTAGAGTAGGTAGGCCCGCGCGCTCCGCCGCGCCAGATGAGAATGGGCATTTGTAAACGCTGAGTTCAATGGGTCACCTCTCTCTCGATGGAATCAAAGAGACATCATAGACGGTCCAGAGGACACCAAAACTTTGGTCGGACACGGGTCGGGAGGGCTCGCGCAACCTCTTACTAACTCCCTCCCACAACAAATGACATCCGAAATTCTCAGACAGATTAAGAGTTGAGCAAAATGACTCAGATACCCCTAATATTAGTATTAGTGATAATATGCCTTATATGAGCTAATTAAATGGAAAAAAATGTCTTTTAATTATGCTTGCCCGCCTTTTAATGATGTGCACCAAATTAGCTTTCCAGAAATACCAGATTAGGTTGCCATAAATTAGCTAGGTGACTCTATAAATTGGCTACAATGTCTTTTTTTTTTTGCGATTACACAGTACAATTCAGACACTCACAACGCATGCACACTCACCCTTATGAACGCACATACGCAAACCTTAACTCTATGAGCATCTTCGAAGACTGATGTCATTTGTTCTGGAACAAAATTTAAACACTTCGATGCCATTTGTTGTGAGACGGAGGCAGTAGGCAATATAAAACGGGTTACCGAGACAACATATTCGAGTTAGGCCTATAGAAAAGATCCTACATAATCAAAAGACCTGTTGAAATCAGATAAAACCCACCGAAACAGCCCAAAAAAAGAAGAGTGACGTGTGGACACGAGAAACAACCACATAGACCAAAATGCTGTGAAGAGCCCAAACTTTACGCTATCAGCATCTAATTATGCTGATGTAGCTTACTGAATTCGTTCCGCTCTGTGAGCAGCTCGAGCAAGGCCAAGGAAGAAGTTGACCATGTCCCATGACGACCTTGGGTAGGATGAGGATCAGCGCCTTATCGGCCTTCCTGCCGTTGAGCAGTTTGCTCTCTTCAAGATCGAGGATGGATGGCCGCGACGACGGCATGGCCGCGAAGACGGGTGTCTGGCAATGTACTATCTTCTTCCTGTGTTTCCTGAACATAGTTCATAACACAATCTCGTAGGTGAGTTGTTTTTTTCTAAATCAATTTGCAATGACGAATTTTACCATCTGTCCCCGGATATTACGGGCCTAGTTTTCCGTAATGGCAGATGCGGATGATTTAAAAACATGTGTAGGTATTTTTGGCTATTAATTTCATAATGGCGGAGGTGGTTAATTTAGGTCAAGTTAAATACTTATTTTAGAAAATAGAAATAGTTTCCTGTTTCCACACCAGCGAGAGATTAGCAAAATCTCAGTCACATGAGAAGGAGACACTTCTTTAGTGTTTAGGCATATTACATTTCTTTAGTTCTCTAGCTGAGATCAAAAGAACAAAAAAATCAAGGACAAAATCTATTATTGAATTTCCATCTACTACTCACGAAGAACTTCATGGAAACGATTTCCATAGCAAGGCTCGCTGATCAGAGATTCTCCTTTGTCCCATCGTGCTGCAACAAAGTCCAGAACCGCAGCCAGTACATTACTCTGAAAACAGCCTGCATAAAGAAAGTATATTTAACATTGTCAAAAACCACATTATTACGACAACGCCATATAGCCCAACATAGGGCAGCCACCCCTACTAAAACATTTTGTCTCTCTTCTATATTTATTCTTGCCAACCAATTTCCCAACATACGGGTTATAGAGTGAGGACAGGGTAATCCGCTAGCTAAGGTGACAATCTGCCAAATATTTTTTGCATTGTGACAGTCAAAGAAGGTCAAGTTAAATATAATGGCAATTGTTTGTCGAGCATCTAAATTGATGGTCGATTGTTTTGCTTTTTGTGGTAATGTCTAAGACTTCTCCTAGGATTAATGTGGAAGCTTCAAAAGAAGCCTCTAATTAGTAAATGTATAAGATAAGATTAGCCCTGCAAGACGAAATTCTGTTACACGATGTGTAGCATTCCACGACCTTATCAATTCTAATTATAGATTTGTATTGTAGTCATAGTCCCCTGCCACTCTACAATGCTTCTCATCTTTCGCAATTGTATTTTTTTAAACGGCCAACTGTTCCCTTATAGCCATTTGGTTAGGTATCTACTAAAACTGTTGAGAATGCGTTTGTTGGTAATTCACTAAAATTATCTAAAAAAATATAATTTATACTAGAAAAATTATGGGCTACTCGAGAAAAATACTAATGAGTGTTAGCACCGTGAGTCACTTGAAGACAAACTGCCCGGAAAGATTGGATGTCTTTTGTGAACAGAACTGAAGAACCTTCTAGGAGAAACTGCGGGAAACTAGAATGAAATGTGTGACGACATGAAAATACTAATTATGAATTCTCTTGGCGACATCCGAAATTTGAGTTTTTTTTATGTTGTCACACATTTACTGTTTCCACGGAGTGCTCATTTATAAATACCCTATGTTTATGAAAATAAACACATGTAGTATTTCCTGTGAACACGAAGCACATGAAACCATTCCATAGACATTGGTTCTGTGGTCAACCAACAGGGCATCTGAATGAGCGTAGGATGCTTCCCTATCGGACTAGTTTATTAGATTCGAGACTTGATTTGAGCTGTATCCTTCTTCAATAACAATTGGACATGCATATCACATCGATTCCATCCACAAGGTCAAACTAGTTATAATATAGCATAGGATTAACTATTTTTCGGGGATGATAAAACAACCGTTTGCTTCCTTGACAACTCAAGCACCTCAAAGTTTCTCTCTTTTTATCAAACCAATAGAAATGGTGAGCATAATGCAAATCTATTCCTCTGCCCTTTGAAGTAGCACAATCATTTACAAACTTATTACAAGAGAATCGACACTGATCAAACACCACATTGTCCCTAATCGCCAAAAAAAAACACCACATGTCCCTTCAAAGGACCGAGTTCATGGGCATTAATTGTTTCCCAAATTTGCATGCCTCCGTTTCAAAATACATGTCATTCTAGGGTTATCAACTTTTTTCTTCTCACTTGCATTGTACATTTCTTTCTTCCCGATATATCTCTATCTCTTTCTCACCTTCTCGGTTTTTTTTTTTTTTTGACCCGAACGCAGGGGAGCCCCCTACCTTTTTTTTATAAATTTTGGTAAGAGAAATACAAAGTAATGTACAATACAAGGCCGTAGGTCCAAAAAAGATCCTAACTAATAAAAAAGAGCTACGGTATGTTACAAAGCCCAGCTTCTAACAGATGTTTCAAACCTGGTTTGGCATTTAAGGCAACCAGAGAGAATTCCTTCTTAAACTCCATCTTCCATCTCCTCAGAGAAAGGCTCTTGTGATAAAAAATGATACTATTTGTGTGGCACCAAATAGACCAGCAAGTCACTATCAAGAGTTCTCTGAAAATTTTGTTCGCAAAAGCTTGTCTGGCAGCCAGCATGTTTGAGGGCTCTAAAGTAACATCCCAAGTCACTCCAACAAATCGCCAACACCATTTGCTGAAACTACATTCAAAGAAAACGTGCTGCAGAATTTCTTCCTGATTAGAATTGCATAAGACACGTATGATGGTAACGCTCTGTTCTTTCTTCGTAGGATGTTTCTAGTATTCAGCCGATCCCTAAGTAAGAGCCAGAAGAAAAATTTTAACCTACTTTTGCAGCAGGAATTCCACATCCATTTGAACCATGGAGAGGCTTCAATAGTCCCCATAAGTTGTTTGTATGCTTTCTTCGTGACAAAAGCATTGGAGCCCTAGATATAAGTCCAGCAATCATTAACCTCCATGTCCATCATGAGATTCTCAAGAGATTGCTGTAACTCCACTAGTTGGTTAGAGGCAATCAGAGATAGGGGCAGTCAAAACAGAGATTCTGGCTCCTGTTGAAGAAAATCTCTTACCAAAATATTCTTGTTGTTGGCAAAAGAGTGCAGTTGTAGATATTGCAGCCTTAGGACTCCCAAATCCCAAGTGTCATTCCAGAAAGAGACTGTTGTGCCACTCTTCACTTGACAAGCCGCTATCATAAAAAGTTGCTGAGAAAGCTTGATTACTGAACGCCACCAGAAAGATCCCTTTGGCCTACATAAGTGTGGCGGAACTGCTTGTCTGTATAATTTCTGTCGTGTAAGGTTCACCCAAGGTATATCATGCTTGTTATAGAACTTGTGTAGGAACTTTAGGAGCAATGTTGTATTCTGAGTTCTCAAGTCAACAATGCCCAGACCACCCTCTTCCTTGGGTCAACATGCATCTTTCCAGGCAACAAGACAGCCCCCTTTTTTTTGTTGACATCACCTCCATCCCACAGGCAGTGTTTGAGGTATTTATCACTTTGATCCAAGATGGTTTTGGTATTTTGATCATGCATATAGAAAAAGTGGGATATGCTGAGAATACTGAGTTTACCATCAGCAATCTTCCTGAATACGAGAGTAGTCCATTTAATCCCTGCATTCTCCTTTCTATCCTTTGTAGCATCGGTAC
Organism: Eragrostis nindensis; assembly: GCA_012490785.1. NCBI lineage: Eukaryota > Viridiplantae > Streptophyta > Magnoliopsida > Poales > Poaceae > Eragrostis > Eragrostis nindensis. The sequence goes on along the minus strand of JAAXCT010000053.1, from coordinate 866,681 downwards.
ATATGCGTCAACTATTGGCACTGACTCCAACCCGGCAGACCCAAATTCAACATAGAAACTCATGAGAGGGTCTTGAAAAGGCTGAAAGGGCACCACCAAAAAATGCCCATCTCCAACCGAAGTCCGATTCCCAGTCCCAAATTCATCTCTGCCGCCGCCGGTTCCTTCTTCTCCGGCGAGTTCCTTAGTCTCCGGCGACGGATCTGGAAGGCTCGCCGCGACCGCTCGCCTCCCTGCCCGCCGCGCACCATCCACCCGGTGACCGGCGAGAAAGAAGGAGAAGGAAGAGGAACAGAGAAGGAGAAAGAAGAGGAACAGGGACCGGCAACCACCTTCACCCGGCGCTCAGTTCGATGGTCTCCTGCCCGGCGTCCAATTCGACGGCCGCCGCGGCTTCTTCTCCTGACCGGCGTCCAATTCGACGGCCGCCGCGGCTTCTGCGCCGCCGCGGCCCCCTCCGCGCGCCTTGGATTATCACGGCGGAGGTGCTGCCCTGCGCGAGCGCGACGAGAAGGGGAGGAGCCGCGTCGTGGCGGGGCGGCGCTCTTGGTTGGCGGCGGAGGACGGCGATGGCAGCTCAGCCTCCATGGTCCGGATCTTGGGCACCGCCCGCGCTCGCACACCACGGGCTCGATCCGGAGGAGCTCGGCTTGGCGGAAGGAGGAGGGGATGTCCTCCCCGTCCTCGTCGCCCTGCTCGTCGTCCGCGGCGAAGGAAGGGGACGTCCTCGCCGCGCGTCGCACGTCGGCGGCGGCGGGGGCGGGGCGGAGGTCGCAAGGGGGCGGGGCGGAGGTCGCGAGTCGCGACTCGGGCGGCACGCGAACCGCCCTATTTCTCGGTCGCGGGGCGAGGTGCGCCGAAAATGCGTTGCGCATTGGGGTGGCCCGTTGGAGAGCTGAATTTCGAGTTTGCTGACCCATTTCGGGTATGGGGTGCCCAATAGGGCACCCGTTGGAGTCAGTCTAAGCTGTGCCTAGAGGAAGACCTTCTCGTTTTATATGCACTCATTTTTTTCACCTCTCGCTAATTCCCGTGCTCAGAGAGCCACAATGATATCTAGTATTTTAGAATGGAGGTAGTAGCATGCTGACTGAACTGGGCATGCGCCTTTCTGTTGCCTCTATCCTGGCTCAGATAATCATGTCAGAATTATATTGGAATTAATGGAGCGCACGACGATCCCAACCGCCCGTTGCAATGAGCCAATGACCTGGCGGGGCCTCCCAGCCAGCTATATCAGCAAGTGATCGAGAGATGGAGTGCCCTGAACTCGTGAAGTGACTCTTGAGAGTGGAGTGCGCGCTCTCGGCGCGATGCAGCAGAACGCGGTGCGCATGGCGCGCGACGCAGAACGCCCACATGGCATGGCGCGCGCGCGCGGACCCCCGAAGTTCCTCACGCAGGTCCATGCTCTCCTCCTCAACAACCTCGCGTTCCAGGTAATGGCGGCGCCGATCGAAGCCCTAGTACATGGTGTCGACATGGATTGCTCTGCTCAGAATTATGCTTCGTCTTGATGTGTTCCTCTTTCTTGGTCACCAGAGGCCGAACGCGCGGACGAACGCCTGGATCGCGGCGTTCCCGGTGCTGCTGTGCGCGCTGCTGGTCGCCATCCAGCACGCGGTGGACGGCCAGCTGGACAGGCCGCCGTTCCGGTGCGGCTGCGCCTGCGCTCGCCTAGACGTCCGCACGGGCGCGTGCGCCGAGACGGCGTGCGGCATCCAGTACTCCACGGGGACGCAGGAGCCCAGCTGCGCCGTGCGCGCGCCGGCGAGGTGGCCGGCGCTGGTGCAGGTGCCGCGCGCTGATGCCCGCGCCCACGTGACGACGACGCCCGGCTCGTCGGAGCACGCCCGCCCTGCCACCTTGCTCTTCACCGGACGCGACCGCCAACTCTCGGAAGGTATGCACAGTCTTCCCATGGAAAGGAAAATAAGAGAGAGAGAGAGAGAGTTGCGTTGGAATTTTCAGAGCAAACATTATTATGCAGTTTCGGTGCTGCTGCCTAATTTTATCCTTGTTGTTTTTGCAGGCCTTGTAAGGGGACTGTTCCCACCGTTCGTGCCTAACAATGTTACAAATTCTTCAGACTACCTTGATGAGTTTTCAAGAGTTGTCCCAGTGAGTCGCCTATTCAGTCATCAGCCGCATTTTCCGCCAAACATGACCTTTGTCTGTGAGCTCTCGAAATATGACTCTGATTAATTTCTCCTTCCAGGGTTCAGCCTTGCTGCCGTCACACTTACTGTTCGCAGAGCCGGGCTTTTTGCCCAAAGAGACCATCTACGTGCTCCAGGCACTGTGTCTCTGGAACTCGAGCAGCATTTCAGGAAACTTTGATGGCATGCCACTGCAATCAGGTGAAAGGAAACTTTGTACATTATTACGAATCCATGCTTGTGCCTCTCTCCTCCGAGAACATGTACAATGCTGTGTATTTACGTGCCTGCATTTTGTGAAATGCAACAGATATGCTGTGTGTTCAAGCATTGCCATTCTGGTGCGACAATTCATCAGTGATAAATCGTCATCTGTTTGAGGGTTATAAGGATGGGAATAAGAGGAAAAGATATAACGAGTTCCTCTCTGGTAGACTAAGACAAGGCACCGCTGATCGTGGAGGACGTGGCGCAGACGGATCTGGCCAAGACAAGGCACCGCTGATCGTGGAGGACGTGGCGCAGACGGATCTGGCCAACGTGGCCGAGGTTCGGATGGTTCGGGCTGTCATGGACGTGGCTCGGGCCAGGGTAACTCCGGCGGCCAAGGCAATAAGCAGTTGGGTCGTGGCAGCGGCCATGGTGGCCAAGGTCAGTCCAGTGGCAGCGGGAGGCAAGCAGAAACTCAGAAGCTGGGAAAGGGCAAGCAGGTCACCGATGTTGATGACACGCCTGAGGAACCAGCACCAAAGAAGAAGAAGGTTCTGTACTGCGAAATCTGTGAGGATGAGCATTACACACCACAATGTCCGATACTCCGCGGACCCAAACCTACAGCAATTTTTTGTGGTTTGGCCGGAGAGGGATTGGGTTTCTTCCAGATACCTTCTGCAGATAAGAATGCAACGAGGCCACCGACACGGGTATCGGCCACGGCTTTAATCAAGATTGTTCAGGGAAAAGTCTCGGCTGAACTCGTCAAAGCAGAACTTGAGCGAATGCTTCCAATTAAGTGGGACTGGGTGGTGACCGAGCACGGAAACAATTCTTATATTGTTCCTTTTCCATGCCAGGTGGAATTGCAAAGGATGGTTGCTATTAAGCGCATTCCCACAGATAACAATGAAGGTGTCATGCAATTCGAGGAATGGAACCAGGAGATCAAACCAAAGAGGAAATTGCATTTGGCTTGGGTTCAGGTGTATGGCGTCCCATTTGAGTGCAGATCATTCCTTCCTCTTTGGGCGATTGGATCTATTCTTGGTGCCACGCAGCGAGTCGATATGAGATACCTGAGGAAGACAGGCGTTGCGAGGATCATGGTTGCTGTTCTTGATGTCAAAGATATTGTGGATGATGCTGATATCGTGGTCGATGACTGCATGTATGAGCTATTTTTCAAGGTCGATCAGGTGGTCAGGGACGATGGTGAGACGCCAGACCTCGATGACGACAACGACGATACCCTTGATGATCTTGATGAAAATCAGAATGGTGATCATGAGATGGAGGATGTCAACACACAACAAAAGCAGAGTGACTCTGAACCGCCAAGGGGAAATCAAACCCACACCACTCCAGGAAACAACGATAAGCCACAAGATGTGGAACCCACAGAGAAAGAGATGGAAATGGTTAATAGTGCCATTAACATAGCGGTTGATTCACTTCTTGAGGAGATTAGTCACATTGTCATGAATGAAGATGATGATGAGTTGTTGGCTGATGGGAGGGGAGAGTCGGCTTTGCCTAACACAACAACAAAATCTCTTGTTAATGCAGGTTCGGTGGAGACGGTTGTGTCGGAGGTGAATTTGAATGCCAACGACAACACTTTGATGCATGATAATGTTCATGCTCTGACTATCGATAGTGTAACGACGGACGGCGCCGTTGAGCTTGACATCACCGCCGTGGCGGGATCAAATGGGATCCCTGCCGTGGAACGAGCTCCGGTGGCCCTCCCGAACACTATGGAGATGGTCACTCCACAAGCGTCACTGCCCGGTGATGCTAATACCGGGCTAGATGAAGCACACGTCATGAACCATGAAAAATATGCAGGTTTGGGTACCACGCTGGGTGTGCAGGCCTCAAATAAAATACTTGCACTTGGCCAGGACGCTCATGCACTTGGCCAGGACGCTCATGCACTTGGTCAGGTCGAACCTAAGTGTCATGCGTCTGGGCAGGCCTTGGGTACACATGGACATGGCCCTATGTCTGCACCTGCCCAGGTCGCACCTGCATGTGGCCAGGACACGCATTCACCTAGCCAGGAAGCACCTTGGACTTCAGCACCTGGACATGCAGTCCTTGATCCCAGTGCGACAGATGTGCTGGCATCCGGCTACCTGATTGCTGATCGGTGAGATGCGTCGGGGTCGGGCGAGCATGCGACCGACCAGGAGGCGATGGGGGCGGGTGCGCATGAGCCGACGCCTGATCCTGTCGCGTTGTCGTGCGCGATAGCGCAGCCTGGGCAATTTGTGCCCGTCGGAGACGACAACCCTTCAATGGTGCCTGCTTCCACTCCAACAATACAGAACAAGGCTAATACGCCTGCAGCAGCTGCTGCAGTCGACACTGGAGGCACGACCGAGGCTACCCCGACAAACAGCTACACCAACAATTCGCTAAAGGTTGCTATTGCGACCAAGGCGAAGAATCAGAGGCGGGCTGAAGCGAAGGTTGCAACAGGGGGAAATAATCTTCCCCGGCGCAGCCAGAGACCGCTTGCTAAAAGCGATGAACACACGCTGAAAAAGACAGCACGAATGGCGGCAATCCGAAACCTGGAAACGGGAGGTAATACTACTTCATTCCTCTCTTTCTCAGATTCTCGCATTTCTTCTAATATGGATAAGCTTGGCATTTCACTTGGTAGAGATGATAATTTAGTTCAATCTTCTACGGTAGCCATAAAAAACATAGAAGTTGATAGAATTACTTTGTCGGCTAAGAAGAAATTAGAGAATAAAAAATGTAAAAACAATGAATCTCCTAAAATCACTGATTATAGTGATGAGGAGGAGGAGGACAGACTTGATGCGATCCTCGGCCACGTTTGTGGGGATTTAAATGAGGATACGCACGACTTGGGGCAAGATCAAATATTGTGTGATCTAAATGCTGTCCCAAGGAGAAAAAAGTCTAACCCTGCCAAGAATATTAAATCTGGCAAACCTCCAAAGAAACCCAAAACCCCGTCAAAATTGTGTCTCCAATGAAAGGAGTCTTCTGGAATAGCAGAGGTCTTGGAGACTTGGCTAAACACAGATACTTGGCGGATTTGGTGAAAGAGGAGCAAATTAATTTTATTGCTCTCATGGAAACGGGTCGGGATGAATTCCCAGATTTGACCCTTAAAAATTTGTGTGGTGGTCGTGATTTCATTTGGCATAGCATGGCACCGCACGGCAGATCAGGGGGCATCTTATTAGGTGTTGATCTGACAACTTTTGACATTGGATCCATCACTGAGGGAGATTTTTATGTTAAATTCTGCCTTAGAAATAAATCAGATGGATTCAAATTCATGTTGTATGCGGTATATGGACCGGCACAACAACATGATAAAGAAGCTTTTCTCTCAGAATTAGCCTATGTTTGTTCACGGGAATCACTTCCTTATATTTTAGGTGGTGATTTCAATATCATGAGAAAACCCGAGGACAAAAATAAGGACAACTTTGACGCAAAATGGCCAAATTTATTTAATGCGGTCATCGAATCTCTCGAATTAAGAGAGATTGTCATGTCTGGGAGACAATATACATGGGCTGGACCAGGGGATGATCCTACTTTTGAGAAACTTGACAGAGTGCTAGTAAGCACAGAATGGGAAGATAAATTCCCGTTATCTACTGTTGAGGCAAGAGATAGGAGTCAATCTGATCACACCCCACTGGTGCTCAATACAGGAGCATCTACACACAACAACAAGCAGCCTCTATTTAAATTTGAGAGGGGTTGGTTCCTTAGAGACGGTTTCTTTGACATGGTTGCTAATTTATGGCAATCGGAAGAAAGAGGAAAAACGGCGATGGAGAGATGGCAAAATAAAATACGTCATCTTCGCCAATACCTACGTGGATGGGCCAAACATACAGCTGGTTCATACAGGAAGGAAAAGAAAAAGCTTATATCAATGATTGATAAAATTGATAAAAAAGCTGAAACAACCACTCTGTCTGACAATGAGATAAATATGAAACATTATCTCAAGGAAAGGCTCGTCCTCCTATTAAGGGAGGAGGAAATAAAGTGGTATGAAAGAGCGAAGGTTAAACACCTATTAGAGGGTGACGATAACACTCGCTTCTTCCATCTGGTGGCCAATGGCAAACACCGTAAACAACACATCTTCAGACTGGAACAAGAAGATGGGGTCATTGTCGGTGATGACGATTTAAAGTCGTATATCACTAATTACTATAAGAACCTATTTGGTCCGCCAGAAAATACCAACATTTCCCTGGTTGAAAATCGAATAGATGATGTTCCCCAGGTTTCTGATGAAGAAAATAATCTTCTAACCTCCATATTCACGGAGGAAGAGGTTAAGGAGGCAGTTTTTCAAATGGAACACAACAAAGCCCCAGGTCCGGACGGATTTCCTGCAGAATTCTATCAAGTTTTCTGGGAAGTGATAAAGGGAGACTTAATGGCTCTATTTACAGAGTTTCATGAAGAGCATCTTCCTTTATATAGCCTAAATTTTGGGGTTATTACTTTATTACCCAAGATTAAAGAGGCAAAACAAATCCAACAGTACCGACCAATATGCCTCCTCAATGTCAGCTTTAAAATTTTCACAAAAGTTGGCACAAACAGAATAAATAAAGTGGCAGGCAAGGTGGTGAGACCATCTCAGACCGCCTTCATGCCTGGACGGAACATCATGGAAGGTGTCGTAATATTACACGAAACTATTCATGAACATCACACGAGGAAACTTGATGGGGTTGTTTTCAAAATTGATTTTGAAAAAGCCTACGATAAAGTCAAGTGGTCCTTCCTACAACAAACTTTAAGAATGAAAGGTTTCTCACCCAAATGGTGCAGATGGGTTGAGAACTTTGTTGCCGGAGGTAGTGTGGGTATCAAAGTCAATGATGACATTGGATATTACTTTCAGACAAAGAAAGGCCTTCGTCAGGGAGACCCAATGTCACCTATTTTGTTCAATTTCGTAGCAGATATGCTTCCCCTTCTAATTAAGAGGGCGAAAGATGATGGACAAATTAAGGGGGTTATCCCACATTTGGTTGAGGATGGGTTATCAATTTTGCAATATGCAGATGATACTATCATCTTCCTAGATCATGACTTGGAACAAGCCAAAAACATGAAACTATTGTTGAGTGTTTTTGAGCAACTTTCAGGTCTCAAGATCAATTTCCATAAGAGCGAAATTTTTTGCTATGGAGCAGCAAAAGAGTTTGAGGACCAATATACTGAACTCTTCGGATGCAATGCTGGTGAATACCCATTCAGATATTTGGGAATACCAATGCATCACAAGAAACTCCGAAATAGTGACTGGAGGGTCATAGAAGAAAGATTTGAGAAAAAATTATCTTGCTGGAAAGCTAAACACCTATCTTATGGTGGAAGATTGGTCCTTCTAAACTCGGTACTCAGCAGCTTACCCATGTTTATGATGTCCTTCTTTGAAATTCCCAAAGGAGTGCTTAAAAAACTAGACTATTACAGGTCTAGATTTTACTGGCAAGGAGGTACTGATAATAAAAAATACCGACTTGCCAAATGGGATATTCTTTGCCATCCAAAGGATCAAGGTGGTCTAGGAATTGTAGACCTTGAGATCCAAAACAAAAGCCTGCTAAGCAAGTGGATATTCAAATTGCTTAATGAAGATGGGAATTGGCAAACTTTGCTTAGAAATAAGTATCTGAGCTCAAAGACCCTCTCACAAGAGACAAAAAGAAATGATTCGCATTTCTGGAAAGGTCTCATGAAAGTCAAAAATCAAGTGCTAGAATGTGGCTCCTTCAAAATTAATGATGGAACACAGACTAGATTCTGGGAGGACATATGGGCTGCTTCGCAACCTCTCAAAAACATATACCCTAGCCTATATAACATTGCAAATTACCCACATGCTACGGTGAACAATGTTATGAGGACTACGCCGCTACATATATCTTTTAGACGAGCCTTAGTTGGGGATAATCTCACTCATTGGCATAGTCTGGTAGCCAAAATTGTTCATTTCAATTTATCTGATGAGAGAGATACATTTAGTTGGAGTTTGAGTCAGAGTGGACAATTCACTGTCCGATCTATGTATCTATACATGATGAATCTGAGCACTCCTTTCTCTCACAAATTGATTTGGAAATTGAAAATTCCTCTAAAGATCAAGATTTTTCTTTGGTACCTTCGAAAAGGTGTAATATTAACAAAGGATAATCTTGCAAAACGCAATTGGAGTGGTAGTCAAAAATGTTGTTACTGCAATTGCAATGAAACAATCAAACATCTCTTCTTTGACTGCCAGAATGCGAAAACTATTTGGAGGATCGTTAATATTGCTACCGGTTTACCCCCTCCTTGTTCTATTACCCATATGCTGGGAAATTGGCTAGCAGGGGTTGCTCTAAAAGAGAAAAAAACTATACTTGTAGGGGCGGCGGCTCTATGTTGGGCCATCTGGCGTTGTCGAAATGATGTGGTTTTTGATAATGTCAAATATTCCTCCTTTATGCAGGCGGTTTTCAGGGGAACATACTGGCTGCGGTTTTGGGCTTTGCTGCAGCGTGATGAGACAAAGGAGACACCTCGTTCAGCGAGCTTAAATATGGAGATTGTTGCCATGGATATCTTCGCGAAGAGCGGGTGGAAATTTAATAATAGACTTTGTGTTTAATTTGTTTTCCTTTGAGATCAGCCAGGGAGCTGAAAGTTTTGTAATAAGATACACTGAACGCTGTGTGTGGAAACGCAGAGGCGGGAAACAATTTCCATTTTCTAAAAAAAAAATTTCTTTACCGTGCCAGGAGTTATAGTATTGATTTCAGCACATGATTTGCGTTTTTTTTTTCTGGTAGGTTATGACTTCCTAGATACCAGCTTGAGGCACTTACATGTTTACGTTTGGTACAATGCCACCTTCAGCAGGGATACTGGACACCATTCCATGACAGTGTTACGTGTTGCACGGTTGGTTAATATGGTATTTATACTATACTTTTAAGTCTGTAATTAAACTCTGGAGCAAGGAATACCTTATTTAAGTAAAATAATTTTTAACCAAAACATGGTAGAAAGTTTAGTGTTTGTGTTCAAAATAATAGTAAAATAATTTCGACGATGGTGATACTGCAGTTGCAGGACCTTACTTTATCAGTTCAATATATGCATTTTTATTGTAGGCATCTGCCGCATATCTGAAGCTTCTTCTAGGAGACAATGCAGGAATGCGCCTTGAGTTTTTGAAAGAAATGCCCAAGGCTGAAATCAAAATCAGGCTGGACCTCACAACTCTCCTTGCTGCATTATTCTTTACCTGGACAGTTCAACTCCTCCTTCCGGTCAGTCCATGAACTTATAGAATATTTTATTGTTAATATCGAGTATATCTACAAATTTGCCAATTATTTCAATGGTTTATAGGTAATATTGACATTTCTAGTTTACGAGAAGGAGCAGAAACTGAGACTAATGATGAAGATGCATGGGCTAAAGAATGCACCTTATTGGTTGATATCCTATGCGTACTTTCTGTCCCTATCAGCAGCTTACATGATGCTATTTGTGATTTCCGGGTCACTTATAGGTACCAGCTAACTCAACATGATGAGATTTCTGGAATTTAACTAAAGAAAATAAGCTTGTAACTTATGCAGATAACTATTCATGGCTTTTGTAGCGACCCGCGTTTTTGCCCGTTGTCAAAAATCACTAAAAGTTTGAACTTTTTAAAAACTTTTCAATTAAAAGCAATTTGTTAGCTTTAGTTAGTAGCAAAACCAAAAGTTTTTGAATTGTAAACCATGCATAAAAGTCACCATGTGCATTTTCGTGTTTTTCTTGTTTTGTTTGAGTGTTGGTTTCGATCTTTCCTTTTGAATGAATTCAAAATTCGTTCAAAATCAATCCCAGCAAAAAGATCAAATCATTTCTCTCATATCGGGCCGCCCTTCTCCTTTTTCTTCCGGCCGGCCCACTCCCTCTTCTCTCCTTTTCTCTTCTCTCTCCCTCCTGGGCCGCAGCCGTCCCGGCCCAACGCCTCCCGCGCCAACCCGCTCCGGCCCAGCCTGCCAGCCCCCTCTCTCTCTCCCTCACTCGACGACGCGTGGGCCCCGCCCCGTCTTCTACCTCCGGCCGGCGCAAATACCGCCGCCGCCCATTCCTCCCTGCCGGACCTCGTCGTCCCGTCGAATCGCGCCACAGGATCTGCCACGAGGAGCACGTGAGTCTTGCGCGCTGCGCCACCGCCTCTCCGACGCGTCGCATCGCACAGGAGCCGTTCATTCTCCCTTTTTGACGAACCACCCTGAGCTCCGGCAAGCCCCATGCCGCGACGTCACCCCAGCGCAGCAACCGCCTCTCCTCGTCTCGTCGCTAGCACTGCAGCCACTCCTCACGCGCGTCACTAAGTCCCGCACCGCCTTCGCACGTCGTGTCGCGCAATTACTCCGGCGAGCAAAATATCGCCGGGAACCGCCTCCGTGCACTGCTGTGAACCGCCATTGGCGGCTATAAAGCAAGGGGCAGACCCTCTCCTTCCCTCTCTCATGTCATTCTTCACCCCAATCCACTCCCGAGCTCCCTCTCTCATTTTTCCCCCTTTCTCTCCCAACTCCGGTGAACTCTCCGCCGAGCTCTCCCTCTTCTCCGGTGAGTCTCGACACTTGTTTCTCGTCGAATTCATCAGCCCTTCGCCTGCTTAACACACTTGTGCTCTCCTTTGGCACAGCCGTGATTCGCAGGTCGAGACCGTCGGAACCCTAGCCCCGTCGTCCGCCATCCCCGCCGCCGGCACCCCTCCGCTCCTTCCCTCGCTCGATTGAGAGCACGGTGAGTGTTGGCGGTCGTTAAACCATGTTTTGACCGCCACCCTACCGGTAAATAAATACATAACACCAAGATTTTGTGCATAGTAGATAGGAATAATGCTACTCCATAGGTTTTGGTGAATATTTGGATGCAGGAGTGAATAATGGAGAAAAGTGGGCCCAGCCAGGGAAAATCCCTGGCCGGCCGGCCCCACCCTAGGCCGGCCGGCCCCACCTGGTGGCCACAGGCCCCAGGCTTCCTCCAGTGGGCTGGAAAATAATCTTCAACGCACAATTCAAGCCCAGCTCGGCAGAATTCCACCGACATTCTAGAAGGTGGGCCATTTGGGCCTTTACTTGGCCCTCAATCCAATTCTGCCGACCCCAGCAAGAAACCGACCTTCAGACCGCCTTCAAGGAGTGATCTGGAGCGTCCAGGAGCAAGTCGGTGGCAAACCGCCACAGGGGACGGCCGGCCGGCCACCCCCTAGGCCGGCCGGCCGACTTTGGCGCCACCGCCTCTCCAGCTTCGGCCAGGGTGCTCCCACCGCCTTCACAAGCTATAAATTGGACCCCTCGGCCTCCGAAGCAATGCGCACCATCACACTTCATCCAAGTGTTCATTAGTTTAGTTGAGTAGTAGCTTTGGGAGTTAGAGTAGAGTAGAGTAGAGTGAGAGCTCTCTCGGGCTTCCGGAGTATTCTCGGAGTTCGGTATAGTTCTTTGTATCCTTACTCTTTTGAGATATTATTTTATTTATTATATAATTAGTTTTATCTTTGTTTATTTCTTTTAGTAGTTCTTTTCTATTTAGTTTATTTATTCGTTAAGTAAGTGCTCGTAGAAGTCTTGTTGTGGGATTCGTGATTGTTGGAATAGCGAGTACGAGAGAGTGCCGTCGTCGGAGATGACGTCGTGTGAAATCTGTGCTTGTTCATTCTTAGATAGGACTGCTCCGTTGATCAAGAGTAGCTCCTCTAGGCGGGTTGTAAGCGTGGCGCTTAGATCTTGGCCTATGCACGTTCAGCACCCAACCCCACGGAGGATGGTAGCCGCGAGTGTATGTGACAGCTGCACCGGTCTCTGTAATCCACCACGTCCGGGTTGGACTCAGCAGGGTCTTAATTATAGCATACGGATCCCTAGGTTTGAACTAGCTTCATCGGTTAACCTAGCACGTGTGTGCCCCGAAACGACATGACTTGTATGTGTATGAGCTTAGCTAGAGTAAATAACCTTTGTAGACTTGACTGCTAGAAAAGTAAATAATAGATAAACATACAGGTAGCCTTAACTCTATCTCGTTGCTCTCCCAAATGTATACTACGGTTTATTTTATTATCTTGGATTTGAGGATGTGTGTGCCACCCATATCTATCATGCCTATCTTACCCCCGTCTCAAGTATAGTTGATACATTATTTCTTTCTCCAAATTATCCAATGCATAGCTATTATTCAGCTACCTTTTGCTCTACTTCCCTGCGGAAATATAAATACGATAACCCTGGAATACTCCAAGGTGAAATGCTACAATGGTGATCCGTGCGCTTGCGGAATTAATGAATTTAATTTTATCGCATAAGAACCGCCAACAGTGAGCATCCCCTTCCCCCTCTCTCTCTCTTATGCGCCACCTCTCGTCGTCCCTCTCCGTGCGCGCACCCCCCTTTCACCAGAGCACCGTCACCCGCCGGCCCTCACCTCGCCGCCGGTGACCATCCCGGCCACGCCAGGCCATGCCGAGGCGTGCGCCACGCTCCTCGCGTGCCCGCGCACCTGCGCGCCCACACGCGCACGCTCCCGAACGCACACACGGCTCTTTTCCCTTTTCACTCCGGCGCGCCACCGCCCTCCGGCGAGCCCGCGCCGCCGCCTCGAGCCTTCCCTCTCGTCGACATCACCACAGGACGGTTCGCCTTCGCGCGTAGGACTTGCCCGACTAGCTCTCGTCGCTCTTTGCCACTCGTGCTCGTCGCCGGCGAGTTCTCCGGCGCCGCGCCGCCGCGCGCGCACTTTGCGCCGCCGCCGCCCTTTGCCCGCGCCGGACACCGTCCGACGTGGCAGCCACATCGGATCGGTGGGCCCGGTGGTGACCGGGTCGCCGCCCACATGGCAGACCCGGCGCACCGTGGACCGCGCGTTCAAACCAAACCGGTCCATCGTGCGGTGGACTTAGTCCACGCAACAGTAGCGCACGGACCCCGCTGGGCCCTTTGGCCCACCGGTCAGTGAGACAAACTCGCTGGAAATTGCTACGTACACCCGGAATTGTACACAGAAACCTATTTCGACACTTTTCCAATAACAGAAAAATCCCAGAAAATTCCTAAAAATACTTTATCATCTCCTAATCATTGTACAACCCTTGGTTACTCCAAATTAATTAGGATCAAAGCTATACCTAATTACTTAGCTTAATCCTGATCAATTTCCTTTCTTTTACTTCAAAAAAAATCAATATCTTCATCATTTTAACTCCAATTTTGACGAAACTTGCGCCAAAATTCATCTAAAAACCTATCCTATCCAGCACCACCAAAATCAACCCCTCTGGTTTTATTTGGATTTTATTTGGATTTATTGCTCTGTTAATTTGTTGTTTGTATGCGGTAGATTTATCTTTTGTTAAATCGTTAGATAATCAAGACGAAGAGGCTGAGGATCCTGATTACGAGGATTTAGAAGAAGAAGAACTTGGTGAAGGCAAGTCTAACTACCTTTGATCATATTGATCCCATGTTTATAAAATTATCCTAATTAGAGCTGTTTATAAATAAATTGCATGGAATTTAAATGAATTTAAAAGCTAGAGTGGTCCTATGCAATATTTGATTGCCTGCCTTGACTTGATTATATCCAGTACCTTTGTTAACCCTAGGAATCAACATCATTAATTTAATTAATGAATTGTTGATATGCTCACTGCTTAGGACTTTCACCATGTGTTTAATTAATTTTGCTCACATGATTTTCGTGTAAATGCGTGTGTCATGGTGGTGTGTGTAAATGTGAATTTGGGTGGTATAATAATAAGTGCAACCCTAGTGAGGGATGTTTTTGGCGGGATCAGGCGAGGTAGTCCTCAGTAGGGAGGCTATCTCTGGGACGCCCTTCCACTTGTGGATTGGCTATTGAAGATGCCTGGTTCGGTCGTATAAGGACCAGTTCTTGTGCCGCCTTTGCCTAGCACCTCTCGCGCAGCCACAAGCCGTGAATGGGCACGGGATTGGAACCACACCCTACTAGTACTCACCCGGTACCCCCCGGAGGCAGGAGAATGCAACGGAGTCCTAGGAGAAGACTCGTTCGTTGGTGGGTGTTCGAGATCCGGCATTTATGACTGGCCATTTTATTATTGTGAAGCCCCTGGTGATGTCCGTGGGGATGCCGTGGTGGTACGAAGTAGGTATGGAACCTTTAGTGGGACAGTCCAAACTATGACGATAGGGAGGACTGGACCACCTTGTGGGGAAATTTGTGCACCCTTGGCCAAGGTTAAGAAACTTTCCGGAAAGCCGTGTTCCACGGTATTGGACAACGCAAAAGCATCGGCTACACTATGATTAGATTTTTTCCGCGTGAGTTTCCTTGGTGTGTTTTTGGAAAACGCCGGTTTAGAGCCGTGAGCTGGTTGTCGGCCAGTGATAAAATTGAGGAACTGGTGGGATGGATTGCATCTCCCCCAGGGCCGCCCAACCCCACTAATTTCCACCGATATTTGATTAGAATTGCGAAATGCTTTGATTTCAAAACAACTCTGCATAAACTTGGCTTTCTCGCCCTGTCGATAAGACTCAGCCTATCCTTTGAGAATCCCTTGCATAATCAAACCCCTCGTGTTAGGCTTGCTGAGTACCTTAAGTACTCATCCTTGCTTAAATCATTCAGAAGATGAGCCCGACTATGACTTTCAAGCTGATGGTGATGAAGTGTAAAGTTCGGCCTTCGCTCAAGTGGTGCCTGTAGGAGTGGAGCCTTGTCGTCTTCCGCTAGTTTAAGTGTTAGCCTGGCTGCTGCGTCAGTCTTTGAGCGTGATGTCTGTGTGTGTTGAGGCCGCCCGCCTCATTTGTATAAAGACCTTTATGGATTAAAAAGGCTTGTAATGACTCTCGGTAATATAAATAAAGTATCTGCTGTGAAGCATTCTGTGAAAGTGTCGTATCAGCTACTGATCTAGGGACTAATACGGTAAACACTAAGTACTTCAGAAATGGGGTACGACAGCTTTGCAGGGTTGGATATCTTCAGGTTGAATAGTTACAGCGTACAGTTTGTATTCTATTTCATATGTATCAACTTGCAGATTGTTCTCGCATTTCTGCTCGCGTCTTTCTTCTCGTCTGTCAGGACTGCTAGTGGTTAGTAACAAAAATCTCCAATATCCAAAATTAAGTGGCTTCTTTTATAGGCTGACCTGTATCATGCTTTCCGGTATGCAGTAATTAGTTACATTTATGTCTTTGGTTCTGGCCTTCTTGGAGAAGAGCTTTTGCGGAATTTCATCGAGGATACTAACTTTCCAAGTAACTGTTTTAGTGCAATTCTTCTGAATGTTCAAATGCTTCAAATGTGTTCAATGTGCATGACAAACTAAGTTTTACTGATTCCAGAACAATGGCTTGCCATGATGGAGCTTGTTCCTGGATTCTCTCTCTACAGAGGAATATATGATCTTTCAGATTATGCTTATGAAGGGCGCATCATGGGAAAGCCGGGGATGCAATGGGTAGACTTGAACGACCCCGTAAACGGAATGAAAGATGTTTTGATTCTGATGTCTATAGAATGGGTTATTCTCCTTCCTGTTGCGTTTTTACTGGATCGTATGACAGCAAGGCTTCCTGTCAGGGAGACTAAACAAA
The DNA here is from genome assembly GCA_012490785.1 of Eragrostis nindensis. Classification (NCBI taxonomy): domain Eukaryota; kingdom Viridiplantae; phylum Streptophyta; class Magnoliopsida; order Poales; family Poaceae; genus Eragrostis; species Eragrostis nindensis. Next base: position 850,633 of record JAAXCT010000053.1, on the reverse strand, counting down.
GTTACCAGGGAGACTAAACAAAGTTACCAGCACATTAAGGAGAGTTTTTGTTCAAATGGAAAAGCCTGATGTTTCCCAAGAGGTTAGCTAAGATATGTAACTACAATATCTGTTCAACAACTCTGTTTATTTCATAAAACTTACTTTCAGTGCAAGGTGGTGAAACGATTGCTAAGGGATATGGACATGAGGAATATGATCATCTGCCATAATCTAAAGAAAGTGTACCCAGGACACGACGGGAACCCTGACAAGGTTGCTGTTAAGGGGTTGTCGCTTGCTTTACACAAAGGGCAGTGTTTTGGGATGTTAGGTCCCAGTGGGTCAGGCAAGACATCGTTCATCAACATGGTCAGTAAGAACTCCAAAATACCACTGCATTTTTTGCGTCAAAAAAAAAATGTAACACTGCATTTTCAAGTTGTGTTGTCGGACTAGTTTTAGACAGAGTAGTCCTATCATTAGAGATCCCTGGGCACTTCATTTTCTCATGATCATGACCCTACAATCTGTCTCAGTGCTTCACATAGTGCAACATGTCAAGCGACTGAAACAATTACGACATCTGAGAGTGCTTATGGACCACATGCAGATGATTGGCCATGTGACGCCAACTTACGGAACAGCATATATAGATGGGATGGATCTAAGGAAAGATATAGATGAAATACATTCAAACATTGGTGTATGTCCACAGCACGAGTAATGTCACAATTGACTAGCCTTGCATTTTCTTTTCTAAAGGCTACGTTTTCACTAGTGCCATGCCAACAAAAATATGTTGAATGTATCTGCAGTTTACTTTGGGAAACCCTCACAGGAAGGGAGCATCTAATGTTCTATGGTCGAATGAAGAATCTTACAGGTGCTGCTCTAACAAAGGTAGAATAAAGACAGGAACTCCAATCTAGCCATACAGTACTAATTTATTTGCATCTGAAATATAGTCTTTATCAACGGAATAGATTGTAAAAGTTCTCTATTCAAGAAGTGGACACAATATTCATTCCTTCATGGATCATAATGAATTTTACTCATCCAGGCAGTGGAAGAATCTCTCAAGAGCGTAAATCTGTTTCACAGCGGTTTCGGTGACAAATCTGTATGCAAGTACAGTGGTGGCATGAGAAGAAGGCTGAGCGTCGCCATTGCGCTCATAGGCAATCCTAAAGTAATCTCAAATATCATACTTCATCCGTTTCCCTCACACCTCCAAAACGCACAATCGTTGGAAAACATAATTTCAAAAATATCTGACCTTGGTGAATTTCATTTCCATTACTGAGTAGGTTGTTTGCATGGATGAACTGAGCACCGGGCTGGACCCGATGTCGAAGCGTGATCTGTGGAACGTCGTCAAGCGAGCAAAGAAAAACTGCACCATCATCCTTACCAGTAATGTTTTCCTACTTAGTTTCCTCCCATTGCATCTTGTCCAAATGCAAGTTCAACATCGTGAGACTGTACTCTGCAACTGCAAAACTGAATGACCTGAAACATTTTCAGCGCATTCAATGGCGGAGGCTGAGGAGTTGTGTGATCGTGTGGGCTTCTTCTTCGATGGAGACTTCCATTGCCTGGGAACTCCTAATGAGGTATGCACAACAAAGATGCAAAATATAGTACAAGAACTCCTCTGATTTCTCTATGTGCTGCATTGCATCAAGAACATTATTACACTATGGTGATGCAGCTAAAGGCCAGGTACAGCGGTACCCAGACCTTGACAATCAAGACATCACCGGAGCACGAGGCCGCAGTGCAGCAGATGGTGAGCCGCTTATCACCCAGAGCGGTAAGAATCTACAGCATGTCGGGTACACAGAAGTTCGCACTGCCAAGGCACGAGGTGTGTTTGGGTAGCATGTTCGGCATGGCGGATTCAGCGCGACGAGCATTCCCTGTGCTGGGATGGGGGGTGGCAGACACCACACTGGAGGACGCCTTTCTCAAAGTGGCCAAGGAGGCGTGCACTTCCAACGGGACTAATGGTGAACCGTAGGCAGCAGCTAGCTCCACTGGACTGGTGGCATTGCTAGACAGTGACCTCATGAAGGCTCATTTTCTAGTCAATTTTAGGGTGAGCTTTGGAAAATTGTACAGATTTTTTCAGTGGAATAAGGTTGCGAAACAGAGGAAATATTGTGGATGGTTCGGGCGCGGGCAGCACGATCGCTGAATCCACCGCAGGATTACACAAATTCGTTAAATGGTTGATTAGTTGCAGTTGATATACATGGTATGTAAGTAACTCTATTCTATCAACAGAAACTTCTAAAGAAGGGAGTTATTAGGGCATATAGCAGACGTTTCTAGAGGTGCAAATGGGTTGGGTGACCCTAAGGAAGTTCCCATTTAATTGTACAGTATTGTGGTTTCTGTAGCATGTTACTTGTAATGTACATTAGTATAATTGATTTGTATATTAAAAAATTGATTTCTCATTTAGTGATTATTAATTACTGTGATATGTTCATATTGTCACATAGTTATATTATTATAAGATATTTCAAGTTTGACGAAATGGATCACCGATATAGTCTTTCCTTTAGGGTTCTTTTTAATTTTGTTCAATATAAATAATCAAGCATTATGATTCATGCTTTTACCAAATCACCTAAATGCCAAAAGAAAGAAGAATTAGAATATGCACATTACAAATCACCTCTACCACAGAACTAAAATTTTCATAATAACTATGCTTCCATAATTGCAAACTCTAATTCTATTCTCTTGCACCGAGTTCAAATTAAATCACTACCAAAATTCCTAATTTTATTCATGTTGCTGATTAGTGTATATTTGCTGTACCAGCGACATCAATATTCTTTGGAATTAAGGTGAGCTCCATTTTGTCTACATATATAGTAAGAAACTGTCCACATAGTAACATTATGTGGTATTCCTGTAACTTTTTATAAAAGAAAAAAGAAGAAGAAGAAAACACAGTGTCCATAAGTGGGGCTTCTAGTGGTTCAGACTACCTAAAATTGCAACTGAAACTCATAGAACACATCCACTTCGGATTAGTTTGTTCCATTCAGATGTGACATGCGCTTTGTTTCTTCATTTAGCATATGTGTAATTTTTTGATTTTTGAGGCATTGGTTTTAACACGAGGATAAACAATAGACATAGCACACAAACAGTAAATGAATTATTTTGGAATTGAAAACAAATATTTGGTTCCCTTGAGAACTCAGGCATACAAAGGTCAAAGGCAATGGAATTTGCTGTAAATAAATTCAAGTACATCCTATGAAATTCCTATATGATTCATGCATGTGTGTTCCTATGTTCCAAGGGATTATTGATGTGCTATGTTAATGTGTTCAATATAAATGTAATATTACATGCCCTAAATAGTACTCATTCCATTCTTAAATTGATGTCGCCGTTGACTTTTTGAGTTACGTTTGACCATTCGTCTTATTCAAAAAAGTTTTTACATTATCATATATTTTGTTATGATTTGATTTATCACTAAAGAAAATTTAAGCTTAACTTATCAGTTTTCAAATTTAAACTAATATTTTAAATAAGACGAACGGTTAAACGTAACTAAAAATGCCAACGGCGACATCAATTTAAACGGTTAAACGTAACTAAAAAAGCCAACAGCAACATCAGTTTAAGAATGAAGGTAGCATTGTTCTAGATATACCCAAACCCCGTGCAGGTTCCACCTCACAAAATATTTTTTATGCATTCATCCTCCATTCGCATAATAAGGTTAGCCCGAATTATTACTGTATTTTATGATCGGATATTTAACTTGTAATACACCATCTCATATAGGACTATCCCACGCTGCACAATAGCTGGCACGGTGGGCTGATTCGTTTTGGGCCGAGACTTGACAATAAATCATCAAAATTATGAAACATGGTTAACAGCAGCTGGTAGTGTGGTTATGAAGGATATCCCTTCATGCTAGCTATGCTTCCTTAATTACAACCTCTAATTATATTTTGTTGCATCGAGTTCATATTACTGTGGAACTTAAATAGCAATAGCAGTCTATTACAATAGGACAAATGTGGGCCCATTTTATGTTCCTAAATAGTGAGACACTGTCCACATAGTGGCGCTATTTTTTCTTTTTGAAATAATAATAATAATAATAAATAATTATTATTATTATTATTATTATTAGAAGAAGAAGAAGAAGAAGAAGAAGAAGAAGAAGAAGAAGAAGAAGAAGAAGAAGAAGAAAAAGAAGAATAAACAGTGCGGGTATAAGTGGGGATTCTTTTTTAAACTAAAATGGCAACAGAAACAGCATCGGATGCTTCCCAATTAGACTAGTTTCGACTAAGGGCCTGTTTGGATCTCTCAGCTTTTCAAGAAAACATATTTTAAAAAACTAAAAATGTATCCAATGGGATCGAACAGCTTCTTTTCTAGTTTCCAGAAACCAATAATCTAGCCGTACCCAGCTAATAGCAGATTTTGCTCTAGTTATTGGGCAGGCTGGTCATTAATAGGCATGTAGTTTCTAGATTCTAATAAACCAGTATTTTATTTAGAACCCCGCCCTGTTTTTACATAGAAACCAGATTTAAAAAACTGTATCAAGAAAGTAGTTTCTAAGAAACTAAAACTAATCCAAACAGGCCCTAAGAAGATGTGTTCTTTCCCTCTCTTTTTTTCTGATGCATTGGTTTTGACACTAGGATAAACTACAGCCATAGTGCACGACCAAGAAATTAACTACCTGGGGATTACAAAACAAATGTTCGATTCCCTTGAGAACTCAAGCATACAAGGGTCAAAAGCAAATTAACTTGTATTTCGTTGTTTGGTTTGAAATTATTTTCTTAACATACTCTGGCCTCTGGCACAGCATCAGAGTTCGGCAGTGTCCTATACCGTTTGAACTATAGCAGATCGCTTTATAAGTTCATACAAAAGATCGATGACAAATTCACATGGAACCCGTGGATATAAATTGCATTATCAAATCAACTCACTGAGCTAGCGCACATTATTCCCAGGTGCAGGGCCGCGGGCTCGATTCCTGAGCTATTCATTTACCGTTCAAAAAAAATCAACTCACTGACATGAAAATTAGTTTCCTTACATGCTCTAGCACATGTTTTGTAACAAACATGTGCTCCTCTGATCCTTCTCCTGTAGTACAGATTTGGAACATGGAAACCAAGACAGGGCTAACTTGCGTTGATTGTGAAGTAAGATACCTATGATTTGTTTATGCTGATATGTGTGCTTCAATTCTATTTCGTGCACATGCAGGAACATATGTAATGCTGATGCATTGACATGCGTAAAGAAGATAACTTCAAGGTGACTAGCACTTAAGACGAACCTGAACTTGCTTTTTTTTTTTTTGCGAGTAAAACCTGAACTTACTTGTAGCATGTGTATATATATTATTCTCTCTTTTTTCCAAGCCAACGAGATGAGCAGATTACTATGTAAACCACTCTTGTCTGACGACTAACAGAACAAGAGAATAAACTAATTTTATAACTAATAATGGAAACCGAAGCATGCCATGTATTGAAGACTCATCGGCCGAGAAGCGCTGGCTGCCACGAAAGCTAATCCATGATTCGAGCCGGTTTATCGATCGCCAGAAACGTGTTTCCGTCTCAGAGAGAATAATATGTCACCTTCACTCCATCGAATGTGTCCCCGTTCGATGCGCACGCGACGAAAATAAGGTTCGACGTGGACTCTGGACGTCTTGATCTCTCAGCAAGAGTTGAGAGACAAGACTGTGAACTGAACGGCCCTAAACAAGAATTAGTGATGGCGACAAGTACTTTACATGCGGCTAAGACTAAGACTCTCCGCACTGGGTTCCTCTACCGGTTCCTTCAGTAAACAGATAGCGTAAAAGGTGCTGCACCGGGCTCCGCTACCATTCCGCTATCGAAGCGGAAGGCACCCGCTTCCGCCATTCCTAGCGAAACAGAGGAGTCCCTCTATCGGTATGTGGGGCCCATGCGCCGACGGCTTCCGCGCCATCCCTCCCAAGCTCCAGCGCACGAGATCAACCTCCGCGAGCGGAAGGAACCGAATGGCGTTGCTGAGCCCGCGCGCGCCATCGCCCTCCGCCGTCGGAGCTGCCATCGTCGTCGGAGCACAAATGGAAGCACAAATCAACGGACAAATCGAAGCACAAATGGAAGCCCAAATCGATTGGAAGCACAAATCGATTGGGAGCACAAATTGGAAGCACAAATCTTGGACACCTGCGCGGCGGCCAGGTCCCCGCCGCCGCGAGCTCCTCCGGGCCCCGCCGCCGCGACCTCCTCCGGGCCCGCCGCCGCGCGCTCCTCCGGGCCCCCGCCGCCGCGAGCTCCTCCAGGCCCCCGCCGCCGCGTGCTCTTCCGGCCCCCGCCGCCGCGCGCTCCTCCGGGCTCCCCTGCCTCCGCCGCCACATCCTTCGAGATGAGATCGAGAGAGAGAGAGAGAGAGAGAGAGAGAGAGATCGAGAGAGAGAGAGACAGTGATGGGTGCCGGTGAAGATGAGATCGAGAGAGAAGCACAGCGTGGAGATGAGATCGAGAGAAGTAGTATAGAAATTTTGCAGATCGACCCTTATACTATCTTGTAATTTTTTAAGATTTTTCTGTGTATTATATATTTATAAAACGCCCCTACAGTATTTTTATATTTAGAATAACTATTATAAATGATTATGGTATGATTAAATATGTTTGTTAAAATGAGATGGTAGTTGGAGATAGTTGAATAAAATATGTAGTAGTTGGGATAGAGGAAGAATATAGAGGAACAATGGGTGCGGGAGAAAATGGTATAGAGGAGAGAATCTTGATGACCAGGACAGAATATTCCTTTTAGAGGAAGGAAATAGAGTAACACGAGTGCGGAGAGCCTAAAGAGAATTTCACATTGACAAAGCTTTAATTAGCATCTGAAAGCACCTAGCTAGCTGCTGCTGATGCTGCTGCTACACCTCCTCACATCTGCTACAGTGCCAGATTCCTCCGCTACAGTGTTCTCTCTCACTATTCAAACTGCAACTGCAACTGCATCCTCCAACCGAACACCCCGAGGACCAGGAAGTCGTGTTCTTTTTTCCCCCTTTTTTCGAAGGAAGCATAGGATCCGTTTGCATAGTATATATCACCACCACTAGCTAGACACATGTCAATGGCATTGCTGAAGCCGAAATCTCTCTACTCTATCTCCTTGAGTGTAACCGCTGGCTGTACATGTAATTAAAGAATGCCCGCGTAACACCCGGCTGATGGAGCTAACGGTTCGTCTGCAGCATTTACTGGAGCCGCAGCCAACAGGTTTCTTCAAGCGAAAGCCATGCATCAGCAGCTTCCATGGACCAACTGACGCGCTGCCTTGCCCGCGTGCGTAATACCCGGAGGGACAGCGCGCCGCGCGTGACGCTCACGCCGGGCAGCATCGCGCGGCGCGAGGCCGCCGCACCGGCCTGAGCCGAAGCCTCGCTGTACCTGCCTGCTGCTATATCAAGGGACAGAACGCCTGCCACGCAGTAGAGTAGTGGAGTGGTGAACTGACCACTGCTGATCTCGATCTGTGCCTTCGACGTTCTCTCTGAAGGAGCACAATTAAGCACGCACCCATGGAGCCTCGGCGGATGCGGGGGCTCGCGAGGTTTCTCGGGCAGGTCCACGCCCTCTTCCTCAAGAACCTCTCGTTCCAGGTAAACCAAATTCCACAAACTGCTTGCTTCTCGATCGCCCATTTGACATCCGGATCGAAACGCTGATGCTTCTTTTGGACCTCTGATGCTCTGCGGGCGTGCGCTTGGCAGCGGCGGAACGCGCGGGCGAACGCCGCGATCGCCGCGTTCCCGGCGCTGCTGTGCGTGCTGCTCGTCGCCATCCAGCACGTGGTCGACAGCGAGCTGGACCGCCCGCCGTTCCGGTGCGGCTGCGCCGGCGACGAGTGCGGCGTGCAGCACTCCGACACCACGCAGGCGCTCGCCTGCGCCGTGCCGGCGCCGCCGCGGTGGCCGGCGCTGGTGCAGGTGCCCGACCCCGAGCGCCGCGCGCCCACGCCGCAGCACCCGCGCCGGTGTGCCGCGGAGGAGGGGCGGTGCCCCGCCGCCGTGCTCCTCACTGGGGGCGACCGCCGCGTGGCTCAAGGTACATTGGTACAATGCAACGCAATGCAGTGCGCGACAAAAATCAACAGTTTCTATCTATCTGCTATGTCGAAACTGACATGCACATGCATGGAGATCTTGTGGTGCCTTCTCTTTGTTTTTTTAGAAAAACGTTACTAGTTAATCATGGCAGCTCTGACTGAATTTCCTGGCAGCTCTTGGAGGGCGACTGTTCCCACCTGTCCAACCTGAATTCGTCAGCTCTCGCGCCCCTGGCGCGTTGAATTCGTCGGCCTATCTCGATGACTTCTCCACAATAGTGACTGTGAGTTGCTTGATCAGAGGCGTTCTACATGGAAGAAATCTGTGTTTTCTTTGAGCTCTGATGACACCAGTCGTAGGAATGACGCCAAATTTTCTGATCTTCCAGGGTACGAGCTCGCTACCGGCGCACGTGCTGCTCATAGAGCCAGGCCTTGTTCCCAACGCGACATTGTTCGTGCTCCAACCGCACTGTCCGTGGAATTCAAGCAAGGTTTCAGGAACTTCTGATGTCATGCAGCTGCAATTTGGTAAGAGGGACGAAATTTTCCTGTGGGAAAATGCAGGATGCAGAGTTTACCTGCCTGCATTTCTTCCATGTATATATGCATGCTGTGTCAATAATAATTATGGCCAATTGCATCTTCTTTGTGAAATGGAACAGAAATGCAGTGCGTTCAAGGCGTGTCGCTATGGTGCGACGATTCAGCTGTGATAAATCGTCACCTGTTTAAGGGGTATAAGGGTGGAAATAAGAGGAGGACAACAAACGAGTTCCTTGCAGGTAACGTCATCTGAGTTCAGCATTTCAATTTTTCAGCTGTCCCGATAAAAGCTTGAATCTATGGTTTAAATTTCAGAAAGTATTTCTGTACGTAGGTTATGACTTCCTTGATACAGTGAAGGGGCGGTTCCATGTACATGTTTGGTACAATTCCTCCTTGAGCAGGGACAATGGACACCATTCCATGACTGTTTTGCGTGTTGCACGGTTGGTTAACATGGTACTTGCCTACAGATTTTTTTTACTTTGACCAAACCCAGAAATGCTTATATTCTTGGACTGGGGGAGTATCGTTTTCTATGCTGATTACTATGCTCTATGGCCTCTACATATGTATATCATGTATTTTGTTCCACGAAATAAACTTTTCATTCTGTCTTATTAATAAATTTATATGTGCTAATTATGTATTTTTTACTGTAGGCATCCACTGCATATCTGAACTTTTTCCATGGACCAAATAAAGAGATGCGCCTCGTGTATTTGAAAGAAATGCCTAAAGCTGCAATCAAACCGAGGCTAGACCTCACCACTCTCCTAGATGCCCTGTTCTTTACCTGGACGGTTCAACTCCTGCTTCCAGTGGGTTGATTCCACTGTTTTTCACACAATCTCGTACTGAGATCTAGTGGGCTCATATATAGGCTTATGAACTCTTTCAATTTTTTTCACAGGTAATATTAATCTATCTCGTTTATGAGAAGCAACAAAAACTAAGACTGATGATGAAGATGCATGGTCTAAAGGATGCACCTTATTGGTTGATATCCTACGCCTACTTCCTGTCCCTTTCAGCAGCCTACATGATGCTCTTCATGATCTCTGGCTCCGTTATAGGTAATAATTGTCTCCCCATTATCATTTTTTTTTCATTTCTGTGTTTACGATCTCAACCAATCTTTGTTTCCCTACAATGCATCTTTGTTTCTGGTTTTTCCCTACAAAGAACCAGACAAAATTCTTCTTGGAAGCTCTTCTACTGACTTTCTAATGTTCATATATGCGAATATGCTAGTAAATGATGCGGAACATTCTCTTTGGTTTTGCAGGTCTAGATATCTTCAGATTGAATAGCTACAGTCCTGACTTTCTAATGTTCATATATGCGAATATGCTAGTAAATGATGCGGAACATTCTCTTTGGTTTTGCAGGTCTAGATATCTTCAGATTGAATAGCTACAGTCTACAGTTTCTATTCTACTTCATATGTATCAACCTGCAGGTCGCGCTTGCTTTTCTGCTTGCTTCTTTCTTCTCATCTGTCAAGACTGCTAGTGGTCAGTAACGAAATGAGCATTATTAAATACAGAAATGATATCTCTCTTTGAACGGGCTAATCTGATCAAGCTTTTTTTGTGTCACAGTAATTGGTTACATTTATATTTTTAGCTCTTGCCTTCTCGCGGAAGCCCTTTTGAAGAATTTCATCGAGGATGTTACCTTCCAAAGTAACTTTTTCACTGCAATTCCTATGAACTCAAATCAAGCAAATGAAAGCTTCGATGTTCATCACATACTGGTATTTTTTTAATGTTTTTAGGACGTTGGCTTGTGACCATGGAGCTTCTTCCTGGATTCTCCCTTTACCGAGGAATATACGAGCTTGCTGAGTATGCTTCTGCAGGACGCAACATGGGAAAACCTGGGATGCAATGGGCGGACTTGAACGACCCGATTAATGGGATGAAAGATGTTTTAATCCTAATGTCAGTGGAATGGGTGATTCTGCTTCTTATTGCATTTTTATTGGATCACAGACCTACATGGCAGCCTCTGTTTCTCTTTGGATTTCTATCAACAAAACACTCATCCCCATCAGCGAGACCACATAAACTGAGAAGGAAATCTAGTAGGGTCCATATTGATATGGAAAAGCCCGATGTATTCCTAGAGGTAGTTAAGCATATAACTGAATTATTTACCATAAAAATCTGAATCAACATGGAGACAGTTCTGATTTTTTTTGCCCCTTCAAAATTTCGTTTTAAGCGCAAGGTAGTGAAAAGATTACTCAAGGAAATGGGCATGAGAAAAATGATCATCTGCCATAATCTGAAGAAAGTGTACCCTGGTAAGAATGGGAATCCTGACAAGGTCGCTGTTAGAGGATTGTCGCTTGCTTTGCGCAAAGGTCAGTGCTTCGGGATGCTTGGTCCAAATGGGGCAGGGAAGACATCCTTCATAAACATGGTGAGTGGTAATTTTTGATGTAGTTGTGCTTGTTTATGCTGAATCCTCAGCCTAGTTTTTTAGAAAGCAGAGTGATCCTCTGTTTCCTTTCCTTGGGGAAACAGAGTACTATATCAGGGATCGTTGAGTACTACAGTTTCTCATGGATCCTTAGCACACTTCACTTTCTCTCAATGATTTATCACAGTGCAACTTTAATCTTACAATGCTTGTGGATTGCACTTGCAGATGATTGGCCTATTGACACCGACTTATGGAACGGCTTACATACATGGAATGAATTTAAGGAAAGATATGAATGAAATATATGCAAACATTGGTGTATGTCCACAGCATGAGTATGATCCCAAGTGTCAAGCATTTTTATTTTTATTTTTTTGGTTCCTATGAAAGGTGATTTTGTCAGTTTTTACCAACACCAACCAAAATCTTTTTCAATGTGTGTGCAGCTTGCTTTGGGAGACTCTGACGGGACGAGAGCATCTACTGTTCTATGGACGAATGAAGAATCTCACAGGTGCTGCTCTAACAAAGGTAGACTGAAGCCATGACAAACTTAAATTTAGTACTAGCCGGCAATCAAGCTATCTGACTGACACTACTACTTAATGCACATATCTTTTGTAAATACATCACAGCTGTTCTAGAGTAGTAAGCAACAAAACTCATTGTGTTTTCATTTTGCTTGATGGTGATAAATGTTCCCCGTTGCAGGCAGTGGACGAATCCTTGAAGAACGTGAATCTGTTCCACAGCGGTTTCGGCGACAAAGCTGTAAGCAAGTACAGTGGCGGCATGAAAAGAAGGCTCAGTGTCGCGATCGCGCTCATAGGAAATCCTAAAGTACTCCCACATTTGCCACAGCTCTACATTCTTTACTTGTACTTCGAAATACACACATTGGGGGGGGGGGGGGGGGGGGGGGGGGGGGGACTATCGCTCAATGACTGACAGACTGATTACCAATGAATGTTCCTTCTCATTTAGGTTGTTTATATGGACGAGCCGAGCACGGGGCTGGACACGAGGTCGAGGAGCGATCTGTGGAACGTCATCAAGCGAGCCAAGAAAGACTGCACGATCATCCTTACCAGTAATGAATTTTCTTGCTCCTTTTGTGCTAACACGCACAACGTGTTAAATTTCTCTGCAGCGTCATTCGCACTTTACTCTGCATCCAAGCTGAACACTGAACATTTCAGCACATTCCATGGAGGAGGCCGAGGAGCTGTGCGATCGGATCGGCATCTTCGTCCACGGCGAGTTCCAGTGCCTGGGGACTCCCAAGGAGGTACGCACATCGGCACATACATCAGAGAAACACACGACACTGTCGTCGCTGTTCTCCGTAGCATTGCGTATTTCCTTCCGTTTGCATCAAGAACCTGACAGTATCGCCGTGCGCGTTGGCAGCTGAAGGCGCGGTACGGCGGCGCCCGGATCCTGACGATCACGACGGCGCCGGAGCACGCGGCGGAGGTGGAGCGGCGGGTGGCGGCGCTGTCGCCGGCGGCGGCGAGGGTGTACAGCGTGTCGGGCACGCAGAAGTTCGCGCTGCCGCGGCGGGCGGTGGGGCTGGGCGCCGTGTTCGGCGCGGTGGCGGCGGCGCGGGAGGCGGTCCCGGTGCTGGGGTGGGGCATGGCGGACGCCACGCTGGAGGACGTCTTCGTCGCCGTCGCCAAGGAGGCCCGGGCCTTCGACGTCCTCTCCTAGCTGCCTCTGCCTGCCTGCTTACTGTAGATGGTAGCGTCGCCTTGCGAGGTTTGGAAATTGTACAGGTCTTCATTCTCATTGACTGAATAAGGCGTGTAGGCATACAACTGGGGTAGGGTAGGAGAATGGTGTAACACCTTCAGAGTCCTGTGGGATCGTAGTTGGAGAAGCTTGTAACACCTTGTGCATGAAACAGAGCAAGAGAAGAAGAACAGAGTTGCGGTTGGCGTATTCTGCTAGGTACGTTTTCAGTGTGCGAAAGCGTAACATTGTATGAGAGTTCAGATAGGAATATAGAACACACATAAATCTCTCATCTTCGTTGCTACACGCAACTAGAATGTGAGTACCACAAAGAACCCTCCCGTCGTTGAGATCTCTGCACCGTTAGCGGCCACGGATGCTCTCACAAAAGTTAGGACACTTTGAGAGTTCAACTCTTGGATTTTCTGAAAGAAATGAAGAAATGCGGTAGGTTAAATACGACGAGTACTTGTGAAATAGCATGAGCCGTTTAGGGTCGCTTACGCCGTGGTAAAACCTTTTAGCCGATTCGAGTACCACCTGTAGATGAGCTTGGGTCATCATTTAGTAAAGAAGGGTGGTGACGGACGGGAGGTGAGGGGAATCCGAAGTGGAGGCTTGTTCGAGCCTGGCTTCGTGGAAACGGTCGAATTGGATGTTTCCAGCTAGCCTGGCTAAGGGGTTTCTTTTGCATTATTAAAGCTTGACTACTTTATGGTACAAGCAACCAAACAAGCCATAAAGTAAGGATGTTGCATATCTCTAACCTGGTTAGGCCATAGTACACAAACCAAACACCTTTAGATATTAAAGCTTGTCCTGGAAAGCTTGGGTTATCCTTTAACATGACTTGTTTCTTCTTTTCATGTCTCACAAGGAAAGAACGACAAAGAGCGAAAGAAGAAAAAAATGCAAAGTAACAACGATTAGGTTGATATGTGTGATGCAAAGGACTCGATTTCACTTAGGAACGCGTTGCTTTGGGCATACTATTTTCGGGGTTCAGCTATGGTTGAGATATCATCGATGAGGACTTGTCAGTATAGCTCCAGTCCTGCTGTCCTACTCTATTGTACGACTCCAATCATCGTGAGAAACATAAACAAAACACTTTAAAATTAAGCACCTGCCTGCCATAGATTAATCAGAGTCAAACACACAGTTGAACAATATAGTCGGCTGTACCAATTCCCTTGTCAATTTATTTGCAAGTTTGTCTCAATCTTATTTAAATGTAATTTTTTAGAGGGATAATTTTTAGGATTTATTGAACTTTCCCAACACGTTTTTATGAAATATCTATGAATGCGCATAGTGAGTTGGTTTCCGCCACATATTTTCCCTACCGCAGACATCGGCACTGAAGGAAGCCAACTTTTGCTCCGGATTAGGTGCCAGTTGGCACTCCGGAACGACGATGAGGGCAATTCCTAGCTTGGAGTAGCAGATCAAAAATCGTCAGGAAATTCAAAGTTTCTGTATACCGTCAATTGGATATCCTTGATGATGAGTAAAGCACAGTATATAGTACTGTACTCGGAAAGGTACCAAACACGCGCACATTAATATGCTGCCGCCCCCTCCTCATCCAGGCATAGCTGCCTACAGTGTCCACATCAGTTTGAAGGAATTCTCGGGTGGTCCATTTTATGAACTTGACCAATGACGACTCGTCCCTGCTGCGGTGCTTCTTGTTGGTAACGTGCCTGCAGTGACCGTGGCGACACGTCTCGAGCTCTTCTTGGTGGTCTCACCGCGAAACTTCCTAAAGTTTCAGTGGAATCGGTGGGTACACACACTACACGCTTTTTTGCTGTCTTTTCCTGCAGATGATGAACGTAACGGCACGCCTCATTTTCGTGTTGCACTGAAATAGCAAAGATTGCTTTGCTGGTGACAGGCCGTGCTGCGCGCGTCGTTGCCCGTAAATATCAAGCTGCTAGCTCTTACCATTGAACTTCGCGGCATGTGCACGATGCTTGCCCGTTTGTCAGTCTTGATGATCACTCATCGATCATATGCATATCTTCAGCTAATTGTCACTTGTCAGCCCATTCTGGTAACGCGGCCAGCTGACCCGGCACTCCATGAGCCAAACTGAAGCTGATTTCGGTAAGATGCCAAAGTACTAGCCTCTTGCTCTCCCATGTGCTGCGTGTAAACACGAACCGAACGAAGTATCGTGCACGAAACACTGCTCTGCTACCTACGTACGTTTACAATTCAAATACAAGGTCTGACCGTCTGAGGACCACGTATCCAAACAACCCCAGCCGCAAAATATCTGAAGGATAGGCGAGGTATTAGCTAGTCTAGTCTTTACAGTATCTTCTAGACTTTATTAATTGTCAGCGATCGATATATGATCAGTGTGAACCTGGACCGGCGGCAGCAAGTCCCAATCGTCCTCCTGTCTATGAAGCTTAGTTAGAGTGGGGAGAGAATCTGAGAATGAGCTTCTTTTTTTTTTCTTTTTCTCTTTTTTTGCGAATGCTGAGAATGAGCCTTCTGAAATTTTGGATTGGATATTTGTCATCACAATGTGTTTGTCATGAGGATATGTTTAACATTTTACAGATTAAAAAAAGAAGAAGAGAGATTTGAATTTCAATCTCCGTTTCCATGCACACCCTCAAGTGTCAACCTAAGTGATACCTCCATATATTACTTTTGATGACCCTGGCGCAACATAGTTTGTCTAAAATTATAATACTCCTTTTGTTTTTAAGTACATATGACATGGTTGACTTTTTTACTAAACTTTGACTTATAATACATATTTTAAGTAATTAGTTACATAATGTGAAATGAATATCATTAAATCTATCATAAAAGAAATTTAATGTCAACTTATACATTTAGCTTTTTCATAAATATTTATAGATAAAACGAATGATCAAATTAACAAAAAAAAATTAACAGTGTCATCGCTAAAAATATAAAGAGAGTAGGTCTCTTTTTGTTTGCTGCTTAGTCATAATGCTATTACATCGATGTTTCCACTTTGCATTATATGTCAATTCTGCAATTACAAGTTGGACATTAAACCGAGGTATTAAACGTTGCAATATCTTCTAGACTCTATTGTCACCGATCGATATAATTGGTGTGACCTGGACCGGCGGCAGCAAGTCCCAATCGTCCTCTTGTCTATGAGGCCTAGGGCAGGGAGAGATAAGATATGAGAACGAGCCGTCTGAAAAATTTTGTTTTGGAGATTTCGCGTCACAAATGCGTTCATCATCAGGATATGTTTGACATTTTCATAGATAAAAAAAGTATGAGTTTGATTGAATCTCAATCTCCATTTCCATGCACGCCCTCAAGTATCAACCTAAGCTACAACTTTTATATTACTTTTTTTAACGTTACGACGACATGGCTTGTGTAAATTTGTACTAATCATGCTGTCGATCATACTGTCACATCATCACTAAAAATATAGATACGAGTAGGTCTTATTGTGTGTTTCTTCATCATAATGCTATTCTTCTGAGACAACAAAGCTTCACTTTTAATACTCTGATTACATGTGCGATACATATATACAAGCGTGATCCGAGAAGCAAGTCAAACACACCGTTTTGGGTGTGCGCATGTTGTACAATTGGTGTTATTATTTGGCTCCCCCTTAGTGGTTTTCACATTAGATCATAAAATATACTTCAAAATATAAAATCTTATAATTTAAATAATCCAGTTAACAAATTTTAATTCCAGAATCCAAATCTTTGCTACGGTAGACAAGATCCTCATTCCAAAGACTTATATTTGTTTTAAAGTGAATGACTGGTCCTCGAACTTGTTCAGGGATGCCATCTAGATCCCTGAACTCCTAATTTGCACGTCCAGGTTCCTAAACTTGCTAATTGGTTCACCCGAGGTCCAAATTTCCGTAATAAGCATCGGTGCCTTCTTAATGCCTTTGTGACAGCAATATGAGTATTAACTCCGCATTTGTGTTACTATCAAGGTCGTGAAAAACTTAAAAAAAATGTCAAAACAAAAATGTTAATCTCATTTACGAAGCAAAGGAGCCCGGTTGATTTTTTTTTCCCTTTTTACTTAGACGTGGGCCAGATGGTAATACAAATTTTTGAGTTGAAAAAATTTGGTAAGTGAATGTCTCAAAGACACTGAGATAGTGGATTAACACCAACACAAGAGATTTGGACCTTGAATGAACCACTTAACAAGGTCAGAGACTTGAATGTGCAAATTAAAAGTTCAGAGACTTGAAAAAATTCGGAGCAAGTTCTAACTAACAGATATATATCAACTTAATTGACTTCAGTTTCAGAGGCTTTGAAATCCGGATTATACTTGCTCCAACAAAACCAAACACTAAAAATCGTATCTTTATCCAGTCCTCAAACTATGGCCCTATAGATTCTTAAAAGTGTGATCTTTTTTCCATTAGGTGTTGGGTATTTATTAATGACCAATTGCCGTTCAATGTCTCTTTTCAATACATGTTGGGTTAGACGCAATGGTCTTTTCTATCTAAGAAGGTGATTTTAGCTATGTTAGGTTAGCTTCTTAAATTTTAAAAATTAAGTGCCTATCTCTAAAAATCGTATCAAAACTAGTTTCTAAAAATCAGAGGAAGTCAATCAGGTAAATCAAAAAGTCAAACAACATCAAAATCCTTCACTAGTAGTGTTTGAAACAAAAGCAAACAAACACTTGCAGAGATATTTTTACTTCCGGCACCGGATAACGATCTGAGGAAGCAGGACAGCCCACAGGAAGTGGAAGGAAACCCACGACACTCATCCCTTCCTCCACCGGTAGAGGTCTAGGCGCAGCAATCCGGTCGCGTTCCAATCCAATCGTAAATTCGTAATTTCCCGTCTATAGACCGTGCTCAGTCCCAGATC
Source organism: Eragrostis nindensis (assembly GCA_012490785.1). Taxonomy (NCBI): domain Eukaryota; kingdom Viridiplantae; phylum Streptophyta; class Magnoliopsida; order Poales; family Poaceae; genus Eragrostis; species Eragrostis nindensis. The sequence goes on along the minus strand of JAAXCT010000053.1, from coordinate 832,919 downwards.
GCCATCCCCCGACGCGCAAGAATCCGGCCATAAATACCGCGACTTCCTGCTTCCCACTCCAGCCGATCGACGGAGCCGCGGACGAACCGGAGCGGAGCAAGGCCCTCTTCTCGATCCTCATCCGCGCCTGGAGATCCTGCGAGGAAGAGGTAAAACCGCTCGCTCTCCCTCCCTCCCTCTCGCCCTAGACCCTAGACAATATCCTCCTTCAGTCCTTCTCTTGCCGCGGCGGCGGCCGGGATCCGGCCAACCCAGTTTCTTGTAATTTGCGACGCGGTGTTCGGAAAATTTCTACCGCGCTACATTCAAAGCGGAATTTAACGTCTTTTTCGTGGTTGGTTAGTTTCTTAGGGATTTCTCCTGGGACGCGTTTCTTGAAATTTTCCGTCCGTTCCCTTCTTTAGGCATGAATTTTGTTCTTTTCCCCGGGACTATGATTTCGACTGTTTCCCTCGGGCTCAACCCAGTCCTCTGTCCTGCGCCGACGACTAGATATCGTGCCGTAAATCCTTCCTTGGTGTCTCCATGGCCTCAACATAGTGAGCGACCAAATCTTGGGGGCACGGGCGTGCGTGGCTTGTCCTCGCGTTCCAGCCTGTCGACACACGGCTTTGAAATTTCAGATGGTCTAGTGTACCACAGAATTATTTTTCTATTGCACGCCACCTTTGCGTCTTGATTTCTTAAGAGGTTACCGGGCACCGTTGAGAAATTTCCACTGCCGTAGAATCAAAGATGATACAGCAAGTTGCCGTATGTCATATTCTTGTTTAATTGTCTGTATGTAGATGCATACTCGCTGTAAAAGACAGTGACGTGCTGGTATCACACTGGTCGTTGGATAAGCCTTGCAGCGTTGGGCATTGACTCCAAACACATGATTAGCTGAATACTGGCACCTTGTTTTTTAGCATTGGTTTTCTTGGCTTGCGCTGTCATATGCAGCTGTATGTATGAATGATCCACCTTCCACGTCTTCCAACGGAACCACTTGTCTTTATAATCGACTATATATGTATCTTGGGTTTGCTCCTGTAAGACCAAGAACTTCCTGGAGCACTTAGACCTTGCCTATCTTCATTAAGCTTGTCGACGCATGTAGGTTCTTGTTAGTCCTCTGTTTTTTCTAACTCATAGCACGCGTTATAATAGTTTATTAATTCGTGTTCTGTGGCCCTTTGCTGTGGGGTTATTTTTTGAGAGTCCATTCAAGTGTGATTCAAGTTTCAGCTGTTTATGGTCAGCAGGAACTGTAGATTTTGACCAACATGCTTGTTGAACATGATCTATGTATTGTTTGCCATACTGTTTCATTCTTCTGGTGGTTATATTGTATTGCAATTGGTTAAGACTTCATTATGAATGAGATAAACCATCTACACTGTCCAGCATATGTTCATCTTTACTCATCATTATTAGTATTAATCATATGTTGTTATCCTTTATTGAATATTACCATCTATTTTGCTTTACTGAGTAAAATTGTGGTCCAGCTTGATTAATTTAAGTCGGCGTTAACTGGGAGCCTAAGCCAAACTTTGCAGAAATATTTTTTATGTTAATTTCTGTTCTTTAGCATATGAAATCATTATAATCCATCATTTATGTCAATGCTATTTTTGCGGAAATATTCTGATGTTAGTTTCTGTTTTCTAGCTTTTGGCGTCATTATAATCCGCTGTTTTTGTCAATGTTAGTTTTGCCGAAATATTGAGATGTTAGTTGTTGTTTTCCCGTGCATGACATGCATCATGTTTCTAGCGTTAACTGTGAGTCTAAGCTGTAATTTGTGGAAATACTCAGATGTATATTACTGTTCTAGAATATGACATCATTATAATCCGTTGGTTTTCCCCTTTGCAGATAGAACATGGGTCAAGCACTTGGTCTGATACAGGTGGACCAATCGACAGTAGCCATCAAGGAATCTTTTGGAAAGTTTGATGAGATCCTAGAACCAGGATGTCATTTCTTGCCATGGTGCATAGGGAAGCAGATTGCTGGGTACCTTTCCCTCCGTGTGCAGCAGCTTGATGTCCGCTGCGAAACAAAGACAAAGGTTTACCTGATACTGATTATCTTTTTTTTTTCTGTTATGCTTTGGTATAGCAATCATTATATAGTTTCCTCTTGGCTTTTTGGCGTTATGCATCCTGTTCAAAGTTTCTTTTTGTTGTACTGACGTTATTTGTATTTGTGGGGGCACCCATTTGGCAAGTGTTAAAGCCTAGACTAACTAAAGATTTGCTTCAATGTAAATCGGCATTTCATAATATGCATGCAGTAAAACTTTGTCAATAATGCTGTTATGAATATGAATGTAGACCGTACAAAAAACATATCAATTTATTTGTACCAAGAATAAATTCGATAGTTTTGACTAATTTTTTCCATAGATCCAAAGATATATTTTGGAGCTAATGTCTCCAGGTATGACTGGATGACTATAGTTCCTCCTGTATTATAGTTTTCTGAGTAAATATGTATTTCTTTGTTCTCTGAAACGGATACATGCAGGGTTCTAGTTTTTTCCCCCAATTTAAGCCATCTGATCATGAGTATCGTTTCTGCAGGACAATGTCTTCGTCAATGTTGTTGCATCTGTGCAATACCGTGCCCTTGCTGACAAAGCATCTGATGCCTTTTACAGGCTTAGTAATACCAGAGAGCAAATCCAGTCGTATGTCTTTGATGGTAAGGCTGCTATTTTTTTTTTCAAACGGCAAAAGTCATATTTCAATTGTATCCACAGCTTGATGCCTTTTTCCTTGCCTATGTGGTGAACACCTGAATACTAGGCTTTTTTTTTTTTTTTTGTTCTCAACCCTCCAATTCAATGCTAATAGAACTTTGTTCCTCATTTTCAGTCATCAGGGCTAGTGTTCCAAAGATGAACTTGGATGATGCATTTGAGCAGAAGAATGATATCGCCAAAGCTGTGGAAGATGAGCTTGAAAAGGTTTGTGTTCATCATTTGATGCTGATGGTTTTCTAAATCATAGTACATATATACTAACAATTTGTATTCACTGTGCAGGCAATGTCAATGTATGGATATGAGATTGTGCAAACACTGATTGTTGACATTGAGCCCGACGAACATGTGAAGCGAGCCATGAACGAGATCAATGCAGGCAAGCTTCACATACATACTTGTGTTTTGTTAAAATCAAATGCATGCAGACTTGTTCAGAAACACTGCACTTCAACTGCTCTTGTTTGACCAGTTGACATTTTGAGCGATGTTATGGTTGACACTAGATACAAATAACTCATCTAAGAAGGGGTAATAGGGGGGGTCAGTGCTTCGCTTGGTTGGCCTTGAGGGCGAAGTAGCTTCCTGAGAGCTGCCATTGTTTCATAAATATGGCATCTATTGATGCTAAATTTAGTGCATATCTATTGATGTTATATTAGTTGATCAAGATATTTTGTGAAACATTTATCTTCCTATAATATTCTTAAAAGGTCAAATCATTGATATTTAATAATAAATATTAATTGTTACCAGAATGTTTTCAAATCATCCACATTCTGGGTATTAAAGGTTTGGAGCTGAATTCCTTAGTGATGAACAAAATTGTACCACTTCCTCCATTGGTGAATATGACATCCTAGAAAGCATGCAGTCAGACCTAATTTTGGGAGTGATATGAAAAATAACATACTTGATTTGTCATGAAAAATAATTTTATAATAGTAATTGTCTGCATTGCATTTAGTATTCTGCTTACTGAATCAATTCAGTAGCTTTCCGTCAACTGCAGAAGAGATTATTTAGCGATTTGAAATATAGGTTTATCAAAATATTACCTTGCAGGAATTTGGTAGGATGTATGTCATGTGATATCCTGATTTGTTTATGTAATTTGACAAAACAGCTGCTAGGATGAGGTTGGCTGCCAATGAAAAAGCTGAAGCGGAGAAGATTCTGCAGATCAAGAGAGCTGAAGGTGATGCAGAGTCCAAGTACCTGTCTGGTCTTGGTATCGCAAGGCAGCGTCAAGCCATAGTGGATGGGCTTAGAGACAGCGTTCTTGCTTTCTCAGAAAATGTTCCTGGGACCTCTGCTCGAGATGTTATGGACATGGTGCTCGTGACACAGTATTTCGATACGATGAAGGACATTGGGGCATCATCCAAATCCTCTGCCGTCTTCGTCCCTCATGGACCAGGAGCTGTCAAAGATATCGCAGCACAGATAAGGGATGGTCAGCTCCAAGCCGGGATGCTCTGAGAGCATTGGAATCCAATTGTTCTCATGTCCAGTCTTCAAGAAATCTGCCATTATATATTGTGAGAACAAGTGAAATTAGGGATACAGTAGTAATGTGTGGGTACTGCTTCCACTTCAGTACAGTTTGCTTCTGCTATCTACTTAGTGAGTTTATGAAAATGTTGACAGACTTGCATGGATTGTGTGGGAAGAAGAGAAAAGACCTAGTTTGCTGTAAAAAATTGCTGGGTATAATGTTCCATGGATCTACTTATAGTAAGCGAACCTTGAAAATGTATTTATCAAACTGTTTATTGTTAAGATTCACTCTTCTGAGCTATCCGGGTGAAAGTTATTCTGGATTTGCTCTCAATGTTAATATACTTCTATTAGATTGGTTTACTTTATGATTGTATCCCTTGCTGTTATACTTAATTTTCTTAGAGTCTGTTTGGGGTTTCCAAAGTCCAATCTCCGAAGGAGATTAATTGCCCTTCTGGATGACATCTCCAGATTGTTGATATGTTGTATTGAAAATGTTGACAATAAATATAATTCGTTCCTACAGTGTTTTAAATTGCTTTGAAGTCGACACCCTTGGGACAGAATCTATCAGCGATTGACTGACCATGACAGTTCTCTCACACAAGGTCTCACAGTTGTTTCATGCACTATCCTGGAAACCAAAGCTGTTACCCAGTTGCTAAATATCCCACATAATAGCAGATCCCTATTCATACCTCCAAATTTCTTCTTACTTATATATACGGAATTGAAATATAAAACTAAACTTAAACCGAAAGGTACATTCAGATGAATCTCCCCATATCCTTTGAGCTGCTGGAGAGATTCAGGCTCATAACAAGCATATAGTGCATCAGAAATCGTTTCAGAACAAGCATAATAACCCACGTTACTTCGTACTGTATGAACCGAAATTCTGACGACACCAAAACTAATTTCACATTGATCAAGCTAATCTAGCACCGTAAAGACTTCACAGAAAAAATGTACGATGTACATTATACGGAGTGCTTCCTGCATTTGCTGAAAATTTGCTTCGCCTGTTCATCCTATTAATTTGCTCAAAATCTGAAACTCCCATCTGCATTCAGTTGTTTGCAATGGCCATCACCCGCTCGCTGGTGGTACAGCGGCTGCTGCGTTGGTCGCTGTCGCCTCGAGCTCAAGAAGCCGTGCCACAATCTCTTCCTTTTTCGCCTTAAGATCATCGATCTTCGCATCAATTTTCTCCAATTTCGCTCTCAGCTTGGCAGCATCGGTGATCTCCCCAACCTGCTCTTTCTTCTCCTTGGACTTATCCTTTTTCTCCTTCTTTTGTTTCTTCTCTTTCTTGTACTTTGCCGGTTTCACTTCTTCCGCGTGTCCCTTGTAAAATTTCATCAAAAAGCATAGGTGAAAGACAGATGTTTTCAGGTTTTATTTTCTCGATACAAGCAAAAATTACTGTTGAACGTAGGTTCAAAATAGAAGGAATATATGTCTCACCTTGTCCTCCTTTGGTTGTGTCTGGTGAGTTCCATCCTCTGCTTCCATCTGCATTTTGAGTTAGCAGATGAACGTTCACAAAGCATGTTGTTTCACAAAAACAAGGAACTAAAAGATAATCGGAAATCGAGGATAGCTTGCCTTCACCGAGATAAACACACTCAAAAAAAATGTTGATTGACTGAAGCTTGAAAGGGTAACAAAGCCTGCAGGTAACCAATGCTTTAAATTATCAATATTTACGCAAGCTGAATTGTGATCGAGGGCAAAGCAGCTCCATAATTAGAATTGTGTATGAATTTGGGCATTGCAGCGTCGGGATGAGAGTGAGTCTCGCAGAAGGTAACACAACATAAAAGCCATCATTATTAAGCTAAAAATAGTGCCTGCTTCCCTTTCAAATCACCCACTGCAATACTCAACGTGGTAAAAACAAATTCCATTTCAAGATCTTGCTACTGCATCATTTGAAATAAAATTACACCATTTGACATTGAGCCGAGCTCAAAATCAACCTCTCCTGCTCGACAGCTCGAGCATAGACCACATCGTCCGTCCCTTTCACAATCTGTCTGGCTAAAATAATTTTACAATTAACAAAATAATCTTTATGAAAACTGACAGTGTACTAATTTTAAAAAGGTGTAGGCTACTTTCGCAAAAAAAAAGGTGTAGGCTTGTGGAGCAGCAAAATGCACATCAGCGCATGATTGGCCAATGGGCCCCCAGACGAGTACCGGCCCTAATCCCGCCCGCCGAAAGACCAAGCCTGACCCGGAAGCAACCCAACCCAACTTTCTACTACTCTGCTCTGACCAACCCGTCGGCCGTCTGGAGTCTCTTGTGTCGTTTTCCCCATCTTCACACGCCGCCGCCGCAGCCTAAACCCCGCCGAACCTTCCTCGCCGGCAATGGCGGCCTCGCCGGAGGAGTTCCGGGGCCAGGCGCGCCTCCCTCACTTCGCAGCCCCGCTCCGCTACGACCTCCGCCTCCGCCCCGACCTCACCGCCTGCTCCTTCTCCGGCACCGCGGCCATCGACGTCGCTGTCTCCGCGCCTACCCGCTTCCTCGTCCTCAACGCCGCCGAGCTCTCCGTCGATCGGGGCTCCATCCGATTCCAGGCACGCGCACGCGCCTCCTACCCGCTGAGGGGACGCTTTTCGGCCCCCTTCCCTCGATCGGCGTTTTTCTTCCGTATGCTCATCTTTTCTGTGTTTCGTGTTTTTGCAGGATTTGGCGCCGTCCGAGGTAGTGCAGTTCGAGGAGGACGAGATCCTTGTCATGGGGTTTGATCGGGAGCTGCCGGTCGGTGAGGGCGTGCTCAAGATGAACTTCACGGGGACTCTGAACGATCAGATGAGGGGATTCTACAGGAGGTATGCTGCTTTCGTGGTTCCGATAAATACATTTCTAGTAGCATTTAGGTTGTTGGCTAGAGTGGTAACAACAATTGTGTGTTTGGAACCAATCGATGCGCTTGCTTCATTGTCACGCGAACTGTGCATGTCTATGGGTGACATCTGGGTGGGTTCTTGTCTATTGTGCTTAAAGTGAACACTAAATGTTAATGATCTAAGTCTGGCTGGCGGAATCGTTTAGTAAAGAACTTACACTGTGACATGTATGACCGTAATGTTTCTCTGATGGTTTGGTCATTATTATAGCATCAACGCTGTATGATGATCATGATTTACCCAAAAAAAATTCATCAGGGTTTGTAGCTGAGGAATACCGATGCTGATCTTTACAATCCTGCCGGATGCATTTCGATACAATTTAGAAGCCATCATACGACAACAGCTTAGCGCACACCGTGCTCTAGGGCCTATGCTGAATTTGTACATGCATCAATCTAGTTTGCCGGTGTCTTGTTTCTATCCTCATCACCCAATGTGACTCCACTCTGGCTCTTCTTCCACTATCAACAAGTGCCAGTGCCATTGGACTGCTGTGGTTGCCTCCATGCACACTGTCAATCCTTCCTCTGCTTTGTGTCACCGGCATGACTGAAATTAGTAGTCTTGCGGATTTTCAGGGCAAATTTGACCAAAAATTCCAATTTTTTTTCCATATTTCCAGTCAAAATGAGTACTTGTGTGGCCTATATGGTTAGTCTTCAGAGGGGGCTGGTATGGCTTGTTTTCGATGAAATTGTTTTCCCTGGATGGGATAATTCTGGTCTCCATCACCCCAACACGCAGCTATGAGTCTGGGTATGGCTCATGTCAGAGTTTTCCTAAACAGAATTAGATGGCCATCTAAACGTGACTAAACGGGAAACGGTGACCAACTATGTAGTTTAGGCCCTCGGCAGACTTGTAAACGGTTGACCCGTTTATACGGTCAAAAATCGGAGAAAAACAGCATAAACGCCCTACACGAGATGCTTTGTGGATGGTTCTACGTGGCGTTTTTCCCGACTCGGGTGGCGACTAGGAGATGGAAGTCCACCCGCCGTGCAGGAAGGGAGCGAGAACGCCGAGAAGAGAGGAAAAGTGGGAGGGAAAGCTGCCACGAGCCGCCGTCTCCTCTGTTCCCGCCGGATCTGGTGCTTGTAGCCGGCGCAAGGGGCACTCCGACGAGCTAGCACAACCGATTTGACGGAATGCATGGAGAAGCAGGTGAGCTAGGGATGGGGCAGGGAGCGATGGGGGTGGAGCTCTGGGCGCAGCAGGGGATGGAGTGCTGGTGGAGCGGGACGGGAGTTGACTGCAGGGAGGAGGAGCTGGGGAATGAGGGCAGAGAGAATGGATGGTGTCGATATGCTTGTTGGTGTTGTGACCTCCTAGTAGATAAGGGAAGGATGGGAGGAGCATGTGGATGCGGCAGGTGCCTGGCTGATCTTTTCTGCTCGTAGAATGCTGTGGGCTTGCAGGCTTGCTGATGGGCCGGATTGCCCAGCACATTCGCTCTCTCCTTTTCTCGTTTTTTTCACTTTTCTTTTCCATTTTCTTTCCTTTTTACCCTGGTGTTATGTGCTACAGTACCAAACTGTTTAATTCATTTAAACGTATTTAAACTCCGTGTAAACGAGCTAAACGCTAAACTGGGCCTCGCCGCCCATGTGCCATTTACCGTTTAGGAAAACATTGGCTCATGTACATGGTGGCTTGGTGCCGTGCTGCAGTCCAAGAAATTAACATGTACGGTAACTTGACACGGACTGGGATTGAGACGCAGTGTTTGTAACTGATTCAATGTTGCTGCAGAAATATCTATGAGGTATTTAAGTTTTGGTTGTACAACCCTTTAGATCATGGCACAAAGATTCATGATTTGCTTGCGTAGAAGAGAGACCATAACCATGTCTAGAGCCATCATGTATTCGTATGAACTATGTTAGTTTTTTAAAAAACATTATAAAATGTGGCTACATGTGATGCATCTTTTTCTCGAAAACTACATGTGATGCATCTGGAATGCCAAATACATGTGATCTTACATTTTTTTTTAACAATATTAGTGATTTGTCTTTTTTTTTAATTCTTGCGGTGACATTTGATATGCAGCAAGTATGAGTGCGATGGGGAGTCAAGAAACATGGCGGTTACACAGTTTGAAGCTGCTGATGCTCGGCGGTGCTTTCCATGCTGGGACGAGCCTGCATTTAAGGTGATGCCATTTTCGTTTTCTGGACGATTTTCTGATTTATTCCAAAACTGTTGAGTGAACGAGTAAAACAAGTTTATATTTTGAGTCTTCTTACAGGTCTAAGCTCCCCCTTACATATGTGCATGTTACTGTTTTTTGGAAACTTTAAAATGTAGGATTCGTCATCTTAAGTTATTTATGTACTGTCTTGATATTTGTCTTTTCCAGGCTAAGTTCAAGCTAACACTAGAAGTTCCATCTGAGCTGGTAGCCTTGTCCAACATGCCAGCAGTTGAGGAGACAGTTAACGGACCTCTCAAGACCGTATATTATGAGGAATCACCACTTATGTCAACTTATTTGGTGGCCATAGTTGTTGGATCATTTGAGTACATAGAGAGCTCAACATCACAGGGTACAAGATTGGGTTTCATAACCATTGATTTGGCATTTTCATTCGAAGTGCTGTGATGTTGCCATTCTTCCATACTCACATTTATATATATATTTGTTAATTCAATTAGGCACCAAAGTTCGTGTGTATACTCAAGTTGGCAAGTGTAATCAAGGAAAGTTTGCTCTGGATGTTGGCGTAAAGTCACTGGATCTATATAAAGAGTAAGTCTCCATAGCCTTAGTCTTGATTGTTAAATGTACACCATAAATGAGTGAGACAAGCTACTAGAGGAAAATAAGATTTGTTCAATAACTGGAACAACCTTGCCTTATATTGTTAAATATTCGTTATAAAGAAAGAGACTGTGCCAACAGGAGAAAAGATTCACTAATTCAAATAGTCAGAAAGGTGCTAGTGTGATCAGAATCAGTAACGTTTGTTTTTCTTGTTTTCTTTTTCCAGTTATTTTGGTACTCCATACCCCCTACCTAAGTTGGATATGATTGCTATTCCTGACTTTGCTGCTGGGGCCATGGAGAACTATGGATTGGTCACTTACAGAGAAACAGCTTTGCTTTATGATGAGCTATTATCTTCAGCATCCAACAAACAGCAGGTTGTCCCTAAAATTGTTTATCTATATCATATTCAGTTGTTTCATGGGCTAACGGAGAATCAGGGTCACACTTGAATTCTTTACTATTATTGAAACAAAGTAAATTTTTTCCCTCAACAATTTAGGTAGCGATAACTGTTGCACATGAGTTGGCTCACCAATGGTTTGGCAATCTTGTAACAATGGAATGGTGGACTCACTTGTGGCTAAATGAGGGTTTTGCTTCCTGGGTAATCAGTCCTGCCAATCCACTATTGTACAATTACAATTATACTCTACTGTGCATTCTCATTAGTGAATAAAGCCCTTACGTTCCAACAGGTGAGCTATTTGGCAGTAGAATCTTTTTTTCCTGAATGGAATAACTGGACACAATTCCTTGATGAGACGACCTCTGGTCTGAGACTTGATGCACTAGCAGAGTCTCATCCAATTGAGGTATTGTTCTTTGCTATGGCTTGGCCCCGTTGCTTAAAATGGTTGCTTTCTTTTTCTTTAGCTTTTTTTCCTAAGCATATTTGTTATTAGTTTTGCTACAGTTGCTGCAAAATATATGCATTAAGGATATGATAATTTATTTTAACAATAAAGATAAATTTTGATTTGCACCTGCCACCTCTGGTGTTTCATTCATTACCGCCCTTTGACATTTGCCATGACTGCAGTTAGTTCTGGTATTTGAAATTTCTTTTGTGTACTGTTAAGGGCAGTATCTGTATCTTGTTCTTAACTTATGCAGACAATCTAGTATAGGGTTGGCCCTTGGGGCATGACTCTCTTCTATTCATACCCATAGGAATTCACAGTGCAAGATGCTTTGACATGTATGCTTGAAGAGAGTGAATATTGCCACATCATTAACACCTGCATAAATATACTGTCAAGCATTTCTTATTTTTTTTCAAACTTTACTGCATTGATATGGTTGTGGTTTTGACTTATTTTTATTGGTATTTTTTATCTTTATTTTTATTGGTATTACATATTTTTAATGTTTATTCAGGTTGACATAAACCATGCCAGTGAAATTGATGCGATTTTTGATTCTATAAGCTATGATAAGGGAGCTTCTGTTATTCGCATGCTACAAAGTTACCTTGGCGCAGAACGTTTTCAGGTTCCATGCTTTATCTAATATGAATTTTTATATTTGAATATTCTTGCACTGGTCCAGCATCACACTTCTATCTCATCCTTTTGAATGTTTTATTTTCCTTCTCATCATTGACCAGTTATTAAGGGTTGTCTTTCGCCATTCTGGCACATGCCTTTTTGCTTAAGATATTCTGAGAAAACTGTAAACAAAAGGTTTAAAGGGAATTGTAATTATTGGCTTTGATTCTATTATTGCTCATAGTAAGTCTTTCAGGTGCACCTGCTAGAGTATTCTTGGGTTATGATTTTTCTTGATAAAAGCTAATTTTTTTTAGTTTAAAGTCTTTCGCTGCCGCTAGCTCTATTCCTATGTTTGTTATGCTGGTACCAACTCTGTTAATTTTTGATGTTCTAGAAAGCTTTGGCTTCCTATATAAAGAAGTATGCCTACTCAAATGCTAAAACTGAAGACCTGTGGGCTGTTCTAGAGGAGGAATCCAGGGAGCCTGTTAAGGACTTGATGACCACATGGACCAAGCAACAAGGATACCCTGTTATTAATGCAAAGCTTAATGGACATGATTTGGAACTTGAACAGGTTTGCCAACAGATCTTTCACTTTGTATACTTCTTACTAATATATACTTCCGTTGTACTGAAAGATAGCTGCCATGCTATTTTTTCTATTACAGGCGCAATTTCTGTCTGATGGGTCCTCTGGTCCTGGTCTGTGGATTGTTCCTATAACATCATGCTGTGGCTCATATGATGTACAGAAAAAGTTTCTATTGAAAGGCAAGACTGGTAAACTGGATGTTAAAGAGTTCACTGCCTCTCTAAGTGCTGATGGAGAGAAGGATCCAAACTTTTGGATCAAATTGAATATTGATCAAACTGGATTTTATAGAGTGAAATATGATGATGAACTTGCAGCTGGACTGCAAAATGCGATCAAATCCAAGAAGCTCTCATTAATGGATAAAATTGGTAAAGACAATACGATTTGCAGTTTTATTGTATTTTCTTTTTCTCAATGTTTATGACAAAGGCAACACATTTTTATTGCAGGCATTGTTGAAGATGCATATGCCCTCTCCGTTGCTCGCAAGCAAACAGTGACATCCTTGCTGCGACTGTTGAATGCTTATCGTGATGAATCTGATTACACTGTACTTTCACATGTAACCTCTGTAAGTAATTGTTGCATCCACAATGGGTTCTTAAGCCTTGTTTCTCCAATAGATAGAATCCATGGCGTTGGATGCTCCCATCTAAGATTAGATACATGCGTTAATGTTTACACTTTCTTTACAGGTTTGCTTAAGCATTTCCAAAATATCAGTTGACGCCACGCCTGACTTGAGCAAAGATATCAAACAGCTTTTGATCAATCTTCTTCTGCCAACTGCCAAGTATGCCAATAACTAGCTTCATACTTAATTGTTTTCAGAATCTTTGATTGTAGCTTTCCATAAAGGGTGTGTTTGGTTCGAGAGTGGGATGGTGATGAATCATCTTTGTCCTTATCTCCTTATTTTGTTTGAGGAATGGGATGAGTTGGTCCATAAACACCAAAATTCATGCCTAGTATAAACATGAGCAATAGGGTTTCCCATCAGAATTAATGGGATGAATGGGTCGATTTAACCAGAATCAAGTGATTCCTCAAACCAAACTAGCCAAAATTATTTTACATTTCTGTATGTGTAATTCTTGTGTCAATGTGTTTATCATTATGTATGTAATTAGTGTTTTTCTTTGTTGTCATTTTCTGTTTACTGAAAATTTCCTGCTGCAATCATATTCACAGCCTTCATGTTAATATTTCAGAAAATTAAGCTGGGACCGCAAGGCTGGTGAGAGTCATCTGGATGTAATGCTCAGATCACTGCTCTTGGTCGCCCTTGTCAAACTTGGACATAATGAGACTATAAATGAGGGAGTTCGGCGTTTTCATATCTTCTTAGGAGACCGCAAGACTTCCCTTCTTCCAGCAGATACTAGAAAGGTTTTGACATGTTCTGTACATACTGCTGCAGTGCTATCTCGCTGCTGCCTAACATGCTATTTTCTGCAGGCTGCTTACCTTGCGGTGATGCGGACTGTTAGCACCTCGAACAGAGCAGGTTATGATGCTCTTCTCAAAATTTACAGAGAAACAGCTGAAGCACAGGAGAAGTCTCGTATCTTAGGTGTGTGTTGCTTTTTTCAACCTGTTTAGCTTGTGCAGTTGATTGAGTATCCTGAAATCTTTGCACTTCATTCCAGGTTCATTATCTTCTTCCCCGGATAAGGATATTGTTTTTGAGGCATTGAACTTTATGCTTACTGATGAGGTTGAGCCCTCAACCATTTCTATTCTCAAAATATTATTACAAGTCTACTGCACCAAAGAGTTGTCAAAGAAGCTCTGATTCTATACGCTACATGTTCAGAAGCCAATCTAATCCACCACTTGCTTATTAGGTACGAAATCAAGATTCCTTTTATATCCTTGGTGGCATTAGCTTGGAAGGACGAGAAGTTGCATGGAACTGGCTGAAGGTATGTCATAGTTGCAGGACACCAAAGCAAGGATATTTGTTTTACACTCTTACTATCTAATAAAATATGCGCATACTTCATATTTTGAATTTTCATGTGATCTATATAGAAACTAGCACGATACGTCATTTGTGTGAATTGTGATACCATGGCAAACTTTAGTACCGCATCGTAACAATCTTTGGTACCACTTCATGGATTAATGTATCCAGAGATACTAGCTATTACCTTGTCTACATTTGTGGGAAAAAAAATATGGGCCTTGAAACCGTGCCAGGGATCTACTGCCTTTAAAACATTGTTATTGAAAGAAACCTTTAAAACTGTGTTCTCTTAAAAGCCAAACAACCATCATTTATGGTGCATGGTATTCATGCTGATTCTGGGTGCAACCAATACATTGCAGCCTAGTGGGCATCACCTAATATATTGACTGTAAGGACTATATGAATAAAGGAGGGTTCGGACTTCAGACGTAGTTATTATTTTTTTAGCATAAATGGTCAAATGAATGGTCAAAATGACTGAGACAGGATCATGCCCATGACAAGTAGTATTTTTGTTCAATCATGTATTCTGCTCTTTTGTGTTTCCAGCCATAAATGAAATCCCATTTAACTGAAAATGTTGCAGTTTTGCTCATCCGCTATACCATGGCTCATGCAATGGAGCATTTTTGCTCATCTGTTGTAGCAGTACCGCATGCAAAAGAGTCCTTCAGTTTACTGCAGAAAAATCAATATGGCCTGCCTTTACCGCACTAATCTCTTAGCTGCACTTTGCAAGCCACCTAAAATGCCAAATCCAGAACTTTCACATGGAGGATTGGCAAAGGCAATGCCCGCTGCACCAGACACAGCACACGTGATTTAAGAAGTTGTGTTTCTTCAACCACTATCATTGAACAGATGCTGGATTTTCACTTAAACCTGTGTTGATCCTATTGCAGCAAAACTGGGATTATGTGTTGAAGACTTGGCCATCGAGCTCACTTATATCAGATTTCATTAACTCCATTGTTTCACGGGTACGCTGGAGAACATTTTTTTTATATATTTAGTATTTTCACCCTGATTTAGTAATGTTTCTTTACTTGCGTGTCTGTTCTGCTTGATCAGTTCACCTCCGAGGCAAAAGCTGCTGAAGTTTCCGAGTTCTTCGCTGGCCGCATCAAGCCATCGTTTGAGAGAGCACTGAAGCAGAGCCTCGAGAGGGTGCGGATCAGTGCCAGATGGATTGAGAGCATCCACAGCGAGACCAGCCTTGGCCACACAGTACATGAGTTGCTGCAGAGCGGGGTGTAAGATGCAGCTTGCTACATATTGTTGCTATTGTGTGACGTCTCCTGGGAGCTCGCATGACAATGCCCTTGACAGCGTTCTGCTGGGCCTAGTCGTTCTTACCAGTGTGCTTCTGGCGTGATCTGTCCAGAAAAAAATAATGATCGATTTGAAGTTTATTTCATGACGTCTGGTGTGCTAATTCCGGGATTGTTAAGAGTTACAGTAACAATGATCCAGGTTATTGTACAGCACTGAATTCGTGTTAACATGACAATAGGTTGTCACAAGAAACCCTACACAGTATGCATGTCAATAATCCACGGGTTGGTGATTGCAAAGTTCCTAACAGTTATCGCAAATTGTAGAACTTCAGGTAGCAAGTAGATGGGGATCCAGTAAAACTGCAACTTTAGATAAATTTGAGATAAGAGCAGCCTGGATCCTGACCCCCGAGGCTTTTAATTTTTTCCGACGGTGTTGCTTGCATCACGCCTTAGACTGAACGCAGCAACGGCCGGTAAAGCACCCTCAACGCCAAATTTAGAGGAGAGATTGATCCGGAACCACTGCAGCAACAGCCTGGAAAGAAGCCGCCATCACCCAGGGTCTCGTCCCGCACCTCCAAATCTGGGGGTCGAACCGGTCGTCCGCCAAATCCTCTCCCTGTCCTGCCTCGGTCTCTTCTCCGCCTCCCCGTCGCACTTGCTGATCTCGAGCACCAAGAACTCACGCGGCGGAACCGCCCGAGCTACTGCCTTCGTTGCAGTCGTCGACGTCCTCCGCCTTCAAGCGCTTCGCGTCGGCCCGTCGCCGTCGTCGCTCCGCTGCGACCACGCGGCGGCGGCGCTCTTGCTCGCCGCCTCCCCTTGCTGCCGGTGACTGTCGGTGAAGGCAGGGAGGGAATCCGCCGCCTACGCGGGCGCCACGGCGGCGCCGGAGCCCGCCGCCGTGTAGAAGGAGAAGTCGGCGGACGCGAACCCGCCGGCGACTTCCAGTCGAAGCTCCGTCCGTCGGGATGGCGACGAGCTCACGCTCCCGGAAGAACTTGCCGTGCTTGGCGCCCTGCTGATATGAGGTGAAGCCGTCGACGTCGAAGACCTTGAACGCCTCCCGCATCTCCTCCTCGTCGTCCTCCGCCGGCGGCGGCTTGCTGTGCTCGTCGTCCGCCTCCTCTGCCAGCGAGCCGAAGAAGGCGTCGCCGAGCGCACGGTGCAGTGCGTCGAAGTCCTTGAAGCGCCGTGGCGAGGAGGAGGGCGCGGCACCGGCGGGGAGCTCGGGCGCGGTTCACAGTGCCGGCGGGGAAGACGACGCAGCGCCGGCAGGGAGCTCAGGCGCGGTCCGCAGCAACGATTCATGCACCGAAACAACGATCGAGCAGGTTCCCTATCAATGCAAGATTCATGCTTTCCCGTACCTCCTTCTCGGCCTCGACGCCGGAGCAGGGGAGAGCGACCAGCAGTGGAGCGCGGAACCAGTCGAAGAGCGCCTAGCCGCGGCGGAAGCGCGACGGCACGAACTCCGGCGGAAGCACGCGCCGGAGCAGGGAGCGCGGGAGGAGGCGGCGCCGCGTCGGAGCAGGGCAGCGCTGGAGCGCGCGCGGGAGGCGGCGGCGCGCCGGACCAGGAAGCGCGGGAGGCAGCGCCGCGTCGGAGCAGGGCAGCGCGGGAGCGTGCGCGGGAGGAGGCGGCGCGCCAGACCAGGGAGCGCGGGAGGCGGCGGCGGGCAGCGGATAGAGGAGGCGTTACAGTTCCTTGTTGCAACAAAATCCAATTTAGAGGGTAGAATCTTTTACAGGGGATGTAGAATATTCTTTTAGAGAGTGAAAAATAGAGGTTATCGCTGCGGTCAGTCTTAGAGCGTCCCCAACGGGGGACGTTATCGATAGCATATATGGTTGTTTATTAGGAAAAGAGAAGAGAGAGAAGAGCGATAGCGCTTGGGCGGACAGAGAGGCTGACAGTTTGGGACATGGTAAAAATGGTCTGACAAGAGCCAGCGGTTGGCTCTATCGTTGGGACGGCCTTAGGCAGCGTTCGGCGCATGGGGTCTAAATTCTAGAGGGTTTTTGCAACGAATATTCTAATTACAAATAAAATTTAATTACAAAACTAATTTCAAGACTCCGCTCGAATTTGCGAGACGAATCTAATGAGGGTAATTAAGCTGTAATTAGACGATGGTTACTGTAGCATCATTGTAGCAAAATATAGATTAATTAGGCATATTAGATTCGTCTCGCGATTTAGGGGGAGTTGTGATATAGGTTTTGTCATTAAATTAATAAAAGTAGTTTTAAATAGCAAGATTCTTTTTGATGTGATGGATGCTAAAAATTAGAGGGGTTGCGTCGAACGGGGCCTTAGTCGCAGCCATGAATAGTCAGAAGAATTTCACGTTCCTTCAGAAAAGTCAGTTCAGAGGAATTGGAGTTATGGACACAGATCCCTCCGTAAGTACTACTATCTCCGTCCCATAATAGTTGTCGCTGTTGACTTTTGATCATCACGTTTGACCGTTCGTCTTATTTTAAATTTTTTTGCAAAGATTAAAACAAATATATCATGATTAAACTAATACTGGTGATAAAACATGTGATGAAAAAATAATTAATGTTTGCACGAAAAATTCAAATAAGACGAATGGTTAAACGTGACAATCAAAAGTCAACAGCGATAAATATTTTGGGACGGAGGTAGTACAGTATAGTACTAGGAGTAACGCACAGACTGAAATGTCAAATGTCACTGACATGTTGCTCATAATGCCTCTGCGTAGCTGCTTGGAGGAATTGAAGGCTGAAAACGGCGAAAAGGCATGAAACGTTAGACACGGCAGATAGGTTAGCTGCTGTTCTAGAGGCACGTTGCTCTGTAATCTGTTGTTGGCGGCGGTACTCGTACACTATAGGGAGCCAAACTCGAGGAGGATAATGGATTTTGTTTGGCAGCTGCTGCTGCCGCAGAGCGTGACGAGACGCACGCACGTGAAGGAAAAGGAAAACAGAGCGCGCGAGCGAGAACCTCCGTCCAATTCTCCAAAGCGTACTCCACGTGACGGGCGGGTTCGACCATTTGGCAAGGAGATTCTTGTGCTCAGCTTTTTCAATCATATATTCAGTGCATCTCCTTCGATCGCTGTAGTACGTGTTTCCTCTTCGAGCGGCGCACGTGGGTCCCACGGGTAGCCCGTTTTCGTGACGAATACCTCGGTGAGCGGACGCCATCGAGACGGGATTGGAACTTTGGAAGCGATAATTAGATACGGTGCCGGTGCCAGGGACGTGTCGCCGCCATTTTCGCTCGCCTCCGGGATTGGCCTGTGCTAGCTCGCCCTGTACTGCACTGCACCGGCTGGAAATGGGGAATGGTGGAATCGTATTAGCTGTACGTCCGTGACAATCAGGTTAGTGATAAAATGGCAGTGTAGAAGAAAATATCGGCGAGTATTGTGAGAGATATGTGCGGTGGTTGGAATGGAACGAACCACGCTATTTATGGACTATGCTTCTTTCTCCTCCTGCCTGCAATATTGCTGAATCAGTGTATGAACCCTTTAGATGCCTATCCATATCCATGTCCTTTCGTAATAATGAAATGTATTTATACAAGTTACCAGTTTCATAAAGCTTTATCTGCTGGTGTAAACTTATATACTATTAATGCAATTGGTATAGGTCTCATTTCCACACTACTTGCGTGTCGTAGATTCCTTCGCCACTTAACGCGGGGAAGGAAATTTCTATAGTAGCTTCACACGGCATCCTTGAGAAGTCAATAATGCATCATGTAAGGTCAT
Source organism: Eragrostis nindensis (assembly GCA_012490785.1). Taxonomy (NCBI): domain Eukaryota; kingdom Viridiplantae; phylum Streptophyta; class Magnoliopsida; order Poales; family Poaceae; genus Eragrostis; species Eragrostis nindensis. Next base: position 813,873 of record JAAXCT010000053.1, on the reverse strand, counting down.
GACCAAAAAAGAGGAAACATAATACCATAGCTACCATTACATTGCATACGTGCTTGACACGCCTGATTTGATTCATTCATATTCTCTGAATTGGTGTGCTAGAAGAGGTCTCAACGATTGGAGGCTAAGAGGAGGCCCACTGGTCTCATGGACGAGACACGCGGCAGTGGGCTAAGAGGGGTCCCACTCGTGTAATGGAAAGCTCATCATCAGTACACATGAAATCCATCTTCAATGGTAATTGCTTCTATGCCAGAACCATTTCCAGTGTTATGGATGTCGAGGCTCGCCCTTTGCACTGAGTTGTACACGAATCAAATACATTCATGCATCGAAGGTTTTTGTTGCGCATTATTTCTTAATCCTCTCTTTGCTTATAAAGAAGCTCTCTCACCTCGGTGCATCCATATTTTGGTGGTTTTACATGTCTCTTTAAGCTTTGCTTCTATAAAAGCTCCTCTATTTCATTCAACGTCATATCATTTTGTGTTTAGCGGCATTCAAAGGTTTTCATGTCTCACTTCAATCTTCGTTTGACCATTATTACTTACACAGAAGCTCGATGTCATCAATGTTATTCCTCAAAAGATGATTTTTCAGCATTTCAGAGGCCAGCTATTCAGAACCTTGTTTGTTTCACCTTTTGCTTCTAGCTGAAAAGCCAGCAAAAGCGGAAACAAATAAAGCCTTAATTAGCTTCTCACTCCTTGACTTCTATGAAAGCCTTCGATCGAAGTGTCCTACACTTGCCAATGTTTGGAGGTTTTGTCAACGAATGGATTGTCGCTCCTCTTTTAACGTTTGCTTCCACGAAAACTCTTCCACCCTAGCTAGCGGCACCGACAATTGTACTACTATTCAACTTTGTGAGTGTTTTTTTCTTTTCTCACGTATCGGTTTTCACTTCTTTTTATGCCATGTTTGTTTGGGTTGGGCCGTTGGGGGCTTTTGAGCTTTTAAAAAAGTTGGTTGTTGGATAGTTAAAAGCGGGTTGTTCTGTATATTTTTAGCTTCTTTGTACACTACCAAAAGCTAGAAAAGAGTGAGCACCAAACTTTTATTTCACTTCTAATTGACCCCTTGTAATTGACAAACTGCACTTCTAATTGACCCCTCCGTGGTTTCGTGGCTGGCTCGATCCGCCACTGGTCAGGTACAATCGATCAACTTGTCACGCTCCAGTTTGAACCTTTACTTAGCGCTTCCATTGCGAGAAGATCAGCAATAAAATGTCATGTGCGGCCGTTTAGTGACGTGTGGCTTGTTGCTCCTCTTTACTTATTACCGTTGCTTCCGCATAACCTTTACTCGCTTTCATGGAAAGCCAGACGATCGAGGACGTTGGCAGAGCCGGCTTTTGTCACACGACACGTGAAGCTTACTAATGAACAGTACTTTAGTCAGCCGATTTATGGATCAATTCTCGTCGATTGGGTTGGGTTGACCGCAACGCCATCAAAGTGTCCTCAGCAGCAGCAGCAGCCAGCAGCTCGAGGATCACTTGGCCGGCGGAACCGAACGAGCGCAGTGCCAGGCTGCACGGCGCGCCCTCTCTTTGGTGCCCGACGGGCGGATCGCACCCACGGTGCCACGTGGCAACCGGCACCGCCCGGTACAAGTACCACCACCGGGCCAGGAGCCCAGGACGCAGCAGCAGCAGCCACGGACCCACCGGCCAGTTCGGCACCCACATCACCCACACGCCTCCTCGCCCCGGAAAACCCCAACGGCCTCCTTCCTTCCTTCCCCCACCACCTGCATCGATCTCGCCGGCGTCGCGCGTGGCTCCCCCACCCCCTTCTCGAAGACTCCGCCGGTGCTCCGAGTCTCCCGGGAGGTGAGACCCCTGCCCCGCGGGCCCCCTCCGCCGCTCCAATTCGCCTCCTCTGCTTCCAATTTCCGCTGTGCTCTGTTCTGTTCCGTGAAATGGGGGCTGATTTTGGAGTTTGGGGTTTTCTATTTCGTGTCGCAGGCGCGATCGGAGGCCCCGGATGGACCCCTACGCGGCGAGGCTCGACGCCGCGCGGCGGCGGCCGGCGGAGAGAGGACGCGTCGAGCGCGCCTGGGGCCCCCCGAGCGGCGGTGACCGCCACCCCGGCCTCCCTCCTCGCCCGCCTCACGCCGCCGACGGCGCGGAAGGCCGCGGGGGCGTGCGGGAAGAGCGCGCGGCCTTCGGAGGGAACGCGGCCGGCGCGGGCGCGGGCGCGGCTTTAGGAGCGAACCCGGCGGAAGACGGGCGTCGTGGTGCGGATGGGCGCGGGAAGGCGGAGCAGGACGCAGGCGGCGGCTGGGGCTGGTGGTGGCGCGGTTCCGTGGCCGTCGCGGGGGAGCGCGCGGCCGCGGGGGCGGCTGGAGCCAGTTCGGTGGACGGCGGCGCGCCGAGCGGCGTTCCCGGCTCTGTGGTGGCGCGCGAGGCTGCGACGGGAGGCGGCGAGGTCGGGATCAAGAGGCCGTTGTCCCCGCCGCCGCCAGCGCACCGCCCGCCGCCCAAGCGGACGGCGGTGTCCGCGAGGCGCGAGTTCCCGCCGGGCTGCGGGAGGGACGCGGCCGCTCCGCTCGGCCGCGCCGGCAGCAGTTCTCCTCGGTTCCAAGCTGCCGCGGCCGCGGGCGCCGGTGACAGTCCTGACGACGCGCCGGACAGCGCGGCGGCTTCTCCGCGTCCTCCTCCTCCTCCTCTCGCGGGCCGCTGCGACGACGGTGAGCTGATGATTTCTGGAGCAGCGTCCCTCGGTCCGGCTGCTTGCGCCAGTAGTGTGGTCGTCAGGAACGTGCCGCCAGCCGCCCGGTTGCTAGCGAAGCGGAGGACGGTCTCCGCACACCGCTCCTTCCCCCCTGGCTGCGGGAGGCCTCTGCTCTCTGTCCAAGTGCGAGTGCTGTGCTGGTGGAATCTGGCCGTGGCGACGGCAATCGGTCGGAGGAGATGGTTGCGGATGGCGGCGGTGTTCCCGCAGCAGCTGACGAACAAGGCATGGAAATTGTTGCTGCTCCATACATTGGTGGTGCTACTGATGGAGCAGTGCAGGATGACGAATTGGAGGAGGGCGAGATTCCTCCTGCGAAAGAGCACCTTGTGGCCGAAGAACATAGTATTATTCTAGGGTCTCAACAAGTCTCTGTCAATGTTACTCTGCACAAGCCTGCGGCTGATTGTAGACACGAGGCCTCTGTTCCGGCAACTGATGCTGTGGAGGCTTCTGTCGCTGCAGAGGATTTCAAGGTGATGAACAGTTCTGCTGGGAGTTCCTCCTGCAATGTCTCTGTTGATTCTTTGTCTGAAGATCCTTCAGAAGAAGAAGATTTGAAGCGTAAGAGGGTGTCTGAAACTCCTAAGATGGACGAGTCATCTGATGTTGCGGCAAGAATTCCCGGTGAAGGTGCTATGAGAAGAAAAGTCCTGTTTACAGCACGAAAATCAGTCAGGCCTCCAAAAATGATCAAAAAATCTGCAGTATCAGACATACTCCCTTCTCCGAGAACAGGGAGAAGAAGAGCGAGCTTGGAAGCAAAATTGACACTGATGAGTTCACTAAGGATCTAGTTAAGCAAGCTCTGATGTCTTCAGAAAAGTGTCCCGAGACACAGGGAAAGGAGGCTGCCACGGTTAGGAGCTACTTTGGTCCCAGGAAGAAGGTGAAGGTAAAAGATCCGAAGAGCAAACTTGGAAGACGTGTGACAACAAATGTGATCCAGGACAGTGATCTGTTCGCTACAAAATCCAGTTAAGCAAGCTCTTATGTCGTCAGAGAAACGCCCCATGACACAGGGAAAGGAGGCCTCCACGGTTAGGGGCTACTTTGGTCCTAGGAAGGTGAAGGTAAAAGTTCCAGTTAACCTTCCAATAAAGGTTAACCTTTCATGCGAATTGGGTAGCAAGGACAAACTGGATCATAAGGTGACTTCCAGCTTGGAAGATGATGACATATTGAAGGGATTAGCTGTTCGCGAAGGTAAGCTTGAATTTTACCTCAAAAGTTCCACACCTGTTCCTTCTATGAAGTGCCAAAGGCAATATGGAGTCCAGAATGCGGATGCGAGGAGCAAGGTCAAGATGATGTGCAGGAGGTTTGAGGTTATATGCAGGACTATAGCCCAAGCTGTGGATCAGCGCTCATTGAAGGTCAGGAGAATTGACATTGAAGCTGATAAAGCGATCAAGGAACTGCCGGACTTTACCAAACATGGTCCTATTGTGGGAGAAGTTCCTGGAGTTCAAGTTGGCGATGAATTTCTGTATAGAGTTGAGCTTGCTATTGTTGGACTCCACCGACCATATCAGGGAGGCATTGACTGGACCAAAGATAGAAACGGCGCCCGTGTTGCAATTAGTGTTGTAGCTTCTGGCGGTTACCCAGATGAGCGGTGTAGCTCAGGTGAATTAGTATACACTGGCTCTGGTGGAAAGCATGCAGGTAGGAATGCTGGTGGGGATCAAAAGCTTGAGCGTGGGAATCTTGCCTTGAAAAATTGCATCAGTAGGAAGGGTCCGGTCAGGGTGATTCATGGCTTTAAACGCCAAAACATCGAAGAAGGCAGCCATTCAAGGGCCAAAGAAATCACAACATTCACATATGATGGGCTGTATCATGTGGTGGATTGCTGGAGAGAAGGTCAACCAGGTTCAGAAGTGTTCAAGTTCAAGTTGCAGCGAATTCCTGGCCAACCAGAACTGCCTCATTGCAGGAAAAAATGGATCATGACCTGAAGACTTGGCCATCGAGCTCACTCATATCAGGCTTCCGACTCCATTTTCTGGTAGGTACACTGAAGCATATTTATCATAACCGTTCTGACCACTCTATAATTCAGTTAGTAACTAGGATGGCGGCCCGCGCATTTGCGCGGCTAGATTTGTTAAACTATTTAAGTTATTTTTATATTATAGGAGTTTGAACATGATTTATTATTATTATTATTATTATTGTTATTTTATAGTAATACATTTTCAACATAGCTAAAATTGATTGGAGAAATTGCTCACCGACTCTGTCAATTTAAGTCTGTGATGAGTCATCATTTCTCTTAATGTCATATTGAAATAACCTATTTATAGGTACCATACATGTAAAGGTCATCATTGTGGCAACTGGCTTGGTCGAAAATACTGAACATGTAAGTATTGTGTAAGGGCTAGAATAAAAGATGAATCACGGGAACAATATAAATAATAGATATGATATGAACTCAGTCGTATCTGTATCTTTTATTAAACCAAATAAATTGAACAAAATTGATGCTTTTCTATGCAATTTTAATAATATAGAACTCCCATTTTTTCATAATTTTCTTCATCATGCTCCCTCTACTTATTCTGATCAATTGTTCTTCTATCAGCATTCTTTCATCTTGGACATGCTTCTATTTTATTTTTTGTTTTTAAAAAAATAGGACACATAACATGATTTCAAGAAATATAGATAGAACGCTAATAAAAGTTATGCAATATACTTTTAAGAAATAGACAATACCTATTAATTTTCTTACATTAGCCTGTAATGATGTAATTCTTAACTTTGATTCACATATCTCGTCTCTTGCACTTTTAAGCTCTTTGCAAAAATGCATGTTTGCTACAGAAGACCTTGACTGAATATTTTGAGCTTTTTATAATTATTTAAATATTCAATTTGATAGTCTTGTCTTTTGTTTCCGTCGATGTGAAACACATAAGTGAATAATAAACGCTTGTTCCATGCTGTATAATATGATCCATCCACCACGACATTCTAACTTGTCTCCTCATATCACTATTAAGATATACTTTGTTAATTGCATTGTCATATGATGTTTCTGTGTTCAAATATCAATCACAGCGCTCAAGTGCACATATGGGTGTATATCATATAGTAGCCATGGCTTAATAGCTCAGTCTTGATCAAACCAGCCTCATGTCACTCGCAGTTACACATACCTAGGTTCCGTTGAAGACTGAACTATATATGCTTCTCGTAGATCTATGACTTTACACTAAAGAGGTCTACTTAGCGCTGCTAACGATTATCGTGGTACTATGTAAGCAGATGGATCGTGCCTACGTGCATGGTTGCTTAAGGTCATCCAAACGTTAACCATCATATATGTTTATATATTGAGATTATTTTTCAAAAGTTATGAGTGTATATCTTAAAGTTCTATAATATTGTCACCTTAAAAGTGATCTTTACACTTTGTCAAGTATTTTTCTTTGTTTCCCTTTTTTATAGACACGGATACACATGTTTATTACCTATTTACTTACTAAAGATAAATATTGATATTTTTAACCTTTAAGGAATTACATATTTAGAAAATAATGCATTGCAACTCATGTTTCATCTAAATTATATCTCAGTGAAGGAAGACTTTGGATTCTAATGAAAGGTGCATCGCATGTAAAGATTTAGCTAAGGATGTGATTTAAATTATTATATTGTTTATATTTTTCATGTGGTTTTCTAAGGTGCATTTCCTAACAATTTAAAGAGAAAATATATTCACTTTCATTTGAATTTATTTTTTCACTTGTGTATTAAAAGATTTATTTATTAATCTAAATTTGAAAAAGTGAGTAATCTAGAAATAGGAATTAGATGTATTTTTTGCTATTTTATTATTCCAAATTGAGCTATTTTTGACTCATATTGGTATAGTGGGTAAATTAGAAATAGGAATTAGGGGTATTTTTGGCTATTTTTTATTATTTCAAATTTATTTTTTAAACTCATAATGGCATGGTGGGTAATTTTGAAATAGGTGTGAGGGGTATTTTTGGCTATTTTTATTATTCCGAATTTAGTTTTTTTACTCATAATGGCAAGGTGGGTAATTTAGAAATAGATGTGAAGGGTAGTTTTGTTTATTTTTAATTATTCCGAATTTAGCTTTTTTAACTCAAAATGGCATGGTGGGTAATTTAGAAATATGTGCGATAGCATTTTTGGCTATTTTTTATTATTCCGAATTTAGCTTTTTATACATATTTGTAGGGGGTTTTATGACTAATTGTTTCATAATGGCAGTGGTGGGTAATTTTCTCTTCTTATTTTCTCGGATTAACGTGGGAATTTCTAACATTTTAGAGCGAACGTGGTGCCTCCTTTTTCTCGTCAATTATATATATAATAGATAGATGTTTCTTTCTTCTCTTCTTCCATGTATGTTCTGCATGATTAGTTCACCTCCAAGGGGAAAGCTGGTGAAGTTCCCAGGTTCTCTGCCTCAATCATATTGTCGTTTCAGAGAGCGTTGAAAGATCTCAAGATAGTGCACCATGGAAGTGGCATGATATTGTTCACGGAAGGTTTGCAGGGTGTGGTTGTTCTTATATCGGGGCTTTGGGTTGGTTATTCTGCACCTGATATTTGTTGTGAAAAAAATCATGATATTTGTTCATAAATACAAAGAGTGATGTTGTTGAAGCAATTGTAATCAAGCAACAAAGTAATTGTAGTACAGGGCAAACAATAAAGTCACAAACAACAATATCTCATGATTCCCTAAAGAAAAACAATATTGTTTGTTTACATGAGTTCAGCAATGTGTCAATATGGCAAGCATTACTTATTGTTTCTGATCTCACAAAATTACTTATTGTCAAGCATCCCTAATGTGTCCCTAATGCTAACTATTTGCCATACCATCTCAATTGGCGTGGCCAAGTGGTCTAAATCCTGAAAATATTTTTTAGCACGTGCTTCTTGTAAAATATTAGTAATTTAAAAAGGTTTAAATTACAAAAAGAAACTCCTAGAAAATGTCCCGTTTTCCACCAGACACTAGAAAGGTCATGGACCTGGTTTGTTCCATGTTATTTGAGTAGTCGGGTGACCTGGTGGTTTGTTCCATGTTATTTGAGTAGTCGGGTCGAATTAACTTAGAATCTGCATGAGTAAAAATTCAAAAAAAAATCTAATCAGTTTGCTGCTTGCTTGGTATCAATGCCACGGCCTAACGGAAGGAATTTTGTAGTTCGAGGGCACCTATGCCAAAGTCAATGATAATCTATGTGCACAATTCAGCAGGTGCCAGCTATGGCCGTGTTAAATCTATGGGCCGTTGGGGTAGTACCAAATGTGCCAGCTATGGCCTCCCACGCGGAAAGACCGGGACTTGATGTGTTCGCCGGTCGGGATTTCCTTGGTGGTGCGGGAGTAGCCGGCGATCTTCAGCAGGTGCTGCCAGCTCTCGGTGCCCGCAACGATGGCGGACGCGAACCGCACCGGCTTCCCGCTGCTGCCGACGACGGACGCGGTGATCGGCATGGATCGAAGGATTGATGACAACTCTTCGTCTGTGGATATTATCACTGCCTTGCTGCTATACTTTGGCTCATCGATCCTCTTGCAGGCTGCATTTCAAGTGCAGAATTTTGGATCAGCATGAATCTTAACATTAGTAATAAGTTAACAAGCTGGTCCCAGACGTGAGACTATCGATGCACAGTGCGCACGTCATTAATTACTACATTTCAGATACTATGAGAAATAATATTGTTTCTCAGATCCAGTAAATAATCTTACTCCATCCATTTTTAAAATGAAACAAAAAGAACATAGGACATAATGCCTATCCCTACTAAGCGCATGGAAATATAAAAACAGATTAGCTAGTTCTTTGGGGTGATTGAGATTGCATTGAAGCTAAGCGAGGGACGCATGATCATTACCCTTCAACCGGGTTATTCTTTTCTTAATCTATCAATCCCCTTTCAAGAATACTTTGTTATTATAGCTGGAACATTTAGTTCTTATTAGATGACTAAGATCTTGCAAACAAGAAGAAGAAGAAGAAGAAGAAGAAGAAGAAGAAGAAGAAGAAGAATTGCTTAGATCCTACAAGACAAATAAAATGCATGAGTAGAACATTATTTTCTTGAAGCTTGAACATTTATGTTTTTCAACATAGTATAAAACAGAATCGAGAGGTCAAATGGCAGAAAATGGAATTTAGTCATCTGAGAAGGAGAGAAACCCAGTATAAACAAAGCATATACTCCTAAATAGGGGCAAATAAAATACTGATAATAATAAAATTACATTGAGCTCTGAAGTATTTGTTTTAAATTGAAGGGTATATTAAAATAAAGGGAGAGAGACAAGTGAAATTTGTTAAAAGGTCTCACTCTTTGGATCACTAACCTATTGGCGATGTAGAGAGGCAAAGGCCTTTTATACGGGTATGCAAGCTACGCGAGACCACACAAGGCCCCATACACATTCTGTAATTGTTGGCTCTCGTAGGTAACGTGACAAGAGTTGGTGAACTAATCTAGTGAAAGAGGTGACGATGGCTTCGATGAAGGGTCCTACTGCAGCAAGATCATTGTTTATGCGTATGGAAGGTTAACAGTGTATCCCTCCTTTCCGAAAGGGATGGGTTTCACTTTTTTTCCGTTAGAGATGAGGATGACGGTGGTGGATGGTGAGATGGCCGTGTTAAATTTAGATTAAAGTTCTCGTCCCTGCCATATCCATATGGGATGGTGATCCTAGATGCTGGAATTAGCGTCTCTTTCAAGGTTTCTTGTCTTTCATCAATAGAGTTGAAATTTTCTGGGTTGATTTTGTAATCGGAGAATGTAATTTGCTATTATATCAATGAAATTCCATTTTCACAAAAAAAAAGTGTTGGTGAACAAACTAGTATGAAGCCTATATATATGTTATTTTTTTTAACTGTGTCTCTCGAGTCCTCTCTTCGTCAAAAAACACTAGTCAACATCTTCGATAATAGCGAGGTGGTTCTTAGTCATTCTTTAAGAACTTTTGGTTCTACTCAGAAAGTGCTGCAAAACTATTGTATAAATCGCACTAATGGAGAATCCCACCAATAAATTTGAGTTTGCTGAATGTCACTAGATGTGGTGTCAGCAAATACAGAGGATAAACTTGATGAAGTTTTGGCGTCAATGGATCAGCTTTAATGATGCAGATCCCCGCACACAGATTGACAATACATACGGGCAAGATAGATTAACAAACCTGGTAGACCGACGAGCTTGGCCGGAGAGATGCTGTAGAAATTATCTATCTTGATTGATGATGTTTTGACGTAGTTTGTCGTGCCACGGTTGTGCGAGGTAGGGACTCATATTTATACCAGGGAGATGATGTAGAAATTCTCCAGCTTTCTTGCAAGAAGCAGGCTAAGCTCCACCCCTGTTAAAATGCTACGTAGGTAACATCAATCCTTGAATTCTTTGCGATTCCATATTCCTGGCTCCCATAACCGGGTTCTCGTTATGCCAAACTTGTGAGTTCAACTAAGGCGGATCCCTTTTGGAAGAAATCATCGGTACACACAAGTTTACGACACATTGCTATACTATATATCCGTATATAATGGATTATAGACAATAATCGATTCACGTCATCGGCGGGCGTTCAATTGTCACTACAACATTTAGTTTTTTTTTTCTTTTTCTTTTTGTGCACAGGAAAGACGAAGGCCTGCACCCACCCACGACAAGGTATTTTGGTTGCTCCATCCACTATTTTGTCATTTTCCTACCTCTCACTTCATGATTTGACTATTTACATAGTATCTTTTTTTTTGAGATTACTATTTACATAGTATCATGAGGCATGGATATGTACATTCTAACACATGGGCTATACCTGAGGTAAATAAGAAAAACAAGGCATACAGAAGACACAGCAAAATTCTTCAGCTTTCTTGCAAGCAACAGGCTACGTAGGTAAGATCACCTCTGCAAGCTAACGAAATCCCTGAACCTCGGCAATCCCTTATTCCTGGCTCCGGTAACCAAGGTTATCATTATGCCAAACGTGGGAGTTCAGCTAAGCCGATGTCTTTTACCAGTGGCTCAGTAAGAGCAAGATGCGCCTGCTCGTGGCTGCTCAAATTTTACTAACCAGCTGCTGCAATGTGCGGCAAGCAGGATTATTGAGTGCATTCTCTTATGCTGACCTTGCTAGAGATTTTATAATTTTCATTGCTAAAACTCCTAATAGGCATTGGCTTTGAATAAAGGCTGTTAAGGACTATTGGAGTTCTTCGCAAAAAAAAAAAGGACTATTGGAGTTGGCAGTAGCCTCTCTCTTGAGGTCAAGGTCGGATACTCTTAATTTCCCCGTTATCTAAAAAAGGAACTATTAGCCGTGTTGTTCTCATCTTTCGCACTGCCTTCTTACTGGGTTGTGTATATAAATCCTAGACGGATTGTGATGTTGGTGTTATACGTTGAGAAGACGATTTTTCTGCAGTGTCCAACAATTTGCAATCTGAGGGTAACCTGAATGTTCTAGAACATATATTGGGCAGCAAAGCGCGGGCTCTATTTGTTTCCAATCGAGTCCGGATCCCCTGTTCACGAAATTCAGCACGGTAAGAGACGGACTTCTGAGAGGTATATATAGAAAGAAAAGACAAAAAAAAAAAAAAACCTTGAAGCAGGCTTGGAGCTTCGTACCGCCACGATCAAACGACAAAGTTATGCTCCCAATAAATGCAGCCGGCCCTTGTTACTCGGAGCCGCCGTGTCATCTTCTTCTCGTCCCGATCGATCGCCTCGAAACCACGCAGCTGCATCCGACACGTATATCAGCAGCATGCAGGACTGCGTGGGCAAGTTCGTCGAGTTCAACATCGACTTCGCCGGAGCGGAGAGCCCGCTCGCCGTCTCCAGGGACGCGTCGTTCAACGGCGACGTGTGGACGATTAGCCTGTACCCCCGCGGCGCGCCGGGGACGACGGCGCCGGCTAGTGGCTCTCGGTCCACCCGGTGAACAAGAGCACTGCCAGGAGCTGCCGGGTGCTCTTCGAGGCGGTGGCGCTGGGCAGAGCGGCGCCGGGGGACGCCGCGGCGGCGGCGCCGACGCTGCACCGGACGTTCCGGCACGTGTTGGACTACCCCAGGGAGCCCGTGAGGTGGCCGCTGGCGAAGGTCTTCCCGACCGGCGAGCTCGCGGCGCACTGCGTCGTCTGCGGCTACGTCACCGTCGTGTGCAGCGTCGTGGTGCTCCGCCACAGCCCGATCCCGTGCCGCCGTCCAGCTTCGCCGACGACGTCCGCGGCCTGGAGCTCCGGAACAGGTACGGCGAGCCGGACGTGTCCTTCGTCGTCGACGGCAAGACCTTCGACGTGAACCGAAGCGTCCTCGCCGCTCGGTCCCCTGTCTTCAAGAAGGATCTGGAGCTCGCAGCTCGGTCCGCCGGCGCCGAAGCGACAGGTCTAGACCTCGCCGCTCAGTCCGGCGACGTCGTCGAAACGAAGCCAGCAGACGGCCCGAAGGAGGAGGACACCGGCATGCCGGTCACCACCGTACTAGTCGACGGTGAAGAGGCTAGGACAAAGCAGTACGTTGCTCCTCGGAAGAAGAAGATCACCAATACCATGGATGTTCCGCGCGAGCTGAATGCTTGGACGTTCGCCGCCATGCTTCTGTACATATACTGCGACCGGCTTCCCCGGGACAACGAGCCGGGGGCTCCGGTGACGACGGAGCGGCTCCGGGATCTCCTCGCGGCGGCGGGCCGGTACAGGCTGCGCCGGCTAAAGCTCATCTGCGCCAGGAAGCTGTGGGAGGACGTGTCGGTGGAGACGGTGTCGAGGACCTTGCACTACGCCGACAAGTACAACTGCAGAGAGCTCAAGAACGCCTGCATGAACTTCATAGCTGTCCAGGACAACTCGTACCGTGTCATGCTGACGGAGGAGTACTTTCAGCTTGGAGAGGAATCGCCCGCCATCATTAGCGAGCTCAAGAAAAGGGCCACGACAAAACATTTATAAATTAGCACACGTACGTTCTAGTGTAGTAGAAGTGTTTGATATTCACTCCCATATATAAGTTTATTTTTTTTTTCCTTTCACTAAAGGTGTGAGTGACAAGCAGCTATTCCGATCGATCAATTATCCATTGCCGAGAGTTTGCTGAGAGAGAGCGGAGCAGTTTTCTAGATACAATGTAGGAGAAGACAGTAGACTGCGTCATATACACACACTAGCCATCTACCCGTGCGTTGCTACGGATATTCTATTAAAAAAAATAGTTTTAAAACTAAAACATGCAATTGTTTCAACTTCATATGAATTACACTATGCATGATAAGTTATTTTATCAATGTGTGTAAAGACGGCATTACGCATTCCTCTTAACTGAATTTTCACTAACGATACTTTAGCCTTTCCATTAGGAAAATTAGTACTAATGTTTTCAGTTGTAGATACAGAATAGCAACTCCTAAGACCGGTGACCTGATTAGCCCAGCTAACAAGGACTTGTATCTATAAGCATCTCTTTTCATCCAAACTCATGTAAACACAGCTCCTGAAGCGGCAGCTGTTCCCGGAGAAGAAAAGTAAATAAACAACAAAAGAATGTCGCATTCAGCCATTCAGGCCTCATCCCGTGCCATCCTCTCTCGCTCTGTCTCTCTCTCTCAACGCTTGCTTCCCTGAGAAGCTTCACCTCTGTTCTAACTTCTCATGGTCACACCTAAAATCAGAAAGAAATTGCAAGAGGCAGCAGCTGGCGCAGGGAACTGCCGGCCACAGCGGTGACCAGCGCCGCGTGTGGGGATCTGGTCCGGTGGATTACGAAACTGCACGCGGGGCTCTCGGCCGCGGCTGCGAGCAGGGCCGCTCGCCACGTCGGCAAATGGCACGGGGCTCTCGGCCAAGGCGATGAGCAGGGCGTCTCGCCGCGACGGTTAAGGCGCGCCGCGCGGGGCTCCTGGCCACGGCGGCATACGGACGGCGCGGAGCGAACGGTACGTCGTGGAAGCCCGAGAGGCCGTCCACGCGCGTTCCCCTCCCCTCTCCACAAGTTCTTGCACGAGGAGCAGTACTGACGAGTGACGGGGAAGAACTGCGAGCCATCCGCCCGGGAAGGAAGCCGCAGTCGCCTGGGTTTCTTATTCCGGGCTGGGCGAACGCGAGGACTCTGCCGCGGCGGCGATGCGGCAAGAGGAGCGGGGGCGGCGGTGGCAGGTGCTGGTGGAGGCGGGGAGCGACTTTTTTTTTCTCTCTTCGGTTGATGCGGTCGAATGCGTGGTGGCGGTCTGGCGGAGGCGGCATGGTGAGCTGCGGGGCCCATTTGTCGGCGCCGCAAGGGAGATCACAGACCGGAGGGCACACATCCGTTGGATGGAAATCGGAGGGCCCAAATTGCTAGATGGCAGAAACACAATCATCACCAACTGGCTCTTTTAAAAGAAGTAAAGAATACGTGCGTGTACGCACGTCAACTTAGCGTGCTCATTATGTTGTATTATTTTTTGGCCCTCTTTATTTTTGACGGAATTTTGGCTCACTTTAATAGAGTAACCTCTTAAGTATGTTGAGTAAGAGTAACATTTAACAGGTTAATTTTCAATTGATCTTTCTTTCAATCACAGTTTTCTAGTGCAGAAGAATTAATTCAGCTAAGCTCCAGCTTTTCATTGGGGTCAAACACGGTGGATAATCCACGAAACCTACAGGTAATTACTGTTCAACAATGCTGCTAACCCCATCGCATAAGGATACGATACCAGCGGCCGCCCTTGCTTATGCTGGGCTCTTGACTTGTTAGTGTATGCACATCGCTTGCTTTATATCACTACCTTGTTTAGGTTTCTTAGCCATTAGAATGACTTGCTTTTAAATGAGTCGCACTAGGATTGGTCCTTATGTGTTTTTAAATGACACCCGACTCACCCACTCTCGGTGTCCGGATCATTTGAAGTCGTACCAGGGCCTTGTGCTTATAATAGTACTTAATCACCTTTGAAACAGGATGCGGGGAGTAAATAGACCACCGACCTTCGATAGGACCGACTATGCCTATTGAAAGCTCGCGTGCAAGATTACCTCGAAGCTATCGATCCCATGGTTTGGAAGGTAACAGAGGAAGACTGTCGGCGTTTAGTAACCGGCCGACGAGTAAATTTGTACGCGCTCGACGGCGATCAGGTGATTTGGGTGTGACACGATGATTATACTGGTTCAGGCACGGAAAGCCCTACGTCCAGTTAGTGGTTTTTGCTCGCGTTGCTCATAGTAGGGGTTACAAGTGGTGATCGAGAGAGGAATTCGCTCCCAAGTCTCTGTCTCGGTGTTGTGTGTGTTTTTCTTGTGTGTGAAGAGAACTCTCAGTCAGTTCGAAAGCCTCTCTAGAGTCTCGTCCCGCAAGAGTGTCTCCCCCCTCCTGGGCCCAATCCTTCCTTTTATATGATAAGGGAGGACGGTTACAGATAGAGGAAAGGAGAATAAAAAAGAGAAGAGAAAATCGAGCGAAGGGGTGGTGGAGAAGGAGTCGGGCCATCCTCGCTTGTTCCGGTGTCTTCCGCCGCAATCCCCGCGCCAAGTCGTGTGACGATGTCATCCGCGTCTTGTCCGGGCGCTGTGGTGCGCCCATTCCCTGATCTGCACTGTTAATCGCTGTTGGTACGCTGCCGATCTCTGTGGAGTTAGGCGACGGTCATTCCAAGCACTGTTGCAACTGTACAACGTACTTGGTGCGTGAATCCGCCGTTCCATGCCTGACCTGGATGCGACACCCCACTCCATCGCACGTCAGGTACAACATACTTTCGCACCGCCCAGGAGTGGGTTGGGAGCGTTATCTTATCCGAATCGGCCGGCCGTACACCTGAGTTTGACCAAAGCGTCTACACCGTTCCCGAACTCGCCTCCCAGCGGTAGTGGTCGGGTTTGCTTCGGGTCGAGGCCCTCCGCCGATCCCGACCACTGCCGGAGCCTACGGGCGGCGGACGACGGCTGGCTGGCGTTGGGTCGGAGAAGTCGCTCGACTCCGCGGCGCCCGACTCCGGTCGCGGGGAGTCGGGTTCGTTGCCATGCCCGAGCTAGACTCTGTTGACGCGGGTGCGGTCGCAATCCTAGGTGAAAACCGCGTCCAGGCGGCCATGTTCGTCTGGGCTCTTCGCGGGCCGTGAGGAACAGAGGTCATGTGGGCTAAAGGCCGTAGTGGCGCCTTACGCCCAACTGGACTACCGCACGGGCCCAGCTTTCCGTCACTCATCTGAGTTTGTGGCCGTTGGGTTTTTGCCGGTTTTCATGTTACGTATGAATACCGTATAGGGTACCTAGAAAATGGGTTCCCGACAGTAGCCCCCGAGTCCTGGCGAGAGCGCCGTGCTGTCGCCGGGACTGGTTTGGCTGCCTGACGTGACCTTTGCTTCGCCGGTGGGTGCGCGCGAGCGCACCCGCCGGGTGTAGCCCCCGAGGCTGGGAGCTAGTAGGATTCTAGCTTCCAGGCTTTTCTCTGGCCTTCCCAGAGTGACGTTGCTGCGCGCTGTGTCGTCTGTTCGTGGCCACGAAGACCGAGCCCCGGGCGTCCTCTTGTGTCCGAGGGGGGAGTGCGTTTGTTCCGCGGGCAATCTGGTGCCCGATGGACTTCTCCCCGTTTTCTGACCCGAGGGCGCGGCCGCCGAAGCCTGCGGCCCACGGGCCGACTGTGGGTGGATTCCACCCTTCCTTTCCTTGTCGTGGTGCGTCGCTGGCATTGATGTGGCAGAGTGGGGCCCTTTGGCTTCCGCAGCCGTCCTTCTGTGCACCTGGTTCACGCTAGACCGCGTGGTGCGCCTATAAATAGGCCCGCATCTCTGGCTTGGTTTCTTCAACTCACCATGTCTAAGTACCAGAGAACTTGTTCGCGCAAGGGGGCCTCGAAGGGGGGAGGAGGAGGAGAAGTCGTCGCTCCTTCTTCCCAAGCTTCGCGCCTTTTGCCTCCTCCGTCTCCCAGCCCCTGCCAAGATCTAGCCCCGGTGGTCGAAGCAATTCCGCTCGCGGTGGTGCTTCCAGATCCGGTAGCCGGAAGCACAATGCCCGAGTCGGGAATGCCCGAGGTCATCATCCTTTCCTCTGACGAGGAGGGAGACGACGACCCGAGCCCGTCGACCCGGGCCGGCCGCCGTCGTTCGGTCGGTGCTTGCCGGCGCCGTCGCAGGCTCTCGTCCTGCTTTGGCGTTGCTCACCGGACCCGGAGTCATTCCCGCGAGGATTAGACGGGCTCTCGTCAGCCCTTGGCGTCCCAGGAGTCGCTCCTGCGAGGATTACGTGGCCTTGGTTTGAGCACCGCCACCCTCGAGGTCGAGTCTTGGCGCCGATATGCTGGTGCCATTCGCCCCAGGATTCCGTGCAGAGAGTGGAGCCAGCACCGGTCTTCGCGCCGATGATGCTGGTGCCATTCACTCCTAGGAATTTTCGCTGCGAGTAGGTCTAGCATTGGCTTTTAGGCCTTTTATTAGGCCGTTTGTGGCCAATCCGTGGATTCATGGGATTAATGTAATCTTCTTTCTTGTTATCGGTCTTTCGATTGACTTTGTACGAAGAAAAACCATGAAATAAAGTGGATTATTTCGCTTGACCTACTTTGATTTGTGTTGCGACCACGCCGTTGGTCTCTTTGTGTGAATGCATGCCTCCGAGCCCCCGATCGTTTCGAGGGTCCGGCCGGAGACCGTTCCGACTTTGTTCGTTTCTCCTTCCGCATCCTGTCGGGAGGATGGAGGATCGGGGCCGTCCGCACCATTCCTCGATGGTTCGATGGGCGGTGCCGGTTGAGTTGCCAACGGGTTTGTTCGAGTGGCGCCTCGGTTTGCCCTTAGCGGGGACCCGATTGAGACCAGCGGGGGTCGGTGCCATATGATCCGGGAGATTGTCCCATTTAGTTTCCGAGTCCGTTCGACCGGTCTCGGCGGCTCGCTGCCAGCTCTCGATGAGCAAACCATGGGCTTTTTTCGTCCTCGGACTCGGACGTATTCGACAGGAGCCCACATGCTTCGCGCATATGGGTACGGGCTGCTGGTACCCCCCCCCTTTGAGTACCCCTTACTCTTGTTTGGCCCAGAGCGGCCGTCGAACCCTACGATGGGCCGGCCTCCGAACTCTTGGGACGGGAATGGGCCGTCGGAGCGTGTACAGCTCCTAGCCACTTTACCTGGGGGCCCAAACTGGCTTCCCT
This sequence comes from Eragrostis nindensis, assembly GCA_012490785.1. Lineage (NCBI taxonomy): Eukaryota > Viridiplantae > Streptophyta > Magnoliopsida > Poales > Poaceae > Eragrostis > Eragrostis nindensis. The sequence goes on along the minus strand of JAAXCT010000053.1, from coordinate 795,968 downwards.
ACCAGTTGGGCCCATGGGGCGTCGAACGCGAGGCGTCGCGTTGCCTCTCGCTGGCGCGGATCTAGAGGCGCGGCGTTCGGATGGGACGCGGCGCAGAGGCGTGCGTTTCTCCACCTGCATGTGTTAGAGCGGAGGAAACGAAGTGACGCGAGATTTAAGGCGGGAAACGGCACCGCGCCGGTTCGGCGCGTATAAATAGGACATACCTATCCGGGGAGTCTTCTCGCACACACCATTGCTCGTTACTGTCGCTCTTCCTCTCCCCTTGCGATCGCTTCCGATTTCCCTCGCTCCTCGCCGCTTCTCGCCCCAATCGCCACCATTTGGCGCCCAATTCGCCACCACCGTCGGTCGATCCGACCCCGGCGTCAGCAGCGCTCCCTTATCCCGCTGAATCTGATGGCGGAGGGGGGAGTCGAGTGGCCGGAGTCGGTGGTGACGCCGGAAATGCTGCGCGGGTTGGTGGCGAAAGGCCTCCTTCGCCCGCTGTCCGACGCGGTGGAGTGGATGGCGCCATCTGAGCGGTCGCCTTCTCCGCCGGACGGCTACGTCGTCTCGTTCTTCCACTTCCACTCCCGCGGATTCGGGATGCCGGCGCACCCCTTCTTCCGCGGGCTTCTGAACTACTACGGGATTGAGCTTCAGCACCTCAACCCCAACTCGATCGGCCACGTCGCCGGCTTCATCACGCTGTGCAAGGCCTACCTCGGCATCCTCCCCAACTTCGATTTGTGGAAGTTCTTCTTTCGGCCGGCGTTGCACACCGAGCGCGGGCGAGTCCCGCTCATGGGCTCCGCGAGCCTGCGTCTCCGCATGGAGAGGGCGCAACTCTACATCACGTGGGTGCACACCTCCTCCAACTCGGGATGGCACAACCGGTGGTTCTACTTGAAGAACGAGAGCACCGGTGAGCTACCCAAGTTCACCAACACCCGGCTGTCTGGGACCCCTGACCGCTGGCACTGGGGTCTCGGAGACAAGGAGACCGCGGCGATCCAACGCCTCATCAGAGCCGTGGCGGTGCTGCGTGACCGAGGAGTGTCGATGGTCGGCATCACCGGCCACTTCCACTGCATCCGCGTGCTGCCGCTGATGCGCCGAGCGCTCCCCATGTGGGAGATGACGCTGAACGCCGAGCTCCGGGGGACGGCGATGGCTATCGGTGAGCCGTTGAGCCACCGCGAGATCGGGGCTCGGCTGTCAGAGGCGGCCGGCAAGTCCGCCCTGCACTTCCGCGACAACGAGTTCGAGTGGCCCGTCGCGGGCCACCCCGCTGCGCTGCCGCACCCCGACGCGATTCGCTTCGTAAGCTTTCTTCCCCACACCTTCTTGGCTGAGTAGTTCTGTTTGTTTGAGCCTAATGAACGCCGTGTCCTTAATCCTCCCTTTGGGTGCAGCCGGAGTTGGCCGTTCGCCGTTCGACGGCTCCCGTACCCGAGGACGCCCAACGGCGAGCGGTGAACCGCGCCCACGGCGAGAGGACGAAGCGGCGAAAGGACCGCCGCAAGGCCCGGAAGGACGCCTATGAGACGCGGAGGCAAGAACGGGCGCGCCGTCGCCGGCGCGGCGAAGCGGTCGACACCGAGTCCGAGTTCGACGCGGACTCGGCACTCGACCACAGCAGCGGAGGTGCAAGCGACAGCGGTCACCAGGACGACGCGTGGATCGACGCCGTCATCCCCGACGACGACGACGCGCGGCCGGCTCCGACGGGCGATGCCGCCGGCGAGGGCCAGATGCCGCCATCAGGTAGTCCCGGCGGCGCGGACACGGTCGCGACCCCGCCGGCGCCCTCCGACCGGGACCTCACCCTCAGCCTCTTCGACCGTCTCCGAGACCGGCAAGAGGGCGGCCCGCTTGGATGTCACTCCGGGTGCGAACCCGCCTGCGGGGTCCAGCGAGTCGTGTCCGACCCCGGGCGAGGGGGCACAGGGTGGCGAAGAGTCCATCCCCGACGCAGCACCGCTGATGGTCGCCGGACAGGACTCGGGGTCCCCGTCGGCGTGGACCATGCGGAAGCGCAAGCGGTCCGTCGTGTAAGTTTGCTCCACTTGTGATTTTGTTAGTTTTCGCCCCTCTCGTTTTGTTTTTTAATCGGCGATGCGCCTCCTTTCAGCCCCGTCCCGAAATGGGACGGGCCCCAGCTCGCCCCACGCAAGGTCCTGCGGCTCGCCGCCGAGCGGAATCGGAGCCAAGAGGATCCCGCTCCGAGGCCGGAGGATGCCGCGCGAGGGCAGCCGGATGTCCTCGCGGCATCGGATGGCGCAGGACGTGACGCGACGGCGCAGCAGGGCTCCGCGCACACTTCGAGCGCAGCCCCCGACTCCAGGGGTCGAGCCGCCAGGTCCCGGCAAGTGGCCACCCCGCCGCCTGTGCAAGGCGTCACCGGCGACGAGGGTCGGGTCATCGGGCCTCGACCGGAGTCGGGCCCGTCGTCGTCGTCGAGGGCCGGTGGCGCTGGCGGCGCCACGGAGACTCGTCGAGGAGCCGTCCCGCAGCCGAGGGGCGCGGCCGGCGACCCGGTTTGGGACGCAGCCGCCGCAGGGGTAGCCGCCGGAGGAGCAGCCGGTAGAGGAGCAGCCGGTGGTGGAGTTACAAGGCTCCAATACCTGGCACAGTCCGGCTGGGGGCCGGACGTGTTGGTGAACACGCCGGAGGGTCCGGTCCCGCTGTCCGACTCGTTGGACTCGAAGTCCTGGCTGTTCATGACCGATGAGCTCTCCAGCACCTACAGCCGGCTGGAGGTGATCCGGGCGGAGGCCGACGCCGCGATGAAGCAGATGATGAATGCACGGGTCCCCCTCGAGGTGAGTGGTGATATCTGTTTCCCTGGTTCTGCCTGTCATTCGAGCTTTTTCGTATCTACCTCCTCGTCTCACGGCCACTTTTGTCGTTCGCAGGCTTGCCTTGCGAACAGCAAGTTGAAGTCGAACTTCGTCCGGCACCTGCTGACGGAGTATACCGCCCGGGGTGCCGAGCTGGCGGAGGCGCGGCGCATCTCCGACCCCATTCGCCGCCGCGCTGAGACCGCCGAGGCCGCGACGAAGGCAGCGGAGGAGGCGGAGAAGCGGGCCACGGACGCGGAGTCGGTGCTGTGCTCCATGGTCGAGCGTGCCGAGGCGGCGGAAAAGCTGGTGAAGGCTCAGGCGGAGGAGCTGAAGACGGAGCATAATCTCCGCACTGCCGCCGAGACAGCGCTGGGCCAAGAGAGGGAGCTCAAGCTTGCCGCCCAGTCATCGCTGACCAACGTGACCACCGAGCTCCAGAAGGCGCAGCAAGAGCTAAAGGGTAAGTCGATTTACCCGTTCTTTGCTTGTCTTGCCACTCCAGCTTTTGTCCTCTTTCGATCGAGTGACTGATTTTGCTGTTTTGGTCAGACGCAAAGGAGCACCAGGAGTAGTCGCAGAAGGCGCTGGCGGACCTCGACCTGCTGCGCCAGGTCATGGAGCTCGCGTGCAACGAGGTCGGAGTGCCGCGCCCGCCTGACGCCACATCGTTGATCCCGCAGGTGACGGCGCTCTCCACCTACTTCCGCATGCAGGAAGAGGAAAGCTCCGGGCCGGGGTCCAGCTCGCCTTCGCCGTGGCGAGGAGCCACTACGGGGAAAACTTCCGGATGGACATACTGGCGGGAGGCTACGAGCCTTCCTGTAGCGAAGCTGACCTGGAGCAGATCGAGGAAGAGGTGGTTCCCTTCGCGCGCCAGCTCGCCGACGACAACCTGGACATGATTCCTTCGCGCCGAGGCGAAGGCAGAGATTAGACGGTTAGGCGTTGGTCGTTGGAGTCGGGCCCTGTGTGGGCCTTATTTTGTAAACAAATTCGCGGGAGTGCACGCCCGTTTGTTTATATTTGTTTTCGTTTCGCTTTTCGCAAATTTTTGTTTGTTTTGCTCTTTTCGTGTGACGATTCGTTTCGAGCACCCAGAGTCCTAAAAAATCGACCTGATTCCGACCAGCAGCTCGGGCCGTCCCTATCCACTGGGGGCGTCGGGTGCGCAGGCGTGAACTGGCCGATCCTCGAGTCGACATCCAGAATTCGAGGTTTTCGTGGCGACTCGTCACACTTCGAGCTTTAGGACGCCAATTTTGCGTTCGCGGGGTCTCGCTCTTGATCGAATTGCGTTGTTTCTCTTAGGAGCATCGTCCCTCGCGTATACAAAACTGACGCGGCGCAAAGCCGCACCCGTCGGGTGGAGCCCCGCGTGGAGCACACCCGAACGGCTGCCCAAAAGGTGTAAGAAGAAAAACTCGAGTTCGTTCGATGATTACGACATGGAAGAAATCAACAAACGAATTTACAGAGCTAAGGGTAAAAACGACGTAGCTGCTCGATGTTCCAGGCGTTGGCGATGAGTTGGCCTTCTGAGTCCATGAGCTTGTACGTTCCGGGACGCAGCACCTCAGCGATGACGAATGGCCCCTCCCATGGCGGTGATAACTTGTGTCGATCCTTGTTGCTCTGCACCAGTCGGAGGACCAGGTCCCCCTCCTTGAATGCGCGGCCGCGGACTCGCCGTCCGTGATAGCGGCGCATAGCTTGTTGGTACTTGGCGGACCTCATCAGGGCAACCTCCCGGTCTTCATCGATTTGGTCGAGGGCGTCCTCGAGAAATCTTTTGTTGGCCTCCTCGTTGAAGGCGCGAACCCGGGGAGCGCCGTACTCGATGTCAGTCGGGAGCACCGCTTCCGCTCCGTAGAGCATGAAGAACGGCGTCGACCCCATCGCTCGACTTGGCGTGGTGCGCAAGCTCCACAGTACAGCAGGTAACTCTTGCACCCATCGCCCGGCATGGACTTTTAATTTGTTGAAAATCCTCGGTTTGAGTCCTTGCAGAATCATACCATTTGCCCGCTCGACCTGGCCGTTGGCCTGCGGATGCGCAACCGCCGACCAGTCGACTCGGATGTTGTAGTCGTCGCAGAATTCGAGGAACTCGTTGCCGGTGAACTGCGTTCCGTTGTCGGTGATGATGGAGTTCGGCACCCCGAAGCGGTGGATGATGTCGGTGAAGAATCGGACAGCTTCCGCTAATGTAATCTTCACAAGGGGTCGTGCCTCGATCCACTTGGAGAATTTGTCGACGGCGACCAGCAAGTGCGTGTAGCCCCCGGGCGCCTTCTTCAGGGGCCCGACCAAGTCCAATCCCCACACGGCGAAGGGCCAAGTGATGGGTATGGTTTGAAGGGCTTGCGCTGGCATGTGAGTCCTCCGTGCGTAGTATTGGCACCCTTCGCAGGCACGCACCACCTTAGTGGCATCGGACACAGCCGTCGGCCAGTAGAAACCATGCCGGAATGCCTTTCCGACTAGGCTCCTCGGGGCCGCATGGTGGCCGCACTCGCCGGCATGGATATCGGACAGCAGCTCTTTTCCCCATTCGATGGGGATGCAGCGCTGAAGCACTCCCGAGTGGCTCTTTTTATAGAGCTCGCCGCCGATTACAACGAATGACTTGGCTCGACGCGCGAGGCGCCTTGCTTCCGTCTGGTCGGCGGGGAGTTGTTCGCGGAGTTGGCAGTCGAGGAGAGGAGTCCTCCAGTCGGACACCGAGTCGGGCACAGCCCCCGAGCCCCCGACCGCTTCGCCAGCAGCAGGGCCCGAGTCCCCGCCCGCCTCGTTAGCGGTCGGGAGGGCAAACATGGCTCGGCCCGAGTCATCTCCGAGAGGAGGGCACGCACCTTCGGTTGGCGGGAGATCGGCGCCGCTTGGTTGGGCTGCTGAGGCGTCCGCCGTTGGCGTGGCATGCACCTCCCGTACGGACGGCTTGTGCTGATCGTGGGAGAAGACACCGACAGGGACCGGGTCCCGGTTGGCGGCCATCTTCGCGAGGCCGTCTGCCTCCTCGTTGTAGCGACGAAGTACGTGACTGACTTGGAAACCTTCGAACTTCTCTTCTAGTCACCGCACTTCGGCGCAGTACGCGATCATCTTCGGGTTCGAGCAATTCGATTCGCTCGTCACCTGATCGGCAATAAGCTGGGAATCGCCGAAGACCTCCAGCCTTTTGACGCCGAGCTCCACCGCCGCCTTCATCCCGTTAACGAGTGCTTCATACTCCGCCACGTTGTGGGATGCGGGGAAATTAAGTCGGACTGCGTAGCGCAGTCGGGATCCGAGTGGTGAGACGAGCACAAAACCACTTCCTGCGCCTCTTTTTGTCAGCGAGCCGTCGAAATACATACTCCAACACTCTTGCTCGACAGGCGCGGGTGGCAGCTGGATCTCGGTCCACTCGGCAGCAAAATCCGCGAGCACCTGCGACTTGATCGCAGTGCGCGGGGCGAACTCGAGCTCCTGTCCCATGAGCTCAAGGGCCCACTTTGCGGCCTTGCTGGTGGCCTCTTTGCTCCTCAATGCCTCGCCGAGAGGGTAAGAGGTGACCACAGTAATCGGATGCGCGTCAAAGTAATGACGGAGCTTCCGTTTTGTGATGACGACCGCGTACAGCAGCTTCTGCAGCTGAGTCCAGCGGGTCTTGGTGTCGGATAAGACCTCGCTGACAAAGTACACCGGTCGTTGGACTTTCAGAGCATGTCCGGGCTCGCTCCTCTCCACCACCAGCGCCGAGCTGACCACCTGAGTGGTTGCGGCGATTTACAACAGGAGAGGCTCGCGCTCCGCAGGGGCTGTCAAGACGGGTGCGTTCGATAGCACCGTCTTAAGCCGATCGAGCGCGGCTTGTGCCTCGGGGCTCCAAACGAAGTGTTCCGACTTCTTGAGTTGTCGGTACAGGGGAAGGCCCCTCTCTCCGAGTCGGGAGATGAACCGACTGAGAGCCGCGAGGCACCCCATGACACGTTGTACACCTTTTAGGTTCTGAATGGGGCCCATCTTAGCGGTGGCCTCAATCTTCTCGGGATTGGCTTCGATGCCCCGCTCCGAGACGCAAAACCCAAGCAGCATACCTTTGGGAACTCCGAAGACACACTTCTCCGGGTTAAGTTTTATGCCGCACGCCCTCAGCTTTTGGAAAGCTTGGTAGAGGTCGGCGACAAGGTCGTCGGTCTTTCTGGACTTCACCACGATGTCGTCCACGTACGCTTCGACGATCCGACCGATGAGATCTCCGAAACATTTGATCATGCACCGCTGGAACGTTGCCCCGGCGTTTTTCAACCCAAATGGCATCGTTACGTAGCAATATACGCCAAACGGGGTGATGAACGCAGTCGCGAGCTGGTCGGACTCCTTCAATGGGACCTGATGGTAACCAGAGTACGCATCGAGAAAGCAAAGGGTTTCGCACCCAGCGGTCGAATCTACGATTTGATCAATACGCGGCAAAGGAAACGGATCCTTTGGGCACGCTTTATTGAGATTCGTATAGTCAACACACATCCGCCACTTTCCATTCTTCTTTTTCACAAGTACAGGATTGGATAACCACTCGGGGTGGTACACCTCTTTGATAAACCCAGCAGCTAAGAGTTTCGATAACTCCTCACCGATGGCCTTGTGCTTCTCCCTGTCGTAGCGGCACATGTGTTGTCTCACCGGGCGAGAGCCCGGCTTGATACACAGGGAGTGCTCGGCGATGTTCCTCGGGATGCCCGGCATGTCGGAGGGCTTCCACGCGAATATGTCCTGGTTGGCTCGGAGGAAGTCGACGAGCGCGCTTTCCTATTTGTCGGAAAGCGCGGTGCCGTTGCGCACGGTCTTGCCGTCGGGGTCGGCCGGGTTGAGCAGGATCTCCTTGATGTCCTTGGCCGGGTCGAACAACCCGGTCTTGCTCTTGCAGTCGGGCGCGGCCTCGCCCACCGTCGCAGCGGCAGCTGGGAGCTCGTCCTTGTGCAGGAGTGCTTCCGCGACCTCGCAGGCCTCGCAGTCGCACTCGTAGGCGCGCTGGATGGACGTGCTCACCGTGATGACCCCCTCGGGTCCCGGCATCTTGAGCTTGAGGTAGGTGTAGTTGAGGACGGCCATGAACTTCGCGTAACACGGCCGCCCGAGTACAGCGTGGTACGCCCCGGGGAAGTCTACCACCTCGAAAGTCAGCGTCTCGGTGCGGTAGTTGGCGGCGGTGCCAAAGGTCACGGGCAGATCGATCTGCCCGAGTGGCACCACATGCTTGCCGGGGACGATCCCATGAAACGGTGCCCGAGTCGGTCGGACACGGTCCCGGCTGATTCCCATGGCGTCGAGAGTCTCTCCGTAAAGGATGTTGAGGCCGCTGCCTCCGTCCATGAGGACCTTGGAGAGCCGCTTCTTGCCGATAATGGGGTCGACAACAAGCGGATAGCGCCCCGGCCGGGGCACGTGCTCCGGGTGGTCGGAGCGGTCGAACGTGACCGCGGAGTCGGACCACTTCAGGAAAGTGGGGACGGCCGGCTCCGCGGCGTAGACCTCGCGGCGGATGAGCTTCTGTTGCCTTCGCGGCGCGCAGGCATCCGGTCCCCCGAAGATCATGAGACAACCTTCAGGATGGGGGAAGGCATCGTCATCCCCACCCTTGTCGTCGTCCCCGCCCTTGGGCCGCGGGTCGTCGCGTTCCGCCTTCTTGGAGCTGCTGGTGAGGAACCTGCGAAGCAGTCCACAGTCCTTGAGGGCATGCCTGACGGGGTATGCGTGGTTGGTGCAGGGCTCCTCGAGCTTCTTCTCGAAGAAGTTGGACGCGCCCTCCGCAGGCGCGCGCTTCGGCTTGCGCTCCGCCGCGGCGACAAGAGACGCCACCTGTCGCGCGACGTTGCCCTTCTTCTTCTTCTTCTTCTTGGGCTGGCTGGAGGGGCCGGCCCCTCCCGTCGACTCCTCCCTCTTGGCCTTGGCCTTGAGCTTGGCCGGAGTCTTGGTGAAGATCGCCCCCACTGCGTCCTCACCGGACGCGAAGTTGGTGGCGATGTCGAGGAGGTCCTTGGTGGTGCGGGGACTGCTGCGCCCAGCTCGTGCACCAGCGTCTTGTTGGTCGTCCCGGAGAGAAACGCGCTGACGACGTCGGCATCGGCGATGTTGGGCAGTGCGTTGCACTGCTTCGAGAACCGCCGGATGTAGTCGCGCAAGGTCTCGTCGGGTTGCTGGCGGCAGTTGCGGAGGTCCCACGGGTTCCCGGGGCGTTCGTACGTCCCCTAGAAGTTGCCGATGAAGACGTCCTGAAGATCCTCCCAGCTCTGGATGATCCTCTCCGGGAGGTGCTCAAGCCACGCCCGCGTCGGGTCGGCGAGGTAGAGCGGGAGGTTGCGGATGATGAACTCATCACTGTCGGCACCACCGGCCAGACAGGAGAGTCGGTAGTCCCCTAACCAAATAGCCGGGTCGGAGTCACCCGTGTACTTGGTTATGTTGGTGGGCGCGCGGTACCGCTGCGGGAACGGCGCGCACCGGATGTGACTTCATAGAAGATGACGATGATTTGGTTTTCGGTTCTACTTTCCAAGTCTGCTTATGGCTATGGGCCATGTTTTCCTCTGTCTGCTTCACCATTAGTCGACTAGATAGACTTGGACGATTCTGAATCATTGTCGTACTACCACCAAAGGTTCTGTATTAGGTATTATTCCTATTTATCTATTTAAGGTATGCTTGTGATTATCATATATGCGATTCTTGTGCATATCAGCTACTGATCCATAAACTGATATATGATGCACAACAGACTCCAGAAATGGGGTCTGACATAAATGTGGATGGTTCATTTCATAGGCAATCTGAGGATGGTGTCAGTTAAATTACAAAATATTTAAGATCCATAGCAAGCTGAACTGATGGCTGTCAATAATGCTCTTAAAATTGTTGCGGAGCCTAGAATGTTTTGGAAACAGACTGTCAAAAACTGAAGAACTCCCTTCTCAAAGAGGAAATTGACAATGGAATGTCTACAGTAGTGGTCGGAGAGGCGAGATAATTTTGATGTGTATCATATAATGTTTTATCCAATGAGTCTGTAATTAGATTGCGCACCAATTAGCTCAATTTTGTGCCTCTCTGTCCGCAGTCATCCGAAAGCTGTTGTGTTTTGGCTAAGGACATTTCAGAGTTTGTGTTTTTTTGTAACCAGCGGAGTGTGCTGGAATTCTTGTTTAATTGAAGTATCCAATGGCGGCATGGCCAATGGCTGCAGGATTGGGCCTTTTCGCAGCAAACTCAAGGGTCCTGTTCGTCTGCTAGAATGAAGAATGTGCTGCGGCTGCAGCTGCCTGCTTGACTAGCGGCAGCCAGCAGCCAGCGCGGCAGCACAGCAGCCGAACACACCCATGGTACCTCAAGCGCCCCATCCCCGGAGCTACATGCAGATCTGCAGATCGTGGGCCTAACTCTCACACCTCGCCTTGCATATCACCGATTCACCGAACATGGTCCCACGTCGAGCTAATTAACAGAAACAGCAAGTGGACTAGGCCTCGCCGTGAAGACTAAAAATCTACGTGACTTGGAAAGATAAACATGCAGAATATTTTATATTGACGTAACACCGTTAGTGTAATGAATTTTTATGATGAACAAAGTACTATGGATGCAAATAAGGTTCTCCGGTCCCTTCCTCGATTGTTTTGTTGTGTCTCGATCCGGCCACAGTGAAGGACTAATGAGATGTGACATTCCTCTCTTCCTACCGATGGAGATGTGGTTGATTCTTATTAATATATAACTAGATCCGTCATGATAGTAAGTTCTAATATTGTGGATCTCGCGGCTTCAATAATATTTGGCATATCTCATCGGCGGATGGAGATGACATGGTTTCAATTTGGTTCCTTCTCTTAGGAGCGTCAATCGATAATAGTGATGTCGAAGATGAGTAAGACTTATAGACGGGTTTTTTTTTTGGGTGTGTATGTTTTATTCGTGTTTCAGAGTTTTGATGTAAAGGGTCAACCTTTTCATTCGGGAAAGAAGTTACTATATAGATTTTTTTTTTTTGAGATTACACAGTACACTCAGACACTCACAACGCACGCACACTCACCCCTATGAACACACGTACGCAAACCCTACCCCTATGAGCATCTTCGAAGACTGAGCCGGCAAATCTAGAGATACGAAGTCACCACTGGCGCCTCGCTGTCGACGGGAGCGTCGCCTACCACTGAAAGCACAAATGCCGTTAAATCCTTGAAAATTCGCTCCCACGGGGAGTCGAACCCAGGACCTGAAAGGTGTTATTCAGATGCCTTAACCACTAGGTCAAGACCCCTTTCACAGTTACTATATAGATGCAAATGATACTCCTATATTATACCGTCAGTAGGGCCTTTTTTTTTTAAGCGGGTCAACGAAATCTCAAAGACCGGGCTGGCCCTGGACGTAGAAAACAGCGAGGGAGGGATCGATATTGCGCCAAACTTTCGTGGGCCCCCCATTTTATTCATCAGACACCCCGGAGCTACGTGCAGATCCCACGTCGAGCTAATTAACAGAAGGACATAAATGGACTCGGCCTCTCGCCGTGAAGACTGAAAATCTACGTGACTTGGAAACATAAACATGCAGAAATACTTGTGCAATATCAAACAAGCCGTGTGGTTAATTAGCTAGCCCTAGCTAGCTCAATAAAAGCGAATTAATGAAGTCGAGCAGGCAGGCTAGGTATGCTTGATTGAATAAATTGCCTTGAAGATGCCGACGAGCACGCTGGCAATCGATAGAACAGCAACGATGAGCTTGAAGTTGTTGTAGACGAACTTGTGGACAGCGATGGTGAGCGGCCTCTGGCTCATGTACTTGTCGATCCCTCTGACGACGGTGAAGTAGTTGAAGCCGAGGCGAAGGTGTTTGGCATGGCACTTGAAGAAGGCCAGCATCTCCGTGTTGCTGAAATGGCCGCACAACACGCCCCTCCCCCGGAGCTGCTGCACATCCTCCTCCCGGTCCATGAGCATGGCCAGCACTGACAGGTACGAGCACACGACGTAGCCGTCGGAGTCGACGTTGGAGGCAGCGGTCGCCTGGGCGACCTCCAGTGCGGCCAGGTTGACGAGGAGGCAGGCAACGGCGTCGTTGAGGAACAAAGGGGATAGGGAGAGCCGGCCGAAGAAGAGTGGCTTCTTCTTGACTTGCATGTCCGCAAACCAGGTGGCCGTGCTGGGAGTAATCTTGATGCCTATTTGTGCCAGGTACACAGCGCCGCTGGATACCGGCAGCGAGGTGTCTGGAGCAAAATGGCCCTCTCTCCTTTCGGGGGGCATGCGGTCTATCATGATGGACCTGAGGAGGCTGAGGAGGTGCGGCGGCTTGGGGTCTCCGCCGTTCGTCGTCTTCTCTTCATCAGTGCACTTCATCATTCTCTTCGCTTGCGTGGTACTTGCTGTTGGTGGTGCATTGCAAAAAAATCTCTTGAGCCACCACTTGCTGTTGCTCTCCTTTTCCTTTTGATTGGAGAAGTACACTTGCGCCACGTAACCCATCCATCCTCTTGCTAATTCCTCGGCCATGTCGTCGGATCTCATAAATCTCGAAAGGGCTTCAAGCACCAGCCATGGGATCTGGTTCTCGAGCAGCAAGAGATCCTTCATGAGAGTAGGCCCAGACGAGAGCATGAGACCCACCAACGGTGGCTCACCACTCTTGGCCATGAACTGAAGCAGGAAGCAGCCGTCCAGGAACATCATGGCCGCGAAGTGGGCGTCGCTCATTGTGATCAGGCATTCCACCACAAGAGATTTGTCATTGGTGGTGGCGCCAGCTGTGGAGGTGTAGCAATGGCGAGCGGCGCTAGCGATGGAGAGGACCTGCCGGTACACCTCGTTCACCGACCGACGACAGTCTCTGCAGAAACGGTACGCCGCCGCCCGCTTCACCTCCTCCATCTCTTCCAGGTGAGGCTTCCCATGGTGGTACGGACCCATAGCCACCAGGGTCGGCACCACGTAGCGGCCATCCTGGCCACCACCACCGATCCCCATCAGGTCACGAGGAAACCTGTCCATCCTTGTTATCGGCTTCTCTGAGACGTGGCTCTCGACTGTCTTGGCTGCCTCCTCCATCTTCTTCTTCATATCGTTCAATATGTCTTGTGCTGTCGGTGACAGTGGTAGGGGGTCCTCCATGACCACTCCTAGCAAGCTAGGTGCTGATTAATAATCTATATATGGCACAGTAAAACAGCAAAATGGAAACTGCGTCAGGCCACCTTTGATAAATTAACCAGAATATTACTCAACTACCAAATTAACTCACATCATGAAGACAGATTTCCAATCTCCAACCAGCAGCAAGACTAGAATGCATATGAAAGGAGACGAAATACGTCTTGCTAGCTAGCAAGATAGAGCAGTAGATCTGCTGACCTGGGAGATGATTTTCAGGACGGGAGCACCCTCCAGCACGGGTCACCTGCTCCATCCGTCGGTTCCGGCCACCATTTCAAGGCCTGCACGATGTCAGGCTTTCAGTTGTCCAGTGTTCTGAGGGTGAAACTTGTGAGGACAAACGGAAGCTGCGCACCAGTGCCCAAGTTTTTGTATTGACAAGACCAGATGAGCCAACGGGCCTTCGGTGTGGACACATTCGGCAATAGCAATATTTTTCTCGGAAGAGTAAGAACCTATATATTGACCAATACCAGCTAGCTAGCTAGATCTAGATCTAGATCGAAATCTGATGCCCATAATAATCTACATGATCTTCTGGATATTTAAATTGAGGTCAAAATGTATTTTAAATTGAACTGGTCATCGAAGTTGGGATGGGTAGGACGACCCGCATAAATGAAAAAGATGATTGGTTACAAATAATATCATTTGAGGATGACTTTGACCAAACCCTCAATCCCTTATCTTAATAATTTACATCATTTATTTGTAGTGGCATACAACCAATCATCTTTTGAGGGATTGATCAAGGGTTTGGTCAAAGTCAAACTTTGTCAATTTTGACCAACATCTGAGACAGAGGACTGATAATAAGGAAAGATATACTAACAAGTCCCTAATCCACACTATGGGAAAACGGTTGTTTTCCGAGTGCCCGGTTATTTGCCGAGTGCATTCTATTGGACAATCGGCAAAAAACATCTTTCCGAGTGTCGCATAAAAAACACTCGGGAAAAAAAGACACTCGGCAATGATTTTTTTGCCGAGTGTTAAAAAAAAAACACTCGGCAAGGCAAACAAAAAATTCTTTGCCGAGTGTCTTTTCTTGACACTCGGCAAACACTTGAAACCATAAAACCATATTTTCAAGCCCTAAACGAATTCAAATTAAAAAATTTTGAACTACAAAGTTCTATAACTTGTCAAGGTCTACAACTCTTATTTGGAGCATTTCTTGATTCAAAAAACTCATAGTAAAATTGTTCACAAAAGATACATCTCTCATATAGTTTCATAGAATTAGATGAGAGAGATATAAGATTTGTATACAATGTTACTACCACTATATCTGATGAACAAATGACAAGAATAAACATTGTAGATCCTCAGAAGTAATGAAACTTGGTAGTTCAACACTTTTTAATTTGAATTAAGTTTGCTAACTAATCAGAGGTTTGAATTTTCACAAAATTGAAATTTGAATTTTTGAAATGATCTCGGATGGAGAAACAACCAAAATGAGAGTTGTAGATCACAGTAAGTTATGAAACTCTGTAGTTGATAACTTTTTTATTTGAAATCATCTTATCAACAAAAACTAAGTTTGAAAGAGTTCAAATTTGAAATTCAAATTTTGTAAATGATCTCAGAGGGAGAAACTATCAAAATGAAATTTGTAGATCTCGAAAGTTGAAACTTTTTAGGTAACAACTTTTTATTTTGAATTCATTTAGTGCCTCAAACAAGCAATTTACAGTCGGTTAAGTATAATATGTGTAGAACCAAAACGGAGTATGGACGCATGTAAGGGTGTGGTGTAGTGGTAGAGCAGCTTGTGCGTGAAGGGGAGATTGTGGGTTCAATACTCGGCTGCTGCATAGCATGCGAAAAATAAAGTGACTTGCAACGGGGATGGCTGGCAGGTGGGGCCTCCCCGGGTGTTGGAGAAGAAATTGCTATTCTTTTACTTTTTTTTTCATTTCGTACTTTGCCGAGTGTAAAATGACACACGGCAAAGGCTTTGTCAAGTGCCAACTCGGCAAAGAGCCCTTTAGGCAAATAGGGGCTCTCGGCAAAGGCAGGCTTGGCACTCAGCAAAGGCAGGCTTTCCCACCAGTATCTGCCATTAAAAAATTGCTAATCCCGCTAGTGCCATTTCATCACATTTCGTGAACTTTTGCCCATTTTGAAATGATGCATTTGCCGCTAGAATATTCCGTGAATTTTTTTGGTTTGGAATGGCTGTTATGCCCTTGTCTTCTAACCTCTGAATAGTACCCATTATCTTTCATAGATGTTAACTGTTACAATTATGCCATAATTTACCCCAAAAATCTATTATCTTAATAATTCAGCAGCGGAAAATCAATGCAGGCCGCGGAACGTTTCTTCCACCCGTGAAGAAAATGTTACCAACAAAACTTGGGTGACCAGTTGGAGGGAACCCCGAACGGTTCCCATCTACGAAAGGTTAAGACCCTTTCGAATGGAGTAGTCCCTGCTCCATCCCCTATATAAATAGTGACTACAGTGTAATAAAGGAATTACTGTTCATTGTGTCATTTACATTTCACTCAATAGAAAAGTCGATTCGGCGACCGACCCACAACGCTCCGCGGCAACGACTCAAGATCCAAAAATTGTCACACCAATCAGAAAAAGAGAAACATCTAGAGCATTAATCATTAGGATAATTTAACAGTCTCTCACGTCAGACTAAAGAGTGTATGTCAAAGTTCAACTAATAATACTCAAAATTCGGAAGAAAAAATAAGATAAAATTAGAAGTTTGATTGCAATATTGGGACGTGAACCTTTTTCTTCAAATTGTTAATTGTTACTAGAAAATGAGTTTGTTTTATGTGTTGCAAAATGAATTTATAAAATTCTAGAATAAGTTAAGGAATTTGATGGTTGGATAAATCCATGTTAGAGCATCTCCAAGAGATTAGGTAAAGAGTAAAGTACATAGCGGTCCCTAAACTTGTCCGGCTGTGTCACATAGGTCCCTCTATAGAAAATGCTGAATTGGCATCCCTAAACTTGTTCCGTTGTGTCACTTAGGTCTCTCTACTTATATTAGCATCCCAAACTTGTTCACGAGTATCATTTGGGTCCTACTAGGCTAAAAACGATCCGATTTGGCACTCCAACATGGAAATATACTACATCCAATTGTATTGGTACCATATTAAAAACAATTCATTAATTGATATTGCCTCAAAACTTTTAGTGTTCCAAATATTCATCATAAACTACAATTTTGAATATATGTTTTCAACGGTATAAATCTTTATTATGATATCTTTTATTTCACATATACCGATCTCTCGTTACTCCACGTCAATATTTAGACTTCTATGATGCAAAAGGGCAGCATGATAGTCTTTTAAAAAAGATTGTATGTAATTTTTTTAAAAAAAATAAGTATAAATTTGAGAGTGTAGACTTTGCAATTTTAACAGTAAATAATCGATTATTTGTTGGACGCACAGTTTCTGAGCCGAGCAAAAGACGTTTTTTTAGAATGCCGGTAGTAAAACCTTATTTAATCTTAGCATCAATACCACTATGTATAGTACCTTCCTATGCTAAATGTGGCACATCAGCTCTCAAAGCGGGTTTAAATCCGGTTGGACATAAGTGGCACAGGCTGACAAGTCAATATTAATAGAGTGATCTAAGTGACACAACCGAACACGTTTAGGGATGCCGTTTCAGTATTTTCTAAGTAGAGGGACCTAAGTGACACAACCGAACAAGTTTAGGGATCGGCTATGCACTTTACTCTTAGGTAAAATTGGATAGCTAAAACTCTGATTTAGCTATTATGTAAAACAAAATGGCTAGTCAAAAATTGATGAAACCCAACAGCCTCTCTAAATTTTAGTCACCTCTATTTTCAAATGGCTAGCCTTGCGCAATAGGCAAAAATGACTAGCGGATTTGAATAGCTAGTCAGGAAAAATAGAGAGGAAGAAGCCGAGCCTGATGGAAAGAGATTTTTTCTTCTTTTTCTTCAAATTTAGCCAACGAGGTTCTTGGAGATGCTCTTAAAATTCTCAACCTGTTAAGTTTTAAAAATACATCAAGGGTAATTGGGGGGAAATTGAGGAGGAAGAAGGGAGATAGAGGGGAGTGTTAAAATGCATCTAGGGCTGCCGTCCTTGGCGTCTTAGGAGGACGCACGGTGGCATGGCGGCAGCCGCTTGCAGGTCGGAGGGAGAGATATATATTATGATTTACCCCTTTGTTTCTTTTCTTTCCCCTTTATTGATAATTTGTCTCTCTTTAAATAGAGGAGGACAAAACTTGATCCAAAACTAATCTATTTCTATCTGGAACATTCTGGAAATTACAGATAATTTTATCTGACTTAATGGTCAAGAAATCACACGTTGGGGCCTGCTACTAGTCATGCGATGAAAAATCACATGTTTTAAAATTAGCATTATTTGCTATCATTTATGAAAAATAAAACAGTTCTAGATAAGTAGACGCCTCAACTAGGCACTTATAGAAGAGGGCACAGATGATGTCAATGATCCCCTAACATCTGTGGCGGTCGTTGCTAACGTCAGCCGCGCCCACCACTAATTATTTAACAATAGTGGCGAGCAGCAGAACGCCTGCTATTACAATGCCCGTCCCGCGCCCAAACTCATCCAACATACAAACAAACCCTAGTCGCATCACTCACTTCACCTCTCGCTAGCCTCACCGCCACTCGCTTCTTCCCCATGACCACCTCTCCAACGCCACCCTCCCTCTCTCTCTCCTTCTCCTTCCTCGCCCGCTATAGCGTCGCCTTCCATCTCCCTCCTCCTCCATGAGGCCTCCCACGCCCCCCCTCTCTTCCCCTCAGATGCGCCTGCGGTGGGTTCCGCAAGGCGCGCGGTGGTGGCTCGTGGAAATCGTCGTCGCTTCGTGGATCCGACTAGTGGTGCATCGTGAGGAGGTGGAGATGGCGCCATGACTCCTTGTATGTACAATGGCGGCTTCCTCGGTGATGCGTGGGGCAGAGCTTCCTCAATGATGCACGGGGCGGCAGCTTCCTTGGCGGCACGCGGGACAGTGGCGACCAGTAGGGGATCCGGCATGCGTGGACGGCAGCAGTGACCAGCAGGGGATCCAGCACACATGGACGGCGGTGGTTAGGGTTTTGTGACTGGGCTAGGGCATTTAGGATGGGCTTGGTAACTTTTCATTTTTTAATAAAAATCCCCCCCCCCCCCCCCCCCCCCCCCCAACTGTTGAGAGCCCAGCAGTGGCATTTAAATGGTGGTGGGTGAAATGGCTGCCAGTGTGTGCATGGTTATTTCGCCCGTCACTACACGCTTAGATTGGAGCAGTGTGATGTTAAAATGCCGAATGGTCCAGCATCTACACCTGCCCAAACTCGTGAACCACTTTGCACCCTGTTTGGTGCCTTCTCTGAACTTGGAATTAGGGATCTGCAATTTTCTTGCTTTTTGAATTGTATAATTATAAAGGTTTTATATCCATAGCATAGAGGATAGGATAGTTTTATTCCATTATTATAAACACATTGGAACAAATTCCTTATGCATGAATAAAAATGATGATTCAAGTTTCTGGAAAGAACTATGACTTGAGGACCTGGCGAGCAAGATCTAGAGATATGCAATTTCTAGCTTCTTTATAATTGATTTTTTATATAGAATTCATTAAAATTTTCATCATATCGTTTCAAAATATCGTAAATCACAATACTCAAATGTTGTAAATTACGATAATACAGAACACTAAAGTGGCCACAGAATAAGGTATTATGTAGCCGGCTATAAAATAATAGGTATATATATATATATACATACTTATTATTTTGTAGCCTATATATATATATATATATATATATATATATATATATATATATATATATATATATATATATATATATATATAAGTAAACCATAGTAGTCACCATGTTCTAAGGGGAGAATATAATATGAGTGGAAGGAATCTTAGATGTTCACACTAGCAAAAAACAACATATCAGTCTTGCTAGGAGAGGGGAATCTTTTTTGTTTTTTGACCATAGGAGAGGGGAATGACTAGGCCAGGGGAAGTGATGCCCTTTAACTAAGCCAGCAGAGATGACATTTGACAAAAAGAAACACATAAAAATCTATCTACACCACCACCACTTCCCAGCACGTTAGGGTTTGGGGGGGGTGGGGGCGGCGCAGATCTAATGGCGTCGCACGCTCTGGGCCGGGGAAGGCTAGATCCAGCTGTCGTTCCTCAAGCCGCTGCCTTAGCTCGTGGGTCTGTAAAACAACACTTGTACAAATGTTTATGGAACTACCTTAGCTCGTGGGTCTGTAAAATTGCATCTTATCATAGGAGGTTTTTCCATTGCTGTGTAAATGATTCCTTGAGGTTGTTTTCTGAGGACAACCGTCTATGAAAGAAAAATAGAACAGGAGGATGTCGATCGTTACTCACCGCCGTTGTAACTATTTGATATAGACTTCACTGTTTCTACCCCTTACCCAAATTTTGGTTATCATTCTTTCAATTTGACATAGACTCTGTTTTGGTATTTCACTTGCTAACTAAAAAAATTAAGCCTGTGACTTTGATTTCACTTAGCTATTTTACCTCAATTTTTATGAAAATGAAAATTATTTTTCAATTCCTTTCCAACTAACGACGCAAACAACCATTAAACCTCACAAACATCTAAATAGGTAGACATTAGGATTTGAATTGTAGACTCCACCAAGAAAGAAATAAGGCAATTTCCCTCAACTCTTATTAGGATTGCATAGATGCAAACCCCGAGTAAGCTTTTCTTGATAATAGCCTTGCATGTCATCACTTTTCCTCACTTGCTGAGTACTCTATGTACTCATGCGCTTGCTTTTTCGTATATTAATTGTTGCTCAGTGAGGAAGCCAAAGACTTCATTGAAGACGCTGCAGAGAAGGTCGCACTGCCCCCAGTTGATTGCCTGTGGAGCCCTGGAGTTTCTTCTTCCGCTGTTGTGTTTTTACTCTGGTTTGTTTTATTAATAAAGTTGCATAGAACTGTATATCACTGATTTTGTTGCTACATGTATGATAAAACTGATCCTGGCATACATATAAATGCATCCGATTTATGTATATAAAAATCGAGTGTGACAGTTGTCAACGCCCTTATCCGCTACAAAAGTTCAATGTTCACTTGATTTGTTAGATCCATGGGATTTATACTTATCAACAACTAAAAAGTCACCAAAAAATTAAGTTTTTATTTGACAAAGGTATTACAAAGGAGCACAAAAATTTCTTGGGTTTGCAAGCTAACATCATTTCTAAAATGAAACTTTGGAACCTATGTCTCCGACCAATAGACATTAGCTTTTAAAGGTGCTTCTTATACAAAAGTTTTGGGTAGATTTTACACAATAGGGAATAAGTTATTATGATTAAGCACAAATTTTTAGATATTCTAAATTCAAATTCATATGTCATTCAAACTGCCTCAGTGTCTTGAATCTATGTTTCCCACTTGTGGTTTGAAGTTTGATATGTTAGGAATGCTACTGTGACAAAAACATTTGCTAAATTTTACACAAAAGGAAATAAGATTTTGATTGAGGGGAACTTTTTATCTTGTGAAATCCATGGATATGATCATAAAAGAATCATCTATGAGTGTAAAACCCAATACGCACGATTATAAATATCGTTTTCTGATAATTTGGTACTGTCGGTGTATGGGGATCGGGGGTCCCCAAAACCGCCATAGGCCAGTTTGCACGACCCATATTAAAGAAAGCCAAACGCAGCAAGAAGCCCACCAGTGGCCTGCCCAGAGGGACGGGGGTGGCGCCTGACGTGCCCGCCCGCTTCAACCGCCAATCACCCGAGTTAATGAGGACACTTGAGTGCCTGCATTAACAGGCTGGCAAAACGGGACGGGGCACGTCCGTCTCTCTCCCTGCGCTGTTTGGCAGAGCACCTGGGGAAGGCGCACGCGGGCCAAAGTCCAAGGAAGGACGCGCCTGCACGCCACCCATGTCGTCCTGTCCAGAATGAGGAACGGGAATCGAGGACAGCAAAGCGGGATATGGGCAGATTGTCGCCCCACGTTCTTCGGGTCTGAGTGCCTGGAGACTCCAGGACCCGAGTCATGTAACCCCCTCTTCCCTTGGCCTATAAAAGGGGGAGGTGTGCACCATGTAATAGGGGACAACAGATAAGAAATACAATCAGACAAGCAGGACATAGGGTATTACGCTCACAAGCGGCCCGAACCTGGGTAAATCCTTCTGTGTTCATCCTTCTCCGATCTAATTCCCATGAGAGGAAAAGATCCGTTATTCCCCGCAACCTATCTCAAGGGCGGCCTTGCAGGTCCCCATTTGAAGGTGCTCGTACGCACTGACAGGTACATACGAATGTTTTTTCAGGGTGCATTTGTTCATGTATGACATTATAAAATCTTTTATTCATAAAAAATACAAGTATTCTGCAATTTGAATGCTTATATTGTTTTATGATTGCTGAATGCATTTAATTATTCAGAAAAGTATTTTTTTTGTTTAGTACTCACACATGAGGAAACATTTTGTATGTTTTGCGACTTAGTGCACCATTGTTTAATACTTCTGCCACTTAGTCCGTAAAATCCTCTGCTCAAACACCATGCAAAACTTTATGACTAGAACATTTTTCCCATTTCGTCTGTAAAGAATCGATTATGAAAAATGGATTTTTTTTTTTCTGGTGGGGTGGGGGTGGGGTGGGGAGAGGGGAGTGTGGGTATGTAAGGGCTCCAATCCAGTTCCTTATTAGTCTAATAGAAAATATTTGGGCATCTTAGCACATAAACTTAAGTTTTCTTCTATCCAGCGTATAGGTATTGGCAAATATTCTTTATGGTAGGGAGAGGACCTGTATCAAACAAAAGCCAAGATATGAGGCCAAAAATCCATGTATGACTTCTACAATAGATGGAATCATAAAAGGTGTGATTTTAATATGTAAATACTATCATGCGCGGTCATAAATACTCAGTGGATTGTTGGGCTAATGGAATGCTGCTGGCACAAATTTTTTTGCTAGATTTTACACAAAAGGAAATAAGTTATTATGATTTGGGGAAAATTTTATATTTCGTGGAGCGAAGGATACGATCTTAAAAACATTCTATGTTGTCCTATAAACTGGGGGGGGGGGGGGGGGGGGGGGGGGGGGGGGGGTTGGGGGGAGTACCAAACCGATAATGTATCCCAACCGAATTCCGTATTAGCCTAATAGCAAATATTTGGTAGTCTTAGCATAGAAACTTCAGTTTTCTTCTATCTGGCGTCTAATTAATTAGTTTCATGTTGGCAAATATTCCTTATGCCAGATATGAGGTAAAAAAATCTGTTTAAAAAATAGTTCTGTGCATGAAACAAAAGCTCAGATATGAGCTAAAAAAAGGCAATCATAAAAGGTATGATTTTTAATATGTAAATACTATCATGCCCGGTCACGAATACTCGTGAATTTATTGTTTGGGCTAAGGGAATGCTGCTGGCACAAAGCTTTCATTTTACACAAAAGGAAATAAGATATTATGATTAGGGGAACATTTTATATTTTGCTGCGCGAATGATACAATCATAAAAATATTCTATGAACGTAATTCCCAATGAGCATGGTTATAAATATCATTCCTTCATGATTTGCTACATAGCATTTTTTTAATAATTTCAGGGTGTTGTTGTTCATGCATCACAGTAGATTAATCATGGCTTCAGTTCTGATATATACTAGTGTACAGCGGCGCGCTTCGCGCCGTATAATTATTTGGCACTGTTTTTTGGTTTGTCAGTTGAAATCTGAACTTGTTCATGAGGCCTGTATTGTTTGATAGGTCAACTTGGTTTTTTTTTTTTTTTTGCGTAGAAAGAAGAGTTATATTAAAAAGTTGAGTACATCCTCAAATTACAAACACTCTGTAAAACAAAGAGATTACAACCAAGAGCACTCAACATGTAGCTTCAATACTCAATTCCAAACCTGTGTGACGGTCCGTACGGATGACCGCACATGCAAGTGGCCTTCGTGCGTCATAGACGGCTCAACCAGAAGTAGTGCCACAAACCCATGAATGGCGGCCAACATTCCTGTAGGCGAAATTGTGCATCCTCTTCTTTCTCATGTCTCCCTTCTTCTTGTTTCTGCCACCGAAGAAGAAGAAAAACTAGACCCCAAGATCTCACTGGGCCTCCATCGTGATTGGATCTAATCACGACAAAACGGAGAAGGGCCCGGAGAATTTTATTCCATGGCGGCGACATCATCCCCGCCTCCATGTCGCCGTCCGGAAATCTGATTCTCCATGTCGTCATGAAGTTGTTGACGTCGCCGCCGCCACCTTCATCGGAGCCGCCATGGAGAGACCAAATCCACCCTTCCTCTTCGCCGTCGACGGAGAAGAAGAGGAGGAAACAAATCCCCAATACCAAAACTCTTGGCATGGGAAGAACACAACCATAATTTAGAACTCGATCTAGGACTCGATCTAGACTAAATTATTAGAGAGATGGGACCCCCGCTCCCTTCGGCCCTCGGCGATCTGCCAGAGGGATGAAGGGAGGGGGGCCAAAGGCGGTGGAGGCGGCGGCGGCTAGGGCAAGAGGAGGCGGCGCTCCAACAAATGTGGTCGCGAGCCTGCGCGGGTCGGGAAGGGTAACTTGGGTTGTGTAAAGTGTTTGTCCTTTTTTTTTTGCATCATCTGAAAGCAGGCATATCGCAGCACTAAGTTCAATACAGGACGTTCTTGTAGCACAGCATGTTGGAATGGAACCTCTGTAGCACTTGCTGGATTTTCCACATATTGAAAAACATGCATGGCCTCATGCATCTAAGTAGCAAAATCATCTCGAGCGTCACCTTAGGCTCATCCAGAGGTAGAATATGGGTTGTGGTATACTCATGTTGCAGATTTGTATGTGTCCAGAAACGTCAAAAGGCACTGGTCGCTTATGTATATAGATGTGCGAAGGTAAAACTGTTTGTATGGAGGATTTCAGAGACATGAGATCCTCAGGGCAAGCGAAACTATTACTTTTGAAAGAATAGACGAAAAGCAAGGCTGTTTTTAGATATATGAATAAACACCCTTGATGAGAGTGGCATTAAGCAAAAAGGCACCGTTAATCGACCAAAAGAACTATTGATAGAATTTCATTAGAATACAATGCTTTGTATCGATTTCCCACCCTTGTATCAGCTTGAGGTACAGGTCAGAAGGCAGCCATTTAAAATGATAGCTATGAAGGAAAATAAATGGCCTATTCAATATTTCAATATAAAGTCAAAAATGATAGTAAGCACAGGAAGTAACCACACCTGATAATACATATTTAGAAGTGAACATCAATTCATTAGACCAGAGAGCCAAGAGGGAATTATGTAAGTAAGAATCTACAGATAAAGAAGAAATAACATATATGAGATGAAATCCACATTTATCTCTGAATATTCCAAAAGTTAAAAAAAAGATATCCTACATGTCTCCGTGTAAGGAGACAAAATATTCAGAGATACTTGGTGATAAGCACAAATAAAATAAAGCCGTAGAAATGAAACAGGTGAATAAAACAGGCAAAGTTACTTGGTGCATCCTACCATTGAAGTTTGGTTTAGTATCTTAAGCGCACAAACTGAGTTTATCGCATCTGTTATTACATAGCAGCAAAATGTAGGACTAATAACGTTGCAAGGTAATAGGAAGTTATCCATATACATCTTCCCAGGTTACAGCAACTATATACAACAAAATATATTTGGTCCTTGTATTCTGCTTTCTGCTAGGGTTAGCTGAAAGTGCATGGTGTCAGGTGTCCTGCATCATATGGTACAATATTGTAAGTGCAAAAGGTAATGGGAATATAAATAAGATAACATAGGGATATGATAAATACCTTTATCTAGCTTCTCTCGGCCCGTTTTGCAGGTGGGTTTTTTTTTTTTTTTTTGAAAGAGCTAATGTGTTGTCCCTGAATAATAACAGTGGTGATACTATTAAAGATTGCACTTTTTTAGATGGTTTGAAATGGAGAAGTACAACATTTGAGGTTACGAAGCTTAATCTTGTTGGGCTGTCAATAAGCTCGTTGTTAGGAACATCACCAGCTGATATCAGACTCAGCTAATTCCTGAATACATAATTAGGCAGTTGTTGTTTTTGTTTAGTTATATAGCAAGTGATTATCAGAGTAGAAGAAATATGAATCAGAACTTCAGAAGTGACCTTGGAAGAAGTATCTTCCTGGAATAAACATCGGCGAGTACTCTTGGTTGCTGCTAGACTGTCATTTTTTGCCACTGTATAATAGGGGTAATTAGCATTAGAAGGAGCAGACAGCAAGGCCAAATTCATTACCTCCTATGTTCGTTCAGAGGACCGTCACCCTGCAAAATACCATAGCACGAATGCCTTCATCCCTGCCAACGCCGCTGCCATTGTTCTCCGTGGATTATTGATTGCTGGGGTGGAGCAATAAAACGTAAACAGAGTGAAAAATCAAAGAGCGCCACAAGAACAAAACCAGGTAAGAAAACAGGAGTTCAATTACTGATTATTGAACTGGTGGCTAAATAGGAAACACATAGGCAACCAAACATTACTGACCTTTTTTAGTTGGTTGTGCCTTTTGTTGTATGTGCTGTAGATATAGCTCGTACAGTGGAAATCTGAAGCAGTAGACCTAAACATGAGCGTATTCTCCTGCAACTGAACCTCCCTATCTCCGAGGCCCGGCCTCAATTTTTACCTGAAAACGTGATCCAAGGTTCGTTCCAGAAGTACATGGAAAAAACTGCAGCTGTTGTACTAAGCATAAATTTAGCTCATGAAAAGTAGAATAAAACAGTAAGGTATCGCCCGACCATGAACGAAATAAATAAAAAATTGCAGGTATAATATTAGCAAAATATGAAGGTAAGAAACCATGTTTTGTACTGTGCCGGTAAGTCGAACCCTTTCTAATCACTTAACCAAGCCTAAATAATGAACCATACATAATAGTTCAACCATGAAGCAACATGCAGAAGTTTAAATAAGGTAGCCCCTAATCCATACAGCTGATTAAGCAAAACAACATACCTTTATTTCAGTTCTGATTTCTCATGGCCCTCATGTCCTTCAACATGTACTGGCACAATTTCTGAAGCATGTACAAATGAAGCAGAATATATGACCTGAGAATAGTGCACTTTCAGCACAAAATAGAACAAGAAATCAAAAACATGTAGGTAACTAAGAATGTATAAGGTGACAACCCTTGATCAATGGTTGCATGATATTGAATCAGTTAGGCCTTAAAAGCGAATTTACATTCAAAAAGGGTGCATTATAAATTCCTGAAGCAGAATAGACTAGCATGCACCTCGGAGTGTCAGATAATGACTACATCATACCTCATTTGTGTTCTTGGAAACCTGCAATCAATTAGCGACGTCATTAGGGGTTAATAGGTACCAGAAATCAAAATCAAGCAGCAACAAAGTACTATTAATTCGCATAATCCTTTCGCACGAGACTGAAAAACGAAAAGGAATGAAAATAATGATACAAATTGAGAAACAGCTAACGATTTCCCCACAGTAAAGTGGTGGCAAGATTATTGATTCTTTTTTTTATCAAAGCATGTTCCCTTGAAAACTTGCGGAAAAATGAACTGAACACACCAGCAAGGTATTATTTTAGATTGTTTATATCTGTCACCTCACCTACTGAAAACCAAGAGTAGATGCTGGAATTTTGATTAATCGGTCACACTCACATGTGTTGATTTGGGAGCCAGAAGCAATATGAAAGGCAATGACCAGCCTTGTTCCATTTGTGTGTGTGCAAATGAGGCTCGGATATGAATGAAAGAGATCCTGCAGGTCTTAAATGAAATCATTCATCAATGGATTATACGCTGAGCAAAAGCTGGAACTCTTGAGAAATCCATCCAAGAAAGTCTACTTTATCAATCCGAGATAAGATCTAAATAACGGAAAGCCATCAGTCAATCATTTTTCTTTTCAAACTTACAAAGATCCATACCCTATACATATTAGGTAATATCTCTAATATAATATAAATTACTCTTTGGAATCATGACAGGATTAGCATGCAACTTTCCTTGGTATGGAATAACATTGTTTCATTGAAGAACTGAACGACAATAGGGAAGGTAGAAAAAATGCACACATGAAAAAGGCCTATGTTTACTTGTAGTGAAGAACTTTGGTTAAAGCAGGGTTAGTGGTTCACTGAAATCGATATCCATTTATAAGACTGCATCTATCAGTGGTTATCCTTTCAATGAGTTCATGGGGCTGCTTTCCTGGTTGGTCTCCCCTGGTCCTATCACTGAGAGCATTAGTATAAGAACTATACATACACATGGCTTTATTTCTACTCCCTGGGCCCTAGTACTTCTGACGTAACAAAGGCAAGTAAGTGATTTAACCAACCAAAGCACATGTATATAGATCCCAAACAACACAAAAATGATAAAAAAAATAAGCATGTTGAAGATGTATTTTGGCATAATAGACTATCTGAATCACTAAATCTATTACGTTTTCGACTGATAGATCATAACCAACATTTGGCACCACAGTTAAAGTACTTAGGCCTGGAAGTACATATTATCATGACCGGTAAACCAAATTTATCCTGGGCTGTACCATTAAAATTTCTCGAATTTCAGGCTAACCACACAAGCAAGAAACATCCACGATCCTATAATGCAGAATATCCTGGGTCGCTGGAAGACTCCAAGAATCAAGAACTGATAAATCCACGATAATTGAAGAGGGAAAAATCGAGGGAGGGGAATCGAACTGATCTGACCAGGCACATGCCGGCTGCAGTCATATACCCGATCCAAATCGATGAAGGCTAAAAAAAGTACGAAACCAAATAATCATAGCAGCATCACAGGGAAAATGGAGCAAGATTCAAGCCAAGATAACCACAGCCAATCCCTTGGCACAATCAGCAGCAACGGGCCAAAACCCTAGCCGATATTTAAAAATTATGAAATCTTAAATTCTGTCAAAGAACAACAAAGGTCCTGAATGTGGAATCATTTAAGATAAACCATGACTAATTTCATCTAATAGAGATTGTTGATTGGCAGAAAATAAAAGAACCTGATGGATCAAAGAAATAGCAGACTCTGCTAGGTGTCTATAATATAATAAGGATTGATAGCTATAGTCTACAATAGTGAAGCCATATAACAACTAAAGGAAACTAACATACTGGAATGCAGCCTGTTTGAACGGGGCACACATGTAATCTCAGGTCTACTCCAGAGAGAGAAAAAATCGATATGGTAAACCATCTGAATTAAGCATTGGTTTTTCCAGTTCAACTGTAACTAAAACAGTTACATCATCAGCAAGAACTTCGACTAAACCATATTTTTTTATTAAAAAAAATCCCTCACAAAAAAGGTAATTTGCTGTAAGTTAGTTAAAGTTTCAATTGGCAGAAAACACAAGAACGAAGAGGGAAAAAGAACCAAGGAAAAGAAACGTGGTAGTTAGTATAAGGCTATTAATACACGCATATGTCTGTAATCTGAAGATGGAGGATGTAGTATGATTCATGACAAAATTACCTTAAAACGGTAAACACATGCAGGTACCAGTTCAACAGAATATTTGCAACATCAGATAGGGAATCTGCACCATGGAATAAGAAAGCAAGAATTAAGCCCTAATATGGTATATAAAGTGATCAACCAATTCTCATTATGTAAATTGGTAAGTAGCATGTAATTTCTAGAGACCAAGTAATGCAGCATAGGTATTATTATAAAACTAATAGATTGAAATAGCCTTTTCAGAAGGTCCTATTAGTTCACTATATATAAAAACTGATGAATTAAGGGGATTGTGTTATTAGCGATTAGGTATCAATGCTTATATGATTTATGACAAAATTACTTTAAAAGGGTGAATGCATAAAGGCATTTTGATATGAGCAATTAGACATCAATACCTAACCTGTTTATGGCACCAGCACAACAACGGACGACGCTAGAAATTTATGCAGTACCTACAGCAGGACAAAACCATATCAAAACACCAAGAGAGAAGAATGTAAGGGAATAGAAAGTGTAGAGTAGGGGCAAAGGCACGGAATTCAATTTTGAAGAACACAAATGAAGAACTCTTAGAGTTTCAATGTCGAATATAAAAGGCAAACACTCTGGTGCAAAAAAGTAAAAAGAAGACATCAGATTGGTTGTCTAACACATAAATGACAGTTTACTCATAGCAGTTGTTTCCCGTCGAGTTGCAGTCACCCGCCTCCATGAAAATCCGACGGTAAAAAAATTATTATTGCAGCATTCCAAATCCAAAACCTATTCGTCTGCCATAACAAAGAAAAAATTCGGATCTATACCTTGTTTTGAGGGAGAGAACAGATCCAAGCACCAAATCCCGTTCCTGCCGTGAAAACACAGAGAGAGAGAGAGAGAGAATCCCATCGATTATTCCGTGAGTTGACGAATATGAAGAAATTGAAGGGAGGGGAGAGGGGGCTGGCGTACATGGCTGCTTGCCATGGTTGGAGGCTGCTGCGCTCGTGGTCGCCCCCCGCAAAAGAAGCAGCCGTGGCCGGAGGAGCCACCATGGCCCGGCTCAGATCCTCCGGAGGCCACCGCAACGGGGGCAGCCACAACCCGAGCCCGCATTCCGTGCCCAAGTCCTCCCGCCGCGACGGGTGCTGCCGCATCCGATCCCGGAGGCCCGCCCCTTCTTTGAGCCACCGGAGAGGGAGAGAGATGAGAAGGGCAAGGGGAAGGGGAAGGGGAAGAGAGGAGAGGAGGCGACCGACGGTGGGGAAGACGGCAACCAACGCGGCTAGGGTCGGCGTCGGCGCAGGAGGTCGTGGGATTTTTTTGAATTTTTCCCTGGAGAAGAGAAGAAGCGAACCAACCAGAGCCAAGTAGTTAGCTTAGCACAAAATTGAATTTGTTACCATGACCCGTTTTTACCCAGCGCTTGCACTCGCCCGCGATCAAAATCCAACGGAAATTTTTTACCGTGGTAACGCGTTGGGTAGGCCCAGGCATTCATGAGGGAAACTAGTTGACAACCCCGCGTGTTGCTGCGGGGACGGTAGGAATAACAATATGAACATCCCAAAATAAAAGAACAATATGATTGATACACTACACAATTCATATATAAATATAAAGTAAATTAATGTTGTACAATTTCATTTAACATATAAAAAAAAATACATCTGGATCTTATTAATGTGGATTACTATGTGCAGTTACTATACAAATAAATCTACAAAGAATCAAATGAATACGAAGTGATGACGTTGTTCATCTTATGATTTTCAATTCCGAATTAGTTGGCAATATCATAAATGGAAGGTGAGAGGCCTGACAGATGTACTGCTTATTAGTCGGATTTTATAATAGTAATTGCATGAGTAAATAACAACCATATGCGTGAGGACAAAAGATGACTAATAATATGTTGTAGTTCTGAAGTTTGGGTATAAGAAACAGTGACTCCACCGTATTAGATGTAGATGAGTATTTTTCATTTGAAAATTAATATTCTCAATGTGCAATAAACTTTGAAATCGGAAGCTTTGACAACCATCTTTAAATCTTGAAAGATCCTATTGAATGTTACATGCAGTGGCAAAGCGGAAGAATGTACTTATTGTGATTAGGTGGAGTCCTTCTGAATGTGTAATATAATCATCAAGCAAACAAATTGAGAGCTAGATAATGTGGAGAGGGAGTATCAGATAAGAGCCACACCTGTGTTTTCTCGTTTGTTACATACTCAGCATGGGGATTAATATTGATGAGAAGCTGCACTGTTTGGTGGCTGCAACATCAAACACTCATTTGTTACTTAATTACTCAAGCATGAGCATGAACACTGATGAGAAGCTGCAGAGTTTGGTGGCTGCAACATCAAACAAATTGAGGATGAGCAAGCTAATCGGCTGTTCCTGAAATAAATTAAAACAAAGTGATTTTAAGAATCAGAAGTATTCATCCTCTTATTAATAAGTTTGCTTTTCTACAAAGCTAAATGCACCAAGCTGAAAATTGTGCAAGTGGAAGGCGTACCTGTATCACTTGAAATTCAATCGCAGAAACAATGCCAAATTTCTCTAATTAATGGCACAATTCTCCTACACCACAACACTCAAAGAAAAGGGCAGCACAAAAGGGAATGGTAATGGAAAGCATCAAATGTTGTCACATGAATAGAAGTATAGAACCACCTTATGAAGTTGGGAGAGCCGGGCAGGTGGTAGAGAATTCTATTGCGTCCAGAAGAATAAAAAACACATCATAATGGTTCACTCGGCCATGTCTGTTGGCATAGGAGATATATACTTAACTGCAATAATGGCCAAAGCTAAATGCACCAAGCCTTGCGTAAGTGGAGGAGTAAAAGAGTAACGACTATTTTTATTTGTGGAAGGTGATTTAGTAATAAACGTAATTAAGAATTGTACGTGCATAGGTAGCGGAATGGAAAAAGGGTGCAGCACTCCTCTACGCTGCCAGTTACATGTTGAAACATTTGAAGGCAGGCGAATATGAGGAACATAATGGGTCCATTAATTAGATTTGTAATTAAGCAACATAAGTGTGGTGAGGATCGGGAAGCAGCGTTGTGCTTGGACAGGCAACGTATCTGTCACACCCCAAAATTTCAGTTTTGGGATGTGAACCGTTTTTCCACTTTAAAATGCCAATTTTCAATATTTTCAAAGGTTTTAATTATTTTTGTTTAAAAAGAATTTATTTTGTTTTATCAAATGTTTGCCTCAAATGATTTCTTTTATTTTAGTTGAAAGACTTAATTAAAATGGTCTGATTATGAAACTATTTAAGTAAGCAAATTTTAGTTTGTCTCAAAACCTTGAAAATGCTTGTCTTGAATTTCTTGTGTTTTCTTTAAAATGGTTTGAGTCTTTTTATTATTTTACAAATCAGAAAAATAAATAAAACAACCCCTTACTAAATGGACCTCAAGCCGGCATAAATTTTGTTGAAATATCCCACCGGACCTTTCTCCTTCTCTCTTTGTATCTATCTTTCATTTTTCCGAAGCCTTTTCCTTTATCACGATCTACAAACCAAGGCAATTGCACTATACCTTTCCTGCCTTGTTTCCATGGCCCATTTCTCTTTCCTTGATCTCTCCTTTCTTCTTCATGGTTACACTGCAATAGCGTACTAACCAAGCATCACATCAGTTTGCATGCAAGCAGCAGCTCGACACCATGCACCACCCCGCACTCCATCAAATTCCACCAAGAAAAGCTGAAACTGACAAGTAAATGGCCATGACTCACCTTCCACCATGGCTGCACGCCCTTCTCTTCTTCCTGACCATTCCTCTCCCTATCAGGCCCTATAAAACAGCACCTGGACGCCCCTTTCCCTGCCTGATGATCTCCTCTGACCCCTCCCCTTCGTTCCCATCAAGTAACAACGAATTCATCTGTCTGTCTGCTGCGTCCAGTCATGCCGCCCTGGATTGGCATCTCCGTTCCCGATGATTCCACCAACGAATTGCCACCAAATTTCAGCAGGTGATGCTCCTATTTCTCCTCTATGTCATATCCGAAGATCAGGGCCATTGGAGCTTCGATGCATCGGGAATCTGATTCGCCCTCTTATTTCTGTCTGTTCACGTCCAGTCGCGGCGCCCTCTGTTGGCACTCGTGTTCCCGTCGACCTGTTCATCCAAACGCCGTCAAAATTTGCCAGGAGATGTGCCTTGATGTCCTGTACAACATATCCAGAGATCCAAGCCAATGGAGTCTCTATGCTACCGGGATCGTCCTCGCAATGAACTCTGTTCCCAGTTCTGGACGCGCCCAGCGAGCACGACGGTATTTCTTCCTTTGTTCTGCTCAATTCCAGGTCTTCCATGATGAATTGCCATACTACATTGTGTGCCATCGAGTTATATCTGTTATTACAGGATTTCGTGCCGAGATCCTTCCTGACGCCTCCTGGAACGCGTTTGGCGTATGAACTGCCGCCACATGACTTTGCCATGATCTAACTCCTCGATCTCCACCTCAGGTGATTTCCAGTCCTAACCACCTTGTCATCGTCATGTGCCACATAACTGCAAACATTTAGGTTTAAGTTTGATCCTCATGCCAGCATTCAATCTCCGGGAACATACACATTTCTTTTATGCTGTTTGTGCGCGCCTGCCAGCATCCTGGGGAGAATTGGTGCTGTTTTGCCACTACGTCGATTGAGCTCATCCAAGAACAATCATACCAATAAGTGTGTTTTTACATGTTCTACAGGATGTTCTCTCCCTCTCACCAAAGCACCATTGACGCCAACGTCGCTTCTCGTGGCCGTGGTCGACGTCCGCCTCTCGCCGTCACCGCTGCTCGAATATTTCCTTGTTGTGCATAAGTTTGGGTGAGCAAGCTTTGTCCAGTACTTCTGAGCAATGCAAAGTTATCATCCATTCCTGTTATCTAAACTCTAAATCACTCTACATTGTAGTCCCTTGAATCTTCAGTTTAATTATTGTTTGATCCCTTGAACCTTTAATCTACCATATCTTTTGATCCGTAACTCCAAATTAAGTGATTCTTGCGCCCAAATTCTCGTGACGACATAATCTATCCAACCATAGCCCTTGTGAAACCATTTTTCTTATTGTTTCCTCTCCTGCATTTGTATTTATTGTATGCTTGTTTTTTTCATGTTTGCGCAAATAGGAATACACGATCGGGAAATCTCACGAATATCATGAAGACCAAAAGAAATGAGATCACTGAGCAGCAGCATCTCAAAAGGCAAGTGTCCTTGACGCATTTTGTATCCTAATTTATAAATGTTTTGTTTGTAAAGTTGCATGCTTGAGTCAATATGCTATCGAACCTATATGTAGGGTTTACTAGAATTGTCTTATCATTCCTTGTCGCCTTAGTTTACCTTTACTGTTCATGGTAGAATTGCTTAGCCTTGCTCTGTGTCGGGTTGGGAAGGTTATAACTTGATTAACTGAACTTCTGTTACATGAGGGTTAAATGGTAATTTTTAGCAACATGATTGGAGCTTAGGGATTTGGGTGACTATGGTTTGGGAGCGGTGCTGGGGTTACCGGCCGCTCGGGGGGCTGTTTGGGGTTACCGGCAGTCCCTTGGTTTGTTGATCACCTAAATCTAAGGACCGGTTCGTGGAGCGACCACCCATGAATACCGTACAGCCACGAGTCTAAGTATGGGCGCGGCCTGGCCTATTAAATAGTGGAGACCAGTTCTGTGCATGCCATACGGTGGTGCGAGGAATGCGGGTTACGCTGGAATCGTCGAGAGAGAGGTGTGTGGGGACAGGAGGGTTACTCCTCGGAACCATCTGGCACAAGAGGGGGCCTCTAGAGTGAAGGGCGTACTTCCCCTATCGGTGGAACCTAAGTGGGCACGTACAAGCTGGAGGAAGCTGTGGAAAAGCCTTGTTGTGATCTCCTGGCTGCACACCTAAGGAAGTGTGCATGTGCTTGGCCGGCACGGCATAAAGGAGATTTTAGTCCACCTGGCAACAGGGGATGAAATCACAAACACGTGGGGAAATGTGTACAACCTCTGTAGAGTGAAAACTGTCATGACAGCCGTGCTCACGGTCAAAAGCGGCATGGACCCTCACACGATTAGTTGGGAATGGTGGTTCTGGAAGGGCAATCACAGTAAGGTAACTGTGATCGGGTGGTGTAAACCCGTAGATTTACAGGTAGAGTAACCTGTTGATACGTTGGGGTGTTTGGAACCCTTGATCTTGGCAAGGTGGAGTAACCTTGGCCGTCTGGAGATAAATATCACCTAGTAAATAGGAGCTGCTTTTATAAAATAATTACCTAACTGCATTTATGCAAATAAACCTATGTAAGCCTTTCTTGTTATTAGCCAACATGTCATACTTTCCCCCACTTGCTGAGTACTTTATGTACTCACGTGAAACATATATCTTTTTCGTTTGCTGTTCAGTGAATGAAGCTGCCAAGAAATGCTTCAAGGATGAGAATGGAGATCTAGGCCTGCGAATCTTCCGGTCGACTGCCTGTAGAGTCGAAGGATGCCAACGCTTAGATTTAATCCGCTGTAATGTAATAATCTTTTCTTTTAGACCATTTGGTCGTTCTTGTAATAAAGTTATCGATTTAATAAAGATATTGTTCTTTTATAACATATATTGTCCTGTGTGCGTGAAAATGATCCTGGACACGCATACAGATGCATTCGGTTTTGTTCGTTAAAACCGGGTGTGACAGTATCTAACGGCTGGAAGAAATGCATCATATTAGATCAAACGGACCAAACAATTAAGGTGATGTGGCTGCATGAGAATCGAGAGAAATAGCAATCGATGATAGTTAGTGGGTTGCACTTATAAAGAAAGAGTAGATTACTTAAAAGGTGTTACAAAATTAAAAAATTCCATAAAACTCATGTACACATAGCAACGCCATGTACAATGTTTTACACTTTTACATCTTCCATAAAATCCTTTATTCATAAAAATGACAAGTAAGTTGCTATTTGAATACAACGGTTTAGAACCTGCTGATTCATCACAATTTTGATCACAAAATCTCCGTTAACCTTCAACTAAACATATTATTGCATTCCTAAAAACTATGAACATTTTGATATTCCATTCGGATTGTATTTGCACTTTGCAATTTCCATCTCTCTTCAGCAGCCTCCTTGACATATGGCAGGGGTCAGCGCTGGTGTTAACGAATGGGAACTATTCGGCAAGAATCTTCTCCCTGCAAATAAAACAGACAACGTAACATGTAGAGTAATACGCAGGGATAAGCAGCATGTGAAGTTAGCCGATGCAGAGAAGAGTTCAAACTTACACGTCGAGCATGAAGCCACGGCCAGAGGTGCTCATCCTGCTGAGCAAAAACGTGCATTAATCAGAACACAAGTCCGGCGCAACACGTGTCCTACAAGTGATGTTAGATCGTCATGCTCTTTCAAACATGATTTACTACACTTCCATTGTAATTCTGCATGCAGACACGTGTCCTACAACATGATATTGTAATTTCATTTAAATTATCGTAAATCTGTGATAAATTTGTCATAAAAGTAAAGTGGCCAAAGAATAAGCTATTCTATAGCCGGCTATAGAATATCCTCGCCCGAGAAAGGAAATATTATTCAGTGTCCTATAGACAAATCGCCCATCAAAAAACGACTTATCGCTCTTGGCTAGGAGAGGGGAATCACTAGGCTAGGGGAAGTGACGCCCTCTAAGATAGCAAAGATGACATTTCAGAAAAATAAAACATAAAAATAAATCTACCGCTGCTCAAGTCTCACTAATCCGGGTGGGGGAGGTCAGATCTAATGCTGCCGCACACTCTCGGCGGGGGAAGGCTAGATCCAGCTGTCGTTCCTCAAAGCCGGTGCCTATCATCCATGCACCACCACCTCACCCTCTAACTACCTCTGCTCGTGGGTCTGTAAAATTGCATCTTATCATAGGAGGTTTTCCCACCTCTTTAAATGATTCCTAGAGGCTGTTTCTGAAGACAACCGTCTATGGAAGAAAAATAGAACAGGAGGATGTCGGTACTCACCGCTTTTGTACCCGTGTGCCTATTAATTTTCTGGTCCTACAATGATGCCATCTATTTTACCGTAGCGTTTATGAAGATAAAAATTATTTTTCAGTTTTTCTTCCAAATTCTCTGAATTTATTTATCATGTATTTTGAATTCCAGTTCATGTGATGTTCACCTTGCCATTTTTATTTTGATGTCTGCAAGTTATTAGTGGCATTATAAGTGATTTTTTTTATTTGAGTTGTTTGGTTTCCAATTCACATTGTAATCGATATGCTAATTTTCTTTAGTTTTTGATCTTGACCATACAAACGCCATAACAATCTTTCTCTATTCATTTGCAATATTACTTAGCTATTTTTTTTAATGTACATGGAAATTTCCAGGATTTTAGGATTTGAGAGCAAACATAATGACACATTTTTACCCTACTTTATAAAAAAGTGATAACAGATGTGGGTAGAACAGAAATAGATATGTGGACTTCTGAGTAAATAAATATAACGTTTGGTGCAAGGACAGTGATGGAGTACTTAATAAGCAGATAAAGAGTAGTTTGGACTAACTTTTGTATAAGGCCAACCTCAGTGCTTCTTTCATTTGCCTTTCATTTGCATTAATTAGATGCCATATCAGAAAAAATAGTGACATGGCAAAAAATTTAATATGAAAGAGTGGTGATCCTTTTATCCCTATGAAAGGATGGTGGCACCCGTTCCAACACGATGAAAGCCAAATGAAATTGGATTGAGGGTCTTTCTTTCATCCCAAACCAATAAGTGAATGCCACCTCGCAATAAATTAATGTTTTGGTACACCTATGAAACTATAATATGAAACTAAGCATTGAGAGATACACAGCCTGTTCATTTGACTTATCAGCCACCAGCCAGCAGTATTTTTCTCTCACAAAAATCAGCCGTGGCTTATCAGCACCAGCCAACCAAGAGTACTTTTCTCTCACAAAAATCAGCACCAGCACCAGCCACCAGCCACCAGCCAAACGAACAAGCTGACAATTTCATTTCACATAACAAGAGCACAAATCTGATGTGTCACTCTTGGACACCCTGAGATAAAAGTGTCGAGACTGGCCTTGGCATTGTGGCTAATAACTTGGTTTTATTTTGATCATTTATCATCATAATTTCTAGGAGTTGTACCAAACATGAAACTTTCATTATTCGTCGGTGAATTACTTAAGTGTCATTTGTGAAGTCGACATGGTACTCAATATACTTGAATTTAGTTGACTGCACGTATCCCAAAGGGCCAGTTATTTTAAATGATGCAGTAATAGTTATAGATTATAACTGACACCTCACATGGCAGTTCATCAATGATACAGGGTCCATCAATGA
This sequence comes from Eragrostis nindensis, assembly GCA_012490785.1. NCBI lineage: Eukaryota > Viridiplantae > Streptophyta > Magnoliopsida > Poales > Poaceae > Eragrostis > Eragrostis nindensis. The sequence goes on along the minus strand of JAAXCT010000053.1, from coordinate 758,016 downwards.
TATAGTTCATCAATGATCACGGCTCACGGCACGTTTACAGACAGGGAAGACACTAGAAGTACATGGAAAGTTACATAAACCAAGTAATTATACCGTAATAAATATCATGACGTGAAAGCGAAAGCAAGCTATAATATTGTTTGTTGAAAATATAAAGCTTATCTGGAGGGAGCAACGACCCACACCAGGGATACTACAGCCCAACAAGTCTCAACCGTATCGGCCAGTACCAAAAATCTGGCGCTGCGTTTCCATGGATTGTAGTAGTTCTTCAATAACAGGGGATAGACCCGGGGCCTTCTTCTCTAAACCTTCTTCGCTTAGGTCGGTACGGCCAATAAAGTGCAGGGCTAACACCCAGGGCACGACGACTGCTAGCAGTAGCGCTAGCAACGTACTAGCGAAGCGCCAGGGATGTTCGGTGGCATAACGCTTCAGGCGCCACCAAGCGGTGTTTGGCCTTCCGCTCTCAGGGGTACCTTTGGCATTTATGTACACCTTGGAATTCTTGGCCGATGGAGCATCTTCTTCAAGCTGCTTAACTTGGTCGCTGCGTGTCTGCGAGATCATTCAGTATGGATAAAAGTATAACGAGACAGAAATAACTTATTGCAAGCTAGCTAATCAGTTCGATATTGCTAATAGAGTACAAACGAGATGGTAAGAAATTCTGAAATCTGAACCTTAGCGCGCAGCCTTTAGGGAAAAAAATAAATAATCAGAATGCGAATGAATTGATTGAATCACCTGCTTATCGGATGCCATCTTTCTAGGCTGTACGATCAACAGTGAGTGAATACACCGGTCAAATTATGGCCGGGGTGAGTTCAGCTTTCATAATCCCCCATCCAGTTGGTGTGATGGGGCTAAGGGCTACATGCTTCTTATATAGATGGAACCTCTTCCTGATGATCCAACATACGAGCACTGAATAGCTTCATCTCCGTCATGGAAAGAGGGGGGAAAAAAAAAACTAATCTTGACTTGACTTCGCGATACCTTGGAATACAGATGCAGCCATGTGGCTCTAAATGCTCTCTAATAATAAGTTCAGTAAGACTATTTACATATATGGCAAAATTTGCTACATCATACTATTCTACACGTCGCTCTCCCTAGGCGACCCGGGGAAACCCCAAACCCTAGCCGCCGCCACCACCCTCGAATCCCTCCTTTCCGCCGCGTCACTGCCAGAGCCGGCTGCTGGGAAATCCGTGAGGCTAGCTAGGATGGTGGCGGCGGTGCTCTCTCCCTCTTCTCGAGCGCATGGCGGCCGGATCTAAGGTGAGGCGTCGCGATTGGAGTCGAAAGGAGATGGCGGTCATGGTGTCCGGCGGCCGGATCTACTCGATGTGGTCGTTCTGGTGCGGTGCAAGGCTGTGGCGGTGTGTCGGGGCTGACCCAATGCGGTCGCGGCTCCCCTCATGGTGGTGCGATCCTGCACCGTGGCAGGGCCACGGCCGGTGACGGTGTGGCTGTTGCAGGTGGAGTCGCAACCTATCGGGTCTACCACGGTGAGGGGCCGCCGTGGCGCTGTGTCATCGACTGGTCCGCGGCTTGGTGTGGTCGCTGGCAAGCGTTACAGGCCGGGTGGTTGTGCCTTCAGGCATCGTCGGGGTGATGGTCGCGGGTGTGCAGCAGTGGTGGAAGGTGGGGCCATTGGCGGCCGAGGGCAGCAAGGATGGGCGTGGTGTGCGGGAGCGTCAATAGGATGACATGCTGGGTAGGAGGCTCCGGCTGAAAGGCTTGCCCGGCTTCGCCGGTGTTGGCGACGGGTATGCTTACGGGTGTCGTTCTCCCTCTTGAGGGCGTCGTCATGGAGCTTCGCGTCTCCAGTGTGGTTCCTCGGGTGAAAACCTGTTTCATATATGGACGGACTACGACGGGGCTTGAGATCTGCACCCTCCCTAGAGGCATCGTCTTGTAGGTCAATGTCTTCCCGTCGAGGCTTCTCTTCTATACCCTCGAATGATTTGTTGCTTGGTGGTGTGCGATGGCATTGGTTGTGATGGGTTGGAGCTGCACTTGGTGGGGTTCCTTGAATGCACGACATCGGAGGTGCAGCTACTTTTGGTTGTTGTTCGTTGGAAGCGCGACGCATCTTGGCAACTTTGATGCCTTTTGGTTGGAATCTACAAGCTTTTTTAGCTTGTTGCCTAGGTCGTTGGTTATAGGTGGCCTCCCTAACATTGGAGTAGTTGCTTAGTGTGGTTTGTCGTAGGTCGTGTGGTGTGTTACCTATTGGCATTTGTGCCAAACTGGTCGTGGGGTGATTGTTTCGCAAGAAAGGGTCATCCGGTTGTACTCTTTTCCTCCGCTTAATGAAGCACATGCTCAGGCATGCTCTCGAAAAAAACACTATTCTACACCCTTGTTATTCTACACCTAACTAATAATTACTGAACAAATCATCAGCAATTACAGGAATTACCGAACAAAGTTTCATGATTTTTGCCAAAATCAATTACTGAACGTCAATTACTAACATATTTTAACATCATTGTGCACTCGGTTCAGTAATTCATGATCGTTTTTTGCTATAAACATTAATGGGTGTAGAATAACTATTCTACACCTAGGATGTTGAATAGTGTTTCTATATAAATCATAGTAGTCACCATGTTTTATTTTCATCAGTTATCATCATAATTTCTTGGAGTTGTACCTACCGTGAAGGTTTCATTAGTCCGTGAATTACTGAGTTACTTGATCCCACTACACTTAAGTATCATTTGTGAAGTCGACATGTTACTCAATATACTTGAATTTAGTTGACTGCACGTATCCCAAAACGCCAGCTATTTTAAATGATGCAGTAATAGGTATAGATTATAACTGACACCTCACATGGCAGTTCATCAATGATACAGGGTTCATGGTCATCAATGATCACGGCTCACGGCACGTATACAGACAGGGAAGACACTGAGATACAGTACATGGAAAGTTACATAAACCAAATTACCGTAATAAATTTCATGACGGGAAAACGGAAGCAAGCTATAGTATTTTTTTTGTCGAAGAAAGCTTATCTGGAGGGAGCAGCGACCCACACCAGGGATACTACTGCCCAAATCTCTCAACCGTATCGGCCAGTTCCGAAAATCTGCTCGCATCCGGACAAAAACCTGCCCCGCCTGGCCATGGATTGTGGTGGCGCGTTATCAGCAAAGGGTAGACCCGGGGCCTTGTTCTCTAAGCGGTGGCAAAACAAGTCGCTTAGGTCGGTACGGGCAAGAAAGTGCAGGGCTATCACCCAAGGCACGACGACTACTAGCAGCAGCGCTAGCAACGCACAAGCGAAGCGCCAGGGATGTTGTGTGGCATAATGCTTGGGGTTCCACCAAGCAGTGTTTGGCCTTCCGCTCTCACGGGTATCTTTGGCATTTGTGTACAACTTGGCATTCTTGGCCGATGGAGCCCCTTCTTCAAGCTGCTTAACTTGGTCGTTTCTGTTTTTCGATTGTTGATCCTCCCAGCGTGTCTGCGAGATCATTCAGTATGGATAAAAGTATAACGAGACAGAAATAACTTATTGCAAGCTGGCTAATCAGTTTGATAGCTAATAGAGTACAAACGAGATGGTATAAAATTCTGAATTCTGAACATTAGCGTGCTGCCTTTAGGGGGAAAAAGAGAATGCAAATGAATTGATTGAATCACCTGCTTATCGGACGCCATCATTATAGGCCGCACGATCAACAGTGAGTTAATTATTGCTGGGGTGAGTGCGCTTCAGCTTTCATAATCCCCCGGTTGGTGTGATGGGGCTAAGGGCTACAAGCTTCTTATATAGATGGAACCTCTTCCTGATGATCTAACCTACAGGCACATGAATTGCTTCATCTCCGTCATGGAATGAGAAAAAACTAATCTCGACTTGACTTTGCTATACCTTGGAATGCAGATTGAGCCATGTAGCTCTAAAATGCAATATAATAATTTCAATAAGTCCATTTATATATATGGCAAAATTTGCTACATCACACTAGAAAGGTGTGGTTTTTTCCACAGCACACTCGAATTTAGCTATGGCATACTCCAAAATTGTTGTTTCTTAAGTGCTGCACACTAAACAGGGGAAAAATAATTTTAAACTTATTATCTCATTGCACAAAATATATTACAACTTGAAATTTCGCACAGATTTTGTCATCTTTGCTTAAATAACTTTTGTCGTGTAACACAAACTATGTTAGCAAAGAGCAAAACAGTTCTTGCGTGGAAGAAAAGAAATGGAGGAACCAAGTTTGGTGAAGTTGGAAAAAAAAAAGATCAAGGAGAAGAGGAAAATATTTTGCCCCTACGCTCTGCCTCACGCTCGCACGACCTGCGTATCGCAGGAAGCTTGCTGGAATAGAATGCAAATATAACTCAAAATAACTTCGATACATGTTTCTATATTACCCATCCTTCCTACTGTGAAAAACAAAATAGTCCTATGTATACATCTGAACTAAAAAATGTAAGTGTATTTTTGAAGCTCCCCCAGAACTGACCTCAACCAAACATTGACACGGCCATTAGACTCAATAATTACGAGTAGATCAAGCTAGCTAGGCCACATGTGTGACAACTAGCTGCGCTAATTACAAAACCAATTAATAGGTCTCATGTTCGCTCAGCTTCCATCACGAGCCAACGACAGCATTACACTGCTTCCCATCGTAAGCCTTTGAACATAAGGTGCGTAGGAGCACATGGTCACCCGTGGTGGCATGCATGGAGAACAGATAGATGTTCCCTGGGCACAGTTGATGGTGGTGGCCTGGAGTTCCATAAGAAACATATAAAAATAAAGACTATGACAAAACCAAGTCTTTTAGGTCTGTATTTTTAACTTACAGGTTGATATGAGAGTAGCTCTTTCGGCTTCATGGGGGTGAGAATTTTAAACCAAGAATTTAGTACATGGAGCTCATGGACAGGAAGGCGGTGTTGCGATAACTTTAGAGTCGCCTATGCAGTGTTGGAAGGATGTTCTCCGCATAACACAACACCATGGCTGTGTTTTTATCTGTTCCATACAAAGAATGGGTGGTGGTTGCACGAGAGAGCAGTCTGTTTTGGGACCAGTCACAGTTTGTTAACCAAGGGGGCATGGCCTGGGTTGAAGTTCATGGACATCCCAAAAAGATGAGGCGATCTGCAGTTACTTCATGAACTATCTTTTTTAGTGGAATGAGGTTCAAGCAATCAGCCGACTAATTGGACAAAGAGATTTATGAACTGAATTTATCACCGACCAATGAATTTGTCAGCCCGTTAAATTCCGGGTGCAAATTAAATGTCATGCCCGGCTCACGAACTTCATGACTCACATGGCCTCACGTGTGTGTGTGTATGTTTTGGGGAACCCTGCGCAGCTCAGCTCATGTCCGTCATTGATCAGTATATACAGTGTCGATTCACTCACATATTTTCATCGTTCAGTGTTGTAACTTTACCATATATATACTTAAAATTCTGCAGTGAATAATATATGAGAGATCACTGCAGAAACCCGGATGCAAGTTGAGGTTTTTCATTCACGCACCCACAGTCCGTTCCAAGTTGTTATACCCATATCCTTTGGTCTAGAGGAGTTTTACGGTGCACCATACCACCATTATATACTATTGGTATTTAAAATCGGACAATCCAGATTAGTTACCCTCCCACCCGAATACCACAAGTATTCTTGACTAATATCAATAATACTAGGATATTTAGGGAAAAAATATTAAATGATGACAAGAAATTGGTAACGGCACATGGGAAATTCGATGATGGCGCAAGGAAAAAAGGTCGTGGGTGGCAGCAAGACAAGTTCGTGGAGAGGGGGATGGAAGTGCAAGGATTTCAGTGCGTAACGGTGCAACATGAAGTGGACCAATATTACTAACTCTGGTACCCTTCATGATACCACAAGTATTATATTGGTGGTATGGTGCATAGTATGTAAAACTCCTTTCGGCTCTATGATTCTTGCAGTTTGGCCTGTGCTCCGAAATAAAGCTGAACCTTTTTTTACCACAATCAAAATTCTGCCAAGTTGCAAAACTCCTAGAGCTGATTAGCCCATGATAGGCTTGCACGTAGGCACTGGCGGAGGTATCTATGTACTGTGAACATATGGGAGATTGAAAACATATAATCATCATGAAATGATGCGTAAAAAAATGTTTCTGAGAAATTTCATTCTAGTTATACTCATCATATATCTTTCCAATTTTCGTATGTTGCTTGACTTTGTTTTCGTATGTTGCTTGGCTTTGTCGCTGATGCTGCCGCACGCTGCTTTCAGCCGCGCATGGTGTGTTGGGTTTTGGGAATGGATCTTGCATAACCTTGTAGGTAGCGTTTGGATCACTTTAGAGGGTGCTGTAGCAGTCACATCAAAGATGTCGGCACGATTTATGTGTACTAAACAAAGTCAAATTACAAAACTAAGTCCAGGACCCCCCCTCTATTTTGCGAGACGAACGTAATGAGGGTAATTAAGCGGCGATTAGACGATGGTTACTGTAGCATCACTGTGTCAAAACATTGATTAATTAGGCTCGTTAGATTCGTCTCGAAAAATAACGCCCGTCTGCAAAAAGGTTTTGCAATTAGATTTTATTTAGTACCCCTAAATAGTAAGATTCTTTTTACTTTAGAGGGGTATAAAGTTTAGAGGGTAGTTTAGAGGGTGAACCGAACGCACCCGTAGTCTAATTTACTACCAGGCAGGCCATAAAAAGAATCTAACCTCATATCATTTAAAGCCTACGTCAAGACATATAAAACCAGAGGAAGTACTACTCCCTCTATTTCACAATACTTATGATTCTAGCTTTTTTTTTTTAGATAATGGGAAAAGGAATCCCAGCCTTGGCCTCACTAGGAGGTTACAGCCGTCTTATTACAACTTAGCAGCACTTCCGTCTGCCGGAATTTAAAACAAACGCACACATAGGTCGCCAACAATTTAGAAGAAAAGAGTTATTAATAACAAAGTCTATTACTAAAACTCCACCCATATAGTGTGCATGAACCTCCATAGCCAACACTTCCATCCGTCGGCAGGCATCCGTCATGGTCTCTTTATCTTCATCATTCCTTTGAAGTTGTGACCAGAACCGCAGCCAATGCGTTCCCCTGAAGAGTAGAAGTAAATAAAGTATGTTGCACAGAAAACAAGAAGGAGAGATATAGAGATAGAGATGCATTGGGAAGTGTGGGTGGTGCATTGAGAAGTGAGAATCACAAATATTTTGACAAGAAATGACAAGACTAGAATGACAAGTATTGTGAAACCGAGGTAGTACATGGTTAGGATGGGCTAAAGGCCGTGGGCTAGTCCTTTATCGACCAGGTCTACCACCCGTTCCGATCAAAACATGTTTCAAACACAAAATAACTGCAGGGGCATAATGACGCAAAACAACGTGTATGTGGATAACTTGCTCCAAAGGTGAGGGTCTTTTGGTGGCGTGCTATTAATGAATTCATACCATCTAGAGTCAACCTGTTCATAAGACATATTGATCACTTGCCGGTGATGTGAAGCTGCCAAGGCTATGCTATCTGACATGGGCCTTTGATATCTTGGACTCAACTATATGTCCCAGGGATGAAACTTTTGTGATTTTGTGTGTGATGTGGCCTCACTGGTGCTCAAGGAATGACAGGAAGCACGGCAAGGAAGCTATTCCGGTCAAGAATGCCATGGACTGGGCACTGGATACGGCGGCACATCTTATTCATGCTGCCGGACGAGATACAATACCGGACGGGCTGTAGAAGGAATGCTCGATGAAGCCGCCACCAGGTACTCTGAAGATTAATGTCATGGATCGTTTTTCCCGGATGCATGTGGTGGGGGCACACCGGCACAGGAGCAGTTTTGAGGGATGAAAATGGGACGTTTCTGTCTGCGTCATCACGTTGGTTACTTGGTTGAGTGCAGTCTCATCAGTTTTACAGGTTGAAGCATAAGCTTGTAGAGACGGACTTCAATTGATACAGCCAGTCTCGTCCTGTGCTTAACTCAGCTTCAAAAATGGAAAGGGAAGAAGAGCTACGAAAGTCTTAGGAGGTGTTCGGATGCACATGACTAAAAATAGTCGGGCTATATTTAATTCCCAAACAGGTGGGACTAAAGAGGACTAAATAGTAGTCCTCTTTAGTCCCACCTGTTTGGGAATTTAATCCCCACAAGTGACTAAATATAGCCCGACTGGTTTTAGTCCTCTTTAGTCCCACCTGTTTGGGAATTTAATCCCCACATGTGACTAATATAGCCCGACTATTTTTAGTCATGTGCATCCGAACACCTCCTAAGTCTTCTGTACAGCATACTGCATGACGTCGTAAGTGTAACAAAATGGGAGCATGCATTCATAAATCTGAAGTTTGGATAATCATTAACACCTCTCTATCTTCTACCTACCTTCTTTCATTTCTCATCATCGATCATGAGTCCACGTCAATCTGATCATAACAATTTTACCACTACTGCGGAGTCTGCGGTACCAATCCTATCACAATCTTCTACCTACCTCCTTTCATTTCTCATCATCGATCATGAGTCCACGTCAATCTGATCATAACAATTTTACCACTACTGCAGAGTCTGCGGTACCAATCCTATCACAACGCCTTACCCATAATTTCGCATCTTGGCAGTTCGATCCAGTCCTGTTGCATACCAAACTGCTATTAGTAGATTAAGGGCCCCTTTGGTAGGGTTGTGCTGGCTTCGGCTGTGGTTGTAGCTTCTCTAGAATAACATCTGTGTTGGCTGCCTGTGGCTGCGTCTCAAAACGTTTGGCAAAACGGCTTCTCCGATAGCTTTTTCTTATTTTTAGGGATATATATGTAAAGAAGATGACGTGGAGGGGGAAGAAGCAGGTGAAGCCACCATTTCATAGCTTCCTACTTCACCCATTTTTTGGTAGGGGCTTCGTCCTTTTTTTAAGGAGAAGCACTTGAGGGAACACCCCTTTGGTCGGAAAACACGTGAAGTTGTTGGAGAAGCCGTTGGAGAAGCCCTACCAAAAAGGCCTTAAGATCACTATGCCATTCATGTTCCCTACACATTCATGCTACTAGTCCGTTTGTTTAACTTCGTTTGCATCAATTGCGGATCATGGCACTGAAGGTTCTACAATTTCCTCCAGTTCTAACCTCCATCAAGCTAGGAAATGATCACTAGCTGAGATGAGTTTTAATTATTTGTAGATTAACAAGAATGCAGAGTATATTTAAACTTTGCCAACTCATATATACATATCTTGAGGAGGACATGAACACTAACGAAACATCCACGCCGACACAAACTGGTCCTATTACTCGCGCTTGTGCCCATTAAATTAACTATCAAGTGAGTTCATTCCTAAACTCTTGTCCATCTTATTTAGACCATGGAGACACGTGCATTCTTCTTTTGATTAGGAATCATGGAGAAGATATATAAGAAGGGAAGGGATAGCACGCACAATGGATTCAGACTGCATGACAACACCAACTTGGGACGGCCGCCCCAACTTCTTACGGACTCTAATTTGGGCATTCTTCTACTTCATGGAAAACTTATCAAGTCTACTTTCAAACAGATCCGGTCTAACATCCATATCTATTCGGAGTTGGTCGCAGCCATCATTTTAACTAGTTGGATACCCCGCGCTTTGCTGCGGGACATTTATATGGATTATAGTTACAAAAATATATGCACACTTCATTTGTAAGTAAAAAATAAAAATATTGCTCACGAAATTTAAGTTGCTGAAAGACACTGAGGTGCTTGGTACATCGGATGAAAAGTGAAGCTAAAATGCTTAACTAATATAATGATCACAAAAATCCCATAATTTTAGTGGAGTTTTAATGTAAAGAAGGAACTAATGACTATTAGTTTGATCCAACGGTCCTAATGTAATATCTGAAATCCACGACTAATGGCCAACGGTCCCGATCTAATATCGGAAATCCACGACTAATGGCTGTTAGTAAGGGTAATATTGGAAAAAAAATAAAGTGTTGTATTCATGATAGTGGAAACATAGACTGTACTCTTACCTAGGCACTCCTCCTCAGTATGATTGTCAATATGAATAATAAGCTAGTTTTAGATATATTCTGTATTTTGGGCAGATTGATCATTTTGGGCTCATAGTGTAACACCCCAGTCCGTTTGTAGCCTGTTAGTAATTATTTCGGCTCAAGTGGCCCAGAATGAAGTGAAGTTATGTGAATAGTCACACATGGCTTGTGTAGGTGGGTGAGGATCAGCATATAACCTTTGTTGGTTTCAAGCATAGCACCTCCGTGTTAACCCTTTTACTCGAAGCGAGGATGTAAGCGCAAGAGGGGCGCTATGTGCATGCGCGTGCCCGCCCCACGTGAGGCTGGGCGGTAAGCGGATTTTGGACGTAGGGTGTTACATTTGGTATCAGAGCCAGGTTCCCGCTGCACATGCGCATGCGTGTCGTGCCCGAGAAGGGGGCATACATGGCCGTTGCACCGAGGGAAGATCTTGAGTATCCGCTTACCATGTATGCGGTGTGCTGCCGGGGCATCAGCCCTTAAGGGGGGTGACTGTAACACCCCAGTTCGTTTGTAGCCTATTAGTAGTTATTTCGGCCCAAGTGGCCTAGAAGTGAAGTAGAGTTAGTGTGGGAATAGTCCCACATGGCTTGTGTAGGTGGATGAGGGTCAGCATATAACCCTTGTTGGTTCCAAAATCACCTCCGGATTAACCTTTTTACTCGAAACGAGGACAAAAGCGTAAGAGGAGTGCTATGTGCATGCATGTGCCCGCCCTACGTGGGGCTGGACGGTAAGCGAATTTTAAACGCAGGGTGTTACAAATAGCACCAACATGTATGAAAAGACAACAATGATACCATAATGAGAATGCAATGTACCTGGCTGAAGAAATAAATAGCCATGACAAAAGGAAAAACTAAAGAGGAAGAGGCATCGGATCCATAAAAATGGCGATTGAAAAAAAAAATGCCAGTTGCAGCAACATCTGCCTGCAAAATTGAATAAGACATGTGGGAGAGTGATGCGATGTGCAAATATGGATTTCTGCTGACCGAGGAGATAGCATGAGGACCTACGGATCGAGTACCATAATCAACACGACGGCTCGGCTGGCTTTGCTGGTTAGCAATAGCGCCATGAAAGATTTTAATAGACATTGACATGGGTTAGTGGGAGGAAACGCCTGAGGCCCATTCACGGAGAGGAATCATTGTAGTAATAATTACTTATGTTGGCGCACAACGTTGTGCTAATTGTTCTTCATGAAAAATCTGACTGAGGGCAAATGGACGGATAGATTGGACCCAAATCTCATGATCTAATGGTGTGAATAATTAGGATGATGTGGCTGCATGAGAGTTGAGAGAAATAGGAGTTTATGGCTCTTAGTAGGTTGCACTTGTAAAAGATAAATAGATACAAAGATCTTTTCTGCTCGTGGTGCTGCATTGCCTTATTTTCGTCCATCGGGTTGTGTATCAAGTTGAGTCCACTAAGGACGCATCCTAGGATTGGAGCACGACTCCAACACCCATGTGGTCATCCCTTCCATGTACTTATACCCCTTGTCCGCCGTCAAGAATAATTGGGTTTTTTATGCAAGTTAACTTATGCTACTTCCTCGTAAGCGCACGTGTTGGTGAAACCGTATGTCTTCTTGTATTCCGAACCCTACCATAATTAAATTCAATTTGAGTTCCTCAATTCCATCAAATTATGTACTTGTTTACTTGTTCTTGCTAGTTCTTTGATTGCTTGTATGATGAGTGCGCTTGTGGCTGGTGGTCGTGCTCCCACGAGATCGTGACGACTATTGGAGGTGGTGTATTGATTCCTAAGGCGCAGCGTCCCTAGACAGCTATTGGACCATGAACATTGTCTCCATCAACCAAATTGAGTTACCCTTACTCTCAAGGAATGATCGATGCCTAACACAATCGGCTTCACATCGTATCCCATCCCATCAGCCTCATTCACGAGATCAAAAAAGCCTCACATGTGGAAAGATCTGTCCAACATGTTTGATGTACGTTCTAAGAGGCATAGAGTGTTGAAATGGGTGATTCGGTTCTTTTCTTGAAAGATATGTGGGACTTTGGGGCAGCGCACGGCGGTGCACGCTGCCGGCCACTGTGCCAGCGCTCCCAGCAGCGCCGGCGGTGGGCAGTTGCAGCCAGAGCTCCAAGAGCAGCCTTGGATTTATCACAGTAGTCCATCAACCCGTGCATCAACACTGGCGAGCAATATTCTTAAACAGAATGGAACTGTCACATCCCAAAAATTTCAAACAAGTTTAACAAAAACACTCCCGCAAAATTTTGTAGAAATTAGAGTCAAATTTAGGTTTTTGAAAACAAAAGTTCAAATTAAATTAACTCAAGATGATAAAAAGTAAATAAGTTGAAACAGGGACTTGGCAACATGAGTGTTAGTGAAAAACCATGAGTTTACAAATTTTATTTGAATTTGTTTGAGTTGATTTGGATTAAAATTGGAGTTTATTTGGAATTTTCTAGATTATGAAATGTTAAATCCTTCCCTTTTTGCTCCCTTACATGGGTCCAACACACACACAACCACCCCCCCCCCCCCCCCCACCCCCCCACCCATCTTTCCCCTTTTCCTTTCCCCATTGGGCCGCGCCCTTTCTTTCTTCCCTCCGGCCCACGCCACTGTGATGTAACATCACAGGCTCGAAATACAGCTCGCGACCCACTCACACATTGTGCATGTCCCACATCACAATAACAACACTTACGCTGGTCATGCTACTTAAGTTGGTCATGCTCTAGCTTGCTAGCCAATGTGGGACCAAAAACTCACATGCCCATGGTTGCCACAACAACCCAATGGGTCATGCTTGGGCCAAACTCTATTGGACCTTGCTGGGATATCTCATCTTCCCACCTTAAGACTCGACGTCCTCGTCGAGCAATGGACCAATTTACCCTAAGGGGACAGATGTACAAGATTGCCTCTCTTAGCAGCCATACGTATCATGCAGTGCCACACACGCGCCATGCATATGCACCTGCGTCCCTGCTCCAGTATGAGACCATATCCTTCTCAACTGACCCGTACGTGCCTATGAAACCATGAGAGTCGGCTCTGGTACCACCTGTAACATCCCAGGCCCGAAATACAGCTCCTGACCCGCTCGCACGTCGTGCGGGTCCCACATCACAATAACAACTTTTACGCTTTCATCATCGCTTCGCGTAAAAGGGTTAACCCGGTTGTTACTGCATTCCAGTCGTGGCTATTTATGTTTGTACACGGTCTTGGAGCTTCCCGTGCAAAGAGGCATCACTAGTGGAGCACCCTTGGAGTCACTCTCCATGTGGTTCATACCCTCGGAACAAGCATTGTCGGTGAGCAGCGGGATACACCCGTGACTCCCCTTAGAAAGTGGTGAGCGTTCCAAGGAAGAGAGCATCGACATGTGTGCGGCGGGGTGGATCCCGTGACTTCACTTGGAGGGTGAAGCATGCTCTTGACAACATCATCGGCTTGAGAAGTGGAGCGTGCTTGGAGGGGATCGCTTTGACCGGAGGGACGGGGTCGAGACGCCGGCGGGAGTGACCCAACGTGGAGTAGGGGAAGGCGTCATCCTTCCGAGTCTACAGGAAAATCGATGAGCAATCTTTTACTGTTACTCTCTACTACTTGCACTTGTTATCTTGTTTACTCTATAGGCTTGTAGTAGTTATTGTCATGATTGCTTGACGATTGTTCCCATGTGCTCCTCATTATCGCTAGTGTTGCATGCTTCGCCTTTATGTACTTGTGTGCTTACTTGCTTCTACCATATTGCTCTTATAGTGATCTTGTTATGCTTGTTGCTATCTATCTTGTTCTTGATCACTAGATTGAGCTATCCCTTGTGTTATGCATGCTAGTCTTGTTTGTTCGCTTTATCTTATAAACTAGCATGCATAGGACCTTGCTTTTTTTTTTTTTTTGCTATATCTTATGCTTGGTCATGCTCTAGCTAGTAGAGTAAACTCCTTATCATATCTTGTGCTAGCTAGAAGCCCTATCCCCTTGCTAGTGTGGAGTGGTTTGCTATCTTGATCACTAGCATTGTTAGGTTGCTTAAGGACTCATCCTAATATTCTTTTCTTGTATATGTTCATGTGCTAGATTGTTCTTTTATGCTTTTGTGTGCCTTGCCTTGTTTGAGTGTAGATACTAGCACTTGGTTATCCTAGCTTGATCACTATCACCTAGTGCGCTCCTAGCTCTTATTGTTATACTTGTGCACTTAGAAAGAATAGCTAGAAGTGTAAAAACAAATAGTTTACGGTGTGCCCGATTCAACCCCCCTCGGTCACATGGTCCTTACAGTGGATGTCTGCTCAAGTTGCCTGTGGGGGCATCGTTGTGTTTTCTGCTTTCGGAGGATTTATGTATCTCGTCTAGTATGCTAGCATTTGGATTGTAGCTTAAGACCATGATTGAATCCTATGGGATGTAGTATTTGATCGCATAAGTGCAATGGACATTATGTATATGTGTACCAACTACTGATCCAGGGATTGATACGGTAAACACGAGATTTCAGGAATAGGGTCTTAAAGAGTTTTATCAGAGCCATACTGACCATAGGACAAGATGCTTAGATTTGATTCGACTCCAGAGAGTGTATTTTTACCAATAAAATGATTTTCTACAAAACTATGCTATTATCCTTACCCAAGTTCTAGCTTTATGAAAAATTGTTTACTATTTTCTCACAAACCCTATTGTTATGGAGGAGGGCAACGTTGACGTAGATGGGTGGACCCACACCTACGCTGAGGAGAGAGTGGCTTTCCATTGATGCTTTGTCGAATCCTCTGGCACTTCCACATCAAGAGGAAGCCACACTACCGCTGGTCGCTGGAAGGAGTACTACGAGGAGGGAGTTCCCCGCTGCGCTGTGCACGTATGCATGCACGCTGAGGGTGAGGACTCACCATTGGAGCCTTTACCATGGAGGCTATCGGATCCAGATCCACCGACGTCATCCAGGCGGTAGCCAGAGTGGGAGCCGTAGAGGCCTCTGAGGGCCTCCTGGGACAGTCAGGGACTATGCCAGCCAACTACCTACCTCTGAACGACACCAAAACCCCTGCTTGGGAGCACCGTGTGAGGACACTCATTGGACCGACCGCACTGAGGGGAACGATTGTCTGGTAAAGACAGAGATGTACCTGCACTCCCTGGATTGCCACCACCAGGAGGTCCTTGACCTATGGGCTTGGGACATCGACTGTTGCCAGTAGTGGAGGAACCACTGGCAGGAGACCCGCCACTAGGCTGACACCATCATACAGCAGTATGGAGCTGAGCGGGACATGACAGATCGCCTGAGAGTGCAGTTGGAGGCTTCCCGTTACTATCCTGCACAGTCAGAGACTCAGATCATACAAAGGGACTCTTGGAGGATGAGATTGAGCACGTGGGGAAGACCAAGGCCAAGCTAGGATACCACGACGTCATAGACGGGATGTCTGAGCTGATGAGAGACAGGATCAAGTCACTCGTGGAGCAGCTGGACGCCCAATACAAGAGAGCCATGGGTTTGGGGACGTCTAAGGCCAGGATCACACCAGGTAGCAGAACGCTCACCGCTTGCCATGGAGAGTACGAGACAGTGATGCCCACCGTTCTGGATCTGCCACAGGACACCTTCGACACCGTCGCCCCCGTGGGACTTGATACCTGAGCCCGAGCCAGAGCCAGAGTTGAGGTACTTCGGGTACAATATCAGGACAGGAGGGTGGCCAAGATGAGAGCCTTCACCAGGACCCAGAGAGTCGACGCCCTGCACTACCACCTTCTGCCTCGAGACTCGACCCGGTGACAAGAGCCGCTTTTGCACGGGAGCTTGCTCAGAGTTCCAGCACCCCGTCGGAGGCTACATCGACAACAGCAGCGACACCGAGCCCGAGGAGGAGCCAGCAGAGGACAACCCCGACGGCGAGTGCCTCGATGACTTTTAGTCAACTTAGTACCGATAGTGCTCTTGTTTTACCCTTCAATTTAGGTTATCGATCTAGCAGTTTGTTGTATCCCCCTAGTTTTTCAGTACCGTTTGTATTCCTTAGTCTAAAAATACCGCTTATAGATGATGATGTATCCTTGTTAGTGTGTAATGTAAGACTTGTTTGGTGCATTTGATGTTTATTTGGATCTTTACATGAGTAACATTGTGTGCTCCTAACCACAGATCAGTCCACTACAAACTAATCTACAATATGCCTCCCCGAAGGCAATCCAATTAACTGTATCCGTAACCGCCAAGCCAAGAAGCACCACGCTAGAGAGGATGTGGAAGAGTTCATGCAAGCGCAAAGCATGAGGTGCAAGAGGAAGAGGACTCGCAGATGTCAATGGAACCCAGAAGTGCAAAGAATGAGAGGTGGAAAGCTTGCATGATGAGAATGAAGTGACAACCATGAAGAGGGAACCAAGAGAAGAATCAACAAGAGCAAGTGTTGCCACCCCAACTAGCAATTAGGTATTATTTACCATCTCTTATGGGAAATTGAATCTTGCCACGGGCATCATCAACGACCTCTCGGGTTTGGCAATGGCTTGGTGCTAGGCTAAGTACTTAGATGCTTAACTTGATCATGGTAATTAGGTTTAGTATCCAAAACTTGTATTGAATTATAGATGCATACCATTGCCGGAGAGTTCATGGAGGTTGGTGGTTTCACTTTAGTTTACCGGTACTCCTAACGCGGAGTTTGAGTTAAGTCTACGAAATTAGATAGCCAATGGATGATGACTAAAGAAGTGAAATTGAATGATTCAGCTCTGGGAGTAGAGTATCACAGGGAAGAGTTACTAGCAGCCCTGTGACCTCTACAAAAGCCTCCTCTAAAATACTGATCTGGAGTTTAGACAATTGATTTAAATCCTTTTTATAAAAATCCTATTTGATTACTTTGTGGTTACAATTCTCATGTAGTAGAATTAGGCTAACTCCGATAGAAGCTAAGTTAATCTCGTCTCAACACATCTTCATCAGCCTTAGATGTTTCCATGCTAACTGACACAGTTTCTCTCTAAAACTCATCAATCTCCTGTCTGAAGGTAATACTAAGAATTTAAACCTCCTAACTCTGTGGATTCGATATAAACCTTGGAATACACTAAAGCAAAAAGCTACAACTGACACCGTACGCTTGCCGTGTATAAATTAGGGTGCTCTACAAAGCATCAAGAGTGTTTGATTGGATGAATGATAATTAATTTTTGGAAAATATTTATTATCTTAAGGGCTAGTTTGACAAGTAAATTTGCTTCAAGAGTTGAAGCTATCTTTATTTCAGCATTGTGGTCCGTTCTATGTCATAAATCTGTTCCCACTTGTACATTTGAGTAGTAGAATTAATACGTTCAACATAAAACTATTGAACTCCACTCTTAAAGCGGATTCGACATGCATATGCTTTGATGAATGCAAGCAAAGGTGACATGATTGCAACACTGATCTCTCGAGGACAAAGACGATCTAAGAATGGTAGGGTTGTTGGCACCGTTTATGTACCCTTTTTATGTGCCAATAACAACAATTTTATCATCATAATTTTATTTTAGTACCATTAACATTATTGATTTCCACATACAGTGTCATTTGAATCCTTTGCTGCAGAATCAAGTATGAATGGCATTCTTGACAACCCAATGAACCAAGGCTTCAAGGAGACAGTTTGGACCAAAAAACATGTGATTAAGGTGTTGCGCAGATTGGCTCAACCTTCTTGCCAATCGGCTCGAAGGACACTTGGCCCAAAAAGATAGTAAAAGCTCACATGAAAGACATGGAACAACTTCTATAAGCTCGGAAGCGACTTGGAGGAGTTCAAGGGTCTCCCCGACTGGCACATAGGTCGCGCCGATCGCAGGAACCCGACTTTGGAGCTCCCCCCTCCCCCCCCCCCCCCCCCCCCCCCCCCCCCCCCCCGGCCCAAAAAAAATGTTGGATACCTCTTATGCACGAAGGGAGACACCAGAGATGACGAAAAGCGAAGTTTAGAGCTCCGCTGGGTACGACCGTTGTATCTTGTAGTGGTGACGTATCTTGTAGTCTTACATTGAAGTGTGTTAATTATGAGTTTCTATGTGGCAACAGTAGTACCCTCATAACTGATTTCTTTATATTTTGCCTGAATGCCTATTGTTGATCTTATAGCATGTGCTATCCTGGTGATGAGGACTTGCTTTGTAACCCGATGCATGTTTAGAGAAGGCTTATATGTTCTGCATAGGTTGCTATATCTGTTTATGATCCGTTTAGCTTAATTTCAGCCAAAACACCAGCCAGGTGCTGACTGGTGCAACCCTACCTTTCATTACATTGCTCTTATGTGCAACTGTGCTTCATGTTAGAATTGATTTTATAGACGAAATATAAAACCTTATCATGTTCTCTTGCTGATCCTTGTGGGAAAGGCTAGATTATTTAGCCTCTGAATACTCTCAGGGAATGCCTACATTAACCCGTGCGCTTGTGGTTTATATTTTCGGTATATAAGACACATCAACACCAGGATAGGTGGTGCCTCAACACGAGGATGCACTGGATTTCAAAGGTGAATGGTCATCAAGCCAGGTGCCTTGGCAGCGCCGCCAAGGGCGCAGCAAGGGTGGGGCTGGTCACTGACTTCCAATGTGGCTAGCATCAAGGTCACGGAAGTTGGAAATAAATGGGTGATCATATTAGAAAATTGCTTAAAGAAAAGGAAAGATTCATTCAAATTAGGAAAAGGAGATTGTGTTGGGTTAAGAATGATCAATTAAGAACGACATAAAGGGTAAAAACCCTAGCTCTCTCTCTCAATCAGCCCACCCTCTGTCTCTCTGTTACTGCATGCCGCCGTGCCACTTCCCCACCCCACCCTACACCTCATCGAATCGATCGCAAACAACAGCAATATATCTTATTATTTAGTAGTACCTAATAAAACATATACTAATTGTTCTAAGTGTCCTGTACTCCCTCTAGAACAAACTTCTACTCATTTTGAGGTTGTCCTAAGTCAATTTTTTAAATTTTAATATCAAATATTTTTTTTTTGCGAATGAACATATATTTGTTTATGTGTTAAGTTTAAAAATGTCAAAATGATATAAGTAGATTCGTGTTGAAGTATGATTTCATAATGGTACACTTTAAACTATATTTTATTTTAGAGCAAAGTTATGCTTTTTGGATCCTCACAAAGAAGTTATGTTTTGGAGACTGTGTAAATCTTCAAAACGACAAGAATTTAGGAACCAGAGGGAGTACTGGATGACGTGATAAGTACGAGAAATTTAGAGCATGCATTCATAAATCTGAAGTTTGGATAATCACCTCTCCGTCGACTACCTACTTCCTTCCATTTCTCCTCATCCACATCCTGAGTCCACATCGATCTGACCACAACAATTTTAGCACTACAAGGGTACCGATGGTATTACAAAACCTTACCAATAATTTCGCATCTTGGCAGTTCTATCCAGTCCAGATGCAACAGGCTGTCATCAATCGAGAGCTACCAAATTGCTATTAATTAGTAGATTAAGATCACTATGTCGTCATGTTCCCTGCACATTCACGTTGGGAGTAGCGAGCTCCTCTCCGCCGGCTTGCATCAATTGTGGATAATTGCACGGAGGGTTGTACAATTTCCTCTGGTTCTAATCTGAATCAAGAAAAGAAATGATTAACAAGATTGCAGAATGTACTGCTAAGTTATTTAAACTTTGTCAACGTCATGGTATCCCGTCCGATCGGCCACCTTCACAAGATAAATCAATTAAGCCTCACATGTGGAAAGATCCGTGCAATATGATCGATGTTGCCAGAGAGGCATGGAAAGTTGACTTGGGTGATTGATGTTGTCAGAGGCATGGAAAGTTGACTTGGGTGATTCGGATCTTTCCTCGAAAGTTTGTGGTACCGCCACCTCCCCACCCCATCCTACTACTCACCAAATCGTTCGAACTACAACAATATATCTAATTATTATTGGATTTCTAATACTCAGTTAAATCCATAAATACCAAGACACATCATGATGCTTGGAGTTCTGTGTAAAAGATGCAAGAAAAAACTCAAAATGAATTAGTACTTCATGAATTGTCTCTTGGTGTTTCACCTCCTGAACCATTGGATAAATGCACTTAATTGGGTAATTGCATTGGTTGCAAAACTTTTGATTTTCTCCTTCCCGTATGGCTCCTACCAAGAGCCTATAAATACCTTACTACATGGACGTGAGAAAAAGAGAGAACACAACACAACCTCAATATTTCTTGATAGTAGCTGCAATTATCTGCTTCCTGACATTCGTGTGCACGGACGTTGGGAGAGCAGGCCTCCGAAACCTCGGCCATCTCGTGTTCCTGCACCGGGACAGGAGGACGATAAGGTTTTTGGAGAGCGCATTGCGTGATTGCTTACTGGTTGTGGTGATCGACTACTTCATCTTCATCCTTTGAACGACTACTGTCAGGTACCAATATTAGGGGTACCCCGATTAAGCTTAAGAAGAGCTAAAGGACGATCCTAATTGCAATGTCCCAAGTCTGGATACGGCCCACCGAAAAGCCCGTCAAACGATGGAGGCCTGGAAGGAGGGCCTGTTAACACGTCATGAAGAAACCCACCGGCCTCGCCCGACCACTGCGGTCGGGAGTCGAAGCCAGCGAGCGGGAACTCAACCCCCGCCGGCCATTTGTGATTTGCTGAAGTGGACGAAGAGCACTCGGGCGAATATCTCAACGGCTGGTCCTCGGCTGGTTAGAGGGTGGTTGGGCTCATTTACTCCCCTTGACAGCCGCATAGAGCCACCACGCGCGCGTTGCGTCCGCGTGCACTATAGCCCTCGTACTCCGAAGCGCATCGTCACACTTGCCTTAGAGCAGGCCCAATAAGGGTCGAATCGACCAAGTTGTCAGACTGTCCGGCTGAGGTGGAGGAGAGAGGGCATGAGGGAGAAGGAAGCTTGTTGCTGCAGTCGGCGACCGTCGCAAGGCCAGTTTGTGAGGTGAGTGGTGGGACCCAGCGGTGAATGATTGAGATAAGCTTGTCGCAAGTTTGTCTCTTCACTTGGCTACCAGACAAGCAATGGACTCTACCAATGGGCTTGCTCTTATTGTCTCAACTGCTTGCTCCCCCGACTGACGCCCTCGTGAGAGGGATAGCTGTGCCTATCGATGTAGATAGGCCGGTCAAGTCTACATGCCATGGCAGATACGTCAGGCGCTGGCTTGCCGATCACGCTTTCTGCCAAGGCCGTCATGTCGGACTGCCACGACTTGGACAACACGGCCACCGTCGTGAACACCAACCGCCACAGGGAGTGAGGCACTGGACTATGCACGCCACCTGTCGACAACCTCTGAGGAAGACACGAAGACTGAAGACGCCCGACCCTGCACTGGTCGGGCCCGACTCACCCTTCGCCTAGTATTTTACTTATTTATCCTCGCCGACTCCCGACTGTGAGACACCCTCTCAGAGCAATATAAGGGGTGGGTGTACGATGGGAGAGGGGAGGTCACACGAGACACACACACACACGCTTAGACACTTTAGACCAAGGAGAGCTCTTTCGTTCCCAGGAGACCCTTCCTTCGTTCCATCGTTCACACTAGTTCTAGGAGTTCGAATCCACTAGACTGATAGGTTGGGAGTGTCCCTTCCTCTCTCGCTAGGCTTGTACCTTCTACTATGAGCCCGATCAACACGAACCACGCAACTGCGAACTGGATGTAGGGAGTTTGTTCCCGAAACAGTATAATCCCTAGTGTGTCGACCGCACTAACCATCAAGAAGACCACGTGCAGCTCTAAATCTACTAGCCGGTGCAATTCGAAACACCGACAGGTGGCGCGCCAAGGCAATCTCCTCGCCAACCGACCAGCTGCCCTCCTGTTGTCCGTGGATGAAGAGGGATTTGTCCAGGGACAGTCCCTCCAGGTCCGGTAGCTCTACGAATGAGCATGGCTAGCACACAAAAGAAAGCGACATTGACGAGGAGAGAAAGCGACATTGACATCGCCGCCACCCCGACAGAGGAGTTCGAGATGGGTGTGGCCATGGTGCTCGAAACCTCAGACGAGCGAGGCCTCTTCCTTGGAGTCGGGATCAGAGCACCGGTGCTACAAAACACCCGAAACACCATCAATAGCGACACTAGCTAGCACGAATGTATGTAGCAGGAATGCACCAGTCGTTCCTCAACTAACCTCGGCTCAGCCTACCTTCACCGCGCAGAGGTCTCGCCGGCACCCGGGCGCAAAAGCACGTCTGTCGGTGAGGGTGGGCTCGCCATGTCACCCGAGCCCGCCGCGTCGTCGCCGATCACTACCCCGGCGACTGCGTTCACCCGGCCGCCGTCCCCTCCCACCGAAGCTGTCGGGGGCTACTGTCGGGTACCAATATTAGGGGTACCCCGATTAAGCTTAAGAAGAGCTAAACGATGATCCTAATCACAATGTCCCAAGTTTGGATATGGCCACCGAAAAGCCCGTCAAACGATGGAGGTCTGGAAGGAGGGCCTGTTAACACGTCATGAAGAAACCCACCGGCCTCGCCTGACCTCTGGGGTCAAGGGTCGGAACCAGCGAGCGGGAACTCAACCCCGCCGGCCATTCGTGATTCACACGAGTGGACGAAGTGCAGTTGGGCGAATATCTCGACGGCCAGTTCTCGGCTGGTCAGAGGGCGGGTGGGCTCATTTACTCCCCCTGACAGCCGTGCAGAGCCACCCACGAACACGGGGCATTCGCACGCACTGTAACCCTCGTAGTCCGAAGCACATCATCACAGTTGCCGTATTGTCTCAACTGCTGCTCCCCCGATTGCAGTGGCGGACCCAGCTCGGCCCATTAGGGTGGGCCAGCAAGAGAAAAAAGGCCGGAAGAAAAAAAAATCGTTACTGTTGCTGTGCTACAGTGCTAAATTGTACTTGGGCCGAAATTTTGAGGTATGCCGAGGCCCATGCGGCCCTATACGTGGGTCCGCCACTGCCCGATTGATGCCCTTGTGAGAGGAGTAGCTGCACCTATCTACGTAGATAGGCCAGTCAAGTCTACATGCCTTAGCAGATACGCCAGGCACGGGCTGTTGGCGGTTGTTAAACCATAAATTGGCCACCAACATACCAGTGAATAAAGGTCATACACCAAGATTCAAAGCATAATCTGATACCTAATGGAGCTCCACGAGTTTTGATAGACTTTATGGATGCAAGAGTGAATTCTGGAGAAAAGAGGGCCTGAGTGCATGAAAGCACAGGCCGGCTGGCCGGCCCTCCTTAGTGGCCAAAAGCCACGGCCTTCCTCCAGCAGGCTTCACAGCAGCCCAAGGCGTGGGAACGAAGATTGACGGCCTTGTCCAGTAGATGGCCACCGCCTTCACCCCTCTTGGACTCTTGGGCCCAAACTTGTGGGCCACGGTGATCCTGTCGCTGATGAGGACTAGGCCCGATCTTCCGAGAGGTAGGGGTAAACTCGATAATTGGAGAACTCGACGTTGACGATCCGGCTTCAAATCAACCCGATTCGAACCCTGCAACCGCTACACCACTGCTCCGTTGGTTATCAACCAAGCACAACTTGATTGACCTCGCCGATAAGGCTTTTCCTGCAGACGAATCGAGAACGCAAGCAAGAAAGTGTAAACACGCAATCTGAAATTGCATATATGAATTGAAGCGAATCACAAGAGAGGTTCAAACACTCGATTCGAAAGGACTAATCGACACAGTCGAGGAGAGTAAGAACAGGGGCCCTGGATCAATGTATAAGGTCTTGTCGCCACAGATACAACGATGAACTCAAGTTTCTCGAAGGAAAACTCAACTAAACAAAACCCAACTCTAAACGGCAGCGGCTGCCCTGTTTATGAAGGAACAGGGGCGTTCTAGGGTTGAGGCGACCAGGGGGGGCGCCCTCAACTTGGGCCAAAGGCCCGACAAGATACACGGCCCGAGAGACGGCCCAAAAAGGTGACGCAGCACCTTGTCATGATCACACAGCGTGATCCACGAACCTTCTAGAGCTTGGACCAGAACCAAAACGACGGCATCGTCGTCCCCTTTCCAACGCCTCCTTATACGCCTTGTTTCGACGTCGTATGATGGAGATATCGCCGAAATCGTGCGGAGGTGTCGGCTGAATCCGAACCGAACGTGGCAGCTGAGTTGGAGACGACTTGTTACTTGGTGATGAGGCCGGCTTGTGCGTGTCCAGCGTGGTGATGTCCTCATCATCCTCCCCTTCTTGAATTGGAGTCGTCCTCGACTCCTTCCGATCA
The DNA here is from genome assembly GCA_012490785.1 of Eragrostis nindensis. Classification (NCBI taxonomy): domain Eukaryota; kingdom Viridiplantae; phylum Streptophyta; class Magnoliopsida; order Poales; family Poaceae; genus Eragrostis; species Eragrostis nindensis. The sequence continues at coordinate 733,697 of JAAXCT010000053.1, read as the reverse complement.
GCAGGCCGCTGCAAAATGTGAGTGACAGCAGGACGCAATATGCAAGACATATGGTTATCATAAACACGAACATCTTGACTAAGCATAGTATAACAAGGAGCATCTGGATTATCACAAAGCGCAACCTCAGCAGAATTTTTGGCAATAAAAGTTCTTCCTTTTAACTTAATCTCATCTAATTTAACATCTAAGGAAGCTTCATTTGTAGCAGGGTTATTCATATCATGTTCAGCCTTTTTTTTGAAATGAGTCCTAATATCAGCAGGTGATAAAGGAAGCAAAGTAACTTTTTTATCCTTATGCATAAAAGTATATGTATTAGTTCTACCATGGTGTGCAGCATCTGTATCAAATTCCCATGGACGGCCTAATAAAAGTGAACATGCTTGCATAGGTACAACATCAAAATCAGCATAGTCGCGGTAAGAACCAACCGAAAAATGAATACGGGCTGATGAAGTTACCTTAGCCTTACCACTATTGTTCAACCATTGTAGGTAGTACGAATGGCGGAGTGGACGTGTGGTCAAGCCAAGCTTCTTGACCAAATCGGAACTCACCAAGTTGTTGCAACTCCCCGTATCAATGATGGTGAGAACACGGTGATCGTTGACAAGAGCAAACATGTGGAACAAATTCTTGCGTTGGATCTTGTCTTCGTCGCGTTCCTCCTGAGAGGTCAAAGCACGCTGCACAAGAAGGCTAGGAAAACCCGCCGATGCAGCATTGGAGTCAATGTGCACACTCTCGTCGTCGTCTGAATCTGCAGCAAGGTTAGTTGCAAGAACCAAATCATCTTCAACATCACTAGCACTTACATATCCGTTGCCATCAGGTGCAGCGATGAAAGCGAGAGTACTTGGACAATCCTTCATGACATGTCCCATACCCTTGCAGCGGTGGCACACAATATTGGTCGATCTACTTGAAGAACCCTTTTCATACCTCTTGTTTTGTTGGGCCTGCACAGTAGACACATTACTTACCTCAGAAGCGGGCGCTGGAGCAGGTGGGGTTGCTGAAGGCTTAGAAACAACAGGCGCCTTCGGCTTCTCAACTTCAGAACGCTGCTGAAACGTTCGCCCAGTATTGGACCTGAAAGAAGAATGATCTTGGCGACGTCCCTGTACTTCTCTTTCTGCCTTAAGAGCAAGATGATACAATTGGGAAAAACGAGTCCAATCTTTATAGTCAAGAATATTCTGTATATCACGATTCAAACCACCAAAGAATCTAGCACTACTTTCATCATCATCCTCACGAATACCACAACGTGCTAGTCCTATAAGCAATTCCTGATAATATTCCTCTACACTTTTATCACCTTGTTTTAAAGTTTGCAACTTCAAACGTAAATCACGTTGGTAATAAGGAGGAACAAAACGAGACTTCATACGCTGTTTTAAAACAGTCCAAGTTTGAGGCACAGCAGCAGCATTACCAGCAGTGCAAATATCATTCCACCAAAACAGAGCAAAGCTAGTAAATTCACTTGTAGCAAGTCTAACTCTATGATCAGCAGGAACCAAATGAGAATTAAACTTTTGTTCTACAGCAAGTTCCCAATTCAAATACTCCTCAGGATCAGCACTACCCGCAAAAGAAATCATGGAAAATTTAGGTTTAGTAAAATCGTTGTTACCACGATTACCTCCCATACCGACACGATTGTGTTCGAGGCGGCGGACGTCACGATCATCATCCACAGGTGGAGGTTGTTGCTCAAGATGTTCAACTCGGGTCACCAGTCCGTTGAGGAGGCCCATCATCTCATCAAACCTCGCAGTCATGAACTTGCGCTGGTCTGCAGCAAACTTTTGAAGCTCAGCCTTGGAGACACATTCGTTGAAGTCCGTGGGGGACTCCTCGGCCGCTGGCGCTGACATGGTTAGAAGACAGCAGAAGACAACACAAAAGTATTATCCCTATCAACTAACACAAATGGTGGTGAGGGTGGAATGCAAAATCTCAAGCGGCTTACCACCGTCTTGCAAGTGTTCTTACCAAATCCAACAGGACGGTACAATCAGTTGCTGAGCTGGGTGTAACAGTTGCAAGGACAAGAACCTGTGCTGACAGAAATATATGTGGAGCTTTGGGACAGGCACAATATGTAGCAAGGATTAGCAAAATACGAATGCAGATTAGCAAAGTTCAATAAGTGTCCAAAGTACAAGTCACAATTGCTGGCTAAGACGTGTCCTAGGCGTAGCACAACAAGATGGTAACAAAGACAATGGATGAACGCACAGAATAAGCAAAACAGTACCCAAATGCCTCCTGTTTTGTCGTCTAGCGCAAAAAGGCACTAGTAGGAATCACAATGCTTCAAATGTTTCTTTTTTTTGTTATTTTTTTGATATTTTTCTCTTAACCAGAAGCACAAAAGTAGGAACACCACAAAGTATCAGCTCAAACAGAGTTAAGGTGCGGCCTACAGAAAATTGAGAAGGTTCACCGAAAACCTAAAATCTCAGAAATCAATTTTTTTCTTTATTTTCCCGAATTTTTTTGACCTTGATTCCGAACCCCAACAGGCCTTTGGCAAGTTAATTTTGCCGTTTCGGAGTCAGGAAACTGCTGTAAAAATTTGAGCCAAAACGGAGTTCCGAGCGAAAAGTTATGCCCGTTTTACCGAGGGTATGTCAAGTTATGGTTTCGGAGAGGCACAACTCGGCAGACAAGGCGACGGCGGCTAGGGCAAAGCTTCCCTGAACCACGGCACAGATCACAGCTAGGGCAAAGTATCCTTGGTACAAGCAGCAGCAAAGGATTTGCAATATGAATCAAGGGGGGGCTGCGATGCAAAGCGATGAACACAAGGCGGCTTGCAACCTATCTAGGGCTTGCACGGCGAGAGTTCACGCAAGGCGGCTGGCGAGGGCAAGTCGAGTAATGTGTGGCACGACTTGTAATCTGGGGAAAGGTGGATAGGATAGCGGCGGAAACACAGCAACGGGGCGAATTGAACTACGACGCGAACACACTAACCTAACCAGCAACAAGACTCGACCACGAACACAAACTCAACAAAGCGAATCTGAAACGAAATTGCAAAGGCTAAAAGAGGTTCTAGGACTGGGGATTTTTTTTTTGTAGGCTTTTTGTGGACTCTAGGTATATGACTCAAAACGAATCGAAGGGAAAAAAACAAAGGTAATACCTCACGGGAAACCTGAAATCTGATACCACTTGATGAGGACTAGGCCCGATCTTCCGAGAGGTAGGGGTAAACTCGATAATTGGAGAACTCGACGTTGACGATCCGGCTTCAAATCAACCCGATTCGAACCCTGCAACCGCTACACCACTGCTCCGTTGGTTATCAACCAAGCACAACTTGATTGACCTCGCCGATAAGGCTTTTCCTGCAGACGAATCGAGAACGCAAGCAAGAAAGTGTAAACACGCAATCTGAAATTGCATATATGAATTGAAGCGAATCATAAGAGAGGTTCAAACACTCGATTCGAAAGGACTAATCGACACAGTCGAGGAGAGTAAGAACAGGGGCCCTGGATCAATGTATAAGGACTTGTCGCCACAGATACAACGATGAACTCAAGTTTCTCGAAGGAAAACTCAACTAAACAAAACCCAACTCTAAACGGCGGCGGCTGCCCTGTTTATGAAGGAACAGGGGCGTTCTAGGGTTGAGGCGACCAGGGGGGGGCGCCCTCAACTTGGGCCAAAGGCCCGACAAGATACACGGCCCGAGAGACGGCCCAAAAAGGTGACGCAGCACCTTGTCATGATCACACAGCGTGATCCACGAACCTTCTAGAGCTTGGACCAGAACCAAAACGACGGCATCGTCGTCCCCTTTCCAACGCCTCCTTATACGCCTTGTTTCGACGTCGTATGATGGAGATATCGCCGAAATCGTGCGGAGGTGTCGGCTGAATCCGAACCCAACGTGGCAGCTGAGTTGGAGACGACTTGTTACTTGGTGATGAGGCCGGCTTGTGCGTGTCCAGCGTGGTGATGTCCTCATCATCGCCCCCAGGAGTGCATCGACCCGACCACAGCCTTTAGGACAAGATCTAGAGCGTCCAGACAAGAGGCAGTGGTGAACCGCCACAATGGGCGGCCGGTCGGCCTCCTCTCTAGGCCGGCCGGCCTGCCTTGGTGTCTACGCCACTCCAACTCAGGCTATTTAATCTTTCCTGTCCTGAAGAGGCTATAAATAGACCCCTAGGCAGCAGAAGCAACTCGCACCTCATCAGATAGTCACTTTCATTTCTTGTTTAGAATAGGGTATAGTTACTCTTGGGAGTTAGAGTAGAGCAAGAGTAGAGTGAGAGCTATCTCGGGGTTCCAGAATTCTTCTCGGAGTTCTAGTATAGTTCTCTTGTATCTTGACTTTGAGTTAATTTTGTTCTTTACTTACTTCTTTGGTAGAGTAATTACTATTTAATTATTTTCCATAGTTAAGTTAGTATGCCTGGAAGTTTTGTTGTGGGTTTCGTAACGGTGTCTAAAGAGTGTGAGAGGGAGTGCCTCCGTCAGCGATGGCGTCCGCGCTTGGTGAAACCTGCGCTCTATTCTTAGGTAAGAATGGTGCTTAGAGCTTTATCTATGTAAGATTTGCCCTTCACCCCACGGAGGATGGTCGTCGCAAGTGCATGAGACAGTTGCACCGGTCTTTGAATATCACCACGTTCGGATGTCGTATTGGTAGGGTTCGACATAGCTGGTGTTGTTTAGGGTGAACTAGCAGCATCGGTACATCAGCCCTAACACAACCGTACCTCAAAACTACAATCGCTTGTTTGTATACAACCTTAGCTAGACTAAATATACTTGTAGAATTGCCTGCTGAAAGTAAATAACTGTATAACAAACACATAGGTTCTCTTAGCTCTATCTCGTTGTCCTCCCAGCTTAGCTTACCCTATATCATTGTAGATTATTTATATGAGTGTCAACCATATCTATTCATGTACCTTATCCTGTGCTAAGTATAGTGTTTTTTTATTTGTTCAACTTGCATCACAATGTGTTATTTTCAATCCCCTTTTTCTCTACTTTCCTGTGAAAATATAAATATGATAACCCTGGAATACTCCAAGGTGAAATGCTACAATGGTGTTTCGTGCGCTTGCGGAATTAATGAAAATTAATTATACGCATACATGCCTTCTGCCGAGGCCGTCACGTCGGACTGCCACGACTTGGAGAACACGGCCATCGTCATCATCACCGACCGCCACGGGGAGCCGAAGCACCCGACTACGCCCGCCACCTATCGATAAGCCTCTGAGGACAGCACGAAGATCGAAGACGCCCGACCCCGCGCTGGTTGGGCCCGACTCACCCTTCGCGTAGTATTTTACTTATTTACCCTCGCCAACTCCCGACTATGAGACACCCCCTCAGAGCAATATAAGGGGCGGATGTATGATGGGAGAGGGGAGGTCGCACCAGAGACACACATGCTTAGACACTTTAGACCAAAGAGAGCTCTTTCGTTCCTAGGAGAGCCTTTTCCTTCCTTCCATCGTTCACACTAGTTCTAGGAGATCGAATCCACTAGACTCATAGGCACAAGAGATTTGGGAGCATCCCTCCCTCTCTCGCTAGGCTTGTACCCCCTACTAGGAGCCCGATCAACACGAACCACGCAACCGCGAACTGGACGTAGGGAGTTTGTTCCCGAACCTGTAATTATTTTCTAGTACCTAATAAAACATAAAAAAATTTGAACTTTACTTAGTATATTGATGATGTTTTTCATTTCTCAGGGACGTTTCTCATATCATTCTTTTTCTAGAACATCTATCTTTTTTGTGAAAATTTTTAAATTATTTCTCTGTTCTTCTAGACCACCGATGTGGGAGCGCCATCTCTGTTTATTATTCAAAACCTCTCAACTTGCTGATGGAATTTTGCAATTTACCAAAAGAGATAGTATATATAATTGTACATATAATGTGGAGGACAAGTTTTGGTTCATTCATTCTATCCGGTGCAACTCAGTTTCGAAAATGGAAAAGGGAAGAAGATCTATGAAACTCAGTGTTTTGTACTCCGTCTAGTATAAACTACTAGTAGTCATTTTGAGGTTGTCCTAAGTCAATTTTTAAAATTTTAGTTGTAAATATTTGTTTATGTGTTAAGTTTAAAAACGTCAAAATAAGATGAGTAGATTCGTGTTGAAGTACAACTTCATAACGGTACGCTTTAAACTATATTTTATTTTATAGCAAAGTTATGTTTTGGATCCTCACAAAAAAGTTAGGTTTTCGAAAACCGTGGCCATCTTCAAAACGACAATAATTTATATGAACCAAAGGGAGTACTTGATGACGTGATAAGTATGACAAATTTGGAGCATGCATTCATAAATCTGGAGTTTGGATAATCATCTCTCTGTCGAAAACCTAGTTCCTTCCATTTCTCCCCATCGATCTGATTACAACACTTTAGCACTACAACTTTACCGATGGTATCAGAAAAGCCTTACCAGTAATTTCACATCTTGGTAGTTCTGTGCAGTCCAGATGTAACAGGCTGTCATCAATCAAGAGCTACCTAATTGATATTAATTAGTAGATTAAGATCAATATGTCCGACTGAGCATAGCTCAGCTGATTTGGTTCTTTGTGGTGGAATGGAACCAATACTACACGATAGAAGACCTGTAACGGCAGCAGGGAAATGGGTCGAAGGGCAGGACCAAAAGCCGGGACTGCCTATATGCAGGGCGTCCTACGGTTTACATTTGATAGATCGGCCCAATAGCCCATTAAATCTAGGCAGCCCAGCCCAAGTTCGAGTGTCAACATTTTGAAATAGAAGAATCAACATTTTTGTAGTTCTATTTCAACATTTTTAAAATGAAATCAACATTTTTTGAAAAAATGTTGACATAGTGCAAACAAAATGTTGACATAGTGCAAAAAAAAATGTTGACATAGTACATTCAAAAATGTTGACAAAAATTTCAAATTTTAAAAAATTCAAAAAATATTCATATTGGATCTCATTTTGTAGAATTAATTGTAACAAACACGTAGGTTCAAACGGATTCGAAAACGGACTTACGGTTTAGGAGAAAAATGCGTTTAAAGTTTGAAATCCGTTTCTTTTTCTCCCACCTCCCACCCGCCCCAATCAGAGAGCGACACGTGGCAGCTTCTCAGCCATCCCCTTCTCCACCTGCGCGAATCTGAGCCGTTGCACGAATCTCAAACACTGTTCTATCAAAACTTAACCATAGCCCGCCCTCCATATAGGATCCACCCCAAAAGCCAGCCGCTACTGCAGGCCCATCTGGGCGTACAGAGAAATGGGCTGCCGCTACTACCCCTCTGTGGCGGTGGCCCGATAAGTGAACTGCCGCTACAGGGGCCTCAATAGCGGCGGCCCAAAGAAGCCAACCGCTGCCACAGAGTTGGCGGCTGTAGCGGCAGCCCCCAAAGCCGAAAGCCGCTATAGGGTCCTCTGTAGTGGAGGTTCATAACGTGGGCTGCTACTACAGAGAGCCCCGACTATATAAGGACCCTCAGATCGCTCATTGTTTCACTTGAACAGTGGTGGCCCGAAAAATTTCACAAAAAAAAAACAGAGGGGGGAGGTTTTGAATTTGTTTTTTTAGGGGACTAGGGTAAGGCAAAGTCATTCCAAGCGTTTTTTCTTCCTATCATCTTGAGTCAAAGCTCAATTTTGGGCTTGTAGTTTGCATGGTTTTCATCCAAATTTGTCTAAATTCTCTTGATTTGACGTGTTTGATATAGTTTGAACGGAAGCATATGGAAGCCTATATCATATATTTGTGTCACCTATCATTGTTTCATCTATTTCTAACATCTTTCATGTACATACAATTTTGAAGTACTTTCCTCTTGGGAGAGAGGGGGAGGTGGTGGGATTTTGTTAATTTTTTATTCTTAATATATAATTTTGAATTGTCATCTAAATAATTATGCTCATATGTTCTTTACTTGTCGAAGGTTGGGTTGGATAGATCTTTATCCAAGAACTCTCTAAATTTGCCGATTGTGCCGACGAAAATGCTAAGCCTGAAGGGACAACGGATATATATTGTCCATGCGTTGATTGCAAGAGTCGGAAACTGTGGCAGCATACGGCCATAAGGAAATCACACTTGATCAAGAGGGGCTTTGTTGAGGGGTACTTGAGGTGGACAAAACACGGAGAAACGACAAGTGAGGTTGAAGTTGAAGATGCAGGAGCGGCAACCGACTATCCTGACACTATATACATGGACGTCGAACGTGACTTTGATGTCACAAGTGTTCATGAGCGTCGGGTCAGCGCAAGGCCTAGACAATATCGATACAGTAGAGAAGGCATCAACGGACTTACTATACGAGGGATGTCGTTCATGTACAAGAATCAGAACATCATATGATTAATCAACCACTAGATGTGACCATATCGCATGAAAAAATAGCGATAAGTACTGTCAGACATCCTGAACCTTAGAAACCACCAGCTATGCATAAAAACAGCACTCACCTTTTATACCATATGCATCCTTGCATCTTCTCACAGATTGATACAACTCACTCCATCCTTTCGCTGAAAGCTGCACATAAAAAAAAAAAAGATAATCCAAGTCAATCGGCCAACAAATCCATAGCAGTTAGCGCTAAACGATTGATAGGAGAAAAACAAATTTCACGTATGTAACCGAAAACACCACATATAACACACACAAAAACATGTACAAATTATTCATATGCTATATCCAGAACTGTGGATTACTTGCTTTTAGTGATAACTAAAAATGCTTATCATTGAGCATGAAATCTACTTGTAGATACTTAAAAATCATTGAGTATGAAATCTACTTGTAGATACTTAAAAATGCTTTAGTATCACTATTTTATGAAAACTTAATTCGGAGATGTGATGAACAACTGGTAACAAAATTTGAGATCTCATGCAAATATTAAACAATTGGAACGGAAAGGATGCACAACACATATAAAAAACAACTAATTAATTCAGAGTATGTGATGAACAAACGGGTCAGTAGATGCTTCACAGACCCTCAGTTACCAACAACCTTATGCTTGTGTACCTCAGCTATCAGCAGCAAACCAGTTATATAGCAGGAAAATAAGGAATTAAACTAGAACAGAAACTAATTAAACGATTTCTCAGGGTCAAGGTAGCTGCCCATTACATCACAGAATTGATAATAAAATTCTTATAGAACATTTATACTCTGTTTCTATTAAACTAAAAATCGTTTCCATCTACACGGTAAAACAAACTACATAGAGCATCTTATCTTGAACACAACATGATACATTTTTCAAAATGATATATGGTTTTATGCGCATGAGACTGAACCTAGAATCCAATGAGGAAAATAAATTCTTACGCCTAGACAATCTTTTGTAAGGAATGTCAAAGAACAAGTTCATACATGCCAAATATTGGCCTTTGCTGACCTTCATTGCACATGTGATTAGACAAAAGTCCGGTTCCCAAACAAATCAAATTGTGAGAATATATAAAGGGCTTCTTTGATATTATTTTACTAGTAACAATCAAAATGGCATGAGTCATGTGTTTATTGCTTTTGGACTAGTTTAGATCTCTTTCAGCACTCTATTAAATGCTTCAGAAGTATATTACAAAACTATTGGTAGTATACCAAAATGCTCCGCACAATTTGATTTGTTTGGGTAATGAATTAAAGTACATTACATAGGTCCATGTAAAATGCTTTCAATATCAGATAAAATGCTTTGTAATGACAAATGTAGTAATGGATTAAAATGCACACTGATCCCTTTTTTAGTAAAAGAAGTTGTTAATTTCAAAAGCAAAATATGACTAGGACTAGTGTTCTATCATTTTCAAAAGTAAATAGTAGGCAGGGAGGATCCACTACATACAGGTAATACGAAAAAGATCACTAACATTAGCAACCAAAAATGCATAACGCCCACAAAAGTAATGAATGATGACTGAAGTTCAAAGCGTGTATGCAAAGCAGAGATAGAAATTAACTGATACAGCCGTACCTTGGTTCCGCAAGATAGAAAATAGCTACTGGTTTCCAAAAAGCCTAGACAAGTCCTCTACAATATGAAATCTGCAAACAACGGATCAAAAGGTAAGGCTCAAAATAGCAACAATATATCCACGAAGGTTAAAAGGCAAAAATAAAAAACACATCTATCAGCAGGCTATCTCCCATAGTGGAACCAGTTGAACAATACTTGGTATACCATATTGTTCTTGATAGTAAAAAGTAAATGTAGAAAACACTAATTTAAATGAACAACAGCAATAGGAAGGTATGCTGCAATCACACAAATTTGCCTCCCACAATTAAAATTCCTACACATAAATCTATGTTTATGAACAAAGATTATTAGTTATATTTTTAGCAAAAGTAATAGTAAGTTGCAAAGGTAACACTAAATGGTTTTCCTACGTGCAAATATATAAACTCATGCTGACACTTGTAGATTAAATATGAATATTATGTCTGGGCATCTAAAATGAACTCTGAATCCAAATTATATAAACCCTGAATACAAACTGACACATTCATTAACATCCTACCTACCTGATCATTGCGATGAACAAAACAAACCAGTAAACATCTTAAGTTGCATAAAAAAAATCATTGCATGGCAATATATATCTAATCGCATAGGAGATTAGATACTTAGACAAGGTATAGCCTGCTTGGTATTCTGCATCATCTGTTCCAAGTAACAGCCTTCTTTGTGCTCACATGTTTGTGCCAAAAAAAAAAAGCCAGGACTCAGATAAATTTTGTTCTCTGCAATTAACAATTACTTTGCATAGAAATGATTGTTAACTTGTATTAAAAGTGCTTTAAAGCTGTAACAAAAATGCTTATTAGCTTGTTAGCTATTAAAAAACAGATATCATAACTCACATGTTGAATATCATGGCTGCTAACTTGTTATTACAAAAAAATATTTGAACCATAAAATTCAATGAAAAATCAATGCTAAGCTAGCTACATAAAATTTGAGAGTAATGGATAATCAAAAAGAGTTCATAACTCACCAGTATGGCAACAAAAATGATACTCGTTTGTCTCAACCACCAAAAAGTAACCTAATGGCAAAATAAACTCAGAGGCAGTTCTAGAAGCTGAACAGGTATTTTACTCAAAATGTGCTATCTAATGCTAAGAGCGAGCTAATGTTCAACTAACCCAATGGGTCAAAAAATTGGCAAATCCTAGCTATATTACCACTCACAAGTTCCAAAAGTAGCTGAAAACGAACTGTGGATGTGCTGGTAATAAATGAACTATGTTGAATGAAGCAATCAGTAATATCCTAAAAGAGAACTGATCCAGGCGCGCCACTGATCATTCCCAAGGCAACGATACGGCCAAAGCTTCACAAGAATTGGTGGCAGCACCCTCTTCAGCAGGTTTAGATAAGGACCTTGTTGAACTACTGATATTGGCAGGCACGGTCCGTTTAACGACTGGTCCGTTCGGCTCGTCATTTGGCTCGTTTAGCACGGCTCGGCACGGCACAGCACAGCCCGTTTAGTCTTTTTTATAATAAAATTAAATATCAAGAGGAAAAATAGGTTTTTAGAAGTGGGCCGGCCCGGCACGGCACGGCCTGTTAGGCCCATGGCCCGGCACGGCCCGTTTAAAACTGGTCGTACCGTGCTTGGGCCTAGGCACAGGCCCATCGTGCCAGCCCAGCACGACCCGTTAAAAGAGAGGGCCATGCCGGCCCGTCAAGAAAATGGCCCGGCCCGTGATGGGCTCGTGCCGTGCTGGCCCGGCACGGCCCGTTGGCCAGGTATATTGGCAGCCACCAAAAAGCTCTGCTATTGGCCAACAAAACCACAAGCTCAAAGACGAAGCTATATGAAATTAATCGACAACACAGGCTGTTCTAACTGCGGACCCATAACAAAGGCAGTGGTGCACTTGGAATGTAACGCAGGTTGCGGCATTTTGTCGAACAGTGCGGGGGCATCACAACATATGATCCAACACGTCAGGGAGAGACAACGTGCAGGATGGCATGCTCACCGCACTGACATGGGGACGATCTGGACGACCCGCTGCCGGAGAGGAAGAAGATGCAACCCATCCGTGATGGGTCCTGGGCTCGTCGCCTTTGTAGCAAAGCCAAACAATGTGGTTAGAGGAATTGACACTATAGCAATTTGGACCTGCAGTGACAGAACACTTTTTCCTCCAGTTCGGAGACAATGGTGGCGGACATGTATAATACAGTAGCGGCGGGTATGCTGACATCAGCGATGTCCGTCACTAATGTTTCTTATACTAGTGGTGGACAGATGACATCAGCTGCCTGTTACTAGTGTATTTTAACACTAGTGGGAGGCCGCTGACGTAAGCAGCCCGCCACTACTAACGTGCCGTGTGGCCCATTTTCAAGTAACGACACGTATAAAATGCACCAACACACAGGTAATCCTAGACTCCCAACCACCGCTCTCTCTCTCTCCCGGCCCCCGCTCTCTCTCTCTCTCTCTCTCGTCAACTCCCCGCCCCCTTCTCTTCCTTCCGAGATCCATGTTCTCCGCCCTGTCCATGATCTATCCAGCCCGAGCAGCCTGCAACTCAGCGCCGGACACTGTGATACGGAGGCGGCGGCAGATCCGTGCGGCTAGGTCTAGAAGTGGCGGAGCCCGAGTGGCGGACGGCCTACCCGCCACTATAGGCTCTCTGGGCCCGCCACTGCAGGCCCAAATTGCTATAGTGTGATGCACGACGGGTCAATGTGGATCCAGAACATGGGGAGAATTGAAGAAATGGTAGACGAAACTGACCTGATACAAGCAACGTGTACCGCCAATTGCACGTACCCGAGCTCATCGTTGATGACTACAATTCAGGAAACAGAAATTGCAAAACAATCATTAAAATCACCAAGGATTTTGAAGCATAACTGATACGGCGTCGATGATGCGGAGTACGCAAGGGAGAATGCAAGATGAGTTGGGACTGAGAATTGGATCTTATTGGATAATGGGGAAGGTGAGGGCTGTTCTCACCGGCAGCCAGAGTAGCCACGGCGAAGAACAACCTCACCTGATTACAGGAGGATTGTTTTATTCTTCGCTAACCTTCAAGGATCGACTAGTATGGCCTTTATAACTCAGGTGCAACCAACTAACAACTCGCTAACAAAGTTAAGGAAAAATCCTGCTAACAAACTAACAAATCAACTGACCCCCCCCCCCCCCCCCCCCCCCCCCATTCTTTCAGCTGATGCGCTCCGCTTCTTGCGACGCTGATACATGCACCCAACAAAAGTGTCGACAACAATAACAGCCCAGAAGCATATCATCCGAGGACGTTAATATGTGCCGGGAGACGCGGCGGCGATGCTATCCCTTCGCCGGCGACTCCCTTCTCCGGTAGCGAAACCCTAGAAAATGATGCAAACGAAAATCGAAAAGAAAACCATGAAAACCACTAGGATTCCAAAGCATTTGAAACAATTTGAAAAAAATCACTGGTTTACCTGGTAGTCCGATTTTCAAAACTGAACTTGAAACAAAAAATATGTAAAAAAGACTACGCGGAATTTGTAGTCTATTGGTGGAACATAAACTTGAAAATAAGTTCATTTGGGGGGTCAAAAAGGTCATGCAAGCTTTCTGGGTTGAAAAAGGAAGAAAAAAGAAAAAAACCCTTGTTATCTCTCTTTTTTGAACCAGTAACCTTTCTTTATTTTTTTTTTACCAATCGAACCATCGAATTTTTGTGTTGTTGTTGCACCATTGCGTTGCAAATTGCATTTAGTTTTTTTTACATATTCTTTGTTTCAATTTGTACAAATTTTCAAATTGTTTTGCACTTTTTCCCATTTTTCCTCTCTTGACAGATTCTTCGAAATTTGATCTGGTTTTCCGAAATTTTTCTCCAGTTTTACCGATGATTTCGAGACTTTTGGATTCAAAATTTGGATTTTGAACTTGTCTGGTTTCCAGACCGGTTTTTCCGAAAACCGGACATCTCGTTGCCGGCCAATCTCTATATTCTAGAATGTGTGCATTCTCTCAAATTCTATTGAGCCACATCATCAAAAAAACTATCAACCATCCGATTAAAAATCGACGTCCCAAAAAAAAAGTCCACTCATCCAAATAAACAAAAAAGTTTCTATGCTACTATTATATTATTTTCACTTACAACGGGTTGACAATAGGAGGAGACCATAAGGCACGCAAATAACTATTTTATAATTTAAACCTTCCGTTTGTGCTTGTTATTAACATTACAAAATAAATGCTTTCCTCTTCTCTAAATTTCTGTCCAACATCGACGGTAGATTTCTCTACTCTCTCTCTCTAGAGAATTGCACCTCCACCTATACCATGCAAGCCACACATGCAACCAACAATATGTGCTTCCCCCTGGGTTAACAAATGAAGCGAACCAAATAGCACGCCAATGGTTTGCCAACCATCTGACACACCGCATGGCCAACCAATTTTCATAACCTAGACCCAGGTTGCTAGGCCTTTATCAACTATTACACATGTTGGACAGTTACTCAGCCGAATGTAAGTAAAACCTTTAACTCCCGTTATATGTCTATTTTAAATTACAGGTAACATGTAAAGTGATTCACTATATTTTAGTGAACTTTTATCTTTCTTATAAAAAATTGCTTCATCTACTGAAATAATTAGCTCCGAACTAACTAATTATTTGACTTACAATTATTTTATGAGTAACAGACATGGGCGGTCCCTAAACTTGTCATGGGGTGTCATGTAGGCCCTTGAACTTTCAAAATGCATATTCAGGTCCCTAAACTTGCAAATGTGTGCCATTTAGGTCCAACATTCCAAAAATACCCCTCTTGTTGCTGACTTGGCTCTATATAACCATCGTTTTTCATCTGTTTATCTATAATTATTGCATCATATAATCTAATTATGTTCCTTAGTATGAATTGTATTGAATTATAGATGCATACCATTGCCGGAGAGTTCATGGAGGTTGGTGGTTTCACTTTAGTTTACCGGTACTCCTAACGCGGAGTTTGAGTTAATTCTACGAAATTAGATAGCCAATGGATGATGACTAAAGAAGTGAAATTGAATGATTCAGCTCTGGGAGTAGAGTATCACAGGGAAGAGTTACTAGCAGCCATGTGACCTCTACAAAAGCCTCCTCTAAAATACTGATCTGGAGTTTAGACAATTGATTTAAATCCTTTTTATAAAAATCCTATTTTATTACTTTGTGGTTACAATTCTCATGTAGTAGAATTAGGCTAACTCCGATAGAAGCTAAGTTAATCTCGTCTCAACACATCTTCATCAGCCTTAGATGTTTCCATGCCAACTGACACAGTCTCTCTCTAAAACTCATCAATCTCCTGTCTGAAGGTAATACTAAGAATTTAAACCTCCTAACTCTGTGGATTCGATATAAACCTTGGAATACACTAAAGCAAAAAGCTACAACTGACACCGTATGCTTGCCGTATATAAATTAGGGTGCTATACAGTTGAGAAGCATCAAGAGTGTTTGATTGGATGAATGATAATTAATTTTTGGAAAATATTTATTATCTTAAGGGCTAGTTTGACAAGTAAATTTGCTTCAAGAGTTGAAGCTATCTTTATTTCAGCATTGTGGTCGGTTCTATGTCATAAATCTGTTCCCCCTTGTACATTTGAGTAGTAGAATTAATTCTATCAACATAAAACTATTGAACTCCACTCTTAAAGCGGATTCAACATGCATGTGCTTTGATGAATGCAAGCGAAGGTGACATGATTGCAACACTGATCTCTCGAGGACAAAGAAGATCTAAGCATGGTAGGGTTGTTGGCACCGTTTATGTACCCTTTTTATGTGCCAATAACAATAATTTTATCATCATAATTTTACTTTAGTACCATTAACATTATTGATTTCCACATACAGTGTCATTTGAATCCTTTGCTGCAGAATCAAGTAAAATGGACGGCATTCTTGACAACCCAATGAACCAAGGCTTCAAGGAGACAGTTTGGACCAAAAAACATGTGATTAAGGTGTTGCGCAGATTGGCTCAATCTTCTTGCCAATGGGCTCGAAGGACACTTGGCCCAAAAAGATAGTAAAACCTCATATGTAATACATGGAACAACTACTATAAGCTCGGAAGCGACTTGGAGGAATTCAAGGGTCTCCCCGACTGGCACATAGGTCGCACCGATCGCAGGAACCCGAGTTAGGAGCTCCTCCTCCCCCCCCCCCCAAAAAAAATGTTGGATACCTCTTATGCACGAAGGGAGACACCAGAGATGACGAAAAGCGAAGTTTAGAGGTCCGCTGAGTACGACCTGTGTATATTGTAGTGGTGACGTATTTGTAGTCTTACATTGAAGTGTGTTAATTATGAGTTTCTATGTGGCAACAGTAGTACCCTCATACCGATTTCTTTATATTTTGCAAGAATGCCTATTGTTGATCTTATAGCATGTGCTATCCTGGTGATGAGGACTTGCTTTGTAACCCGATGCATGTTTAGAGAAGGCTTATATGTTCTGCATAGGTTGCTATATCTGTTTCTGATCCGTTTAGCTTAATTTCAGCCAAAACACCAGCCAGGTGCTGACTGGTGCAACCCTACCTTTCATTACATTGCTCTTATGTGTGTAAGCTTCATGACCATTGGAGCTAGGGAAACCCTAAGGTATGAATTTTTTGGTGATAGGATGAGAACCATGAATGTGACTAACACTCTTTGTGAGATCTTATAGGTCACATATGAAGAAAGCTCCGTCTGTCGGTGATGTATGTCAACACACCATGAACTTAATGTCAAGGATGATTGGTTGCCTTCATCTACACAAGAACGGACTTGATGGAGTCGCGGAGAAGACATGGATCAAGGCTAAGGACATGCTAGATCCAAGCGAGTGTTGCTTGGTTAGATGTTAGCTTGACTCCATAGGAAAAACCGGACTATCAAGAGGATTCGAGGTGGTTCTCTTAGTGCACACTAGTGATAGAGATCATTGGATGCATGGTGAGTCTCTCAGGGGCTAGGGTGGCAGAAGAGGATTGAAGGAACCAAGAAGAACAAGTTTGAAAGAAAGGATCAAGAAGAAGATCGAAGCTGCAGAGTCAGAAGGGACCGGACGGTACGGTCAAGGAGACCGTACCATACGGTCTACAGAAAGAATCCAGACAGAAAAGCTGAAGTTTCTGGAAGTGGAGAAATGGAGACCGGACTATTGAGCGTATGGTACGGTCCTATGGACTGGACGGTACGGTCTCTATTGAGTTTGCCAGACAGAGAAGCTGAAGTTTCTGGAAGTTGAAGAGTGAAGACCGGACCATTGACCGGACGGTACGGTCAGAGACCGGACGGTACGGTCTTACAGGCAGAAGCAACAGAGAAGGAGAAGTTTCTGTTGGCTGAAGAAGAAGTGGAGACCGGACGGTACGGTCCTAGGGACCGTATGGTACGGTCTGCTTTGAGAAGTGGCGCAGCACTCCCTGGACGCCGGTCTGGTGAAGACCGGACGGTACGATCAAAAGAGGACCGGACCGTACGGTCAATGTAACGGTCATCACGCAGACTCGGCACTTTTGGACAACGGCTAGTTTAAGGTTGGTGGCCTATATATAGTCGGTTGTTTATCTCTTTGAGGTGCTCTTGGACCCAGGAAAGAGGGGAGGTGCTGCCAAGAAGCCAAGAGGAAGAAGTGTGAAGCACTTGAGAAGGATTTGGAGTGATCCTAGTGCTTGAGAGAGTAACAAGTTGCATCCTTTGATCTCTAGGCTAGTGTGAGCTTGAGAGAGTCATCTAGAGCTGTTACTCTTGGTCTATGGCAAGGCCTAGACCAGTTAGGCTGAAAGGATCAAGGGCACCGAGAGGGGGGGGGGGGGTGAATCGGTGTGTCAACAATTTCTCCCAAACGTACTTTAGGCGTGAAGCTAGCAAGACTAGATATGGTGATAACAAAAGCAAGCGATGCGCGCACACAATCTAGTCTATGCAACAAGCAACACCCTAGCAAGCAATTCTACCAAGTAGTAAAGCCTAACAAGCAATTCTACCAAGTAGTAAAGAGACAACCTATCATGCAATTCTACTAGCACATAAAGGTAAATGCGGAAGCGTAAATGCTAGTATGTAAAGGAGATAGAGATAGGAATGCTCATGATTTTTCCCGTGGTCTCGGAAGGGTGGCGCCTTCCCCTACTCCACGTTGGGTCACTCCCGCCGGAGTCTCGACCCCGTCCCTCCGCTCGAAGGCGATCCCTCCTAGAGCACACTTCACCCTCCGAGTGAAGTCGCGGGCACGTCCCGCCGGGCTCGATCCCGGGTACTCTTCCGAAGGTAAGGCTCCGCACATGATGCGTGCCAAAGGGCGCTCCACTAGTGATGCTTCTTTCGCACGGGAAGCTCCAAGACCGTGTACAAACTTGTGTTAGCTTCCACACTCTCCTTGGACAGCTCAACACCAACGCCTAACCGGTCTAGGCCTCGCCATAGACCAAGAGTAACAAACCGAAGTGACTCTCTCAAGCTCACACTAGCCTAGAGATCAAGTGGATGCAATTGCTACTCTCTCAAGCACTAGGATCACTCCAAATCCTTCTCAAGTGCTTCTCTCTCTTGCTCTTGGCTCCCTCTGAGTTTCCTGCACTCCAACAATGGCCAAGAGACCCCTCAAGGGGCGGGCAACCAACTATATATAGGCTACCAACCCAAAACTAGCCGTTGCCCAAAAGTGCCCTGCGAAACTAGAGACCGTACAAAGGACCGTACTGTCCGGTCTCTTCCAGACCGTATTGTCCGGTCTCTATTTCCAGGCGCATCTCCATCTTCTTCTTCATCTCCAATGAAGACCGTACTGTCCGGTCCCTAGGACCGTACCGTCCGGTCGATTGTCCGGTCTTCATTTCTTCCACTTCCAGAAACTCCATCTTCTCTGTCTGGAAATCCTCTGATGACCGTACTGTCCGGTCCTCATGACCGTACCATACGGTCCATTGTCCGGTCTTCATTTTCTCAGCATCCCGAGACTTCACTTCTCTGTCTGGATCTTCAATGAAGACCGTACCATACGGTCCCTAGGACCGTACTGTCCGGTCTCTACCGGATAAGCTGAAAACTTGATCCACTCTTGATCCTTGCTTCCAACTTCTTCATCCTTGGTTCCTCTTCTTCTCTTCAGCCACTCTAGCCCTCGAGAGACTCACTATGCATCCATATGATCTCTATCCTAGTGTGCGCTAAGAGAACCAATTCGATCCCTCTTGATAGTCCGGTTTTTCCTATGGACTCAAGCTAACATCTAACCAAGCAACACTCGCTTGGATCTAGCATGTCCTTAGCCTTGATCCACATCTTCTCCGCGACTCCATCAAGTTCTCGATCCGAATTGTCGAGGCAACCAATCACCAAATCGTCGATAGATAGAGTATGTGAGACGACGCTTCATTGACATGACCATTTGTATATCCTACAAGGAAATGTTAGTCACATCAATATGGTCACCCAATCACCAAAACATTCATACCTTTGGGGTTTCCAAACTCCAATGGTCATGAAGCTTACAATCTCCCCCTTTTTGGTGATTGGTGACAACACATATCTTAAGATAGAGAATGTAAAGCACAAGAGTGATTGATAAGATAGGATATGAAATGAAGAACAAGTAAAACGGAGAACAAGGTAGTCATAGCTCAAAAAGGTATCACCTGCAAAATAGAGTTAGAGCACATGGGTGATATATATGGAATAAAAACATGAGCTATGACCACAACTCTGTGATGATAAGATTATAAGATATTCCTGCAAAAGCAAGTGAGTGCACATATCATCACAGAAAGAGGAAACCTGGCAAACTCAGAGCAATATATCAGAGCAAAATATTAGAGACAGAGCAATATGCAAGATATATAGATAACGAGCAAGTGTATGTAAAAGAAACCAAGTGCATTCTTGATGAGCTAAACACAAGCAAAAGCAAATCAAGCTCAACAAGAACCACGAAGAACCAAAAGAATATACAATGAAGTACCAAAAGATCTCCCCCTGGACAAAAGCTGTCTCACACTCCCCCTGAACACAAGATCACTCCACTACTCCCCCTAGACCTATACAAGATCTCTCTATCTCTCTCCCCCTTTGGCACCAATGACCAAAAAGAGAAAGAAGGAAAGAGAAAAACTGCTGTCCTACGCGTCGGAGGCTGGAGGAGGTGCAGTGGTGGTAGTCACTGAAAGCTCTAGAGCTGAAGAGGTGCCCTGCTGCGGCTGCTGCTGCTCAGAAGAAGTGCCAGTGTACTCAAACTCTGGAGGTGGTGAAGGAGTCCTGGGGAGTGCTGTCTGCTGCTCTGGAGAGGTGCCTGTGGCAAGAGCCTCACGTAACTCCTCACGAGTATAGCCAAAGTCAGTGAGATCTGCTGAGGGCTCAACAACTCGAGGCGGAGTAGGTGTCCTGGGAGACTCTGTCTGTGCCACTGCTGCTGTCTCAGCTGTAGTAGTCACGACCTCTGCCTGTGAAGCTGTAAGAAGTGAATCTGTCTGCACTGAGGCGGTCTGTACTACTGTGTCGAAGTCGAGTGTACGAGCTGGCAGTGGTGACACAAAGAAAGGACTCGTCAGCTGAAGCGGTGAGAAGCTCGGAGCTATAGTAGCAAGAAGAGCTGACGGAGTCATGGAGAGGCCTGGTGAAGAAAAGTACTGCTGAGAAGGTCCTGCCTCTCCTGTCAAACCAGCAAACGTGGACGTCGACGGCCCCACCATAGGTGCACCAGCAGGTGAGATGGGAGCCGTGAGTAAGGTGCTGAAGTACTGTCCCTGGCGGGAGGACTGTCCTCCCTGTGTCTGAGCAAACTGCTGCTGTCGCTGCTGCTGTAGCTGCTGAAACTGAACTGTATCTGGTGGCAGCACACCTGGAAAGGTGATAGGAGGGAAAGACGGGAGACCTGGCAGTGCCTGTCCAAAGAGACGAAGAGTCTGAGCGATCGCCTCAAAGCCAGTGAACAACGAAGACATGCCAGTAGCCAACTCCCTCTGAGTGTGTATGACGCTGTCCATCATCTGTCTGTCCCTCTCTCTGTCCTCTCTCTGACTCCGGATCTCTCTACGGAGCTCTGCTAGCTCTGCGCGTAGAAGTGCATCTCTCTGTGCTGGAGCTGTAGCAGAGGCTGAAGGTCCTGCTCTAGAGTCCGGAGTAATGTCCTCAGGAATGGACTCCATATGACTACCAGTCTGAATATGCTGCTCGGTCTCGGTAGCCGTGTCACCTAAGCCCTGTGAAGAACTCCCCTGCGAAGCTGACTCCCGGGTAGCAACCCGTCTGTCGGAGGCAGGTAAGGGAGTATAAGCTGTGGTCACCTTGGGCAGCTCGTCGTAGTCCTCCTGAGACAACAACTGTAGCCTCCTCAGAATGTAGCAGATCAGTGGTGCGAAGGCTAAGTGTCTGGCAGCTATCCCCTCAGCAATAACGTCCTCCATCTGGCACAGTATCAGATCTACCAAGTCAAAGCCTCTGTGCCTCAGCATCAACATCACAACCCACTGTGCTAGGATAGAGAACTGATCCCTGTAGCCACTCCTAGGCACAATGGTCCTGCTAAGAATACTCCTGAGAACTCTGCCCTCGTGAGTAAGTCTGGTGTGAGCTCGGCTGAAGTTCTCCGGGTGCGGTGGAGGGAAAGCAATACTCATATCCTCGTCTGAAGGTAAGTGTCCCCCAAGAGGTCTGCGGGGAGGCTCCATCCCTGGGTGAGCAAGCGGAAACACTCTGGTCTCGTGCTGGATGGTCTCAAGTGCCTCTACGAGGTTCTCCCTCGTCACTCTGTGGGGCTGCCCTCTGAGCATGAACCATATAGAAGACCGATCTGGGGCAATCCACAGAGAAGCATAGAAATCTATCACTATATCATAATCCCAACGCATCAGTGTAGTGATGATCTCCTGGAGGCCCAGGATATAAGACAAGTGCTGAGTGAAGTCTGTCCCGGCACCTCTGCTGGCAGCCTCTATGCTGCAGTGCTGGTGAGTAACAAAGAGCTTACTAGCTCCGTCTGTCCGCAGTCTGCTCCTCAACCCAGCTGCTATCCTCTGCTGTAGTAAGGTCCAGAAGCGACCTCCTGCCTGTGGGTCCCTCCTGGCAGGTACCCAAGTCTCCTCACTGACTCTCCTGAACTTCTTGAGGACGGGGCCTGGCAGCCTGAGTGCGTCCTCAGCAAGCACGTCCCTGAGAGTAGCAGTCCTGTCAAGAGCACAAAACTTTACAGCCATCCTCTGCCTGTCACCCTCGGTGACCTCAGGGGGTCCGTCACCGGAGTGGGAACTCTCCTCTGCCTCTGACTCTGGCTGCTCCTGCGCGGTCCTCGACGTACCAACCTCACGGATGGACGGAGTCCGCTGCACTGTAGCTCTAGCCCTGGAAGACCTCCTCGGAGTCTCCCCCTGTCCTCTAGCAGGTGTATCCCTGATCCGGAACCCTGTGTCTCTGCCAGCTGGTAAGTCAACCTCTGCTGCCCTGAGAATCCGGTCCAACTCTGGATCACCAGTCTTCTGCTTCTTCTTCTTGGGCTGCTCGACAAGCTTGGCCTTGCCCCTGTCACGGTCTCCTCTGCCCCTGCCTCTGCCTCTGCCAGAACCTCCTGCCATAGCTGCTGACTAGGCTGCAGACAAGATAGGGCGAGTGAGCTTGGCCCACCAACCCGTCCACTGACGGCTGACTGCCAAAGATAGGACTAAGGGCTTGGCCCTCAATCCGTCCACTGTCTCTGCTCTGCTGTCAACTGCCCACTGTCCGCTGACCACTGCCACTGCACGATAGGAATAGACAGGGTATATGAGTATAGAATAACCTACTATAATCTATAAGCAAGAATCGTAGGTAAGCGCATGAATCTATATGAAGTCCTAGCGCAGAGGTAAAGGACACAATGCCGGCAAATATGCAATGGGGAACTACGGCATTGTCGATTATCGATGGAGATCAACTAGTGTCATACTAGATATGCAACATCGAAATACGACACTAATTGAGGAAATGCTAGTGTCGAGCTAAGTGTATAGTATGGAATCGGAAATCGACACAAAGCGACCAACAACCAAAATGTCATAGATAAATGAAGTGCGACACTCGAACACTATGACACATGGCAGGCAAATGACCTAAATTGCGAAGCAATACATAGCAGTTCATACCGGTTCGCAATAAAGGAACAATTTTGATCGAAATTTCTAGGGATTTTCAATCGATGAAGGATGAATGGCTCAAACCCTAGGTAGGTATTGAAATCGGGCATGGCTACTGTGCAATTTGTAAAGCCAGGAGCTCACCGGAGCGACGGCGATCGTCGGAGTGGAGGTGCTCGGGCTGGTGAGTCGCCGGAGAGGACTTCCTCACGCGCGAAGATGAGCAACAGCTCGGGGCGCGATTGAGTGGAGAAGCTCCTCTGCTGAGCACGTCGACGGCTTCGTCCTCAGCTCCGGCAGGCGGCGGCGCACGGCGCGGTGGAGCTGCGGCGGCGAGGTGAAGCGGCGGCGCGGCGCGGTGAGGTGCGGCAGCTAGGGTTGCGCGTGGGGTGCAGGCGCGGTGGAGGAGCAGGCGGCGCGCGGTGGTGCTGGTGCTCGTCGTCGGCGAGCGCGACAGCGGCGGCTGGTCGGTGGTGGTGCGCGCGAGTGAGGGCGATGGCGGGAGCAGGCGCGAACGGCGGCGGTGGCGTAATGCGAAGAAGATGCACAGTAACACGGGTCCAGCCGTTAGGATTAGGTTAAGTTTGAATGGACGGCCCAGATTGACTCAAACTGGAATCAACGGATCAGATTGGACGCGATCTCGCGATGAAGTTAACCAGACCGTATGGTACGGTCCTAGGGATCGTATTGTACGGTCTCCTTTCCACCCTGACAGATAGCTATAGAGATCGTATTGTACGGTCTAGAGGACCGCATTGTCCGGTCTCCTTTCTGCCTCAGGTTTCAAAGGATCTCGTGCAAAAGCACACCGTATTGTACGGTCCCTTTGACCGTATTGTACGGTCAGGTCCAGAAATGCTGATTTTCAAGGAATTTCCTTCTAAGTCCAAGTTTCTCACTCAAAAACCAAATAAACACCAAACATGGACTAGAAGGGGAACTCTCAAACACTCCTTTGAAAATAAACCAATATAGGTTGCGCATAGGCTTATAGTAATTTTTCAATCGGCAAATAAGATGCAACCAATAAGAACCAAATGCGATAAAACCAAAGGAGGGGTATGTATGAGCCATTTGCCTATGATCCGTGCAAGTAGATTTAACCTTGAGGATCATTTAGCAAGACTCAATGGGCATGAAGCACAATTCTTTTCTTTAGTCACACTTCTATGAGATGTGAGATCATATTACGAATGAAGCACTTCCTCATAGTGTGACAACTCCTTTGTGATTTCCTATATGCAATGCATGAGACAAGCATATCATACAAATGCAAGGGAAAGTAAACATGCCATGTGATATGCAAGCAAAGTTAAGACAACGCATAAAGGAAACCTACTCAAGACCAAGTTTGAACCTCTCTCAAGCTTACTCACTATGAGCCAAACCTTGCCTTGAGTCCATCGGTCCACCAACTCAAGCATCCCCCATGCTCATAGCTATCTTGAGAAAGTTAGACCTTGAACTAATTTTTTGTTCTTTTCTTTTAGTTATTTACATATGCATGGATGCAAACATACTAGTTCACAAAGGAGCACTAGCTACCATGCAAGCAAATGCAAGAAAAGAAACTACTATGATACAAGTTACCTCCTTGAAGAGTAGATTTGTCGATGAAGCACTCGAAGCTTGTGGTGGACGTTCATGAGTTGACGTTGCGGCACACGGTCCACCACCATCACCCTTCTAGGTCTTGGTCTTGGGAGCCCACTCGCACTTGGTTGGCCTCTCAAGGTCAACTATGCATTTGGGCACCCAAATCTTCCTCATCATCCTCCTCTTGTCGGGTGATCCAAGAGCCTTTGCCTTCACCTTGCCTTTCTTGTCCCTAAAGAGCTTGTAGTGTGTATTTCCATGGAACAAGTTAGCGTTAGGCAAAACCTTGGAACTTCTCACCTTGGGACAATTCTTGCTAGTGTGGCCGTCACGGCAACACTTCTCACAATAGTAGTCGTCCGCCATGAGAGGGACTACCCAAGGTGGAATGTCATCGTCCTTGCCGATGAGGTTGATGGCGGCGGGGTAGGAGCCGAGTCCCTTGTGCCCGGGGTTGTTCACAAGGTTCCGACCAAGTATCTCCTTATGAATGGTCCTTCCCCTTGTGAGCCTCTCGAAACCGTCCATCACCGAAGCTCTCTCCTCCTTGAGTTGATGATATTCCTTCAAAATGTTCTCATCAAGAGAGATGCTCTCAAGAGAGGGAGTTAGTCCATCACAAGTAATATATGAAGAATCGGAAATGGATGAACTAGAGGAAGAAGTGTTACACTTTTCGAGGAGGGATTGATGTTCTTCCTCAAGAACCTTGAACTTGCCGTTGAGCCTCATGTGTTCAACCTTGAGCTTGTCGTAGCTTTCATCCAAGGTCATGAGCGAAGTGGAAAGGTGCTTGATCTCATCCTCTAGTAACTTGGACTTCTCCTTGAGCTTCATGTGATCTTCCTCAAGCTTGTCATAGTCCTCATCAAGAGCCTTGTGAGAGATGGATAAGTCCCTAAGTTCACCCTCAAGTTGACGAACTCGGAATGCGGCCACTTCATGTTCCTTCTCCAACCGAGCAATGGTCTTGTCCTTCTTCATGATCATCTTGCCGGTTAGGAGAATGCTATCCAAGAGTTCCTCATATGTGGGCTTATCCTCCTCACCAAACTCTTCATCGGACTCGCTCTTCTCATCTTCACTACTTTCATCATCTTTGGCCATCAAGCAAGTCGGTGGTGGAGGTAGAGTCTCGGAGATGTTGGTGAGAGCTATGCCGGCCATCTTCTTTCCCTTGGAGGATGAGTCATCACTTTCTTCTTCATCACTATCATCATCCGAAACCCACTCTCCAACATAGAGTCCCTTGCGAGATGATCTTCTCTTGTCTTTGCCTCTAGAGCTTTCCTTCTTGACAAACCTCTTCCTTGCCTTGTACTTGCTTCTAGGGTCTTCTTCTTCATCATCGCTTGACTCTTGAGTCTTCTTCTTGCTCTTCTTGATTGGCTTCGGACATTCCTTGGCAAAGTGACCCTTCTCTCCACAATTGTAGCACTCGGCATCTTTCTTGTTGATGAATCTTCTCTTGAAGAAGTTGCTTCTCTTCATGAGGAGTGCTAGATCATTGGGATGAAGTTGCAACAAGTCTTCAACGTCTTCTTCAAGCTCTTCATCACTTGAATCTTGAGTCACCACCTTCTTCATCTTCTTGCTTGACCCCTCGGATGCAAAAGCAAGATTCTTGGAGGGCTTCTCATCAAGCTTCTTGTCGAGGTTGTAGCTCTCGAAGGCGGTGATCTTCCCAAGTAGCTTGTGGGTTGTGAGGGCTTGAATGTCGGTGTTGAAGAGACATGTGATGAGTGCTCCATATTTCTCCCTTGGGAGAATCCTCAAGATCTTCCGCACAAGGTCACCATCATCAATCTTGTCCTTCACACCAAGAGAGTTGATATCCTCTACAAGCACATTCAAGCGAGAGTAAGTGTCATTGATTAGCTCATTTGAAGACATGGCAAAGTCATCATACTTGTTCTTTAGCACATAGTATCTTTCCTCTTTCACGTCCTTGGAACCCTCATGAATTTGTTGAATTTGAGTCCATACTTCATGAGCGGTACCCGCAGACTTGACTCGAGCAAAGACCTCTTTAGTGATAGCTTCAAACAAGGCATTTTTAGCTTTAGCATTTGCCTTTGCGAGATTCACATCAAGAGTATCAATGGGAGTCCTTA
Organism: Eragrostis nindensis; assembly: GCA_012490785.1. Lineage (NCBI taxonomy): Eukaryota > Viridiplantae > Streptophyta > Magnoliopsida > Poales > Poaceae > Eragrostis > Eragrostis nindensis. The sequence goes on along the minus strand of JAAXCT010000053.1, from coordinate 706,826 downwards.
GAGAGACACCGGAACTTGTCACCTCCCATGCGATGGGGTCGAGAGCCTCGAGGTAAGCTTGCATGCGAGCTTTCCAATAGGCATAGTCGGTCCCATCGAACGGGGGCGGCCCATGATCTCTCGGCATCCTTACTCAAGGCGGTTAAGCCCTATTTGAGCAACGAGGCTCTGATACCACTTGAAAGGATCAAGGGCACCGAGAGGGGGGGTGAATCGGTGTGTCAACAATTTCTCCCAAACGTACTTTAGGCGTGAAGCTAGCAAGACTAGATATGGTGATAACAAAAGCAAGCGATGCGCGCACACAATCTAGTCTATGCAACAAGCAACACCCTAGCAAGCAATTCTACCAAGTAGTAAAGCCTAACAAGCAATTCTACCAAGTAGTAAAGAGACAACCTATCATGCAATTCTACTAGCACATAAAGGTAAATGCGGAAGCGTAAATGCTAGTATGTAAAGGAGATAGAGATAGGAATGCTCATGATTTTTCCCGTGGTCTCGGAAGGGTGGCGCCTTCCCCTACTCCACGTTGGGTCACTCCCGCCGGAGTCTCGACCCCGTCCCTCCGCTCGAAGGCGATCCCTCCTAGAGCACACTTCACCCTCCGAGTGAAGTCGCGGGCACGTCCCGCCGGGCTCGATCCCGGGTACTCTTCCGAAGGTAAGGCTCCGCACGTGATGCGTGCCAAAGGGCGCTCCACTAGTGATGCTTCTTTCGCACGGGAAGCTCCAAGACCGTGTACAAACTTGTGTTAGCTTCCACACTCTCCTTGGACAGCTCAACACCAACGCCTAACCGGTCTAGGCCTCGCCATAGACCAAGAGTAACAAACCGAAGTGACTCTCTCAAGCTCACACTAGCCTAGAGATCAAGTGGATGCAATTGCTACTCTCTCAAGCACTAGGATCACTCCAAATCCTTCTCAAGTGCTTCTCTCTCTTGCTCTTGGCTCCCTCTGAGTTTCCTGCACTCCAACAATGGCCAAGAGACCCCTCAAGGGGCGGGCAACCAACTATATATAGGCTACCAACCCAAACTAGTCGTTGCCCAAAAGTGCCCTGCGAAACTAAAGACCGTACAAAGGACCGTACTGTCCGGTCTCTTCCAGACCGTATTGTCCGGTCTCTATTTCCAGGCGCATCTCCATCTTCTTCTTCATCTCCAATGAAGACCGTACTGTCCGGTCCCTAGGACCGTACCGTCCGGTCGATTGTCCGGTCTTCATTTCTTCCACTTCCAGAAACTCCATCTTCTCTGTCTGGAAATCCTCTGATGACCGTACTGTCCGGTCCTCATGACCGTACCATACGGTCCATTGTCCGGTCTTCATTTTCTCAGCATCCCGAGACTTCACTTCTCTGTCTGGATCTTCAACGAAGACCGTACCATACGGTCCCTAGGACCGTACTGTCCGGTCTCTACCGGATAAGCTGAAAACTTGATCCACTCTTGATCCTTGCTTCCAACTTCTTCATCCTTGGTTCCTCTTCTTCTCTTCAGCCACCCTAGCCCTCGAGAGACTCACTATGCATCCATATGATCTCTATCCTAGTGTGCGCTAAGAGAACCAATTCGATCCCTCTTGATAGTCCGGTTTTTCCTATGGACTCAAGCTAACATCTAACCAAGCAACACTCGCTTGGATCTAGCATGTCCTTAGCCTTGATCCACATCTTCTCCGCGACTCCATCAAGTTCTCGATCCGAATTGTCGAGGCAACCAATCACCAAATCGTCGATAGATAGAGTATGTGAGACGACGCTTCATTGACATGACCATTTGTATATCCTACAAGGAAATGTTAGTCACATCAATATGGTCACCCAATCACCAAAACATTCATACCTTTGGGGTTTCCAAACTCCAATGGTCATGAAGCTTACATAGGCGTCGGTGTTGAGCTGTCCAAGGAGGTTGTGGAAGCCGGCACAAGTTTATACACGGTCTTGGAGCTTCCCGTGCGAAAGAAGCATCACTAGTGGAGCGCCTTTTGGCACGCATCAAGTGCGGAGCCTACCTCCGGAGGAGTACCCGGGAGAGAGCCCGGCGGGACGTGCCCGCGACTTCACTCGGAGGGTGAAGTGTGCTCTAGGAGGGATCGCCTTCGAGCGGAGGGACGGGGTCGAGACTCTGACAGGAGTAACCCAACGTGGAGTAAGGGAAGGCGCCATCCTTCCGAGACCACGGGAAAACATCATAAGCATTCTCTATCCCTTCTCCTTTACTACTTGCATTTACTTATCGCACTATATATGATTGCTTGTAGTATTTGAGTTGTGCACTTATCTTGCTTGTATGTTTACCTTGGTACCTACTAGCTTCACTAGATTTGCTTGTTTGCCTTGCTCGTGTGCTTACTTGTTATAGCCTATCTAGTAGCTCTAAGGACTCTACTTAGTGTGCCTAGTATCTTTGGTTGTCTTGTCTCTAGTTATCTAGTTGCCTTGTCTTGCCTAGCTTAAGTCTTCCGCTACATTCATAAATCTTGTGCTAGGTTGCTAGTGTGGTGTGCTTGTGTTATCTATATCCACTAGCTATGTAGGTTAAGGATACTCCTTAGTGTGCTTTACCATGATACTAGAACTATTCGCTAGGAGTTGCTTGGGTGTTAGTGTTTGGAAATAGATTCTAGAGTGCACCGATTCACCCCCCCCCCCCCTCTCGGTCACACGATCCTTACAAGTGGTATCAGAGCCAAGTGCTCATTATTAGGGCTTTACCGCCTTGAGTCGTGACCGGGATTGCGTGTGGGAAAATGGAGTCCACTCATGATGACGTTTCTAACACTTCCATCGCCTCTACTTTGATTGAGCCTTATGATTGTGTGCTTAATAGCACTTCCTACTATGATGTGCGTGATGAGTACGATGAGCTTGTTTTGGATCATAATGAGGATATCACTAACTTCGCCTCTCGCTTGTATGTTCTTGCTAGGAAACTCGTGACAAGGGGCTATCCATCTCTTATGCACAAGCATGTTGTGAAGAAGCTTATCCGATCTCTACCACTCTCACGGTTTGGTATTCTTGCTTTTGCTCGAGTGGATGAGTTTGTGAACATGCCCTATGATGAGGTGGTTGCTATTCTCTCCTCTCTTGTGGAGGATATCAAGAAGGGCAAGGATATCTCTCGTGCAAGTGACAATCAACACATTGAAGCTCAACCTCTGCCTCAAGCTCAATCATCATCTCGTGTTGGTGAAGGATCTTCTTCTCGGGATCAAGAGGATGGATATATTAAGTTATGTGATGAGTTGGACCACATCTCCATGAAGCCAAATGAAGATCTTGTTGAGTTTGCTCCTCGGATGGATTCTCTCATCAAGAGGATAAATAAGAACAAGCTATGGATTGTCACCAAGAAAGAAGGTCTCAAGAGGTTTCTTGATGCTTTGCCGAAGGACAAGTATGGTGATCACATTGAGTTTGAAAGCTTCGAGCTCAAGTCCTACTCAATTGAGCAAGTCATTGAGATCATCACAAGAAGAAGAGTCCGCTCTATGCTCTCTAACACTTTCAAGACCCCAAGTGATGATGAGGAAGAAGAAGAAGATGATAAGGTTCCCGTCTTCTATTGTGATGATGATTATTCAAGTGATAGTGATGATGAGCCGAAGCCTATCAAGGAATATCCTCCGGATGGAGATCTCTTACCTCCTTTCTATGAAGACTACTACAACTTGTATGAACCGGGTCTTGCCGTGGATCTCACTATCTTCTCCTTGATATGTATGATGAGTTCTACAAGAAGAGAGAAGAAACTTGGCTTGAGTGTTGGAAGAGGTTTCTCATACTGTTTGCAAGAATCAATTCATTTGAAGGGAAGGAGAAGGTTAGTGATGAGAATACAATAAGGATGATGTTATCTCTCCTTCCCTATCATAGGAAGGTCTATGTCCTAAATGATATTGGTGATAATATTGTTAGGATGCCTCTCAAGGAGGCTATCTTGATTGCCTTATCCTATGAGTACCAAATATACAACATCCTTGAATACTTCAATGCAAGAGATGAAGTTGGAAGATTTCAAGCCTATCCTCTTAGGAACCATGTCCTATACTTGGGATATGATCGGAGCATGTGGAGACACAATGGAGTCACCAAGGCAATGATTGACGCCTTGGATGCATTGGACTTGGACCTTCTCAATGGAGTTCCTATGGCCTACATCAAGAGCATGGAAGAGGTAAATAATATGTCAATTGATTCTCATGATACTAATCCCTCTCTTTGCTTGATGGCTACTTCCAAGGTGAACTACAAGATTTGTGGCAAACATTGGGTGTTGGATAGTGGGTGCACTCAACACATGACCGGGACTTCATCCATATTCACCAACTTGGAAGAAAATGAAGATCATGACAAGGTTACCTTTGGAGACAACTCGAAGCATAAAGTAAGAGGCCTTGGTAAGGTGGCCATCTCAAATGACCTCTCAATTTCTAACGTGCTTCTTGTTTGAGTCCCTAAACTTCAATCTCCTATCCGTTGCTCAAATATGTGATCTTGGCTTTTCTTGTAACTTTGATGCTAATGGGGTTGTTCTTCGCAATGATGCTATGGGTCTCGCTATCAAGGGCTTTTGTCATAGTAATCTATATGTTGTTGATTTTGAGACTAACATTGTTGCCCCTAGCACTTGCCTTTTCACTAAATCTTCTCGAGGTTGGCTATGGCATCGAAGGCTAGCTCACAATGGTATGAATCAACTCAAGCATGTAATGAAGAACAAGCTAGCGAGAGGAGTCAAGGATGTCACCTTTGAGAAGGATAAATTGTGTAGTGCATGCCAAACCGGGAAGCAAGTGGCTTCACCTCATCCATCTAAGAATTTCATGTCAACCTCAAGACCTCTCGAGCTCTTACACATTGATCTCTTCGGGCCTACAACTTATGTGAGCATTCGTGAAATCTCTATTGCTTGGTGGTAGTGGACGATCACTCAAGATATACTTGGGTGTTCTTTCTTGAGAACAAGGCACAAGCAATTGGGATATTCAAGAAGTTTGCTAAAAGAGTGCAAGTTGAGTATGGGCATCACATCAAGAAGATTCGGAGTGACAATGGGACGGAGTTTAAGAACTCTATCATTGAGGACTATTGTGATGAGATTAGCATCAAGCATGAGTTCTCGGCTACATACACTCCTCAACAAAATGGTGTTGTTGAGAGGAAGAACAAGACCCTTATCACTCTTGCTCGTGCTACGCTTGATGAGTACAACACTCCGGAGAAGTTTTGGGCGGAAGCTATCAACACCGCATGCTACACCTCCAACCGGATCTATCCTCACAAGTTGCTAAACAAGACCCCCTATGAAGTGCTTGTTGGGAGAAGACCGAACGTTGCATACTTCCGGGTGTTTGGTTGCAAGTGCTACATCTACAAGAAGAGGGAAAGACTTGGCAAGTTCGAGAAGAGAACCGACGTAGGCATTCTTGTCGGCTACTCGGGTTCGGCCAAGGCTTATCGGGTTTTCAACACCTCTACCGGCTTTGTTGAAGAAACTTATGATGTACAATTTTATGAATCTCACGGTTCTCAAGAAGACCCTCCATCTTTTCATATTGTAGGTGATGAACCCGTGGAGAAAGTTTTGAGGAACATGCCCATTGGTGAAGTTATCCCTCGAGAAGATGAACCTCCGACACCTCCTCCAACAACTTCATCAAGCGGACCTTCTACGAGTACATCTCAAGAGAATCCAAGCTATTCGTCAACATCAAGCTCCTTCAAGCGAACCGCAACAAGCATCGAGTCAAGCTCCATCAAGCGAACCGCAACAAGCATCGAGTCAAGCTCCATCAAGCGAACCGCAACAAGCATCTTCGAGTCAAGCTACTCCAAGTGAACCGCAACAAGTGCCATCAAGTGATCTACCTCATGCATCTACGAGCCAAGCTTCACCGAGCAATCAAGAACAAGCACAATCTACCTCAACTCAAGATGATGGCTCGTGTTCACATCTGCGACAACAAGACACTCACATCTCCAGGGAGCAAGCCGCAAGAGATGCGCAAGACACATCGCCGGCTCCTCCTCCTCCTCGACAAGAACCTTCAAGGAAGCACAAACCCATTGCTAGGGATCATTCACGTGATCTCATCATTGGGAGTCCTTCTCAAGGGATAAAGACTAGGAGAAGTCAATATAAGCCAAATTATGTTGATGAAGCTAACATTGTTGAGAATTTCTCTTTTGTCTCTACCCTAGAGCCGAAGATGATCGAGGAAGCCTTGAAAGATCACAAGTGGGTGCTATCCATGCAAGAGGAGCTCAACAACTTCAAGAGAAATGATGTTTGGAAGTTGGTGAAGCGGCCCAAGCGATCCAATGTTATTGGTGCTAAATGGGTCTTCAAGAACAAGCAAGATGAGAAGGGAGCAATAGTGAGGAACAAGGCAAGACTAGTGGCGAAAGGCTACTTTCAAGTTGAAGGCGTTGATTTTGATGAGACATTCGCCCCCGTCGCTCGTCTTGAGGCTATAAGAACCCTTCTTGCTTATGCTTCTCATTTTGATTTTAAACTTCATCAAATAGATGTGAAAAGTGCATTTCTCAATGGACTAATCAATGAAGAAGTTTATGTAGAGCAACCTCCCGGCTTCGAGGACCCCGAGCATCCGGACTATGTGTACAAGCTCAAGAAGGCTCTCTACGGACTCAAACAAGCACCAAGAGCATGGTATGAACGACTTCGAGATCATCTCATCACCAAAGGGTACAAGATCGGTAGTATCGACAACACTCTCTTTACTAAGCATGTTGGTGATGATCTCTTTGTTTGTCAAATCTATGTTGATGATATCATCTATGGCTCCACTAACGAAATCTATAATGATGAGTTCCGTGCTCCCATGAAGAAAGAATTTGAGATGTCCATGATAGGTGAACTTCATGTCTTCCTCAGTTTTCAAGTCAAGCAAATGAAGGAAGGCACGTTCATCTACCAAGAGAAGTACACTCGGGATCTTCTTAACAGGTTCGGCATGGAAGACTCCAAGCCCTACGACACACTTATGGCTACAAGTGTTCCTCTTGATGTGGATGTAAAAGGTATACCGGTGGACCCCAAACTCTATCGTTCTATGATTGGTTCACTTCTTTACCTTACCGCATCTCGACCGGACATCATGTTTAGTGTGTGTCTTTGTGCACGATATCAAGCTAACCCTAAGGAATCCCATATGAGTGCCGTGAAAAGAATTCTTAGGTACATCAAGAACACTCCTACAATGGGCCTTTGGTATCCAAAAGGCTTGTTGGCTATGCGGACTTGGATTTCGCCGGTTGCAAAGTGAGTAGAAAGAGTACCTCCGGTGGATGCCAATTTCTTGGACAATCACTCATCTCATGGAGTTCCAAGAAACAAAATTGTGTGGCTATCTCTACGGCGGAGGCGGAATATTTGGCGGCCGGTGCTTGTTGTGCTCAACTCTTATACATGAAGCAAACCCTATTGGACTATGGATTATCTTATGGGCAAGTACCTCTCTATTGTGATAGTGAAAGCGCTATCAATATGGCTCTCAACAAAGGAGATCATGGCCATGCCAAGCACATTGAAGTCAAGCATCACTTCATCCGAGATCATGTGGCCAAGAAGGATATTGAATTGATTGGTGTTCGGACTCATGAACAATTGGCGGACATCTTCACCAAGCCACTTGACAAGAAGACCTTTTGTAAGCTTCGGGGAGAACTTAACGTTCTCGACCTCTCCGACTTCACTTGAGTATCCTTGAGCTTACATTTGTATATATGTATATATACCTTGCTTGTTTTTGTTTGTGTTGTTGTTTTTGTGTGTTCTTCTTGTTTTGTAGGACCGACGACTAACCTTTTTGAGATAGCAATGAGCATGAGTTAAGCTTGGGATTGGTGGCACTTGGCTCCCGGGGCTTTGAAGAAAAGGCTCATCGTGATCAAGCTCAAGAAGGGCTCACACTTGTTGTTGGTAACTTGGCTCCTAGCTTTCTCTCCTTTTATCCTTATAGCATCATGCATTGTACACTTATCATTCTTTGCATTAGCATCATGCGTCTTGCATAAGTGTCTCGGCGCGAGCACCCATCTAGGGGGAATTGCTTATTCACAATATGAGTATATGACCTCCTATGATGAATACAATAGCAATGCTATATGAGATTTATGCCTATTGAACCATGATTTTTAAGCTCCAAGGTTAAATCCACTCGCGCGGCTCAAAGTCTAAGGGTTCATACATTTCCATCATCATCAACTAACCCCTATGTACTTCAAGACAATATTCTTTTTGAGATTGTGTGTAGGAATAATTGTTGGGAGATGGAGAATCATGGATCAAGGGGGAGCTTCACGCCAAATCAAGTAACTCATTTTCCCACTCGTCTCATACATTTACACTAACCTTTCTTCCTTGGTAGACTCTTTTTGAGTAATAGATGCCAAAGGGGGAGAAGAGTTCGGGCTTAATGATCGAGTATGAGAAGTGGAAGAGTTGCAAGATATCTCGAAGGAAAAGGAGATGTCACCTCGAGGGGGAGTTTGTACAAGAGAAGATCAAGTGATCAAGATGATCGAGCTTCACACAATCTTGAGGTGATGACGAAGAAGAAGCAATGCCGTCTCAAGAGGGAGTTGGCACAAATGAAGATCAAGTGATCAAGACGATCGATCTTCACACAATCTTGAGATTGGTACATTTCTCAAGGGGAGCGGAATTCCACAAAGTAAGTATGAAGGTAAACCCCATGTAACCTTTGGTTGTCATAGCTCCTTGTGCTTTCTTTCACTTGTGGTATGAGTTTTTGCTCTAACTTGTGACTTCTTTTGAGCTATGACTTGCCTCGACCTAATCAACAAGGTAACTATCTCTCTATCTTATACTTGTTGTTTAGTGTCTTGATCGAGTTGCATTTTTATCTTGGCTTTTGTCATTACATCTTTTATCTTCTCGATCATTTTTAATCACGGTTGTCATCCATCACCAAAAAGGAGGAGATTGTAAGCTTCATGACCATTGGAGTTAGGGAAACTCCAAGGTATGAATGTTTTGGTGATAGGATGAGAACCATGAATGTGACTAAAAATAAATTCATTAATTCCGCAAGCGCACGGATCACCATTGTAGCATTTCACCTTGGAGTATTCCAGGGTTATCGTATTTATATTTCCGCAGGGAAGTAGAGCAAAAGGGAGCTGAATAGTAACTATGCATTGGACAATTTGGAGAAAGAAATAATGTATCAACTATACTTGAGACGGGGGTAAGATAGGCATGATATATATGGGTGGCACACACATCCTCAAATCCAAGGTAAATAAAAGAAAACTGTAGTATACATTTGGGAGAGCAACGAGATAGAGTTAAGGCTACCTGTATGCTTATCTGTTATTTACTCTTTCTAGTAATCTAGTCTACAAAGGTTATCTACTCTAGCTAAGCTCATACACATACAAGTCATGTCGTTTCGGGGCACACACGTGCTAGGTTAACCGATGATGCTAGTTCAAACCTAGGGAACCGTATGCTATAATTAAGACCCTGCTGAGTCCAACCCGGACGTGGTGGATTACAGAGACCGGTGCAGCTGTCACATACACTCGCGGCTACCATCCTCCGTGGGGCTGGGTGCCAAACGTGCATAGGCAGAGATCTAAGCGCCACGCTTACAACCCGCCTAGAGGAACTACTCTTGATCAACGGAGCAGTCCTATCTAGGAATAAACAAGCACAGATTTCACACGACGTCATCTCGACGACGGCACTCTCTCGTACTTGCGTACTCCAACAATCACGAATCCCACAACAAGACTTCTACGAGCACTTACTTAACAGAATAAATAAACTAAATAGAAAAGAATTACTAAAAGAAATAAATAAAGATAAAACTAAATATAATTATATTAAATAAAATAATATCTCAAGAGTAAGGATACAAAGAACTATACCGAACTCCGAGAAGACTCCGGAAGCCCGAGAGAGCTCTCACTCTACTCTACTCTACTCTAACTCCCAAAGCTACTACTAAACTAATGAACACTTGGATGAAGTGTGATGGTGCGAGTTGCTTCGGAGGCCGAGGGGTCCAATTTATAGCTTGTGAAGGCGGTGGGAGCACCCTGGCCGACTTTGGAGAGGCGGCGCCACTGAAGTCGGCCGGCCGGCCTAGGGGGGTGGCCGGCCGGCCGTCCCTTCTGTCGGCTGGCCACCGTCTTCTGCCTCGACGCTCCAGATTGCCTCCTGATGGCGGTTCGAAGGTCGGCTCCTTGCTGGGGTCGGCAGAATTGAAGTGAGGGCCAAGTAAAGGCCCAAATAGCTCACCTTCTAGAATGGCGGTGGAATTATGCTGGGCTGGTCCTGAATTGTGCGTGGTTGATTAGTTTCCAGCCCACTGGAGGAAGCCTGAGGCCTGCGGCCACCAGGTGGGGCCAGCCGGCCTAGGGTGGGGCCGGCCGGCCAGGGAAATTCCCTGACTGGGCCCACTTTTCTCCATTATTCACTCCTGCATCCAAATATCCACCAAAACCTGTGGAGTAGCATTATTCCTAACTACTATGCACAAAATCTTGGTGTTATGTTTTTATTTACCGGTAGGGTGGCGGTCAAATCATGGTTTAACGACCGCCAACAACCTCCCCAAGCTTAAACTTTGCTCGTCCCGAGCAAACTCAACTCAGGGTACCGGCGGATCAGGAGTTACAAAGAAGCGCCCCATGGGTAATAAAGATGCAACAACATACTCCCTAAACAGTGGTAAGTTTACAAGAGCACAAACTATTCATAAGTGTTGCAAAAATCGTGGGGCTTATATGATACACCTTGTCGTGCAGCATTGAAGATTAGAACGACACTTTTGGACAAGTGAACAATTCTAGCAGGTATGCATCCAGAGTTTTTATGTGCTGCAAGGTAAGGCGTAAAAATTCTCCTTCGTTTTGGGTGGCACTTCTCTTACCACTCCGATGTGAGTTCTATTCCTACAAGCTTCACTCATCCTACCTTCTACCAAATGATGCTTTGAATGTGGAGCTTGGTAAGGAATGCACAAATGCCATGCATATATTGTAGAGCTAAAGAATGAGTCTCAATCAACATGGCAACTCCATATATTTTGGTCATAAGAGATGATGTGATGAAGGGGGAGAAAACGAACTCACACTTGTGGAAGGGGATTTTGAAAACTTTGGTCCTTTATTTTGCTCAAGATGTTTATGATAAGAACCATATAGCCATTGACTTTAGTCATACAACCATGGAGTTTTTTTTTTTTTGACTACTCCATGGTGCAAAGGACTATAACTTTTGCATGGTTCAAAGGAAACATTTTAAAATATTCTTGAGCTTTTTGGATGGACCAAAAGTTTTGCAAACTCTGAAAAATGTTTGGTTGATTTATCCAAACATTCCCTTTTTTATTTGGTGGATAGAAGTTTTCGAAAACACACGCGAAGGAATTATGACCAAAATTAGGAGTGCTTAGTTTCAAGAGTACATCAAACCTTAACAAAACTCAATACATAAACAAATGGCTATGAGTGGGGCTGTTTCGAATATTATGATATGGCTCTGGTAGGTAAATAAATCCTCACACTAAGAGAAGTGTGCCAAAACAGAAGGGTTTTAGGTACTCGCAGCAATTCAAGAAAAACATCTCTGGATGAAACCATACTAAGAAATTGCAACAAGTCCTAATCATGCCATATCACAATCCACAATGCTCAGACTTGGTGTAACAAATGCAACCCACGGAAATAAGCAAGACATCATGATGTGATCATGCTGTTGGCGGTCCTTAACGACTACTTTTTACCGCCAACACCAGCTTATAAAAGCCATCAATCAAGAATAAAATGAACTTTCTTTATGGACTAATGGCTTTCCACGAGTTTTGGTGATATTTTGATTGCAGGTACAATTATGAAGGAAAATCACCACAAACTATAAATAAAGAGGGATTTTGGCATGAAGATAAATTATCCAAATAAAACATTTGATCTCTCCATGTGAAAGCCCTTGAAAAGATAGTCAAAATTGAATTTTGGTTCACCCAATTTGGAGTTCAGGAGCAGAAGTTATGCCTCAAAGAAAATCGCATGAAATGCTGAAATTCACAGACCGGCCGGCCACCCCCCTAGGCCGGCCGGCCCACTTCTGTCTCCGTTGGACCCGATCTTCCTCCAGTGGGCTATACGCATCATAAAACATCAAGCCCAAGTGGTCTTCATGGTGGGTGAACAACCGACATCCGGAAGGTGGGCTTTTGGGCCTTAATTTGATGATTTCTGCACTTCTGCCGCCCCCATTCGAAAACCGACTTCGGAGCCGACCTTGGGAAGCGATCCCGGACGTCCACGGCGAAGGCGGTGGCCATCCAAGACAATGGATGGCCGGCCGGCCTAGGTGGGAGGCCTGCCGGCCTGACTTTTCGGCCAAATCGCTCCACCGACTTCCTGAGCATCGTGCCCGCCACTCTACCTCACTTAGGCCTATAAATAGAGGGTAGCTCCCACGGTAGAACTCGCACCTTAGTAGAGAAACACTTTGATAAGTGAAGTAGAGAGTGAGTGAGAGGAGGAGGAAGGGCGGAAGCTCCGGAGATGTCGGGGTTCTGCTTCCTCGGTGCCTCGGGTCTATACTCCGCCTGGGAGTAGTCGCCATAGTCTTCCAGGCCGGGTAACATGTAAGGTACTATTTATTGAGCAATAAAATAAGGTTTTTTTCTTTATTATCTATGGGATTCAGGTGTGTAGTAAGTATTTCTTATTTACTCCATGTGCTAGCTCTAGGAAATTGCTAGTTGCTGGTATTAATGATAGGTGTAAACGTGGTGTTTATACTTTGATTTATCCTGAGTTGCCCTCAACCCCACGGGATGTTGTGGTAGCCGCGAGTGTAGGTGACAGCTACACCGGTCTCTGTAGTCCACCACGTTCGGGTTGAGTGTGTAGGGCCTAGACGCGGTCCGTTGACCGGATACGTTGAACCTAGTTCTCGGGTTGCGTGTCTTGGCGGCGGCCGTGCCCCGAAGTAGATGATATCGAAAAACCCTTATCGCATTGTTCAGTTATTTAGTATCTTGCATTAGATTACCTAGCCAGAGGACTATCTTTTTACTGTATTAATCCCCTGCTTAGCGTGTCTCTTTTTACGGATATTCTGCATAGATCTCGAGTTTAGTACACTGTTCGTTCCCTGTGGATTCGATACCTTAGGAATACTCTTGGTGTGAAAGCTGCATCGGTATCCGTGCGCTTGCGGATTTATTTCTGTTAGGCCTTAGGACTGCCAACAAGCTTTCTGGCGCCGTTGCCGGGGAACGGTAGCTGTGCTAACTCGAATCTAGGATCATCCGTGAATAGGTTTATTTTGTTTTGTTTTTGTTTTTCTTTTTCTTTATCATTACCATGGACCCATCCTCCATCGTCTACGCCAATGCTCCGAAAGGAGAATTGCTGGAGCCTCCTCCAGCATCTGCACCAATCACAGCCCAGAGCTATGAGATTCGTCCAGAACTCATAGCACTGGTTCAGGGGAACATCTTCCGCGGAGATGAAGATGAGAATCCATATGAACACCTGAGATACTTCGAGCTGCTTTGTTCCACTGTTTCGACCCAGGGATTTCCACAGGACACGCTCAAATGGAAGTTATTCCCGTTCTCACTCAGTGGAAAGGCAACACAATGGTATGCTATGTCAGTAGAAGGGGCCAACGGAAATTGGACAACTCTCAGAGATCTCTTCTGTTTCAAATACTTCCCTGTTGCAAAGGTCATTGCTCTTCGTATGGAGCTTCTTACCTTCAAACAGAGCAGTGAAGAAACATTGGGAGCCTCATGGGAGCGCTTCATGTCATACACCGTCAAAGGACCAGATCTCGGACTCTCACCAGCAGTACTCCTTCAGCACTTCATGTGGGGGCTCACTCCAGGGAGCCGTACTTTTTTGGATACTGCTTCTGGAGGATCTTTCATAAGAATCACACCAACTGAAGGATTCGAACTTCTTGGTAAAATTCTGAGCAATCTGGACAGCTATGTGCCACCTACACCCGAGCTACCAAAAGAAGAAGTACCCATTGGCAACCTGTGCTTCAAATTGAGGTTCCTCAAGCTCCGATCATGGAAAAAGCTCCAATCATGGAAGAAACTCCTGAACCATTCTATGTCTGCCCAACAAATCCAAATTTGTTCCAAGGTGGTCAAACTCTTGCCGAAGCTGAAAACCTTCAGGTGGTGGAACCAATTCTTCCTCTCGTGCCCTACGAAGAGGAATTTGATTTCACCAAATTCGGGGATACAAGATCATATCCGATAGAGAGAAATTGTTACCCTGACAATGATGACGCCGAAGAACTGGATTGGGAAGATATAGAAGAGCAGACAGAAAGAATACATCAACTGTCAGCTGTTCTGGGGGAAGATTGGTTTCAAGAAGCCGAATGCACGAGGGAGACAATCAAGTTAAATCCAAAACCCGACTGCGTTACGGTGAATATTCAATCCACTGCTAGGAGGAAAGCCATATATGACTTAAAAGCCAAAGTCAATATCATGTCAAAGCATATGGCTGAAAGTAGTGGATGGCTGTCCGAAGACAACCTAACACCTTCAAAGAAATGGTTGGTCTTCGAGAATAAATATTACCCAGCGGTAGGAGTTTTGCGGGAAGTGGAGACAGAGATAAATGAACAGCCCATGGTTCTCACCTTTCACATATTCGATATACCCAAGCAAGACTTCTTACTGATCGGAACTCCAATCTACACATTCTCCCAAATAAAGTACTTACAGGAGAAGTTGGATGTTCGTATTGGGAAAGAAAGCTTCCCCGTTGACATCAGGCGCGCTCTCAACACCAAAGCTGAGATGCACCCTGAAACTATGGAAGAATTAGCCTCTATTGAAGAAATAGTTGGAGAATTCTTGGAAGCACCCCATATGGAGGAAGAGACTAAATTCTTTACTAAAGATGAAGATGCTTCTCCATATGTTGAACTAGACAAGCATGAAGAAACTGCTCCAACGCCCGTCGAGTTAAAACCATTACCGCCAGGTCTCAAGTACAGCTTCCTCTTTGGGAATCAAAGCACCCCAGTTATCATCAGTGACAAGATATCCCATGAAGAAGAGAAGAAGCTAGTAGCCTTATTGGAGAAATATCGATCAGTAATAGGTTACTCACTGGCAGACCACAAGGGGATCAGTCCAGAATTCTGCACACACAGAATCCCAATGGAACCTGATCACAAGCCTGTTCGTGAACACCAACGACGTCTTAATAATGCCATGAGAGAGGTAGTGAAAAAGGAAATCTTGAAGCTACTCAAGGCAGGGATTATTTATCCAGTGCAGGACAGTCAATGGGTCAGTCCCGTTCAGGTTGTGCCAAAGAAGGGAGGGATGATTGTTGTGCGGAATGAAAAGAATGAATTGATCCCTCAGCGCACTGTGACAGGGTGGCGGATGTGCATCGATTACAGGAAGTTGAATAAGGCAACAAGAAAAGACCATTATCCTCTTCCTTTCATCGATGAAATGCTCGAGCGGCTGGCAAAGCATTCATTCTTCTGCTTCCTAGATGGTTATTCAGGATATCACCAAATTCCTATCCATCCTGATGACCAAGACAAGACAACCTTCACATGTCCCTATGGCACCTTTGCATATCGCAGGATGTCGTTCGGATTATGCAATGCACCTGCTTCCTTCCAAAGATGCATGATGGCTATCTTCTCAGATCTTGTTGAGAAAGTAATGGAGGTATTCATGGACGATTTTTCCGTTTATGGAGAGACATTCGATGGGTGCCTACGCAACTTAGAGAAGGTGCTACAAAAATGCAAGGAATCCGACCTAGTCCTGAACTGGGAGAAATGCCATTTCATGGTAACGGAGGGAATTGTCTTAGGACACAAGGTCTCTGCCAAAGGGATAGAAGTCGACAAGGCTAAGATTGAAGTCATTGAATCACTTCCACCCCCGAGGAACATCAAAGGGATTCGCAGTTTCCTAGGGCATGCTGGATTCTATAGGAGATTTATCAAAGATTTCTCCAAGAAAGCCAGACCTCTCACCAATCTGCTAGCTAAGGATGCACCATTCGTCTTTGATGAGAGGTGCATGGAGGCATTTTAATGAACTCAAGCGAGCATTAATCTCAGCCCCCATTATCCAACCTCCAGATTGGAAGCTCCCATTCGAGATCATGTGCGATGCAAGCGACTATGCCGTTGGGGCAGTGTTGGGACAGACCAAGGATAAGAAGCATCATGCCATAGCTTATGCAAGCAAGACTCTCACAGGGCCACAACTCAATTATGCTACCACTGAGAAGGAATTGCTTGCAGTAGTCTATGCCATTGATAAGTTCAGGTCATACTTGGTGGGTGCGAAAGTGATAGTTTATTCTGACCACGCAGCCCTCAAGTACCTGCTTACAAAGAAGGATGCAAAGCCACGACTTATCCGATGGATTCTACTCCTCCAAGAATTTGACATTGAAATCAGAGACAGAAAAGGAGTAGAAAACACAGTGGCAGATCATCTCTCTCGTCTACAAGTTGAAGATCCCAATGCACTACCTATCAATGACTACTTGAGAGATGATATGTTACTAAAGGTAACAAGCACCGACCCATGGTATGCAAATATCGTTAATTATATCGTTTCGGGATATATACCACCAGGGAAGGACAAAAAGAAGCTCATCAGAGATAGCAGATACTATCTATGGGATGATCCTTATCTATATAAAGTCTGCTCTGATGGCCTACTTAGAAGATGTGTGCCCACCTGCGAAGCAATGCAGATCATTGACAGATGTCACTCTTCGCCGTATGGGGGCCACTATGGAGCATTCCGTACCAATGCTAAAGTCTGGCAGAGTGGATTTTACTGGCCGACTATGTATGAAGATACCAAAGAGTATGTATGGAGATGTCCTCGCTGCCAAAGGATAGGAGGGATAAACTCCCGAGATGCGATGCCCCTTACAAATAACCTCCAAATCGATATCTTCGATGTATGGGGCATTGACTTCATGGGACCCTTTCCCAAGTCCGAAAACTATGAGTACATCCTAGTGGCAGTTGACTATGTCTCAAAGTGGGTAGAAGCAATACCATGCCGCAATGCAGACTCCACCCACTCAAAGAGGATGCTTCAGGAACACATCTTCCCAAGGTTCGGCACGCCAAGGGTGATTATTAGCGATGGGGGTTCACATTTCATTGATAAATCTTTCAAGGAAATGCTACACAAATATGGAATTGAACATAGAGTAGCGACCCCCTATCACCCACAAACCAGCGGTCAAGCGGAGACTTCGAATAAACAGATCAAGAATATCCTCCAAAAGACCGTTGATAAGATGGGAAAGTCCTGGAAAAGCAAACTGCATGAAGCATTGTGGGCTTACAGGACAGCTTATAAGACACCCATCGGCATGACCCCTTACCAAATGGTATATGGGAAAACATGCCATCTACCTGTCGAGCTAGAGTTCAAGGCATATTGGGCAATCCGGAAATGGAACATGGATTTAGATCAGGCCCAAGTCAAGCGGCAAATTCAAATCGCCGAGCTTGAAGAATGGAGGGAGAAGGCATACCATAGCTCCAAGCTATACAAGGAAAGAACTAAAAGATGGCACGACAAGCGCATCCGTGAGAAGCACTTCGCGCCAGGAGATAAGGTACTACTTTTTAATTCCCGCGCTAAATTATTTGGCCTTGGTAAACTCCGGAGTAAATGGGACGGCCCTTATACCGTTGTGGAAACTTCCAACCACGGGGCTGTCACTCTCCAGAGCGATGATGGAAGCCTTTTTAAGGTAAATGGCCAGCGGTTAAAAGTATTCCTAGAACCCTCCATGCCTGCTCTCGAGGAAGTAGATGTCCTCGAATTTATCCAAAGCTAAAAATGCTTGCATCTACGGTCTGGCTTCGACCTTAACCAAGCACCCTTTTTTTTCCTATTTCTAAATAAAAAAATAATAATAATAAATAAATAATATCTGACATGTTTGTGTGAGTGCTTTATTAAATTGTGTGTTGGTTTATGTGGGTAACCACATAAACCAACCTTTGTACACTCACATTTTCCCGAGTGCGCAGGGACAAAGTTGTGAACACACAATGGCGCGTCGTCCCGATGAAACAGAGAAGGAACAGGGGAGGGACCCCACCGGCCGGCCCACACCCCAGGCCGGCCGGCCTTGGCCAAACTCCAATCAGGTCCAATTTTTCCTCAATCTTTATATTGACCCCCTTGATCTGTTTCACATACCCAGAAGACAAAACAAAATAATTGTTGAAGATAAACCAAATAAAACTCTTGCTAATCATCAGGTTTATGGCATTATTATTTCGCTGTTTCTTCTTGCTCACAAAAATAAATTTAAGGACGCTCCTGTCTATTTTGTTGTGAGATTTGATATATGCATAAATCTTGATTTCTTTCTTCTCTTGATTTTCTTGGGAATCAAAATTTTCTTTCGGACTTGTTGTCACAAAATCTCTTGAAAAAGCCTATTAGAGCCAAAAATGATAAATAGGTATGAATTCCTCAAAAGCCAATCTTTTTGTTGTGAGTTCGGTTAAGATTTAATTCTCTTGAGAAAAATGCACTCCTCAAAGTCCAGTCTTGATCCTTCGCGTGTGTTCTCGAATGCTTCCACTAGAAAACTTGCTTGACTCAAAATTCAAGCGAATTCTTTCATCTTTAAAGAATTTTTGTCCCTATGTTCAAGCCCACAAAATCATGAAAGGAAGTCAAAGGAGCCACACAAGTTGCCTCATACATCGGGGGAACCCTAAGAGAGAGAGAAAAAAAAAAGATAGTTCCCCGATGTCAAAAAAAAAAAGGGGCACTATGGCTGACTTAAAAATTCAAAATTGGGCATGACATAGATCAAAATTCTACCACTATGTGAGTTCATTTTCTCCCCCACCACATGCATCAATTCTTATCTTGATTGTACAATGAGGATGTGCAATATTCTCTTTAGAATTATTTCTTAGCCTTACAAAATTCTGCAAAAAGGTTGTGCTGTCCCTACCAAGATCCAAATAATAGCCTATTAGAGATAGGGAAGATAAATTTTGAGGGATGAAAGGCTTTTTCACCACATTGAGTGACTCATGTGTTATGGATTTTGTGACATACAAGGAATGGGAAATTTTTGGAACCCGAGGGATTTTGAGTCTGAAAGAATCTTTGATTAGTGCTATTCAATCTCTCAACTCTCGAAGACAGTGAGCTTTAGCCACTTCCACATAGTGAGCCTGAAGTAATTGTCAAAATAACTTTGCCATAACTCCTTGATGATGCCTTTTCTTTGGTTCAATCTTTTTGCTCGGGACGAGCAAAGATCTAAGTCTGGGGGGGATGTTGGCGGTCCTTGACGACTACTTTTTACCGCCAACACCAGCTTATAAAAGCCATCAATCAAGAATAAAATGAACTTTCTTTATGGACTAATGGCTTTCCACGAGTTTTGGTGATATTTTGATTGCAGGTACAATTATGAAGGAAAATCACCACAAACTATAAATAAAGAGGGATTTTGGCATGAAGATAAATTATCCAAATAAAACATTTGATCTCTCCATGTGAAAGCCCTTGAAAAGATAGTCAAAATTGAATTTTGGTTCACCCAATTTGGAGTTCAGGAGCAGAAGTTATGCCTCAAAGAAAATCGCATGAAATGCTGAAATTCACAGACCGGCCGGCCACCCCCCTAGGCCGGCCGGCCCACTTCTGTCTCCGTTGGACCCGATCTTCCTCCAGTGGGCTATACGCATCATAAAACATCAAGCCCAAGTGGTCTTCATGGTGGGTGAACAACCGACATCCGGAAGGTGGGCTTTTGGGCCTTAATTTGATGATTTCTGCACTTCTGCCGCCCCCATTCGAAAACCGACTTCGGAGCCGACCTTGGGAAGCGATCCCGGACATCCACGGCGAAGGCGGTGGCCATCCAAGACAATGGATGGCCGGCCGGCCTAGGTGGGAGGCCGGCCGGCCTGACTTTTCGGCCAAATCGCTCCACCGACTTCCTGAGCATCGTGCCCGCCACTCTACCTCACTTAGGCCTATAAATAGAGGGTAGCTCCCACGGTAGAACTCGCACCTTAGTAGAGAAACACTTTGATAAGTGAAGTAGAGAGTGAGTGAGAGGAGGAGGAAGGGCGGAAGCTCCGGAGATGTCGGGGTTCTGCTTCCTCGGTGCCTCGGGTCTATACTCCGCCTGGGAGTAGTCGCCATAGTCTTCCAGGCCGGGTAACATGTAAGGCACTATTTATTGAGCAATAAAATAAGATTTTCTTCTTTATTATCTATGGGATTCAGGTGTGTAGTAAGTATTTCTTATTTACTCCATGTGCTAGCTCTAGGAAATTGCTAGTTGCTGGTATTAATGATAGGTGTAAACGTGGTGTTTATACTTTGATTTATCCTGAGTTGCCCTCAACCCCACGGGATGTTGTGGTAGCCGCGAGTGTAGGTGACAGCTACACCGGTCTCTGTAGTCCACCACGTTCGGGTTGAGTGTGTAGGGCCTAGACGCGGTCCGTTGACCGGATACGTTGAACCTAGTTCTCGGGTTGCGTGTCTTGGCGGCGGCTGTGCCCCGAAGTAGATGATATCGAAAAACCCTTATCGCATTGTTCAGTTATTTAGTATCTTGCATTAGATTACCTGGCCAGAGGACTATCTTTTTACTGTATTAATCCCCTGCTTAGCGTGTCTCTTTTTACGGATATTCTGCATAGATCTCGAGTTTAGTACACTGTTCGTTCCCTGTGGATTCGATACCTTAGGAATACTCTTGGGGTGAAAGCTGCATCGGTATCCGTGCGCTTGCGGATTTATTTCTGTTAGGCCTTAGGACTGCCAACACATGCTCAAATAAAAGTAACACGTATGTCAGGAGTAGAGGTTGCATCTATGCAACACATGGGGAGCTAATTTGTAACTCGATCATCATTTCCCTTAAGTGCAGCATAACACCAAGATTCTAGCATTTATTCGAAACAGGGAGTTTATTTATTTATTAAGAAAGTTAGGAATACTTACCTGGGGTCCTCCCCAAGCTTGAGTCTTTGCAAGACTCGAGCTAGCGTTGGCTCCTTCTTGGGGGCCCTCCCCAAGCTTGAGTCTTTGCAAGACTTAAGCTTGATTCAGGCTCTTCCTCCTCCTTCTTGACCTGCAAAAAAGAGTGAGGATGATACAAGTGGCTAGCTCCTAATGAGCATCACCGGGAATCCTATTATTTTTGTTGTTTTTATAGATTATGAAAAGAAAAACAAGTGCTAGGCCTAGCTAGGATAACGATTGGGATGGCCTCCCCAATCGGAGGGCTCTCATTTTTACGTCTTTGAGCTAGACGTTCTCCATATCTTCAATTTGTTTGGACCTCGCTCGCTGGAGAATCTGGCGAGGTGGAGGTTCCTTCTTTCTTCCGCCACACTTTGGTTGTCTTCTTTGTGCTTGTGGCGGCGACCTTTTCTTTGTTAGGCGCCTTTGTTGTACTCTCATCGGTCGATACCGTAGCTGCCTTCTTCTTTCTTGAGCGCCTCGCTCTCCTCTTCTTAGGCGATTGTGACTCGCCTACTCCTTCTTGTGGTGGAGGAGCAAGAGGGGCTTGAGGTGTGTTTGGCGGCTGAGGCATTCTCCTTGGAGTCCTCCAATATTTTGCTAGCCTTCTTGCGTTTCTAGCATTTTATTATGGCTTAGCTGATTTTGCAGAGCAGTGCTGAACGACTCTAGCTTAGCATCTATGCTCTCTAAGGCCTTGTCGGTAGTAAGAAACTTCTTACTAATGCTATCATTAATCTTGACCTGGCCGAGAACTAGATCCTTGATAGAGGGCTCAAAACGGGAAAGATTACCACTGTTACCTCCCTGATTTTTGTTGAAGGAGAGGTCGGGCCTGGAATTCCAGCCGTAGTTGTTCTGGGAGCGGTACCCATTGCCATTGTTGAGGAAATTGCATTCCTCTCTCGTATTCGGGCAATTGCTGCCCATATGCCCTGTGTTGCCGCACTCTTCACAAGTCATGCGGGAGTCCGCAACTTGCAGGTCCTGCGGAGATTCCACCTTGCGGAGTAGCTGATCGAGCTTGATGGCGAGCTTGTCCATCGTCTCCACTTGGTGTACTCCACGGGTCTTGGTGCTCGCCGCTTGGCGTTCACCATGAGTCTGGTTGGCCGCCACCTTCTCTATCAATTTCTTAGCGTTCTTCACGCTAAGAGAGAAGAAGGAGCCGCCTGCTGCGGCGTCGAGGTGCTCTCAAGCGGACGGCCTCAAACCGTGGTAGAAACTCTGTATAAGGAGCCATTCCTCCATGCCATGGTGTGGGCATGTGAGAACGTACTCCTGCATCCTGTCCCAGGCTTCCGCGGTCGACTCATCTACGAGCTGTTGGAAGTCCGATATCTTGTTCCGCAGGGCAGTCGTTTTGCCCGGCGGGAAGAACTTGGCGAGGAAGGCATTAGAGCATGCCGTCCACGTGTCGAGGGACTCTTGGTTCGCATAGAACCACTGGAGAGCCTTCCCCAACAGAGAGAATGGGAAAAGCTGTAGTCGGATGGCGTCCTGAGGTGCATCCTTTATGACGAAAGTGTTGCACGTCATCAGGAACCTTTGGAGGTGAGCATTTGCATCCTCCGACGGCTTCCCACAGAAAGGACTAGCCAAGATCATGTTGATCAAGGCTGGCTTGAGCTCATAGTCCTTGTTGGTGATGCGCGGGTTGGGTCCCACGCGGATGTTCTCCGTAGTTGGCGCGGAGAAGTCATTGATCGTCTTCTCATCAACGGGGTCGGCCATGTTGCTCGATGGGGAGGCCCTGACAACCGGTGGAGGAGACGATTCAAGAGCCAGAGCGTTCTTGCGGATCTGTTTGGTGAGTTTCGCTCGAACCTTCCTTAAGAACTGCTCTGGGTCTGAGTGGAAGTTTTCTGGTAGGTCGAAACCAGTCATGCACAGTCCTGTTTCAAAATTTCCACAACAAAGAAAGACAGGACAAGGGTAAGCCCGCAAAAGTAAGTGATAATTATTCTTCTCACGAACTGCAATGCATTTATTCAGTTCCTAGCTGTTACTTCCCCGGCAACGGTGCCAGAAATGCTTGTTGGCGGTTCTTATGCGATAAAATTAAATTCATTAATTCCGCAAGCGCACGGATCACCATTGTAGCATTTCAAGTATTCCAGGGTCATCGTATTTATATTTCCGCAGGGAAGTAGAGCAAAAGGGAGCTGAATAGTAACTATGCATTGGACAATTTGGAGAAAGAAATAATGTATCAACTATACTTGAGACGGGGGTAAGATAGGCATGATATATATGGGTGGCACACACATCCTCAAATCCAAGGTAAATAAAAGAAAACTGTAGTATACATTTGGGAGAGCAACGAGATAGAGTTAAGGCTACCTGTATGCTTATCTGTTATTTACTCTTTCTAGTAATCTAGTCTACAAAGGTTATCTACTCTAGCTAAGCTCATACACATACAAGTCATGTCGTTTCGGGGCACACACGTGCTAGGTTAACCGATGATGCTAGTTCAAACCTAGGGAACCGTATGCTATAATTAAGACCCTGCTGAGTCCAACCCGGACGTGGTGGATTACAGAGACCGGTGCAGCTGTCACATACACTCGCGGCTACCATCCTCCGTGGGGCTGGGTGCCAAACGTGCATAGGCAGAGATCTAAGCGCCACGCTTACAACCCGCCTAGAGGAACTACTCTTGATCAACGGAGCAGTCCTATCTAGGAATAAACAAGCACAGATTTCACACGACGTCATCTCGACGACGGCACTCTCTCGTACTTGCGTACTCCAACAATCACGAATCCCACAACAAGACTTCTACGAGCACTTACTTAACAGAATAAATAAACTAAATAGAAAAGAATTACTAAAAGAAATAAATAAAGATAAAACTAAATATAATTATATTAAATAAAATAATATCTCAAGAGTAAGGATACAAAGAACTATACCGAACTCCGAGAAGACTCCGGAAGCCCGAGAGAGCTCGCACTCTACTCTACTCTACTCTAACTCCCAAAGCTACTACTAAACTAATGAACACTTGGATGAAGTGTGATGGTGCGAGTTGCTTCGGAGGCCGAGGGGTCCAATTTATAGCTTGTGAAGGCGGTGGGAGCACCCTGGCCTAGGGGGGTGGCCGGCCGGCCGTCCCTTCTGTTGGCTGGCCACCGTCTTCTGCCTCGACGCTCCAGATTGCCACCTGATGGCGGTCCGAAGGTCGGCTCCTTGCTGGGGTCGGCAGAATTGAAGTGAGTGCCAAGTAAAGGCCCAAATAGCCCACCTTCTAGAATGGCGGTGGAATTATGCTGGGCTGGTCCTGAATTGTGCGTGGTTGATTAGTTTCCAGCCCACTGGAGGAAGCCTGAGGCCTGCGGCCACCAGGTGGGGCCGGCTAGCCTAGGGTGGGGCCGGCCGGCCAGGGAAATTCCCTGACTGGGCCCACTTTTCTCTATTATTCACTCCTGCATCCAAATATCCACCAAAACCTGTGGAGTAGCATTATTCCTAACTACTATGCACAAAATCTTGGTGTTATGTTTTTATTTACTGGTAGGGTGGCGGTCAAATCATGGTTTAACGACCGCCAACAACGAGCGAGGCCTCTTCCTAGGAGTCGGGATCAGACACCGGTGCTACAAAACACCCGAAACACCATCAATAACGACACTAGCTAGCGCGAATGTATGTAGCAGGAATGCACCAGTCGTTCCTCAACTAACCTCGGCTCAGCCTACCTTCACCGCGTGGAGGTCTCGCCGGCACCCGGGCGCAAAAGCACGTCTGTCGGTGGGGGTGGACTCGCCATGTCACCCGAGCCCGCCGCGTCGTTGCCGATCACTACCCTGGCGACTGCGTTCACCCGGCCGCCGTCCCCTCCCACCGAAGCCGTCGGGGGCTACTGTCGGGTACCAATATTAGGGGTACCCCGATTAAGCTTAAGAAGAGCTAAATGATGATCCTAATCACAATGTCCCAAGTTTAGATATGGCCCACCGAAAAGCCCGTCAAACGATGGACGTCTGGAAGGAGGGCCTGTTAACACGTCAGGAAGAAACCCGCCGGCCTTGCCCGACCCCTGGGGTCAAGGGTCGGAGCCAGCGAGCGGGAACTCAACCCCCGCCGGCCATTCGTGATTCACACGAGTGGACGAAGTGCAGTTGGGCGAATATCTCGACGGCCAGTTCTCGGCTGGTCAGAGGGCGGGTGGGCTCATTTACTCCCCCTGACAGCCGTGCAGAGCCACCCACGAACACGGGCCGTTCGCACGCACTGTAACCCTCGTAGTCCGAAGCACATCATCATACTTGCCATATTGTCTCAACTGCTGCTCCCCGACTGATGCCCTTGTGAGAGGAGTAGCTGCACCTATCTACGTAGATAGGCCAGTCAAGTCTACATGCCTTAGCAGATACGCCAGGCACGGGCTGTTGGCGGTTGTTAAACCATAAATTGGCCACCAACATACCGGTGAATAAAGGTCATACACCAAGATTCAAAGCATAATCTGATACCTAATGGAGCTCCACGAGTTTAGGTAGACTTTGTGGATGCAGGAGTGAATTCTGGAGAAAAGAGGGCCTGAGTGCATGAAAGCACAGGCCGGCTGGCCGGCCCTCCTTAGTGGCCAAAAGCCACGGCCTTCCTCCAGTAGGCTTCATGTTGACGGTCGTTAAGTACCAACTTCGACCGCCAATATTCCTACACATAAAGGAGAATTAGCATTTCTTATACGCATATTTATTTCAATTAATAAATTTCCACGAGTTTTGGATGATTTATGAGTGCAGGAGTATTTCTGGAGAAAATGGGCCTCTGTGAGAGAAATCACAGGCCGGCCGGCCTACATCACAGGCCGGCCGGCCACACCCAGTGGCCACAGCCTGCAGGCCTCCACCAGTGGGCCACCAGAAGCCCACAAAACCAGAATATTGAAGCCCAACTCGAACTTAATGAAGACTTTCTAGAAGATGGGCTACAATGGGCCTAAACTTGGCTCTTACTCCAGTTCTGCCGACCCCAGGAGAAAACCGACCTCGGGACCGACTTTATGGAGCAATCTGGAGCGTCCACACGGAAGGCGGTGGCCAACCGCCACAATGTGTGGCCGGCCGGCCTGCCACCTAGGCCGGCCGGCCTACCTTGGCGGCCAATCCTCCTCAACCGCCTCTCACTTGCTCTATTTAATCCCCCCTCTCATTTGGGGCTATAAATAGAGGGGTGCTTGGCCGGTTAGAACACACACCAAGAGAGAAATCACTCCTTTGCATTAGATGTAGTCTCCAAGCTCTAGTGGAGTTAGGCTTAGAGTAGAGCTACTCTAGTTCCCAAGTCCTCTTGGAGATTTTGGTATGGCTCTTGTATCATTTTCTCTTTTTGCGACTTTATTCTATTTAATAATATTATTCTTTTCATATAGTCTTGCTTTGGTTAAGCGTTCCTTGTTTGGTTGTGGATCCTTGGCTTGGTTATGTAATAGAGTAATCATAATCTTCTTATATAGTGCTAGTGTGATATTCATATGCTCGTTATGTGGGTATTACCTAGAGGACTGGCGATAGGGATATAATTGCCTTATTGTCACGTGTCCTAGTACGTAGTATACCATGCCATGTTTATACTTAGGTTTACAAGCATTTGCATATCCAAGCAAGAGTCCAATGGTCCTTATGATTATGCTCTAGATCCATATCATCGCCGGGGATTTAGAGTAATGTTTTAGCAATGCAAGCATGGTGCTTGGATTGGTAGAATACATTGGATGCCTTGTGCCCCACGGATTGTTTGAGGTAGACGGTAGGTGGTGACAGCCCTATTCGTCCTCGGTATCCCTCCACGTTCGGGTACGGCGTAGAGCTGTAGACCGGAGTCGCCTGGCAGACCAGGGGTAAGCCGGTGCCCAATTTGCTTGAGTGCTTATGCCTAACCCTTAGTTGTGTGCATGCATGTGTATGTTGTATACTATGCCACTGTATAATGAAGTATAATAGGAACTTAGCTCTTTTCTTTGTTCTTTCTCCACTTGGCTTCGGATGTATATTAGAGTTGGTCCTTTTCTTGTGTGTCACACTGCCCGTGTATTATTGTTTAGCTCTGTATGGTCCGTGATCCATTTAAATGTAGACATTAACTGTGAGCATCGTACTCTCTTAACCATCGTCTTCCCTGTGGAAAATATAAATTACGATACCTTGGAATATTCCTGGTGAAATGCTACAACGGTATTCTCCGTGCGCTTGCGGATTTATCTGTGATCATTAAGAAATACCAACACTTCACAGTAGCCCAAGGCGTGGGAACGAAGATTGACGGCCTTGTCCAGTAGATGGCCACCGCCTTCACCCCTCTTGGACTCTTGGGCCCAAACTTGTGGGCCACGGTGATCCTGTCGCCCCCAGGAGTGCACCGACCCGACCACCGCCTTTAGGACAAGATCTAGAGCGTCCAGACAAGAGGCAGTGGTGAACCGCCACAATGGGCGGCCGGTCGGCCTCCACTCTAGGCCGGCCGGCCTGCCTTGGTGTCTACGCCACTCCAACTCAGGCTATTTAATCTTTCCTGTCCTGAAGAGGCTATAAATAGACCCCTAGGCAGCAGAAGCAACTCGCACCTCATCAGATAGTCACTTTCATTTCTTGTTTAGAATAGGGTATAGTTACTCTTGGGAGTTAGAGTAGAGCAAGAGTAGA
Organism: Eragrostis nindensis; assembly: GCA_012490785.1. Lineage (NCBI taxonomy): Eukaryota > Viridiplantae > Streptophyta > Magnoliopsida > Poales > Poaceae > Eragrostis > Eragrostis nindensis. The sequence continues at coordinate 679,085 of JAAXCT010000053.1, read as the reverse complement.
GTGAGAGCTATCTCGGGGTTCCAGAATTCTTCTCGGAGTTCTAGTATAGTTCTCTTGTATCTTGACTTTGAGTTAATTTTGTTCTTTACTTACTTCTTTGGTAGAGTAATTACTATTTAATTATTTTCCATAGTTAAGTTAGTATGCCTGGAAGTTTTGTTGTGGGTTTCGTAACGGTGTCTAAAGAGTGTGAGAGGGAGTGCCTCCGTCGACGATGGCGTCCGCGCTTGGTGAAACCTGCGCTCTATTCTTAGGTAATTATGGTGCTTAGAGCTTTATCTATGTACGATTTGCCCTTCACCCCACGGAGGATGGTCGTCGCAAGTGCATGAGACAGTTGCACCGGTCTCTGAATATCACCACGTTCGGATGTCGTATTGGTAGGGTTCGACATAGCTGGTGTTGTTTAGGGTGAACTAGCAGCATCGGTACATCAGCCCTAACACAACCGTACCTCAAAACGACAATCGCTTGTTTGTATACAACCTTAGCTAGAGTAAATATACTTGTAGAATTGCCTGCTGAAAGTAAATAACTGTATAACAAACACATAGGTTCTCTTAGCTCTATCTCGTTGTCCTCCCAGCTTAGCTTACCCTATATCATTGTAGATTATTTATATGAGTGTCAACCATATCTATTCATGTACCTTATCCTGTGCTAAGTATAGTGTTTTGTTATTTGTTCAACTTGCATCACAATGTGTTATTTTCAATCCCCTTTTTCTCTACTTTCCAGCAGAAATATAAATATGATAACCCTGGAATACTCCAAGGTGAAATGCTACAATGGTGTTTCGTGCGCTTGCGGAATTAATGAAAATTAATTATACGCATACATGCCTTCTGCCGAGGCCGTCTCGTCGGACTGCCACGACTTGGAGAACACGGCCATCGTCATCATCACCGATCGCCGCGGGGAGCGAAGCACCCGACTACGCCCGCCACCTATCGATAAGCCTCTGAGGACAGCACAGAGATCGAAGACGCCCGACCCCGCGCTGGTTGGGCCCGACTCACCCTTCGCGTAGTATTTTACTTATTTACCCTCGCCAACTCCTGACTATGAGACACCCCCTCAGAGCAATATAAGGGGCGGATGTACGATGGGAGAGGGGAGGTCGCACGAGAGACACACATGCTTAGACACTTTAGACCAAAGAGAGCTCTTTCGTTCCCAGGAGAGCCTTTTCCTTCCATCGTTCACACTAGTTCTAGGAGATCGAATCCACTAGACTCATAGGCACAAGAGATTTGGGAGCATCCCTCCCTCTCTCGCTAGGCTTGTACCCCCTACTACGAGCCCGATCGACACGAACCACGCAACTGCGAACTGGACGTAGGGAGTTTGTTCCCGAACCTGTAATTATTTTCTAGTACCTAATAAAACATAAAAAAATTGAACTTTACTTAATATATTGATGATGTTTTTCATTTCTCACGGACGTTTCTCATATCATTCTTTTTCTAGAACATCTATCTTTTTTGTGAAAATTTTTAAATTATTTATCTGTTCTTCTAGACCACCGATGTGGGAGCGCCATCTCTGTTTATTATTCAAAACCTCTCAACTTGCTGATGGAATTTTGCAATTTACCAAAAGAGATAGTATATATAATGGTACATATAATGTGGAGGACAAGTTTTGGTTCATTCATTCTATCCGGTGCAACTCAGCTTCGAAAATGGAAAAGGGAAGAGGACCTATGAAACTTACTGTTTTGTACTCCGTCTAGTATAAACTACTAGTCATTTTGAGGTTGTCCTAAGTCAATTTTTAAAATTTTAGTTGTAAATATTTGTTGATGTGTTAAGTTTAAAAACGTCAAAATAACATGAGTAGATTCGTGTTGAAGTACGACTTCATAACGGTACACTTTAAACTATATTTTATTTTATAGCAAAGTTATGTTTTGGATCCTCACAAAAAAGTTAGGTTATTGAAAACCGTGGCCATCTTCAAAACTTCAATAATTTATATGAACCAAAGGGAGTACTTGATGACGTGATAAGTATGACAAATTTGGAGCATGCATTCATAAATCTGGAGTTTGGATAATCATCTCTCTGTCGAGAACCTAGTTCCTTCCATTTCTCCCCATCGATCTGATTACAACACTTTAGCACTACAACTCTACCGATGGTATCAGAAAAGCCTTACCAGTAATTTCACATCTTGGTAGTTCTGTGCAGTCCAGATGTAACAGGCTGTCATCAATCAAGAGCTACCTAATTGATATTAATTAGTAGATTAAGATCAATATGTTCGACTGAGCATAGCTCAGCTGATTTGGTTCTTTGTGGTGGAACCAATACTACACGAAAGAAGACCTGTAACGGCAGCAGGGAAATGGGTCTAACTTTTTTTGAGGAGCTGCACCCTTTATTATAGAGTTACTGAATTACATACTCCTTCGGGTGGAGTCAAAAGCCACAAATGCCTACCAACTGAAAAAGAAATTGCACTCTTCGCAAGTGTATGAGCATCCAGATTCGACTGTCTTCCTTCATGTACGATCTCCGTCTTCACAAAACTGCGTCTCCTTGATTGAATCTCCAAGACTATTGGACCATACCTTCCTCTCCCTGTGCCTGATATGTTTCGGACGACATTGGCACAGTCACTCGCTAGCCGAAAGCGCTGCATCTCCAGGTCTGCAGCTAGCGCAAGGCCTTCCCTGCACGCGATGGCTTCGGCTGTCTCGGCATCAGTAATTCCCTCCAACACCAGCACTGACGCCCCCATAAACGATCCCGCTTCGTCACGAGCCACAGCGGCAGCAGACGCCAGGCTCGAATTCTTGGAGATAGCGGCGTCAGTATTAATCTTCATCATACCTGTTGGTGGTGGAATCCATCTCGGCGCCACACCAGGTTTGGGACGAACACCACCCGGCTTCGTGGCTGCCAGCGCTAGGTCGGCTATGAACCTCTCCACGAAACTGTGTGTAGACAGTGGGCTCTGGAACTCATTATCATGAATCACTTTACGTTTAGCATGCCATATTGCCCACAGCCTGACAACAGTCCTTGTTACCTCCTCCTGTGAGAGTCCCTCGAAGACCGCCGCAAGCCAAGATCTCGCGTCCGGCTCTTGTATGTGACAGAGAAAATCTGTGATGTTCTCCTGCTCCAATGCCCAGACCGGTGTCGCCATATGGCACTCCAAAAGTGAATGTTTCCATGAGTCTGGTCTTCCGCATATAGAACATAGGTTGTTTGTAGCCATGTTTCGGTGGTGTCGCACATCTTCCGTAGGAATTGATTGATGAGCCAATCTCCAAAGAAAGACCCGAAGCTTAGACGGCACCTTCACCTTCCACATGTCAGTCCACTCCTCCTTGGCAGCTCCGGTGTCTGAACGACCCGCTCTGCCCTCAAAGTATGCTGTTCTCCGCTCTAGGTTCTGCGCCAACATACGATATGCTGATCGAACCGAGAAGATTCCTGATTTTTCATAGTGCCAACCCCAAAAATCGTCGCACGCTGACGTAGGCAGCGAGATATTCTGTATAACTTCGACATCCATTGGGGAGAAAAATTCTTCCAGCAACGCTTTATTCCATGATCGTGATGGCTGATCGATAAGTTCACTCACCTTCACTGGTGGGTTTTCCTTGGCCGTTCGGATAGGCTTCATGAGACCGTCGCGGGGCAGCCAATGCATGTCCCAGATGTCTGTCGACGTCCCTGATCCTATTCTCCGAATAATACCTTGTTCGAGCACTTCGCGGCCTTCCATGATCGCGCGCCACACCCGTGACGGCGAGGCGCCGACTTCCGCTGTGAGAAATTCTCCATCCGGGAAATATACTGCACGGAGAATACGCGAGCTTAATGAGCTCGGATCCGCGAGTAGACGCCACGCTTGCCGTGCGAGCAGAGCAAGATTGAACATCTCCGTGTCGCGAAAGCCCAAGCCGCCCATATACTTAGGTTTCGTCATCTCCTCCCATGAAACCCAAGCTGCGCGCCTCTTACCCTCCTTACTACCCCACCAAAAGTTCCTCAGAAGGCTGTCAAGATGTTTGCACAGTCCCCGCGGTAACTTAAAGCAAGACATGGAGTATGTCGGGATGGCTTGTGCCACTGATTTAATCAGCACCTCTTTGCCACCAGCAGATAGGCACTGCTCCATCCAACCCTGGATCCATCTAACGGCAGGACCAAAAGCCAGCCGCTACTACAGGCCTATCTAGGCGTACAGAGAAATGGGCCGCCGCTACTACCCCTCTGTGTCGGTGGCCCAATAAGTAAACTGCTGCTACAGGGGCCTCAATAGCGGCGGCCCAAAGAAGCCAACCGCTGCCACAGAGTTGGCGGCTGTAGCGGCAGCCCCCAAAGCCGAAAGCCGCTATAGGGTCCTCTATAGTGGAGGTTCATAACGTGGGCTGCTACTACAGAGAGCCCCGACTATATAAGGACCCTGGGACCGCTCATTGTTTCACTTGAACAGTGGTGGCCCGAAAAATTTCACAAAAAAAAACAGAGGGGGGAGGTTTTGAATCTATTTTTTTAGGGGATTAGGGTAAGGCAAAGTCATTCCAAGCGTTTTTTCTTCCTATCATCTTGAGTCAAAGCTCAATTTTGGGCTTTAGTTTGCATGGTTTTCATCCAAATTTGTCTAAATTCTCTTGATTTGACATGTTTGATATAGTTTGAATGGAAGCATATGGAAGCCTATATCATATATTTGTGTCACCTATCATTGTTTCATCTATTTCTAACAGCTTTCATGTACATACAATTTTGAAGTACTTTCCTCTTGGGAGAGATGGGGAGGTGGTGGGATTTTGTTAATTTTTTTATTCTTAATATATAATTTTGAATTGTCATCTAAATAATTATGCTCATATGTTCTTTACTTGTCGAAGGTTGGGTTGGATAGATCTTTATCCAAGAACTCTCTAAATTTGCCGATTGTGCCGTCAAAAATGCTAGCCTGAAGGGACAACGGATATATATTGTCCATGCGTTGATTGCAAGAGTCAGAAACTGCGGCAGCATACGGCCATAAGGAAATCATACTTGATCAAGAGGGGCTTTGTTGAAGGGTACTTGAGGTGGACAAAACACAGAGAAACGACAAGTGAGGTTGAAGTTGAAGATGCAGGAGCGGCAACCGACTATCCTGACACTGTATACATGGATGTCGAACGTGACTTTGATGTCACAAGTGTTCATGAGCTTCGGGTCAGCGCGAGGCCTTGACAATATCGAAACAGTAGAGAAGGCATCAATGGACTTACTATACGAGGGATGTCGTTCATGTACAAGAATCAGAACATCGTATGATTAATCAACCACTAGATGTGACCATATCGCATGAAAAAATAGCGATAAGTACTGTCAGACATCCTGAACCTTAGAAACCACCAGCTATGCATAAAAACAGCACTCACCTTTTATACCATATGCATCCTTGCATCTTCTCACAGATTGATACAACTCACTCCATCCTTTCGCTGAAAGCTGCACATAAAAAAAAAAAGATAATCCAAGTCAATCGGCCAACAAATCCATAGCAGTTAGCGCTAAACGATTGATAGGAGAAAAACAAATTTCACGTATGTAACCGAAAACACCACACATAACACACACAAAAACATGTACAAATTATTCATATGCTATATCCAGAACTGTGGATTACTTGCTTTTAGTGATAACTAAAAATGCTTATCATTGAGCATGAAATCTACTTGTAGATACTTAAAAATCATTGAGTATGAAATCTACTTGTAGATACTTAAAAATGCTTTAGTATCACTATTTTATGAAAACTTAATTCGGAGATGTGATGAACAACTGGTAACAAAATTTGAGATCTCATGCAAATATTAAACAATTGGAACGGAAAGGATGCACAACACATATAAAAAACAACTAATTAATTCAGAGTATGTGATGAACAAACGGGTCAGTAGATGCTTCACAGACCCTCAGTTACCAACAACCTTATGCTTGTGTACCTCAGCTATCAGCAGCAAACCAGTTATATAGCAGGAAAATAAGGAATTAAACTAGAACAGAAACTAATTAAACGATTTCTCAGGGTCAAGGTAGCTGCCCATTACATCACAGAATTGATAATAAAATTCTTATAGAACATTTGTACTCTGTTTCTATTAAGCTAAAAATCGTTTCCATCTACGCGGTAAAACAAACTACATAGAGCATCTTATCTTGAACACAACATGATACATTTTTCAAAATGATATATGGTTTTATGCGCATGAGACTGAACCTAGAATCCAATGAGGAAAATAAATTCTTACGCCTAGACAATCTTTTGTAAGGAATGTCAAAGAACAAGTTCATACATGCCAAATATTGGCCTTTGCTGACCTTCATTGCACATGTGATTAGACAAAAGTCCGGTTCCCAAACAAATCAAATTGTGAGAATATATAAAGGGCTTCTTTGATATTATTTTACTAGTAACAATCAAAATGGCATGAGTCATGTGTTTATTGCTTTTGGACTAGTTTTAGATCTCTTTCAGCACTCTATTAAATGCTTCAGAAGTATATTACAAAACTATTGGTAGTATACCAAAATGCTCCGCACAATTTGATTTGTTTGGGTAATGAATTAAAGTACATTACATAGGTCCATGTAAAATGCTTTCAATATCAGATAAAATGCTTTGTAATGACAAATGTAGTACTGGATTAAAATGCACACTGATCCCTTTTTTAGTAAAAGAAGTTGTTAATTTCAAAAGCAAAATATGACTAGGACTAGTGTTCTATCATTTTCAAAAGTAAATAGTAGGCAGGGAGGATCCACTACATACAGGTAATACGAAAAAGATCACTAACATTAGCAACCAAAAATGCATAACACAAAAGTAATGAATGATGACTGAAGTTCAAAGCGTGTATGCAAAGCAGAGATAGAAACTGATACAGCCGTACCTTGGTTCCGCAAGATAGAAAATAGCTACTGGTTTCCAAAAAGCCTAGACAAGTCCTCTACAATATGAAATCTGCAAACAACGGATCAAAAGGTAAGGCTCAAAATAGCAACAATATATCCACGAAGGTTAAAAGGCAAAAATAAAAAACACATCTATCAGCAGGCTATCTCCCATAGTGGAACCAGTTGAACAATACTTGGTATACCATATTGTTCTTGATAGTAAAAAGTAAATGTAGAAAACACTAATTTAAATGAACAACAGCAATAGGAAGGTATGCTGCAATCACACAAATTTGCCTCCCACAATTAAAATTCCTACACATAAATCTATGTTTATGAACAAAGATTATTAGTTATATTTTTAGCAAAAGTAATAGTAAGTTGCAAAGGTAACACTAAATGGTTTTCCTACGTGCAAATATATAAACTCATGCTGACACTTGTAGATTAAATATGAATATTATGTCTGGGCATCTAAAATGAACTCTGAATCCAAATTATATAAACCCTGAATACAAACTGACACATTCATTAACATCCTACCTACCTGATCATTGCGATGAACAAAACAAACCAGTAAACATCTTAAGTTGCATAAAAAAAATCATTGCATGGCAATATATATCTAATCGCATAGGAGATTAGATACTTAGACAAGGTATAGCCTGCTTGGTATTCTGCATCATCTGTTCCAAGTAGCAGCCTTCTTTGTGCTCACATGTTTGTGCCAAAAAAAAAAAAGCCAGGACTCAGATAAATTTTGTTCTCTGCAATTAACAATTACTTTGCATAGAAATGATTGTTAACTTGTATTAAAAGTGCTTTAAAGCTGTAACAAAAAATGCTTATTAGCTTGTTAGCTATTAAAAAACAGATATCATAACTCACATGTTGAATATCATGGCTGCTAACTTGTTATTACAAAAAAAAATTTGAACCATAAAATTCAATGAAAAATCAATGCTAAGCTAGCTACATAAAATTTGAGAGTAATGGATAATCAAAAAGAGTTCATAACTCACCAGTATGGCAACAAAAATGATACTCGTTTGTCTCAACCACCAAAAAGTAACCTAATGGCAAAATAAACTCAGAGGCAGTTCTAGAAGCTGAACAGGTATTTTACTCAAAATGTGCTATCTAATGCTAAGAGCGAGCTAATGTTCAACTAACCCAATGGGTCAAAAAATTGGCAAATCCTAGCTATATTACCACTCACAAGTTCCAAAACGTAGCTGAAAACGAACTGTGGATGTGCTGGTAATAAATGAACTATGTTGAATGAAGCAATCAGTAATATCCTAAAAGAGAACTGATCCAGGCGCGCCACTGATCATTCCCAAGGCAACGATACGGCCAAAGCTTCACAAGAATTGGTGGCAGCACCCTCTCAAGGAGGGTTAGATAAGGACCTTGTTGAACTACTGATAAGGACCTTGTTGAACTACCCGAGCTCATTGTTGATGACTACAATTCAGGAAACAGAAATTGCAAAACAATCATTAAAATCACCAAGGATTTTGAAGCATAACTGATACGGCGTCGACGATGCGGAGTACGCAAGGGAGAATGCAAGATGAGTTGGGACTGAGAATTGGATCTTATTGGATAACGGGGAAGGTGAGGGCTGTTCTCACCGGCAGCCAGAGTAGCCACGGCGAAGAACAACCTCACCTGATTACAGGAGGATTGTTTTATTCTTCGCTAACCTCCAAGGATCGACTAGTATGGCCTTTATAACTCAGGTGCAACCAACTAACAACTCGCTAACAAAGTTAAGGAAAAATCCTGCTAACAAACTAACAAATCAACTAACTCCCCCATTCTTTCAGCTGATGCGCACGGTCATCCTTAGCCACTTTGATTTGCTGCGCTCCGCTTCTTGCGACGCTGATACGTGCACCCAACAAAAGTGTCGACAACAATAACAGCCCAGAAGCATATCATCCGAGGACGTTAATATGTGCCGGGAGACGTGGCGGCGATGCTGTCCCTTCGCCGGCGACTCCCTTCTCCGGTAGCGAAACCCTAGAAAATGATGCAAACAAAAATCGAAAAGAAAACCATGAAAACCACTAGGATTCCAAAGCATTTGAAACAATTTGAAAAAAATCACTGGTTTACCTGGTAGTCCGATTTTCAAAACTGAACTTGAAACAAAAAATATGTAAAAAAGACTACGCGGAATTTGTAGTCTATTGGTGGAACATAAACTTGAAAATATGATCATTTGGGGGGTCAAAAAAGTCATGCAAGCTTTCTGGGTTGAAAAAGGAAGAAGAAAGAAAAAAAACCTTGTTATCTCTCTTTTTTGAACCAGTAACCTTTCTTGATTTTTTTTTTTTACCAATCGAACCATCGAATTTTTGTGTTGTTGTTGCACCATTGCGTTGTAAATTGCATTTAGTTTTTTTACATATTCTTTGTTTCAATTTGTACAAATTTTCAAATTGTTTTGCACTTTTTCCCATTTTTCCTCTCTTGACCGATTCTTCGAAATTTGGTCTGGTTTTCCGAAATTTTTCTCCAGTTTTACCGATGATTTCGAGACTTTTGGATTCAAAATTTGGATTTTGAACTTGTCTGGTTTCCAGACCGGTTTTTCCGAAAACCGGACATCTCGTTGCCGGCCAATCTCTATATTCTAGAATGTACACATTCTCTCAAATTCTATTGAGCCACATCATAAAAAAAATATATCAACCGTCCGATTAAAAATCAGACGTCCCAAAAAAAAAAGTCCACTCATCCAAATAAACAAAAAAGTTTCTATGCTACTATTATATTATTTTCACTTACAACGGGTTCACAATAGAAGGAGACTATACGGCACGCAAATAACTATTTTTATAATTTAAACTTTCTGTTTGTGCTTGTTATTAACATTACAAAATAAATGCTTTCCTCTTCTCTAAATTTCTGTCCAACATCGACGGTTGATTTCTCTACTCTCTCTCTAGAGAATTGCACCTCCACCTATACCATGCAAGCCACACATGCAACCAACAATATGTGCTTCCCGCTGGGTTAACAAATGAAGCGAACCAAATAGCACGCCAATGGTTTGCCAACCATCTGACACACCGCATGGCCAACCAATTTTCATAACCTAGACCCAGGTTGCTAGGCCTTTATCAACTATCACACATGTTGGACAGTTAATCAGCCGAATGTAAGTAAAATCTTTAACTCCCGTTTTTTTCTCTTTGTTAATTACTAAACCACTAAACTATATATGTCTATTTTAAATTACAGGTAACATGTAAAGTGATTCACTATATTTTAGTGAACTTTTATCTTTCTTATAAAAAATTGCTTCATCTACTGAAATAATTAGCTCCGAACTAACTAATTATTTGACTTACAATTATTTTATGAGTAAAAGACATGGGCGGTCCTAAACTTGTCATGGGGTGTCATGTAGGTCCTTGAACTTTCAAAATGCATATTCAGGTCCCTAAACTTGCAAATGTGTGCCATTTAGGTCCAACATTCCAATAATACCCCTCTTGTTGCTGACTTGGCTCTATATAACCATCGTTTTTCATCTGTTTATCTATAATTATTGCATCATATAATCTAATTATGTTCCTTAGTATGAATTGTAATAGAAACTATAATTTAGGGAAATAAAGAGTATGAAAAATTATTTTCAAATAGTGGCCCATCAGCAACCATGAGGGTAATTATATCCTTTAGAATGAATGAATAGTAATAGCTTCAACAATTTAGGGAGAGAAAGAGTATGAAAAATCATTTTGAATTTGTAGGCCATCAGCAATCACAACTGTGTTTTCGGTACTTTGGATGTAGATGACATAGTTTAATAAGTTTAGGGACCCGAATATGCATTTTGAGAGTTCGAGGACCTATATGACACCTTATGACAAGTTCGAGGACCTATATGACACCTTATGACAAGTTTGAGAGTTCGAGCGACCAAATCTTGGGGGCACGGGCGTGCGTGGCTTGTCCTCGCGTTCCAACCTGTCGACACATGGCTTTGAAATTTCAGATGGTCTAGTGTACCACAGAATTATTTTTCTACTGTATGCCACCTTTCCGTCTTGATTTCTTGGTTACCGGGCACCGTTGAGAAATTTCCACTGCCGTAGGATCAAAGATGATACCAGCAAGTTGCCGTATGTCATGTTCTTGTTTAATTGTCTTTAGGCAGATGCGTACTCACTGTAAACGACAGCGACGTGCTGGTGATCACTGGTCGTTGGATAATCCTTGCAGCGTTGGGCATTGACTCCACAACACATGATTAGCTGCACACTGGCACCTTGTTTTTTAGCATTGGTTTTCTTGGCTTGCGCTGTCATATGCAGCTGTATGTATGAATGATCCACCTTCCACGTCTTCCAACGGAACCACATGTCTTTATAATCGACTATGTATGTATCTTGGTTCTGCTCCTGTAAGACCAAGAACTCATTGAAGCACTTAGACCTTGCCTATCTTCATTAAGCTTGTCGACGCATGTAGGTTCTTGTTATTCCTCTGTTTTTTCTAACTCATAGCACGCCTTATACTAGTTTGTTAATTCGTGTTCTGTGGCCCTTTGTTGTGGGATTGTTTTTTGAGAATCCATTCAAGTGTTATTCAGGTTTCAGCTGTTTATGGTCAGCAGGAACTGTAGAGTTTTGACCAACATGCTTGTTGAACATGATCTATGTATTGTTTTCCATGCTGTTTCATTCTTCTGAGTGGTTATATTGTGTTGCAATTGGTTAAGGCTTCATTATGAATGAGATAAACCATCTGCACTATCCAGGATATGTTTATCTTTACTCATCATTATTACTTATTAGTATTAATCCTATGTTGTTATCCTTAATTGAATGTTTTACCATCTATTTGGCTTTACTGAGTAAAATTGTGGTCCAGCTTGATTAATTTAAGTCGACGTTAACTGGGAGCCTAAGCCAAACTTTGCAGAAATATTTAGATGTTAATTTTTATTGTTCAGCTTATGAAATCATTATGATCCGTCATTCATGTCAATGCTATTTTTGCGGAAATAATCTGATGTTAAGTTTCTGTTCTCTAGCTTTTGGCATCATTATAATCCACTGTTCTTGTCAATGTTAGTTTTGCCGAAATGTTGAGATGTTAGTTTTTGTTTTCCAGTGCATAACATTCATTATGTTTCTAGCATTAACTGTGAGCCTAAGCCGTAATTTTGTGGAAATATTCAGATGTATATTACTGTTCTAGAATATGACATCATTATAATCCGTTGGTTTTCCCCTTTGCAGATAGAACATGGGTCAAGCACTTGGTCTGATACAGGTGGACCAATCGACAGTAGCCATCAAGGAATCTTTTGGAAAGTTTGATGAGATCCTAGAACCAGGATGTCATTTCTTGCCATGGTGCATAGCGAAGCAGATTGCTGGGTACCTTTCCCTCCTTGTGCAGCAGCTTGATGTCCGCTGCGAAACAAAGACAAAGGTTTACCTGATATTGATTATCTTTTTTTTTTCCTGTTATGCTTTGGTATAGCAATCACTATATAGTTTCCTATTGGTTTTTTGGCATTATGCATCCTGTTCAAAGTTTCTTTTTGTTGTACTGACGTTATTTGTATTTGTGGGCACCCATTTGGCAAGTGTTAAAGCCTAGACTAACTAAAGATTTACTTCAATGTAAATCGGCATTTCATAATATGCATGCAGAAAACTTTGTCAATAATGCTGTTATGAATATGAACATAGACCGTACAAAAAACATATCAATTGATTTGTACCAAGAATAATTCGATAGTTTTGACTAATTTTTTCCATAGATCCAAAGATATATTTTGGAGCAAATGTCTCCAGGTATGACTGGATGACTATAGTTCCTCCTGTATTATAATTTTCTGAGTAAATATGTATTTCTTTGTTCTCTGAAACGAATACATGCAGGGTTCTAGTTTTTTTTTTTTTCCAATTTAAGCCATCTGATCATGAGTATCGTTTCTGCAGGACAATGTCTTTGTCAATGTTGTTGCATCTGTGCAATACCGTGCCCTTGCTGACAAAGCATCTGATGCCTTTTACAGGCTTAGTAATACCAGAGAGCAAATCCAGTCATATGTCTTTGATGGTAAGGCTGCTATTTTTTTTTTTCAAACTGCAAAAGTCATATTTCAATTGTATCCACGGCTTGATGCCTTTTTCCTTGCCTATGTGATGAACACCTGAATACTAGGCTTGGTTTTTTTTTTCTCAGCCCTCCAATTCAATGCTAATAGAACTTTGTTCCTCATTTTCAGTCATCAGGGCTAGTGTTCCAAAGATGAACTTGGATGATGCATTTGAGCAGAAGAATGATATTGCCAAAGCTGTGGAAGATGAGCTTGAAAAGGTTTGTGTTCGGCATTTGATGCTGATGGTTTTCTAAATCATAGTACATATATACTAACAATTTGTATTCACTGTGCAGGCAATGTCAATGTATGGATATGAGATTGTGCAAACACTGATTGTTGACATTGAGCCCGACGAACATGTGAAGCGTGCCATGAACGAGATCAATGCAGGCAAGCTTCACCTACATACTTGTGTTTTGTTAAAATCAAATGCATGCAGACTTGTTCAGAAACACTGCACTTCAACTGCTCTCGTTTGACCAGTTGACATTTTGAGCGATGTTATGGTTGACACTAGATACAAACAACTCATCTAAGAAGGGGTAATAAGGGGGTCAGTGCTTGGCTTGGTTGGCCTTGAGGGCGAAGCAGCTTCCTGAGAGCTGCCATTGTTTCATCAATATGGCATCTATTGATGCTAAATTTAGTGCATATCTGTTGATGTTATATTAGTTGATCAAGATATTTTGTGTAACATTTATCTTCCTATAATATTCTTAAAAGGTCAAATCATGATATGTAATAATAAATATTAATTTTTACCAGAATGTTTTCAAATCATTCACATTCTGGGTATTAAAGGTTTGGAGCTGAATTCCTTAGTGATGAACAAAATTGTACCACTTCCTCCATTGGTGAATATGACATCCTAGAAAGCATGCAGTCAGATCTAATTTTGGGAGTGATATGAAAAATAACGTATTTGATTTGTCATGAAAAATAATTTTATAATAGTAATTGTCTGCATTGCATTTAGTATTCTGCTTACTGAATCAATTCAGTAGCTTCCCGTCAACTGCAGAAGAGATTATTTAGCGATTTGACATATAGGTTTAACAAAATATTACCTTGCAGGAATTTGGTAGGATGTATGTCATGTGATATCCTGATTTGTTTATGTAATTTGATAAAACAGCTGCTAGGATGAGGTTGGCTGCCAATGAAGAAGCGGAGAAGATTCTGCAGATCAAGAGAGCTGAAGGTGATGCAGAATCCAAGTACCTGTCTGGTCTTGGTATCGTGGGCTTAGAGACAGTGTTCTTGCTTTCTCAGAAAATGTGCCTGGGACCTCTGCTCGAGATGTTATGGACATGGTGCTCGTGACACAGTATTTCGATACGATGAAGGACATTGGGGCATCATCCAAATCCTCTGCCGTCTTCGTCCCTCATGGACCAGGAGCTGTCAAAGATATCGCAGCACAGATAAGGGATGGTCAGCTTCAAGCCGGGATGCTCTGAGAGGATTGGAATCCACTTGTTCTCATGTCCAGTCTTCAAGAAATCTGCCATTATATATACACTGTGAGAACAAGTGAAATTTAGGGATAATAGTCTTTACTACCCATAAAAGAACCAGTTGGTGGCAGGCGGTCGTGGTTCGTCGCCCGCCTCATCTCTGGATGGCGCGCCGACAGGTGGGTCCCGCACCAACCCATTCTCTCCCGAACTCTCGAACGCGCACGAACGGAACAGGATCTCCGTTCCTCGTCCTCGATCTGCAGCAAATCAGGTGGATCCCTACGGTGCTTGATTCCAGATCGTCTCCTCTACTCCGACCTTGGAACCGTGGGCGCTGGCGGATCGACGGCGGCCTAGGAAAGGGGACAAGGAAGACGGCGCGCGGTTATGCCGTCCCCCCGTCGCCGCCTCCTGCGTTCCCGTTTTTCCCTTCCTCGTCGGGGAAAGCTGACGGCAGAAGGTTCCAGATGATTACTCTGTCGAGACTCGAGCTCCTGCGGTTGCAAGCACGAGCGAGACAAGGAACAGGCAAGCGTGAGTAATCTTAATCGGAGACTCGGAGTGGAGAATGGAACATCTGGTACGGGAGGAAGCATGGGCTTGCCGGCTTGGATATTTTGGTGGCAGGCGGCGAGATCAAACATCGTTGTGGTTGCAGGCGCACGAGCTGCGGCAGCTTGTCCTCCGAACTGGAGAGAAACAGGAGGATGGCTTATGCCTGATGAGAATGGAATGGAGACGGCTCTTGAGCTGTTTTTTCGAATTTGTTTACTGAGTATTGGGTCCGACCTCTTTTAAAATCACAGCAGTTGTTACTAATCATTATTTTTAAAAATATGTTAGTATTTATAATCATGAATTAAAAAACCTTGTCTGACATTTGAAGTGGCTGGTGATAGTGGTTGGACTGAAATTATACTCTAAACTTACGTTAAGCCGTAGCAAAGCACGGGCACACTGCTAGTAATGTGTAATGTGTGGGTACTGCTTCCACTTCAGTACAGTTTGCTTATGTATCTATTAGTGAGTTTATGAAAATGTTGACAGAGTTGCATGGATTGTGTGGGAAGAAGAGAAAAGACCTAGTTGCTGTAAAAAATTGCTGGGTATAATGTTCTATGGATCTACTTATAGTAAGCGAACCTTGAAAACGTATTTATCAACCTGTTTATTGTTAAGATTCACTCTTCTAAGTTATCCGGGTGAAAGTTATTCTGGATTCGCTCTCAGTGTTAATATACTTCTATTAGATTGGTTTACTTTATGATTGTATCCCTTGCTGTTGTACTTAATTTTCTTAGAGTCTGTTTGGGTTTTCGAAAGTTCAGTCTCCGAAGGAGATGAATTGCCCTTCTGGATGACATCTCCAGATTGTTGATATGTTCTATTGAAAATGTTGACAATAAATATAATTCGTTCCTATAAGGCAGACAAAACAGAGAGCCGCCTACAGGGAGCCGCCGCCAACAGGACTCTCACCCGCCGCTCGCGCCGGCAGCCCTGGGGCGCCTTTCCTCGCCCGCCGGCAAGGGGAAGGCTGTCTCTCGGGTCGGGCGTGGGCGGCTGGGTGGTGCTCGTCAGGATTGAGGTCTAGTTTTTTAATTAGGGTTAGGTTTAGGTGCCTCCATGGCGGGTTCAAAGAAGAAGACGACGGCGGCGGCGTCGAAGACGGCGACGTGGCGGCAACTTCCACAGCACGAACATAGTGGGCTCAGTGTTCAGGCGGTGATGGCAAGGCAAAGGTGTCATCGCCGATCATGAATAAGGTACTCCGGTCCCTCCTTTGTCTTGTCATGGTTGTTTGTAGCCATGGCTATGGGCTAGTGAGATTTTGGTTTTCGTCAACATCTATCTGGATGTTGGTCGGATTTGTGTTTTTCCATAACAAATCTGTTGAAGGAGGCGACGATGGGTTCAACGACGGACTCGACGGCGGCAATTTCATCGTTTTTGCATGTGGAAGGTTATTAGCCTTTCTTTCTTTTGCGAAAGGGATGGGTTTCAATCTCTCCCTATTAGAGATGAGGATGACGGTGGTGGATGGTGAGATGGCCGTGTTCGTTCAGATCGGAGTTTTCATCCGTGGCATATCTGTTTGGGATAATGATCCTAGATGGTGGATTTTATGGCTTTTTCAAGGTTTCTTGTCTCCCATCAATGGAGTTGGAGTTGTTTGGGTTGAGTTTGTAATCAGAGGATGTAATTCGCTATAATATCAATGAAATTCCCTTTTCGCAAAAAAAAATATAATTCATTCCTACAGTATTTTAAATAAATTGCTTTAAAGGACACTCTTGTGACAGAATCTATCAGTCAAAGAATCTATCAGCGATTGACTGACCATAACAGTTCAGGTCTCACAGTTCTTTCATGCACTATCCTGGAAGTCAAAGCTGTTCCCCAGTTGCTAAATATCCCACATAACAACAGAGCCATATTCATACCTCCAATTTTCTTGTTACTTATATATACGGATTTGAAATATAAAACTGTATTGTTACTCTTGCTACCATTAGGATAAATCTGTCCCCTTCCTCGGTTTCCCCCTACATATATGGATATTTTAAGAAATGAAAGGGAAAGACAATTTCACTATATTTCTTACCGGGAACGGAGCCTATCACAAGAATATTTTTTTTATTGGGACGATAACTCTAAAAAGAGAGACTTCCTATCTTTTCTTTCAACTTAGGAGAAATACGGTCGGGCGGCGCTAATTCGAATCCCCCTGGCAAAATAAGAACAGCACCCACATTCAACCCTCCATTTTTTCCATTAGCAAGAACATGTTTCAGCTGCATGTCATAAGGGATTCGAAGAATTGCTTCAAATACAGTATCGGGAAGGACAGCTTGGGAAACTTCAATATCCACGGGCTTATTAGCTAAATGGCAGTTGGCACATACAATTCATCCGGTTGCTTCCCCGCGGGTTTTCATAACTTTGTTGCGCAAAACTGGGGTATGCATTTGAAATACGGATTTAAAATATAAAACTAAACTCAAACCGAAACTTACATTCAGATGAATCCCCCCATATCCTTTGAGCTGCTGGACAGATTCAGGCTCATGACAAGCATATAGTGCATCAGAAATCGTTTCAGAACAAGCATAATAACCCACATTACTTCGTACTGTATGAAAGAAATTCTGACGACACCAAAACTGAAATTTTGAGCGCAAATCTCCACAAGAACGAATGCAGTATTTGGGTGCAGTTAACGTTCATGTAACTAATTTCACGTTGATCAAGCTAATCTAGCACCTTAAAGACTTCACAGAAAAAAATGTACGATGTACATTAGACGGAGTGCTTTCTGCATTTGCTGAAAATTTGCTTCGGCTGTTCATCCAATTGATTTGCTCAAAATCTGAAACTCCTATCTGCATTCAGCTGTTTGCAATGGCCATCACCCGCTCGCTGGTGGTACAGCAGCTGCTGCGTTGGTCGCCGTCGCCTCAAGCTCAAGAAGCCGAGCCACAATCTCTTCCTTTTTTCGCCTTAAGATCATCGATCTTCGCATCAATTTTCTCCAATTTCGCTCTCAGCTTGGCAGCATCGGTGATCTCCCCAACCTGCTCTTTCTTCTCCTTGGACTTATCCTTTTTCTCCTTCTTTTGTTTCTTCTCTTTCTTGTCCTTCGCTGGTTTCACTTCTTCCGCGTGTCCCTTGTAAAATTTCATCAAAAAGCATAGGTGAAAGACAGATGTTTCTCAGGTTTTTATTTCTCGAAGCAAGCAAAATTTACTGTTGAATGTAGGTTCAAAATAGAAGGAATATATGTCTCACCTTGTCCTCCTCTTTTGGTTGTGTCTGGTGAGTTTCATCCTCTGCTTCCATCTGCATTTTTTGAGTCAGCAGATGAACGTTCACAAAGCATGTCGTTTCACAAAACAAGGAACTAAAAGATAATCGGAAATCGAGGATAGCTTGCCTTCACCGAGATAAACACGCGCAAAAAAAATTGTGGATTGACTGATGCTTGAAAGGGTAACAAAGCCTGCAGGCAACCAATGCTTTAAATTATCAATATTTACGCAAGCTGAATTGTGATCGAGGCAAAGCAGATCCATAATTAGAATTGTGTATGAATTTGGGCATTGCAGCGTCGGGATGAGAGTGAGTCTCGCAGAAAGTAACACAACATAAAAGCCATCATTATTAACCTAAAAATAGTGCCTGCTTCCTTTTCATGGCAACAAAACTCAACGTGGTAAAAACCAGTTCCATTTTAAGATCTTGCTACTGCAACATTTGAAATAAAATTACACCATTTGACATTGGCAAGCCCGCCGACAAGGCAAGGCCGTGCTCCACGCGAGCACGGTTGGTCGCTGAATAGAGTTTCCGTTTATATAAACCGATGCAGGATGAAATGATCCGAGCTCAAAATCAAACCTCTCCTGCTCGACAGCTCGAGCATAGACCACATCGTCCCTTTCAGAATCTGTGTGGCTAAAATAATTTTCACAATTCACAAAAAAATCTTTATGAAAACTGACAGTTTAATAATTTTAAAAAGGTGTAGGCTAGTTTTTTTTTTTTGAGGAGAAAAAGGTGTAGGCTAGTGGGGCAGCAAAATGCGCATGATTAGCCAATGGGCCCCAGACGCGTACCGGCCCTGATTCTGTGGACGGGCCAGCCCGCCTAAAGGACCAAGCCTGACCCGGAAGCAACCCAACCCAACTTTCTACTACTCTGCTCTGACCACCAACCCGTCAAGTCCATTCCACCGCCGCTCTTCACACGCCGCCGCCGCAGCCTAAACCCAGCCGAACCTTCCTCGCCGGCAATGGCGGCCTCGCCGGAGGAGTTCCGGGGCCAGGCGCGCCTCCCGCACTTCGCGTCCCCGCTCCGCTACGACCTCCGCCTCCGCCCCGACCTCACCGCCTGCTCCTTCTCCGGCACCGCGGCCATCGACGTCGCTGTCTCCGCGCCCACCCGCTTCCTCGTCCTCAACGCCGCCGAACTCTCCGTCGATCGGGGCTCCATCCGATTCCAGGCACGCGCACGCGCCTCCTACCCGCTGAGGGGACGCTTTTCGGTCCCCTTCCCTCGATCGGCGTTTTTCTTCCGTATGTTCATCTTTTCTGTGTTTCGTGTTGTTGCAGGGTTTGGCGCCCTCCGAGGTAGTGCAGTTCGAGGAGGACGAGATCCTTGTCATGGGGTTTGATCGGGAGCTGCCAGTCGGTGAGGGCGTGCTCAAGATGAACTTCACTGGGACTCTGAACGATCAGATGAGGGGATTCTACAGGAGGTATGCTGCTTTTGAGGTTCCGATAAGTACATTTCTAGTAGCATTTAGGTTATTGGCTGGAGTGGTAACAACAATTGTGTGTTTGGGACGAATCCATGCGCTTGCTTCATTGTCACGCGAACTGTGCATGTCTCTGGGTGACATCTGGGATGGGTTCTTGTCTGTTGTGCTTAAAGTGAACACTAAATGTTAATGATCTAAGTCTGGTGGAATCATTTAGTAAAGAACTTACATTGCGACATGTATGACCGTAATGTTTCTCTGAGGAACACGATGATCATGGTTATCCTAAAAAAATTGATCAGGGTGTGTAGCTGAGGAACACGATGCTGATCTTTACAATCCTGCTGGATACATTTTGGTATAATTTAGTAGCCATCATACGACAGCAGCTTAGCGCACACCGTGCTCTAGGCGTGCATGTCATAATCTTGTTTGCCAGTGTCTTGTTTCTATCCTCATCACCGGTTGTGACTCCACTCTGGCTCTTCTTCCACTTTCAACAAGCGCCAGTGGCATTGGACTGCTGTGGTTGCCTCCATGCACTCTGTCAACCCTTCCTCCGCTTGTGTCTCCGGCATGACTGAAATTAGTAGTCTTTGAGATTTTCAGGGCAAATTTGACCGAAAATTCCAATTTTCCCCATATTCCAGTCAAAATGAGTACTTGTATATCCTATATGGTTAGTTTTCAGAGAGGGCTGGTATGGCTTGTTTTTGCTGAAATTGTCTGTTATAATTCTGGTCTTCATCACCCCAACACGCAGCTATGACTCTGGGTATGGCTCATGTCAGAGTTTTCCTAAACGGGATTAGACGGCCGTCTAAACGCAACTAAATGGGAAACGTGACCAACTATGTAGTTTAGGCCCTAGGCAGACTTGTAAATGGTTGACCCGTTTATACGGTCAACATCGCAGAAAAACAGCATAAACGCCCTACACGGGACTCTTTGTGGACGGTTTTATGCGGTGTTTTCCCGACTCGGGTGGCGACTAGGATATGGAAAGTCCACCTGCCGTGTAGGGAGGGAGCTAGAAGAGAGGAAAAGTGGGAGGGAAAGCTGCCACAAGTCGCCATCTCCTCTGTTCCGCCAGATCTGGTGCTTGTGGCTGGCGCAAAGGGCTCTCCGACGAGCTATCGCGACCGATATGAAGGAACGATGGAGGAGCAAGGGAGCTAGGGACGGAGCAGAGGGCGAGCAGGGAGCGACGGGGGACAGAGCTCTGGGTGCAGCAGGGGACAGAGCGCTGGTGGAGCAGGACGGGAATTGATTGCAGGGAGGAGGAGCTCGGAAGTGACGGCAGAGAGAATGGATGTTGTCGATATGCTTGTTGGTGTTGACCTGCTAGTAGATAAGGGAAGTATGGGAGGAGCACAGAGGAGCATGTGGATGCGGCAGGTGCCTGGCTGCTCGTAGAAGACTGTGGGCATTGGCGGAGCTACAGTCGCACTCCAGGGTGGGCCGCAAAGCAAAAAAATTGATGGGCTGTTGGCTGTAGCATAGCTACTATATAGGCTACAGTGTAAGAAACAACTGATTTTCAGAATCTCAGGGTGGGCGGCCCACCCGTCCACCCAGCTGGCTCCGCCACTGGCTGTGGGCTTGCAGGCTTGCTGATGGGTTGGATTGCCCAGCACATTCGCTCTCTCCTTTTCTCGTTTTTTAACTTTTCATTTCCATTTTCTTTCCTTTTTACCCTGCGGTTATGTGCTACAGTACCAAACTGTTTAATCCATTTAAACGTATTTAAACGCTGTGTAAACGAGCTAAACGCTAAACTGGGCCTCGCCACCCGTGTTTCGTTTACCGTTTACGAAAACGTTGGCTCATGTACATAATGGCTTGGTGCTATGTTGCAGTCCAAGAAATTAACATGTACGGTAACTTAATGTACTTCTAAGTTTGTGTGTGGGGGGGGTGTGTGTGTGGTAAACTTCTTCTATTAATGCAGTGATACGCAGCTCTCCTGCGTGTTCGAGAAAAACATGTATGGTAACTTGACACGAAACTGGGATTGAGACGTGGTGGTTGTGATTGACTCAATAATTTTGGTGTTGCTACAGAAATATCTATGGGGTATTTAAATTTTGGTTGTACAACCCTTTAGATCATGGCACAAAGATTCATGATTTGCTTGCGTAGAAGAGAGACCATAACCATGTGTAGAGCCATTATGTATGCTTATGAAATATGTTAGCTTTTAAAAAACATTATAAAATGTGGCTACATGTGATGCATCTGGAATGCCAAATACATATGATCTTACATTTTTTTTTTATAGTATCAGTCATTTGTCTTTTTTCTTAATTATTGCGGTGACATTTGATATGCAGCAAGTATGAATGCGATGGGGAGTCAAGAAACATGGCGGTTACACAGTTTGAAGCTGCTGATGCTCGGCGGTGCTTTCCATGCTGGGATGAGCCTGCATTTAAGGTGATGCCATTTTCGTTTTATGGACGATTTTCTGATTTATTCCAAAACTTGTGAGTGAACGAGTAAAATAAGTTTATGTTTTGAGTCCTCTTACAGGTCTAAGCTCCCCCTTACATATGTGCATGTTACTGTTTTTTTGGAAACTTTAAAAATGTAGGATTTGTCATCTTAAGTTATTTATGTACTGTCTTCATATTTGTCTTTTCCAGGCTAAGTTCAAGCTAACATTAGAAGTTCCATCTGAGCTGGTAGCCTTGTCCAACATGCCAGCTGTTGAGGAGACAGTTAACGGACCTCTCAAGACCGTATATTATGAGGAATCACCACTTACGTCAACTTATTTGGTGGCCATAGTTGTTGGATCTTTTGATTACATAGAGAGCTCGACATCACAGGGTACAAGATTGGGTTTCATAACCATTGATTTGGCGTTTTCATTCGAAGTGCAGTGATGTTGACATTCTTTCATACTCACATTTTTATATATTTCTTAATTCAATTAGGCACCAAAGTTCGTGTGTATACTCAAGTTGGCAAGTGTAATCAAGGAAAGTTTGCACTGGATGTTGGCGTAAAGTCACTGGATCTATATAAAGAGTAAGCCTCCACAGCTCTAGTCTTGATTGTTAAATGTACAAGTGAGTGAGACAAGCAACTAAAGGAAAAGAAGATTTGTTCAATAACTCAAACAGCCTTGCCTTGTATTGTTAAATATTCGTAATAAAGAAAGAGGCAGTACCTACCGGAGAAAATATTCACTAATCCAAATAGTAAATGAAAGGTGCTAGTGTGATCAGAATCAGTAATGCTTGTTTTTCTTGTTTTCTTTTTCCAGTTATTTTGGTACTCCGTACCCCCTACCTAAGTTGGATATGATTGCTATCGCGGACTTTGCTGCTGGGGCCATGGAGAACTATGGATTGGTCACTTACAGAGAAACAGCTTTGCTTTATGATGAGCTATTATCTTCAGCATCCAACAAACAGCAGGTTGTCCCTAAAACTGTGTATCTATCATATTCATATTTTTCATGGGCTAACGGAGAATCAGTGTCACACTTGTATTCCTTATTATTATTGAAACAACAAAGTAAATTTCCTTTTTTTTCTCCTCAACAATTTAGGTAGCGATAACTGTTGCACATGAGTTGGCTCACCAATGGTTTGGCAATCTTGTAACAATGGAATGGTGGACTCACTTGTGGCTAAATGAGGGTTTTGCTTCCTGGGTAATCAGTCCTGCCAATCCACTATTGTACAAATATAATAATGGTCTACTGTGTATTCTCATTCGTGAATAAAGCCCTTACGTTCCAACAGGTGAGCTATCTGGCAGTAGAATCTTTGTTTCCTGAGTGGAATAACTGGACGCAATTCCTTGATGAGACGACCTCTGGTCTGAGACTTGATGCACTAGCAGAGTCTCATCCAATTGAGGTATTGTTCTTTGCTATGGATTTGCTCCGTTTCTTAAAATGGTTGCTTTCTTTTTCTATAGCTTTTTTACCTAAGCATATTTGTTATTAGTTTTGCTACAGTTGCTGCAAAAATATATGCACTAAGGATATGATAATTTATTTTAACAATAAAGATAAATTTTGATTTGCACCTCTGGTGTTTCATTCATTACTGCCCTTTGACAATTGCCATGATTGCAGTTCGTTCTGGTATATGGAATTTCTTTTTTTGTACTGTTAAGGGCAGTATCTGTATCTTTTTCTTAACTTATGCAGACAATCTAGTCTAGGGTTGACCCTTGGGGCACGACTCTCTTCTATTCCTACCCATAGGAACTCACAGTGCAAGAGTGAATATTGCCACACGATTAACACCTGCATAAATATACTGTCAAGCATTTGTTATTTTTTTTTTCAAACTTTAGTGCATTGATATGGTTGTGATTGTGACTTATTTTTTTATTGGTATTACATATTTTTATTGTTTATTCAGGTTGAAATAAACCATGCCAGTGAAATTGATGCGATTTTTGATTCCATAAGCTATGATAAAGGAGCTTCTGTTATTCGCATGCTACAAAGTTACCTTTGGCGCAGAACGTTTTCAGGTTCCATGCTTTATCTTGAAATTTTATATTTGAATATTCTTGCATTGGTCCTATCCACTATTATGTAGTATCACACTTCTATCTCATCCTTGAATGTTTTATTTTTCCTTCTCATTCATTGACCAGTTAATAAGGGTTGTCTTTCACCATTCTGGCGTAGGCATTTTTACTTAAGATATTCTGAGAAAACTGTAAACAAGAGGTTTAAAGGAAACTGTAATTATTGGCTTTGTTTCTTTTATTGCTCATAGTAAGTTTTTCTGGTGCACCTGCTAGAGTATTCTTGGGTTATGATTTGTCTTGATAAAAGCTAAATGACTTTTTTTTTTTTAAGTCTTTCTCTGCCGCTGGCTCTATTCCTACGTTTGTTATGCTGGTACCAACTCTGTTAATGTTTGATGTTCTAGAAAGCTTTGGCTTCGTATATAAAGAAGTATGCCTACTCAAATGCTAAAACTGAAGACCTGTGGGCTGTTCTAGAGGAGGAATCCGGGGAGCCTGTTAAGGACTTGATGACCACATGGACTAAGCAACAAGGATATCCTGTTATTTATGCAAAGCTTAATGGACATGTTTTGGAACTTGAACAGGTTTGCCAACACATCTTTCGCTTTCTGTATACTTCTTACTAATATATACTTCTGTTGTACTGAAAGATAGCTGCCATACTATTTGTTCTATTACAGGCACAGTTTCTGTCTGATGGGTCCTCTGGTCCTGGTCTATGGATTGTTCCTATAACATCATGCTGTGGCTCGTATGATGTACAGAAAAAGTTTCTATTGAAAGACAAAGACTGGTAAACTGCATGTTGAAGAGTTCACTGCCTCTCTAAGTGCTGATGGAGAGAAGGATCCAAACTTTTGGATCAAATTGAATATTGATCAAACTGGATTTTATAGAGTGAAATATGATGATGAACTTGCTGCTGGACTGCAAAATGCGATCAAATCCAAGAAGCTCTCATTAATGGATAAAATCGGTAAAGACAATACGAGTTGCAGTTTTATTGTATTTTCTTTTTCTCAAGGTTTATGGCAAAGGCAACACATTTTATTGCAGGCATGTTGAAGATGCATATGCCCTTTCCGTTGCTCGCAAGCAAACAGTGACATCCTTACTGCGACTGTTGAATGCTTATCGTGATGAATCTGATTACACTGTACTTTCACATGTAACCTCTGTAAGTATTTGTTGCACCCCCAATGGGTTCTTAAGCCTTATTTCTCCAATAGATAGAATCCATGGCATTGGATGCTCCCATCTAAGATTAGATACATGTGTTAATGTTTATGCTTTCTTTACAGGTTTGCTTAAGCATTTCCAAAATATCAGTTGACGCCACACCTGACTTGAGCAAAGATATCAAACAGCTTTTGATCCTTCTTCTGCCGACTGCCAAGTATGCCAATAAGCTTCATATTTAATTGTTTTCAGAATCTTTAATTGTAGCTTTCCATCAAAGGGTGTGATTCGAGAGTGGGATGGTGATGAATCATCTTTTTTCTTATCTCCTTGTTTTGTTTGAGGAATGGGATGAGTTGATCCATAAACACCAAAATTCATGCCTAGTATAAACATGAGCAATAGGGCTTCCCACCAGAATTAATGGGATGATGGATCGATTCAACCAGAATCAAGTGATTCCTCAAACCAAACTAGCCTAAATTATTTTGTATTTCTGTATGTGTATTCTTTTGTTTGGGACAAAAGGTTATGTTGTTGTTGTTGTTGTTGTTGTTGTTGTTGTTTGTATGTGTATTTGTTTCTTGTCTCATTGTGTTTATCATTGTGTATGTAATTAGTGTTTTTCTTTGTTGCCATTTTCTGTTTGCTGAAAATTTCCTGCTGCAACCATATTCACAGCCTTCATGTTAATATTTCAGAAAATTAAGCTGGGACCGCAAGGCTTGTGAGAGTCATCTGGATGTAATGCTCAGATCGCTGCTCTTGATTGCCCTTGTCAAACTTGGACAAATGAGACTATAAATGAGGGAGTTCGGCGTTTCCATATTTTCTTAGGAGACCGCAAGACTTCCCTTCTTCCAGCAGATACTAGAAAGGTTTTGACATGTTCTGTACATACTGCTGCAATGTCATCTCGCTGCTGCCTAACATGTTATTTTCTGCAGGCTGCTTACCTTGCGGTGATGCGGACTGTTAACACCTCGAACAGAGGTGGTTATGATGCTCTTCTCAAAATTTACAGAGAAACTGCTGAAGCACAGGAGAAGTCTCGTATCTTAGGTGTGTGTTGCTTTTTCAACCTGTTTAGCTTTTGCAGTTGATTGATTATCCTGAAATCTTTGCACTTCATTACAGGTTCATTATCTTCTTCCCCGGATAAGGATATTGTTTTTGAGGCATTGAACTTTATGCTTACTGATGAGGTTGAGCCCTCAACCATTTCTATTCTCAAAATATTTATTACGAGTCTACTGCACCAAAGAGTTGTCAAAGAAGTTCTGATTCTATACGCTACATGTTCAGTGGCCAATCTAATCCACCACTTGCTTATTAGGTACGAAATCAAGATTCATTTTATATCCTTGGTGGCATTAGCTTGGAAGGACGAGAAGTTGCATGGACCTGGCTGAAGGTATGTCATAGTTGCAGGACACCAAAGCAAGGATATTCATTTTACTATCTAATAAAATATGCACATACTTCTAATATTTTGAATTTTCATGTGCTCTATATAGAAACTAGCACGATGCATCTTTTGTGTGAATTTTGATACCATGGAAAACTTTAGTACCGCTTGGTATAAATATTTTGTGTGAATTGTGATACCATAACAATTTTTGGTACCACTTCATGGATTAATGTATTCAGAGATAGCTATTACTTTGTCTACATTTGTGGGGAAAAAAAATATGGGCCATGAAACCGTGCCAGGGATCTACTGCCTTTAAAACATTGTTACTGAAAGAAACCTTTAAAACTGTGTTTCTGTTAAAAGCCAGACAACCATCATTTATGGTGTGTGGTATTCATGCTGATTCTGGGTGCAACCAATACATTGCAGACTTGTGGGCGTCACCTAATATATTGACTGTAAGGACTAAATGAATAAAGGAGGGTTCAGACTTCAGACGTAGTTATTATTTTTTAGCATAAATGGTCAAAAGGACTGAGACAGGATCATGCACATGACAATTAGTATACCAGTTCAATCCTGTACTCTGCACTTTTGTGTTTCCAGCCATAAATGAAATCCCATTTAACTGAAAATGTTGCAGTTTTACTCATCCGCTATAGCATGGCTCACGCAATGGAGCATTTTTGCTCATCTGTTGTAGCAGTAGTGCATGCAAAAGAGTCCTTCAGTTTACGGCAGAAAAATCAATATAGCCTGCCTTTACCGCACTAATCTCTTAGCTGCACTTGCAAGCCACCTAAAATGCCAAATCCAGAACTTTCACATGGAGGATTGGGAAAGGCAATGCCCGCTGCACTAGGCACAGCAACATGATTTAAGAAGTTGTGTTTCTTCAACCACTATCATTGAACAGATGCTGGATTTTCATTTAAACCTGTGTTGATCCTATTGCAGCAAAACTGGGATTATGTGTTGAAGACTTGGCCATCAAGCTCACTTATATCAGATTTCATTAACTCCATTGTTTCACGGGTACGCTGGAGAACATTTATATATATATATTTACTATTCTTCATCCTTATTTAGTAATGTTTATTTCTTGCATGTCTGTTCTGCTTGATCAGTTCACCTCTGAGGCAAAAGCTGCTGAAGTTTCCGAGTTCTTCGCCGGCCGCATCAAGCCATCGTTTGAGAGAGCGCTGAAGCAGAGCCTCGAGAGAGTGCGGATCAGTGCCAGATGGATTGAGAGCATCCACAGCGAGACGAGCCTTGGCCACACAGTACATGAGTTATTGCAGAGCGGGGCCTAAAATGCAGCTTGCTACATATTGTTGCTCTTGTGTGACATCTCCTGGGAGCTCGCATGACAATGCCCTTGGCAGCGTTCTGCTGGGCCTAGTCGTTCTTACCCGGGTGCTTCTGGCGTGATCTGTCCAGAAAAAAAATGATGATGATTTGAAGTTTATCTCATGACGTCTGGTGTGCTAATTCCGGGATTGTTAAGAGTTACAGTAACAATGATCAAGGTTATTGTACAGCACTGAATTCGTGTTAACATGACAAAAGGTTGTCACAAGAAACCCTACACAGTATACATGTCAATAAGCCACGGGTAACATGACAAAAGTTCCCAACAGTTATCGCAAATTGTAGAACTTCAGGTAGCAACCAGACTGGGACCCAGTAAAACTGCAACTCTAGATAAATTTGAGATAAGAGCAGCCTGGATCCTGACCCACGAGGCTTTTAATTTTTCCGACGGTGCTGCTTGCATCACGCCTTAAGCGCAGCCATGAATAGTCAGAACAACTTCACGTTCCTTCAGAAAAGTCAGTTCAGAAGAATTGAGTAGGAGTAACGCACAGACTGAAATGTCAAATGTCACTGAGATGTTGCTCATAATGCCTCTGCGTAGCTGCAGAGATCCTGACCGGCTAGGAGGAATTGAAGGTTGGAATTGAAGGCTGAAAACGGCGAAAAGGCATGAAACGTTCGACACGGCAGATATATAGCTGCTGTTCTAGAGGCACGTTGCTCTGTAATCTGTTGTTGTCGGCGGTACTAGTACTGGTAGAACTTTAGGCTATGTTTGGAATAGAGGATTTTCAAAGGAATTTCAAAGGAATCGGTTTCCTTCATTTTGCTGACGTCATGTGGTGTTTGGAACGGAGGAATCAGCCATTCTTTTCCTCTGGAAAGGATTGCACTCCTGCACAAAATGGAGGAACCAGAAAATCCACTCCGAGCTCGTGGGAAACTTTCCTGCGTGCAAACGAGGAGCTAATCATCTTGGTAATCATGCTATGGTGTGCGTTCAGGCCTGCGTCTCACAACCATCTTCCATAGTTCCATCACGCGCTTCGCATCACCACAACGAGCTCGGCCTCAATAGACTCGCTACTGAATCACATGAGCTCGCCTGCTCCTGAGAAGATCGCTGGCATCTCCCTTGAGGTCGCCGGCAGCTTGCATCTCACCTTGAGCTCACCCATATCTCACGACGAGCTAACCCGTTAGTGGAGCTCGGGAAGCTTTTCCGTCAGCCGCAAATGCTTGGAAGGCCTGGAGAATGATGCCAAGGTTTGGGAAATCGTGATAGTGTATTGACTGTGGCCCTCCAAAAACTCGTAGTTAGTTAGTATAGTAATAGCTTTGATGTCCACTATTACCTGATTCTCTTTGTAATTTATATTTTTATGTCATTCATGTAAAATTCCTGCGTTTTTCGTTTCCTGTAATCCAAACACCAAAAGTTCTTCATTCCTCTGTTTTTGATTCCTACGGTTTTCTCACTTTCTTCATTCCTATGTTTTTTTCATTCCTGCGTTTCGTTTTTCGTTTCCTGTAATCCAAACACCAAAAGTTCTTCATTCCTCTGTTTCTGATTCCTACGGTTTTCTCACTTTCTTCATTCCTATGTTTTTTTCATTCCTGCGTTTCTTCCTATTCCTGTGTTTTCATTCCTGCATTCCAAACAGGGCCTTAGTGAGCCAAACTCGAGGAGGACAATGGATTTTGTTTGGCAGCTGCTGCAGCTGCTGCAGAGCGCGACGAGACGCACGCACGTGAAGGAAAACAGAGCGCGCGAGCGAGAACCTCCGTCCAATTCTCCAAAGCGTACTCCACGTGACGGGCGGGTTCGACCATTTGGCAAGGAATTCTTGTGTTCAGCTTTTTCAATCATATATTCATTGCACCTCCTTCGATCGCTGTACGTGTTTCCTCTAGGCCTGAAAACGGAGGGGGTCGACCCGCCGATCCGCACGAACCGAACCTCAAATTTGCAATCGAATAGGTTCGGCTCGACCCGGTATTGAAGTGGATTTGATAGGAGCGTGAACCGCTGACCCTAGGGGCGAATCGATCCCACCGGCAGAGAAGCAACCGGCTCACTCGGCCTCGCCGCTGCCGCAGCCGCCCTCTCCGATTCTCGATCATCCATCTGTTCTAGGCGGAGGGGCGGAGGGTCAGCAACAGGTTCGCCCCGAACCGCTCCCCTTTCAGGCCTAGTTTCCTCTTCGAGCGGCGCACGTGGGCTCCCCCACGGGTAGCCCGTTTTCGGGAGGAATATCTCGGTGAGCGGACGCCATCGAGACGGGATTGGAGGAACTTTGGGAGCGATAATTAGATACGGCGCCGGTGCCAGGGACGTGTCGCCGCCATTTTCGCTCGCCTCCGGGATTGGCCTGTGCTAGCTCGCCCTGCGCTGCACCACCGGCTGGAAATTGGAATTGGTCGAATCTTATTAGCTGTACGTCCGTGACAATCAGGTTAGTGATAAATGGCAGTGTAGAAGAAAATATTGGCGAGTATTGTGACAGAGATATGTGCGGTGGTTGGATGGAACGAACCGTACTATTTATGGACTATACTTCTTTCTCCTCCTGCCTGCAATATTGCTGAATCAGTGTATGAACCCTTTAGATGCCTATCTATATAAATGTCCTTTCGTAATGAAATGTATTTATACTGGTTACCAGTTTCATAAAGCTTCAATAACATGTGTGAAGGCATACTTTTTAATATAATTGGTATAGGTACTCATTTCCGCACTATTTGCGTGTCGTAGATTCCTTTGCCACTTAACGTGGGGAAGGAAGTTTCTATAGTAGCTTCACACGGCATCCTTGAGAAGTCAATAATGCACCATGTAAGGTCATGACCACAAAAGAGGAAACAAGATACCATAGTTACCATTACATTGCAGACGTGCTTGACACGCCCGATTTGATTCATTATTCTCCGAATTGTTGTGCTAGAATGGGTCTCAATGGTTGAAGGCTAAGAGGTGGCCCACTGGTGTCATGGACGAGACACGCGGCAGTGGGCTAAGAGGGGCTCCACTCGTGTAATAGCTCATCATTAGTACACATGAAATCCATCTTCAATGGTAATTGCTCCTATGCTAGGACCATTTCCAATGTTACAGATGTCGAGGCTCGCCCTTTGCACTCAATTGTTCACGAGTCAAATACATTCATGCATGCATCGAAGGTTTTAGTTGTGCATTGTTTTTTAATCCTCTCTGTGCTTATAAAGAAGCTCTCTCACCTCGGTGTATTCATATTTTGGTGGTTAGACATTTCTCTTTAAGCTTTGCTTCTATAAAAGCTCCTCTATTCCATTCAACGTCGTATCATTTTGTGCTTAGCGGCATTAGAAGGTTTTCAACTTTTCATGTCTGACTTCAATCTTCTTTTGGCCATTACTTACACAGAAGCTCGATGTCATCAACGTTATTCCTCAAAAGATGGTTTTTCAGCGTTTCAAAGGCCAGCTATTGAGAACCCTTGATTGTTTCACCTTTTGGTTTTTCTAGCTGAAAAGGTAGCGAAAGCGGAAACAAATAAAGCCTTAGCTTCTCACTCCTTGACTTCTACGAAAACTCTTCCAGATCGAAGTGTCCTATACTTACCAATGTTTGGAGGTTTTGTCAATGAATGGATTCTCGCTCCTCTTTTAACGTGTGCTTCCACAAAAACTCTTCCACCCTAGCGGCGTCGACAATTGTACTATTCAACTTTGAGAGCATTTTTTTCTTTTGTTACGTATCGGTTTTCACTTCTTTTTATATGCCATGTTTGTTTGGGTTGTTGGGCTTTTGAGCTTTTGAAAAAGTTGGTTGTTGGATAGTTAAAAGCGGGTTGTTCTGCTTTTACTTGTTAGCTTATGTAATATATTTTTAGTTTCTTTGTACACCAAAAAGCTAGAAAAGCAGCTCTGGTGAGCACTCAACTTTGATTTCACTTCTAATTGACCCCTTGTAATTGACAAACTGCACTTCTAATTGACCCCTCCGTGGTTTCGTGGCTGGCTCGATCCGCCACTGGTCACGTACAATCGATCAACTTGTCCCTCTCCAGTTTGAACCTTTACTTAGCGCTTCCATTGCGAGAAGATCAGCAATGTCATGTGCGCCCGTTTAGTGACGTGTGGCTTGTTGCTCCTCTTTACAGTACTTATTACCGTTGCTTCCGCATAACCTTTACTCGCTTTCATGGAAAGCCAGCCGATCGAGGACGTAATTGGCAGTGCCGGCTTTTGTCACATGACACGTGAAGCTTACTGATGAACAGTACATTAGTCAGCTTTAGTTATGGGATCAATTCTCGTCGATTGGGTTGGGTTGACCGCAACGCCATCAAAGTGTCCTCAGCAGCAGCAGCAGCCAGCAGCTCGAGGATCACTTGCCCGGCGGAACCGAATGAGCGCAGTGCAGGAGGGCCGTGTGTGCCGCGCCCGACCCGACCGGCACGGCGCGCCCCTCTCTTTGGTGCCCGACGGGCGGATCGCACCCGCGGTGTCACGTGGCAACCGGCACCGCGCGGTACAAGCACCACCCGGCCGAGCGCAGCAGCAGCAGCCACGGACCCACCGGCCAGTTCGGCACCCACATCACCCACACGCCTCGCCCCGGAAAACCCCAACGGCCTCCTTCCCCCACCACCTGCATCGATCTCGCCGGCGTCGCGCGCGGCTCCCCCACCCCCTTCTCAAAGACTCCGCCGGTGCTCCGCCTCCGCGGCCGGGGAGGTGAGTAACCCCCCCGCGCCCGCCCTTCCGCCGCCCCAATTCGCCTCCTCTGCTTCCAATTTCCGCAGTGCTCTGTTCTGTTCCGTGAAATGGGGGCTGATTTTGGGTTTGGGGTTTTCTATTTCGTGTCGCAGGCGCGATCGGAGGCCCCGGATGGACCCCTACGCGGCGAGGCTCGACGCCGCGCGGCGGCGGCCGGCGGAGGAAGGACGCGTCGAGCGCGCGTGGGGCCCCCCGAGCGGCGGTGACCGCCACCGCGGCCTCCCTCCTCGCCCGCCTCACCCCGCCGACGGCGCGGAAGGGAGCGGGGGCTTGCGGGATGAGCGCGCGGCCTTCGGAGGGAACGCGGCGTGCGCGGGCGCGGGCGCGGCTTTAGGAGTGAACGCGGCGGAAGACGGGCGTCGCGGCGAGGGCGGTCGCGGCGCGGATGGGCGCGGGAAGGCGGAGCAGGACGCGGGCGGCGGCTGGGGCTGGTGGTGGCGAAGTTCCGTGGCCGTGGCGAGGCGCGGGGTGGCTGGGGAGCGCGCGGCCGCCGGGGCGGCTGGAGCCAGTTCCGCGGACGGCGGCGTTCCCGGCTCAGTGGTGGCGCGGGACGCGGCGAGGGGAGGCGGCGAGGTCGGGACCAAGAGGCCGCCGCCGCCGCACGCGCACCACCCGCCGCCCAAGAGGACGGCGGTGTCCGCGAGGCGCGAGTTCCCGCCGGGCTGCGGGAGGGACGCGGCCGCTCCGCTCGGCCGCGCCGTCAGCAGTTCTCCTCGGTTCCAAGCTGCCGCGGCCGCGGGCGCCGGTGACAGTCCTGACGACGCGCCGGACAGCGCGGCGGCTTCTCCGCGTCCTCCTCCTCCTCCTCCTCTCGCGGCGCGCGACGGCGGCGGTGAGCTGATGAGTTCTGGTGCAGCGTCCCTCGGTCCGGCTGCTTGTGCCAATAGTGTGGTCGTCAGGAACGTGCCGCCAGCCGCCCGTTTGCTAGCGAAGCGGAGGACGGTCTCCGCACACCGCTCCTTCCCCCCTGGCTGCGGGAGGCCTCTGCTCTCTGTCCAAGTGCGAGTGCTGGTGGAATCTGGCCGTGGCGACGGCAATCGGTCGGAGGAGATGGTTGCGGATGGCGGCGGTGTTCCCGCAGCAGCTGACGAACAAGGCATGGAAATTGTTGCTGCTCCATACATTGGTGGTGCTACTGATGATGGAGCAGCACAAAATGATGAATTGGAGGAGGGCGAGATCCCTCCTGCGAAAGAGCACCCTGTGGCCGAAGAACATATTATTCTAGGTTCTCAACAAGTCTCTGTCAATGTCACTCTGCACAAGCCTGCAGCTGATTGTAGACACGAGGCCTCTGTTCCGGCAACTGATGCTGTGGAGGCTTCTGTCGCTGCAGAGGATTTCAAGGTGATGAACAGTTCTGCTGGGAGTTCCTCCTGCAATGCCTCTGTTCAATCTTTGTCTGAAGATCCGTCAGAAGAAGAAGATTTGAAGCGTAAGAGGGTGTCTGAAACTCCAAAGACGAACGAGTCATCTGATGTTGCGGCAAGAATTCCCGGAGAACCTGCCATGAGAAGAAGAAAAGTCATGTTTACAGCACGGAAATCTGTCAGGCCTCCAAAAATGATCAAAAAATCTGCAGTGTCAGACACTCAGCATACACCCTTCTCCGACAACAGGGAGAAGAAGAGCGAACCTGGAAGCACAACTGAGATTGAGGACACTGATGAGGTCACTAAGGATCTAGTTAAGCAAGCTCTGATGTCTTCAGAAAAGTGCCCCGAGACACAGGGAAAGGAGGCTGCCACGGTTAGGGGCTACTTTGGTCCCAGGAAGAAGGTGAAGGTAAAAGATCCGAAGAGCAAACTTGGAAGGCGTGTGACAACAAATGTGATCTGGGATAGTGATGAGTTCGCTACAAATCCAGTTAAGCGAGCTCTTATGTCGTCAGAGAAACGCCCCATGACACAGGAAAAGGAGGCCTCCACGGTTAGGGGCTACTTTGGTCCTAGGAAGGTGAAGGTAAAAGTTCCAGCTAACCTTCCAATAAAGGTTAACCTTTCATGCAAATTGGGTAGCAAGGACAAACTGAATGATAAGGTGGCTTCAAACTTGGAAGATGATGACATATTGAAGGGACTAGCTGTTCACGAAGGTAAGCTCGAATTTTACCTCAAAAATTCCATACCTGTTCCTTCTGTGAAGTGCCAAAGGCAACATGGAGTCCAGAATGCGGATGCGAGGAGCAAGGTAAAGATGATGTGCAGGAGGTTTGAGGCTATATGCAGGACTATAGCCCAAGCTGTGGATCAGCGCTCATTGAAGGTCAGGAGAATTGACATTGAAGCTGATAAAGCGATCAAGGAACTGCCAGATTTTACCAAACATGGTCCTATTGTGGGAGAAGTTTCTGGAGTTCAAGTTGGTGATGAATTTCTATATAGAGTTGAGCTTGCTATTGTTGGACTCCACCGACCATATCAGGGAGGCATTGACTGGACCAAAGATAGAAACGGCGCCCTTGTTGCAATTAGTGTTGTAGCTTCTGGCGGTTACCCTGATGAGCGATGTAGCTCAGGTGAATTAGTATACACTGGCTCTGGTGGAAAGCATGCAGGTAGGAATGCTGGTGGGGATCAAAAGCTTGAGCGTGGGAATCTTGCCTTGAAAAATTGCATCAGTAGGAAGGGTCCGGTCAGGGTGATTCATGGCTTTAAACGCCAAAACATCGAAGAAGGCAGCCATTCAAGGGCCAAAGAAATCACAACATTCACATATGATGGGCTGTATCATGTGGTGGATTGCTGGAGAGAAGGTCAACCAGGTTCAGAAGTGTTCAAGTTCAAGTTGCAGCGAATTCCTGGCCAGCCAGAACTGCCTCATTGCAGGAAAAAATGGATCATGAGCTGAAGACTTGGCCATCGAGCTCACTCATATCAGGCTTCCAACTCCATTTTCTGGTAGGTACACTGAAGCATAGTATTTATCATAACCGTCGTGACCACTCTACCATTCAGTTAGTAATGTCTCTTTCTTCTCTTCTTCCATGTATTTTCTGCATGATTAGTTCACCTCCAAGGGGAAAGCTGGTGAAGTTCCCAGGTTCTCTGCCTCATCATATTGTCGTTTCAGAGAGCGTTGAAAGGTCTCAAGATAGTGCACCATGGAAGTGGCATGATATTGTTCACGGAAGGTTTGCAGGGTGTGGTGGTTCTTATATCGGGGCTTTGGGTTGGTTATTCTGCACCTGATATTTGTTGTGAAAAAAATCATGATATTTGTTCATAAATACAAAGAGTGATGTTGTTGAAGCAATAGTAATCAAGTAATAGTAATTGTAGTACAGGGCAAACAATAAAGTTACAAACAACAAATATCTCATGATTCCCTAAAGAAAAACAATATTGTTTGTTTACATGAGTTCAGCAATGTGTCAATATGTCAAGCATCACTTATTGTTTCTGATTTCACAAAATTACTTATTGTCAAGCATCCCTAATGTGTCCCTGATGCTAACTATTTGCCACGCCATTTTGATTGGCGTGACCAAATGGTCTAAAGCCTGAAAAATATATTTTAGCACATGCTTTTTTAATTAATTTAAAAAGGTTTAAATTACAAAAAAAACTCCTAGAAAAAGTCCTGTTTTCCACCAGACACTAAAAGGTCATAGACCTGGTTTGTTCCATGTTATTTGAGTACTAGGTCATAGAATCTGCATGAGTAGAAGTTCAAAGAAAACAAAAAAAAAAAAAACAATCTAATCAGCTTGCTGCTTGCTTGGTATCAATGCCAGGCACAATGTGTGCAATGCGGGCATGTGTCGAACTGCTCCACTGTTTCATGAATAGTTGTTTCTGGCGTGACGTCGCACTGGTGTTCATGATGGTTCTCCTGAGCAGTTGCTGATAGGGTGTTCTTGTAACTGCTTTTGGCGACGTGGCACTTCTTACCCTAAATCTGACTGGTATTGCAGGAGCAAACAGAGATGAAACTACTGTGGAGAATTGATTCATTTTCACATGGCAAAAAGAGGTCACAAGCAGCATAATAGAATATTGTCATATCCATATACATCAGGCATTACGGAAAAAATAAACACCCTTACATCACGCATTAAAGAAAAGGAAGATGCACACCATAAACAGACGAGCTGCTTATGAATATAAAGATCCATATCTAATGCATAGCTTTCAACCAAAAAAAAAAAAACTACAAAGATCCGTAGATATGCTGTACTGCGTGGTGTTCTACGACTAGCCAAACAGAGTACTCTGTTTTGCAGCATCAGTCGCTGATGACATTGAAGGAGAACTTGGACAGCAGATTTGGAATCCCAGAAATGATCGGACCATAAACCTGCAGATGACGCGCGTTACATACATGTCAAGAGAAATGTTGAATCCTAAACTCCGGAAACTCTGGCTGACGACACACAGAAGATGAGTAACTGACGAACCTGAGCGTTGCCGTGAATCTGGGAGAGGGGCACGGCTAGCAGCTTCATGTTCCGCGGCACGACAAACAGCCGCGACATGGGCAGCCTGATCAGGAACAACTTGATGCATTCCTTCAAGCAGCAAAGGGAGTTCAGTTCAGTCAGACATCAAGATTGTGATGAAGGACAAGAAGCTACAGACACTGATAGTAGACACGCAGAAACGGAGAGGGGGAAATGTTGTACCTTTGGTGCACGGAAGTTTGGAGGCATGTAAGGAAACGGCACGGCCTCGAATTGAGATCGCCACCACATCCCAATGCACTCCCCGACCTGGTCGATACCCGGACACAAGGAAAGAAGAAAGAGATTCAGGAACATCCTGTGTTTGGCATCAAGGATGGACAGTTTGTCAATGAGCATTTTACTGACCTGCCAGTCATCCAAGGCTTCGCTAGTGTCCTCGCTGTCTCCGACAACAGATAGCTTGCTGGAAAGCTTGCGCTTGAGGCCTTGCACATCTGAAGCACAATCGGCAATTCAGCATACAAATAAGCCTGCTAGCATCCAGATCATGCAAGAATTTCACAGTGCAGCAGCAGCAGCACAAAACTATGTATTTACGCACCTTCCTCGCCGGGCCTGAGGCGGCCGCCGGGGAGCACGAAGGAGGAGTTCCTGACTTGCAGCAGCAGCACGTGCGGGTGATCGAACAGCTCAACCTGCAACAACAGCGCAGCAGCCAGAATCAAATCAGAGCCAGCCCGGCCGGAGACGACAGATGAATATGATTAAACTGAACAGGTGGAGGTAAAGGCGGTGGTGGGTGGTACCAGGAGGACGCCGTGGACGCTGGTCCGCAGCCCGTGAGCCGCGAAGCTGAAGAACAACAGAGGAGGGTCAATCACAACCGGACCGACCAAGAACAGAGGAACGCGTGGAAAACAGAGGAAGGCGAGCGATAATCGAAAACTCACTTGGCCTTGAGGCGGAGTGCGCGGTCGGCGGCGGTCTCGAGGCCGCGGGCCACGGCGGCGGCGTCCTTGGCGCCGAAGTAGTAGCGGCTGAGCGGGTAGATCTCTACCCCGCGCTCCCTCGCCGCCGCAGTGGGCGCCACGGGCAGAGCCGCGGCCACCTCCTCCATCTCCAGCCCCATAACAAACTTAGTTCTCCTCCTCCCGCAGTCGACTGACCGATCACCGGTGTGCGTGCGTGCCTGCGTGCCTTCTATATAGCGACGGACGGACGCCGCGGAGGGCGCGCGAACCGGCTGGAGGAAGGTGGAAGACGCGAGGGGACGGGAGATGCAGGAGAGACGGTTTGGGAACCTTCGCCTCTGTTCTTCCTGCTGCTGCGGTGGCCTACACACAAATAACCTTTCTGCCCTGCGGCCGCCGCTGGGTTCCGGTTGCTTCGGTTCAGGTGGACGAGAGCGGTCGCGAGCGACGTGGCCACCGGGGCGACGTGGCGGCCGCGAGAGGGCGCCAGGGTCCAGGGAGAGGAGGAGGTGGGCGGGGCCCGCGAGCGCGTTTCGCTTTCTGGGCCCACTCTCCGGGGGCCACTCGTTCGCTGCTCGGGAGTCAACTCAAATAAGCCGGAAATTGTTTTTTTTTATCTCTGGATATTGTCTTTTTCTTTTACTCTCTGGCGGATATTGTTGCGTGGATGTGCCTGGGTCAACCGCTGACAATAGTCAACACATACAGTTTATTTTACACATTTTATACACCTGTTAGGTACTTAGGTGTACCATGTAGGAGCAGCTAGTTTATATTAAAATCTTTTAAACATTTTTATTAAGGGAGGTGCTATTTTTCAATAGCCTGAAAACAAAGGTTTCTTTCAGTCGATGACGTCAGCCATAAGATCTCAATCGGACAGCCAGCTAATATTGTGTTTCACCTTCTCTTTGATCTTCCAAACGCCCGACAGACTTTTGCTTCGCTCTGCCTCCCGATTCCCGCCGATACACATCAGAAGCCGTGAGATAGCGTCAACTGAAACCAATGCTGATTTCAGTCGACTGATATAAAGCAAATACGTTTTATTAAAATGTTGTTCAAGTTTCAAGCATGTGGTTCATTACCTCACATCAACACGTATTTTTGGTAAACTTTTTCATAAGTATGGCGAACAAATTGGTAGCCACACTTTAGCATGTTTAGATACAGTCTGTGAGATATGCGGTATCAGCACGGGTAAAGCCAGGTAGAAGCATATGCACTGGCGAAACATCGAAATTACAGTGGTGAGTAATATATCATTTTCACCTCATAGTCAACACGTAGACGTATCCATGTGCAATCAGTGGTACTTGAATCTTCAAATCGCTAGCTCCGTTATTGAGCATATTGAGAACCATGGTGCCCGACTAATGTTTACGACGACAATGTTTGACAACCAACCAAACAGTCTCTAGGACCTTCGTGCCCCTAGATCGTCGTGGAGATTCATCTCGGCATCCTTACATCATCTTAAATTTATTACGTTTCACTGTAGCAACTTCAACACTATTTGTTCCCTTACAAGCTTGTAGATAACTTTAGAAGTGTAATGGTCTTTTTTTAAAGCAGCAACTCTAAAACGTTTGAAGTATCTAAAGGTAAACTGTAAAATAGCACATAGTCCAAATTGGTATGACAAGCATAGGCGGAGGTCTTTCTGTGGTCCTATACTAAGAACATGTGCTACATCTAACTAGCAACAAACGTTTATGAATTCTAGAAAAGATCAACCGAGGGCCTTTTGCAACCGGTGTCTCCTGAGCTGAGGCATTCCTCTCCAAGAACGACCCGGCAGGCGAGCAGGAGCAGTGACCATCAACTGTACGGCTTTCTTCACCGGCCGGTACTGTGCATGTTGTGTTTCTCTGTTGCTCTGGCTGTGCACGACTGCTACATGGCCGGTGATGAGACGCATGCACACACAATAAATAATGAAGAGATAAAACCAGGCAAGAAGAAATCCTAGAGATGTCACATCAAAGAGAATCGTACTATTTAGAAGTATTAAATAAAATTTAATTACAAAACTAATTGCTGAATTTCTGGACTAATTCACGAGACGAATCTAATGAGAACAATTAAGCCGTGATTAGACGATAGTTACTTAGCAAATATAGATTAATTAGGCTCATTAGATACATCTCGTAAATGAGCACCAATCTGTCAAAAAAGTTTTGTAATTAGACTTTATTTAATACTCTTAAATAGCAAGATTATCATTAATGTGACAGGTCTAAATTTAGGGCTAGAGAAAACGAACAGGGCCTATATCTATATCTGGCCATCTGGGCCATGCTAAAAGGGCCGGTCCGCAGCCCACAAATTTTGGCCCGGTCCGAGCACGGCACGGCCCGGTGCATAGAAGGGCCGTGCCAGCCCGGAGCCCGCCTAGGGCCGTGCTTGGGCCTAGGTGCAAGCCCGCCGTGCCAGCACGGCACGGCCCGTTTAGCGTTAGGCCCGTTCAGCCCACCACACGGCCCGTGTAGCACGGCCCAGCACGGCACGGCGCGGTCCGTTTAGTCATATTTTGTATTAAAATAATTAAAAATATAGAGAAAATTTGTATTTTTAGCCTAGGGCCGACCCGGCCCGGCACGACCCGTTCGGCCCGCGGCATGGCACGGCCCGTCTAACACGGCTAGGGTCGTGCTTGGGCTTGACCTCAGGCCGCCGTGTCGGCCCGGCACGGCCCGTGAATCAAAAGGGCCGTGTCGGCCCGGACCAGTCCGTTGGCCAGCTATAGCTATATCTTGACCCATTGCCCATGCATCAAGGTTGGACCTCTGTCTGATCGGAGTATCTTTACTATCTTCGTTTCAATATGTACGCATTTGTTGGTTTCTGAATTTTACGTTTGATCGTTCAACTTGTTCAAAAATTTTATAAAAATATTATTTATTGTTATTATTTGTTTTATCATTACATATATTTTAAGCATGACTTATTTGTTTTTATGTTTTAAAAATTTTTGGATAAAATTCATGGTCAAATGTAATGTCCAAAAGTCAACAAATTCTGACATTTGGAACCAAGGGAGTACTTTCTTCTGGATCACACACCAAATTAATACACTCACAACACATGCACGCTCACCCCTGTGAACGCACATACGCAAACCCTACTTTTATGAGCATCTTCGAAGACTGAACTGGCAAATCATCGGGATGAACAAAGTCACCACACTGGCGTCTCACTGTCGACGGGAACGTCGCCTACTACTAAAAGCACAATGGCGTTAATACTAGAAAATTCTCTCTCACAAGGAGTAAAACCTAGGACCTGAGATGCTACTGAGTTTCTTGTAACCATCAGATGACATACCATTTTGCA
Organism: Eragrostis nindensis; assembly: GCA_012490785.1. Lineage (NCBI taxonomy): Eukaryota > Viridiplantae > Streptophyta > Magnoliopsida > Poales > Poaceae > Eragrostis > Eragrostis nindensis. Next base: position 637,414 of record JAAXCT010000053.1, on the reverse strand, counting down.
AACAAGAAATAGAAGAAAAGATTTGTTGACTTTCAACGTTCCTTTAGACCATTCATTTTCTTTAATTTTTTTTAAAAAAATATAGAAATGAACCTTGTTTGGATCCATCGAACTAACAATTGATCATGGTTTAACTTTTTTTCTTTTGCGAACCATGGATTAAAAATTAGTTAACTAGTCAGGTGCTTGTTTATGGTTTGTCAAACTAAGTGGCCAGCTAAAGGTTAGTTCGCAGTAGTTGGTTTCCCCTGACTAATAGAAATTACTTGGTTGGCTAAAAATTGGTGCCTTATTAGCATCTTCTATTTTGATCTCCTATAAACTGATGGATTTGAGCTTGCCCTTGGGGATTTTAATTAATTAACTATAACAATTAGTTCTTGGGATCTAAACATGGCTCAAGTTATTTTTAAAGTATATTAGGTGGTAAAACAAGTCACAACAAATAAATCATATTTTCACAAATGTTTTGAATAAGATAAACGATCAAATGTGATGTCTGAAATTAAACAAGTACTTGTATTTCTGCAAAAAAAAGTTTATTTGGCCAAAAAATAGAGGAAGAAAAAAAAAGAAAAATAGAAACATAACTTAATCCCCTTCATCGCGATGCTTCTCGACGCATCTCACCAGCCGTCATCTAACCGCACCCCATCTGCCCCTTGTCTGCCCGTATTCGAACACCTACTACGCGAAACCGTCTGGCTAGCCGTGGGACCAGGCCCTAGGCTCGGCTAGCCATTGCGACAAGAGAAGGATTGAAGGAGGAAATTTCCTAGGGTTTAGGGCGAGAGGCATTGAGAGCGGGGGACTTTACCTCGGATGAGGATCGAGAAAAGAGGGACCTGCTCCACTTCTGTAAGTCCACGGCTCCATTGTTCTGGAGGTAACTGTGGTATTTATGGTAAAATTCTTGCATGTTTGGGGAGGGTGATTTGGGATTTAGCATGATGGCTATATATGGGAAATTACGATTCGATTGGTTTGCATTGGAGAGCCACCCTCGCCTTGCCAATTGCCGCACCATCCCTGTGGAGGAGGAATGGGTTTTCCATTTACTGGGTTTTATGTTTTTTTTCTCGACCTATCGATCATTGAAACTTCGAAAATTGTCGATCTAGTTGATTTTCGATTGGTTTTCCAAAAACTAGGAAAACCGACGGGCTCTGGATTTCGCGGTAATGAAACATTAGTACTCATAGGATACATATAACATTTTAGTTCGCCTTAATAGGAATAGTATAGTATAATTGCTATTTATGGTTGTATAGCATTCAAATTTTCATGTAATACATTGTTGGATTTATCTAAACCTCACATGAGTGTTTTGAAGCCAGCCAACACTCCAATTTTTCTTCCTCTTCCTCTCCGGCGAGCAATTCTGGCGAGATTCATCTTCTTCCCAGACAATGGCAGCGCTCCGGCGAGATTAGCGAGCAAGAGGGTCAAGGTCAATGTTCCGGTTAGGGGTTACAGTTCGGAGTTGGGGGGCTCACCGGTGTGGCCGGACATAGAGTGCGGGGGGGGGGGGGGGGGGGGGGGGGGGGGGGGGGGGGGGGGGGGGGGGGGGGGGGGGGGAGGCAGGCCGGCCGGGCGGTGGTAGAGGGAGCGCCGCCAGAGCGGGCGGCAGGAGAAGGCGGTTGGGCCAGGATCGAGGTGGGGGCGAGCATGGCGACGGCGGCGGAGGGAAGCGTGGGAGAGGGGGTAGGAAGGAGGTTGCCCTAGCCCACCGAGACAGGGCGGTGGCGCGTCTGGAGGAGGAAGACGACTGTGAGCCGCACGAATCACGATGGCCGGATCTGAAGGCAGATAAATTTAGTGTAGGGAAAGATTTTTTCCCTCGGGGGTAATATAGTCGGTCCCTACATATTTTTGTGCACAAATAAATGTCAAGCAAGTTTTGTGGGCACTTATCGACATATTTGCATTGATCATGCCATAATCAGTAGCCGTCAGTTTAGCAAACTTAAGTAATGTCAGTTTAGAAAAATACGGATTCAGATTTTGAAAGAAAGAAAACAAAGAGCATTGATGAGCCAGCGCTCACACCTACCCAAGCCGGTTGCAGCATGCACGCAAATGCCGGCTCAGGTCTCGTAGTGGCAGCGGCCTGGCGAACCGGACTCGAAAGCAGGGATCCTGTGGCCCACATGCCATTGACCGTTAACGGACAGGATATGCGTTACCTCGGCTGGCTTGGAGCCCGAGGAGGAACTCGCGGATTGGCTTGACGACGCGGCAGGCCCACGAACAGTGGCAACCCAGGCCATGCCGCGACAGTCCTCGAAAGAGACGAGACAACTACCAGGTGGGTCCCACCGCATCCTCGTGGACCCTGGCCCCCACTTTAGGCTTTCAGATTCATTCATTGCACGCGCTTGCCCACTGCCTTTTCTCCCCAACCAAAACCCCAAATTTCCACCGCCTCTTCGTCTCCGCCATCCGCTTTCGCCGCCGGTAGTCGCCGCATGCTCAAGAGGTGAGTGCCCCCGCGCGGCGCCTCGCCTCCCGCTTCCCCCTTCCCTTTCTTGCTCCGATTGTTTGTGCATGTCTAATTTTTCGCAGGGTTTTGTGGTGCTTTGGGCGTTTGGGGGATTGGCGGCTGGTCGGGATGGTGGTCTCTCGGGACCGGGAGATGGAGCGTGATGTGACGTACATTTAGTAACATACATTTGTAACACAAGTAAGAATGTGTTACAAAAATAATTTACAGTAACACAAAGCATTTGTGTTACTGAGTGTGCTTGTAACACAAATGCTTAATTTATAAACTTGTCTGTTACAGATGCTTATTCCAGTAACACAAAAATAATGTTTCAAGTATAGTGTTACAAAGAAAGCAATGTGTCTAATGAGGATCAGAAGAGGGACCTGCTCCACTTCGGTTAATCCGAATCTCCATATCGTTCTGGAGGTAAATTTTGGTATTTATGGTAAAATTCTTGCATGTTTGGGGAGGGTGATTTGGGATTTAGCACGACCGCTATAGATGGGAAATTACGATTGAGTTGGTTTGGATTGGAGGGCCACCCTCGCCTTGCCGATTGCCGCACCATCCTTGTGGAGGAGGAATGGGTTTTCCATTTACTGGGTCTTTCATTTACTGGATACACATAACATTTTAGTTCGCCTTAACAGGAATTGTATAGTACAATTGTTACTATCTATAATTTTATATCATTGAAATTTTCATGTAATACATGTTTTTGTGCACAAATAAATGTCAAGCCAAGTTTTTGTGGGAACTTATCGACAAATTTGCATTGATCACGCCATAATCAGTAGCCGTCAGTTTAGCAAAATTAAGTAATGTCAGTTTTCCGTTGTCAGTAGAAAAGAAAAAAATGCCGATTCAAATTTTGAAATAAAAAAGGAGCATTGATAAGGGAGCGCTAGCCACACCTGCCCAAGCAAGTTGTAGCATGCACGCAAATGCTGGCGCAGGGGTGGTCTTGTCATGGCAGCGGCTTCGCGAACAGAGCTCGAAAGCAGGGATTGTATGGCCCACATGTCATTGACCGTTAGCGGAGAGGATATGCGTGTGACCCCGGCTGGCTCGGAGCCCGAGGAGGGACTCACGGATTGACTTGACGACGCGGCGGCCCGCGAACAGTCGCAACCCAAGCCATGCCACGACAGTCCACGGAAGAGACAAGACGACTACCAGGTCCCACTGCGTCCTTGTGGACCCTGGCCCCCACTTCAGGATTTTTAGATTCATTCATTGCACGCGCTCGCCCGCCGCCTTCTCTCCCCAACAAAAACCTTAAATTTCCACCGCCGCTTCATATCCGCCGTCTGCGTTCGCCGCCGGAAGTCACCGCCCGCTCCAGAGGTGAGTGACCCCGCGCGTGCTGATCGAGGTGGCGCCTCCCCTCCCGCTTCTCCTTCTCTTTACTAGCGGTTGTTTGTGAATGTGGCTAATTTTTTGTAGGGTTTTGTGATGCTCGGTCTTTGGTCGCAGGGGGATTCGCGCGCGGCCTGTCGGGATGGTGGACTCCCAAGACTGGGAGAGGGAGCACGACGCCCCGCATCCGAAGAGGCCGTAGGACACGCGCCGCAGCACGGCACAAGCGCTAGGAGGCGGCGCAGGCCGTTGCTGGAGACACGAGACGTGGGGGTGTGGGCGTCGCTAGGCGCGGCGCGACGCGTTTGTGCCCGGGAGGTTTCCCGGTCGGCACTAGCGAGGAAGGAGCAGGGAAGAGGCGATGCGGGGAGGAAGAGGTCGTTGGCGCCGCGTGAAGGGCAGCAATCGCAGCCCAAGCGCAGGATGGTGTCCGAGGAAAACCGGACGCTGGACGACTGGTGCAAGGAAGAGGCCATCCCGCTCATCCCACACACTCGCGCCGGAGTTGGTTTTGGTGCGCGGGAGAAGGCGGCTCCTCGTCCTCCTCTGGGGGGCAGCATGGACTGCGTGAAATTTGGAGCGGTGGCTCCCAGAGCTGCTGGTACGAGCGCACCGCAGAAGGTGTCTGCTGCGGCTGGTGTTGCTGCTCCATGGGCAGGTGGCGGTCATCATGGTTTAGGGCCAGGGGGGGGGGGGGGGGGGCGAAATCAGCAGATCCTTCGCATCGGAGTGCTGTGCTCGCCGCCGATGGTTTTTTGGATTCACAAGGGGCTGTTGATCACACGGTAGCGGACAGGGGAAGGGGTGCTTGGACCAGTGAATTGCGGAGGAAGGAATCGGATCCAGCCATGCGTTCGCCTGTAGAAGCTATCGGGAAGGCAAGAGAGAACAAATTGCAATCTGGGAAGAAGAGAGCATCATAGATGTAAGCTTCATGACCATTGGAGTTCGGAAACCCCAAAGGTATGAATGTTTTGGTGATTGGGTGACCATATTGATGTGACTAACATTTCCATGTAGGATATTCAAATGGTCATGTCAAGGAAGCGTCGTCTCACAAACTCTATCTTTATCGACGACTTGGTGATTGGTTGCCACGACAATTCGGAACGAGAATTTGATGGAGTCAAGGTTGAAGATGGATCAAGGCTAAGGACATGATAGATCCAAGCAAGTGTTGGCTTGGTGTAGATGTTAGCTTGAGTCCATAGGAAAAACCAGACTATCAAGAGGGATCGAATTGGTTCTCTAGGAGCACACTAGGTTAGAGATCATATGGATGCATTGTGAGTCTCTTGAGGGCTAGGGTGACTGAAGAGAAGAGGAGGAACCAAGAATGGAGAAGTTGGAAGCAAGGATCAAGAGTGGATCAAGTTTTTAGCTTATGCAGTAGAGACCGGATGGTACGGTCCTTACGACCGTATGATATGGTCTTCATTGAAGATCCAGACAGAGAAGTGAAGTCTCGGGATGCTGAGAAAATAAAGACCGTAGCATTGACCGGACGGTACGGTCAAGTGACTGTATGGTACGGTCATCAGAGGTTTTCCAGACAGAGAAGCTGAAGTTTCTGGAAGTGGAGAAAATAAAGACCGGACTATTGATCGGACGGTACGGTCCTAGTGACCGTATGGTACGGTCTTATTGGAGATGTTCAGGCAGAGAAGAAGGAAATGGAGAATCGCCTGGAAATGAGGACCGGGCCGTACGGTCATATGAGGACCGGATGGTACGGTCAATGGTACGGTCCCTATATTTCCTGGGCACTTTTGAGCAACGGCTAGTTTTGGGTTGGTGGCCTATAAATAGTTAGTTGCTCGCCCCTTGAGGGGTCTCTTGGCCATTGTTGGAGTGCAGGAAACTCAGAGGAAGAAAAGAGCAAGGGAAAGAAGCACTTGTGAAGGATTTGGAGTGATCCTAGTGCTTGAGAGAGTAGCAATTGCATCCACTTGATCTCTATGCTAGTGTGAGCTTGAGAGAGTCACTTCGGTTTGTTACTCTTGGTCTATGGCAAGGCCTAGACCGGGTTAGGCGTCGGTGTTGAGCTGTCCAAGGAGATTGTGGAATCCGACACAAGTTTGTACACAGTCTTGAAGCTTCCCGTGCGAAAGAAACATCACTAGTGGAACGCCCTTTGGCACGCATCAAGTGCAGAGCCTTACCTCCGGAAGAGTACCCAGGAGAGAGCCCGGCGGGACGTGCCCGCGACTTCACTCGAAGGGTGAAGTGTGCTCTTGGAGGGATCGCCGTCGAGCGGAGGGACGGGGTCGAGACTCCGACGGGAGTGACCCAACGTGGAGTAGGGGAAGACGCCATCCTTCCGAGACCACGGGAAAAATCATGAGCATTCCTATTTCTATCTCCTTCACTTACTAGCATTTACGCTTCCGCATTTACTTTCGTGCTAGTAGAATTGCTTGATAGGTTGTCTCTTTGTTCTTAGTAGAATTACTTGTTAGGGTGTTGCTCTATGCTAGACTAGATTGTGTGCGCGCATTGCTAGCTTCTTGTCATCACCATAACTAGTCTTACTAGTTTCACAACTTAAGTACGTTTGGGAGAAATTATTGGGACACCGATTCACCCTCACCCCCCCCCCCCCCCCCCCCCTTCTCGGTGCCCTTGATCCTTTCAACAGATTGTTGAAAAAGATGTCAAGGTGATGAACAAATCTGGTGGGAATTCCTACAATGTTGTTCACAAATCTTCGGCTGAAGGTCCTTGAAGAGAACATCCGAGGGGTAAGAGGGTGCCTGAATTTGGTAGGAACAGCAAGGGTTCTTCTTATGTCGCATCACGGGGAAAAGCAGCAAAGCCTGCCAAAGTGATTGAGAAATCCGAGGTTAAGTGGAAGGAGACTAACAATAGAAGGCTTGTGACCCCAAACAAGATTGTGGGCAGTGATGAGGTTCCCTTCGGATCGAGCTACGCATGCTTACTTGTCTGCGGACAAGCACCCCAAGGCACACGAAAATGGGCCTGCCACAGACAGGAGCTTTGGTCGCAAGAAGAAAGAGGACATAAAAGCTTCGAATCATCCTGAGATTAAGGTTGTCCCTGCAACGGAAATGGAGAAACTGGCGAATACGATGGCATACAACTTGGAAAATGATGACACTTTGAAGGCATTTGGTATATCTGAAGGAAAGGTCATATTGTACATCAAGGATTCCACAGATCTTCCTTCTTGAGGCCCCAAAGACAGTATGAAGTCCGACATAAAGATACTAGGAGCAAATTCAAGATGATTTGCACGAGGTTTAAGTTTATATTCAAGGCTCTAGTACATTCTGTGGAGCGGCACTTATTGAATATCAATAGAATTGACACTAAACTGATGAAGCGACGAAGTTACCGGACTATACCAAACATGTTCCTGTTGTTGAACAAGTCCGTGGAATTGAAGTTGGTGATCGATTTGTCTATAAAGTTCAGCTTGCCATTGTTGGTCTGCATGGTAAGTGGCGGTCAGGCATTTATTGGATGAGAGACAAGAATGGCATTCCCATCGCTATAAGCATTGTTTCTTTTGGGGGTTATCCTGATGAAATGGCTTGCTCAGGTGAACTAACATACACCGGTTCTGGAGGAAAACTTGCCGGTAAGAAGCACAGTGAGGATCAAAAACTTGAGTTAGAGAACCTTGCCTTGAAGAATTGCATCGATACAAAGACTCTTGTCAGACAACGTACAAGGAGGCCGTCATTCAATGGGCAAAATGATCTCAACGTACATATATGATGGCTTGTATCGTGTGGAGGAATACAAGTTGGATGGTGAACGTGGTTCAAAAATGTTCAAGTTCAAGCTACAAAAAGTTCCTGCTCAACCAGAACTTCTCTATGAGCATAGCTAACGGGATGATGAAGTGCAAATTGCATCGAGATCTCGTCACTGTTGATATATCTAAAGGAAAGGAGGGCAGTCCCATATCTTTCATCAATATAGTTGATGATGTCGTGCCACCAGTTGTAGCACGGGAGGACTCTGTTTTGGTGTCACTGCCAAATGTGGAAACAAGGGGTTGGTCAAGAGGAAGGACGTGTGCCGGTGAAGAACACGGCTTGACTCGGACCACGTCCAAGACTCGAAGATGTATTTGTACTATGTAAGCTCGTGGGTTGTTTTCTGTCATTAGGGAGTGTGTCTCTGTGTGTGCGCGCGCGGGCGCGCGTGCGTGTGCGCGTGTGTGTGTGTATGTGTGTGTGCGTACGCACGCGTGCATGTGCGTGTGCGTGTGCTTGTGTGTGTGTGTATGTGTGTGTGTGGCCTAGTGGGTAGAGGGATACCGATCGGCCCTCATTGTATCAGGTGAACTCACTTAGAAATAACTCAAACAAAGTCTATCGCTCTTGCGTGGCAAGTAGAAGCTAGGCGAACACCAATGAGATCCTCGCGCTACACTGGTGGCAAGCAGGTGATTATAGAAAATAGTCAATTCGTGGGAAGCTATGGCACCATATCCAAATCCCTTTGGCCTTGAGATGTGAAATTTCCATGGAAAGTTGGTCGAAATTTGGGATGGCAATTTCACTCGGGGGTGCGGCTGCAGGCCCAGGTGCAGGTTTTCACCTATAGGTGTCACCCGTACCCGATCCGTGAAACGTCAGGGCAGGTGCGGGTTTCATTTTCACCCGCGGGTGCCCCGACGGGCGCTCAAAATAGCCCAGCAATCATTTTTAGCAAAGCTTATGATGCATTGGCACTGCCCATCGGTCACTTTCCGCCCAACCCAGTAGCCAAAAATCGCAAATCCTCAACCCCACCCTGACTCCCATTCCGCTCCCACTCCCACCCGCCACCACGGCACCACCCTATCCGCCTCTGCGCGACATTGCTGAGCACGACCCACAAAAATGGAGCTGTCTAGGTGTTCATCTTCTCATTCAGCATCTCCTAGCTACCTTCCTCGTCGTAGGACCCGACGATTCGATTGTTTTCTTTCTCACGGACTGCAATATCGAGCTTGATTGCATCGTTAAATTCACCTATCTACGTGAGCCATCCGTTGATCTCCTTCTATGCATGTCTACATCGAAGCAGCTAATTGCAGCCTGGTGCATTACGTTTTTTGTGATCCTCTTTTTGTTTTACTCTAGCGAACGCTGCTGCTATTAGTGTAAGTGCAATTGCTGAGCGCCATGGCCGTCCTATGAAGCAACAGGGAAGACGCAGCAGGCAGGGTGAGGCGCGGTGGGCTCAACGTGACGAGCCAACACCAGCGAGCTCGATGTCGAGCAGTATGTCTCCTCCGCTTCACGCGCTGCCCGAGCTCGTCTAGCTCCCGAGCCGCCGATCTCCCGCACCACCGCGCGTGCCGTCGACGGCGTGGAGTGGAAGCAGGCCGGCGCCGACCAGGACATGCATGCGACGTCGACAGCGGCCACGCCGAGTTCGTCGTGAAGCTCGTCATCACGCTCCCCATCGTCGACCGGAACCTGCGCGTCGCCGGGCGCGACCTGGCGCGCGCCGTGGAAGAGGACGCCCCCGCCGTCGTCGACATCCACCTCCTCGTACGTCTTCCTCGCTCTGCGGCGCCTGTTTCGCGCGCACGCATGAGGAACAGTTAGGGACTGCGCTGATTTTTTGGGTGGTCCCAGGGCAGGCACGAAGCGGGCGAAGCTACGGTTCGGCCGCTCCCGGCTTCGCTGCCTTTTCGCCCCCTGCTTCGTCCGGTTTTTGCGGGCAGACGCCAGGAGGAGCACCGCGTTTGTAGAATTTTCTGGCGAAGCTGCATGCGGCGCCGGAGCTGAAGCGCAGCCAAACAGTGCCTTAGATACGGTGCCGGTGCCAGGGACGTGTCGCCGCCATTTTCGCTCGCCTCCGGGCCTGTGTTCGCCCCTGCACCGGCTGGAAATTGGGAAATAGGTGGAATCGTATTAGCTGTACGTCCGTGACAACAGGTTAGTGATAAAATGGCAGTGTAGAAGAAAATATTGGCGAGTATTGTGAGAGATATGAGCGGTGGTTGGAATGGAACGAACCACGCTATTTATGGACTAGCTATACTTCTTTCTCCTTGCCTGCAATATTGCTGAATCAGTGTACGAACCCTTTCCAAATAAATGCCCTTTCCTAATGAAATGTATCTTATACTGGTTACCAGTTTCATAAAGCTTTATCTACTGGTGTAAAATTATAATATTATTAATATAATTGGTATAGGTACTCATCTCCACACTACCTGCGTGTCGTAGATTCCTTTGCCACTTAACACGGGGAAGGAAGTTTCTATAGTAGCTTCACGTCACCCTTGAGAAGTCAATAATGCACCACGTAAGGTCATGAAAAAAAAAAGAGGGAACAAGATACAATAGGTACCATTGCACTGTAGACATGCTTGACACGCCCGATTTGATTCATTCATATTCTCCGAAATGGTGTGCTAGAAAAGGGTCTCAACGACTGAAGGCTAAGAGGTGGCCCACTGGTGTCATGGACGAGACCCGCGGCTGTGGGCTAAGAGGTGCCCCACTCATGTAATGAAAAGCTCATCATCAGAACACATGAAATCCATCTTCAATGGTACTCCTAATTGCTCCTGTGCCACGACCATTTCCAATGTTACAGATGTGGAGGCTCGCCCTTTGCACTCAGTTGTTCATGAATCAAATACAATCATGCATCGAAGATTTTTGTTGTGCATTTATTTCTTAATCCTCTTTGCTTATAAAGACGCTCTCTCACTCGATGCATCCATATTTTGGTGGCTTTGCATTCCTCTTTAAGCTTTGCTTCTATAAAGGCTCCTCTATTTCATTCAACGTCATATCATTTTGTGCTTAGCGGCATTCGAAGGTTTTCATATCTGACTTCAATCTTCTTTTGGCCATTACTTACACAGAGCTCGATGTCATCAATGTTATTCCTTAAAAGATGGTTTTTCAGCATTTCAGATCGAGGCCAGCTATTCAGAACCTTGTTTGTTTCACCTTTTGGTTTTTCTAGCTGAAAAGCCAGTAAAAGCGGAAACAAATAAAGCCTTAGCTTCTCACTCCTTGACTTCTATGAAAACTCTTCCAGATCGGAGTATCCTACACTTACCAATGTTTGGATGGTTTCTAAACGAATGAATTCTTGCTCCTCTTTTAACGTTTGCTTCCATGAAAACTCTTCCACCCTAGCAGCACCGACAATTGTACTATTCAACTTTGTGGGTGTTTTTCTTTTGCTACGTACCGGTTTTCATTTCTTTTTATGCCATGTTTGTTTGGGCTGAGGTTTTTGTTGGTCGTTTATACGCACTTTGTATACCGCAAGTGGACGGTGTATATTGTAGCACTTTCCCTTAGAGTATTCCAAGGTTTAATATCGAATCCACAGAGATCAGCAAGAGAACACGATTAAGGTTACTATTTCGTCTAACAGAACAATCCTAGCATGAAGTACTATTGCACACACGCGAGTTGTGAAGAAGATAGGTGTTGTGCCGGTCGGCACGGAGGCCGTGCCGATCGGCACCGTGAGTGGTAAACAGGAAAATTGATATTCACCAAGATCCAATCGAAGAGTTTAACCTGTATAATCTAGTAGTTCCAGCCAAGAGGTCTTGGCTTACACAAACTACTCCGGTATTCTACAAGACATAGTGGTTTCGTTCTCCTCTCGCCCTGTCACGACAAGGGTTAATAGCTCCCCACCTGTTTCTTGCACTATACGATAGATCCATAAGAACAAACCTTCGCCACGAGTCTATTCTTACTAAGTATCTAGAATTAAGAACATGCACAATCGTATAGACCAAAGCAATCTGATTAAAGACCAAGAATTCTCACAATGACACAATGCTCACCATCAATTACATACCTTGACGAACATCAAGAGAGGCTCAAGAACTCCGGCATAGCCAACCGCGCATGGAGGCTATGCCGGCAAGCTAACTAGCCTAGATTACATTGTCTATGTGGTGGCTCTCAACTCCGGGCGGCATCTTGGATGTGTGAGGCGTCTCCCTAGGTCTTCCGTCGTCCAACTCTGTTCTTGGGGCGTCCCATGGGCTTCATATATAGTGGGGAGGCGTCTGGAGGCGAAAAGAACCGAATCTAGGTCGGTGCCGGTCGGCACCAAAAGGTGTGCCGATCGGCACGACTCGTTTCCAGTTCGGACTCGATTTTCCCTTTTCGCAGCTCCGACTTCCATAGATCATATCTCCACCGTCCGGAGTCCAAATGAGGCAAACTCGGACTCTATCTCGTAGCGTTTGAAAAGATCTACAACTTTGGTATTCACTGGATCTCCAGATTCGCCCGTCTTGGTTTCTAAATATGCGATGCCAAAATATCTGTCCTGATTCGGACTCCTCTGCGCAGGTCTCTTTGCGGGGCCCATATCTCCTAGCTCCAGAATCCAAACGGGATAATCCATATATGTTCCAGAAAGCTCTCGACGAGATCTACAACTTTCCTATATATTGAATTCCCATTAGAGCACGTCTTGAACTCAAAATCTGCGTGACAATACAGTGCTGTTTCTGGACTGCGTGAATTGATCTTTCCTTCCGGATAAACCTTCTAGAAATCCTTAGGCATTGGGCCACGACCTTGGACTTGCATGTTGGGTTCCATGGACGTCCAGAGGTGCCTTAGATGCGTCATGGGCTAGTGGGAAGCCCTCCTTGCATGGCGAGTCGGGCTTGATGTCGTTACTTCTCATACTTGAGCCTTTATAGTGTCATTTCACCTAATTCTGCAACATAGCACTTAAACAACACTACAAGTGGAATTCGTCAAGGTTAGAGGTAATAATGCACAATTATGACAAGAATATAGTGAGAATGTGGAGAAATATGGCTGCTATTGGCACATAAAATGGGTACTTAGAAAGCGCCAACAGCTCCCCCATGCTTAAACCTTTGCTCGTCCTCGAGTAAATAAATCACTTTACCCTCTCAAGGAGAGATCAGCGTTGCAGTCATGTTATCTTCACTTGCATTCATCAAAGCACATGTATATCCAACCCGCTTTAAGAGTGTAGCACAAAAGTTTATGTTGCACCAATTCAGCTACTCAAAGATACTAGTGGGAGACAGATTATGACTTAGAACCGACCACAATGATCAAATAAAATAGCTTCAACTCTCAAAGCAGATTACTCCTCAAACTAGGCCTTAAGACATAAAGTTTTCCAAAAATTCAGTCTCATATATCCAAACGAAAACTCTCTTGCAAAGAATCAAGACAACACTCATCTCACAAATCTCACAAGCCAAACACTAGAAGTGATCCTTTCTACAAATATTTGGTGGAAGGCTTTATGTGTAGCTTGGTAGGAAAACAACTAGCAAAACAATATAACTCAGAATATTGTCAAATCAAGAGATAGTTCTACTTGGTTTTACAGAGACTTGTCAAAAAGGCCATTAGAAAAACATGATGGAAGAGAGGAAAACACACGCTTTAGAAAGGTGGACATGTGCAAATGGCAAAGAATGATCTCGAGACACAAATGAAGTTCTCAAAATCGGATTGCACATGGTTGGAAGGATAGAGTTTCAGCTAATTGAATGCACTTACTTGAATATGATGGTTTTATGGACAATCTTCTATGAAGTCCACTCTTGCAACTTGATATAACACTATAAACAATCTTGATCTTCCATCAACAATCTTTGAAGTCCATTAACTAGTGCTTCGGAATGTAGATGACGATCCAACTCCTCCATGCTTAAACGATGCTCGTCCCGAGCATATAGGAAGTGGAAAAAGAAAAAGCACTAGTTAACCCTTTTATTCCTTCTCCTTGACCGTCTGAAATACGTATACTTGATTTCTGGAGATAACAGAGGCTTTTCGCTGATTTTGGACTTTGTGCCGGTCGGCACGCGTTTGTGCCGGTCGGCACGAACCTGACTTTTCTCTGTTTTCGCCTCAAATTGATCCTTTTCGCTTCAGAAAGTCTTCAGAGGTGTTTGGTGATGAAAATCTTCGTCTTGAGCAAGATATCTTGATAATTTGTGCATAAAACCATAGAAATAGTGCAGTGGCTCGACGAGAAACTCATATCATAGGTTGTGGACAAGGAGAGGACATCACCAAAAGAAATATGGGTTTACAGGTAGGAATATTCAGCGAAGTATGCACACATTCCAGAGTAGAATAGGCAATGCTGAATATGAAAAAGGCTAGCAAACAAGTGATAGTTACGCAAACGGAATGGCCAGCTTCTAAGTCTCATACCAAAAGAACACAAACTTGACCCAACTCACCAAATTACATGTTGCAATCTACAGGTTTATCATATAGGTGTAGCATATTTGGCTTTGGTAGGTATGATCAATGCAAGAGAGCAATATTTGCAAGGATTAGAGACTTTAAGACATTATAGTTTTCTAAAAATTATTAAGGACACTAGCTATGTTGGAGTTTTCTTATTCAAGAGCAAAGCATGGTTCAAATGAACATCATAATCATATGGGGTCTCTATCATATTATCCGTCGCCCTCCACTTAAGCAAATAGAGTAATAGAATTGGTGCTTATTTTCAATGTAAGTTCAAAAATTTAGCGGGGGATATTTATACGCAACGAATCATACATGCAAGTTCCAACAACAATAGCAACTTTCATCATATCTCTAGCAAAGTTTCTCATCATAATCATGCATTATTTAGAGTGAAAGCACAAGCAAAAGATGGCGATGGACACAAACAAAACGAGAAAAGAGAACAAAAACCCAAGTTGATAGCATATGATAATTGCAAGAATGAGAAGAGAACGAGATTAGAGAAGAGAGGAAGTGAAGAGATGTTACCGCATTCAAATGAATTGATACCCAGCATTTGTCTCCCCCATGCTTAAGATTTTGCTGATTTGCATGAGAAAAACTTGATAACAGGAGTAGCGGGCGAGTGCCGGTCGGCACAAACGGCGGTGCCGATCGGCACACTTATCTTTGCCTCGTCTTTGGATTATAAATTTCGATCATCGCCTTGTACCTGCTGTCCCAATGCTCCATCTCGTTCATGTGGCTGACATCACCTTATTTCTTCCAATTTCCCTCATGTGAGAGTAATTCTTTATTCCTGCAAAACAATTAAGTGCACATACTACTCCCGAGGTGATGGTCGGGAGTAGAAACAATATCGTCCATCTAGCAACAACCTCAAAGCTCAACTTGTGGCACAACTTATTCTAGTAGAAAAGAAAAACCTAATAGGTGTAGGTGTGTGCATAAGTGTGGATGCATGAAGTTGTTAGAACAAAGCTAGCAAAGAATTTAAGACAACAAGCGAGCATGACATGTTTTTGCACTATGTGATAATCGATAGCATAACTCATGACAGCTACACTAATGAATTCATGTATTGATCAGATACGTAGTAAGCGCATCACATAGACTAAACATATCAAATACATTCAATCTTGTCGCACCTATACTAGCAAAGCGAAGAAAAGGTTTTGAAGTTAGCAACGAAAGTTAGAGGCGTGGAAGCAACACAAAAGCAATGTTTACACCTAGCTCTAAGCACCATGCTTACAACTAGATTGCTAGCAATCTAAACGAAATTCTTTAACAAACAAAGTCTAAACACCATGTTCATGACTTAGCCATTGCAAAACTCCGCTGGATTAGAAAGGTAGCGCATTGAAAAAGAGTAGCAACCAACCAATGCAAATGATGCAAAACATAGCACGGCAAATGAACTACTAATGTTGTTCAACAAACAAGTATAAACACCATGTTTACACCTAAATTTGCTAAAGATATTGCTCGCGAAGCCAATTAAGTGCTCATTAGAAAGTAAAATGCCAAGCTATCATGAGTGGAAAAGTGAATGCAAAGTGGACAAATATGCAAGTGGAGAAATATGCAAATACAAAAACAAAGCAAGTGCTCACAAATTATGCATGCAGTGAACGATTTTTGCAAATAAAACACATAATGATGGTGGTCTAAAAAGAAAAATGTTAGACTAGAACAAATTGGCCAGAAGTTGAGCATTCGAGTTGGGTAATTCTCACACAAAAACCTCTAGGTTGCCCTCCTAGTAGCACTAAAGAAACCAAACAAAAGACCCAAAACAAAGACACAAAACACGGGTTGCCTCCCGAAAGCGCTTCAGTTATAGTCAAGTAGCTAGACTTCTCACAACCTTGTTGTTGTAAAGCCATGGTTCTTGGTGTAAGATCCAAAAATGTCCATGCAGCTTGTTTATGCAACTTTGTCGTGGTTCGCTCATAGCCCTTCCTCGTTGTGTTGGATATTGCTCAATGTGTGTGGATGATATAATGCTCTTGATTCTTCAGCTTTGTTCATCTCTGATCATTTGCTTTGTGGAAGAATTGCTCAAGCTAATTGCATTGTCGTCATCTTTATCTCCTTCTTCAATTATGCCACCGTAATCTGCAGCTCCTGTTCTCTCTGAATTTCGTGTTACCAACAGAATGAAACAGGTTCTAAAACCTATACCACAATGTAGGTAGCAAAAATATCTTTCCAACGAGTGCTCATACACCTCAAACGGATTCCGTATAAGGACTTATGGGTTTTTTACTCCAAGCCTGCGTGCTGTTTGAAAATCTGACAGCTCGCGCAGCGTCCAATGATTAGCTCATAAATCCATGTAGAAACATCTAAATCCAGTACCATTTGATGCGTTGGAAAGAAGACTTGAAGCTCTATCCAGATATAAAATTTTTCTCAATTGATCAAGTCCTGAGACGTGCAGAATTTCCAATGACTTCTTGATCTTTTCTTCGGAGAATCTTGATGACTTCACCTTTTCAAGCATTGGAGCATATGCCGGCTTGTCCTTTGACTCGTGAATCTTGATGAATATTCGCACCAGCAAGGATACAAACTTCTCAACTTGTTCATGCTTCAATGGGTTGACGGTTGGAAGATTTCTTCTTGACGAATAACGGAGGCTCTTTTCTTGAGTGTTCATCCCAATCAACCATCGAAAAACTAAACTTGCTTCATGAAGAACATCGTGATAACCAAGTGAATGACGTATATTTGTTGGTTGGTAGGACGATCCGTAGAAAAACCCAACCACTATCGTGTTTCCATCATCAATCACTGTATATTTTCTTCAATCGTCGCATCCAATTTTCAATACTGTTGTGGGAGTAATCTATTGGAGAGATAGGAGAAGTACCGAATATTATGGAGTTGTGCCGGTCGGCACGGTGAAGGTGCCGGTCGGCATCGCCTTTCAACTCCATTGCCTTGCTTTATTATTGCTCAAGACACTTCATCCAAAGATCTCCAATCTTTTTCTCCTCCAATTTGGGTTGTTCCGAAGAAATCTGCCATCTCTTCTTTCTGCCGACGACTTGTTTGTGCTTCTGAGCTATGACCTGGATCAATCAGAGGCTGTGACCTGTACCATTGCATCGGGCATCAAATTATCTTTCCAATGAGTACTCACACGTCCTCATCGGACTCCGTATGAGGGAGATATGGCCGTTTTTGTAAAGGTGTGTCAGGCTGTCTCGCAATGAATCCGAATTGAATTCAAACCTTCCAAATATTCAAACTCCGTATTTGGAACGACTTGAATCCGTGTCCATGATCATGTTTGGGAACCAATGGATCACGTGGATATGGTCCCACAATTTCATATTTGCTTCAATCTTCCAATCGGTTGCTATTCTCGCGAAATTCTCAAACAGCCTGCGCAGGGTCTCGTATTTTGGCCATAAATCCTTGTAGAAAGCTCCAAATAATATGAGACTTGAACCGTTGGAAACTAGACTTGATGCTCTTTCAGAATATCAACTTTTTAGGCCATGCAATCTTCTGTACGGATGCGCACACCTCCGGGAAGCCAGCGGACGGAACAACAAACTCAAGATCGAGAGCCCATTCACCATGCCTTCAATTCTATCATTGAGATCTTCTATCTTCATGGTAAATATCACTCAATCTTCTCTCCCATTACCAATTGCTAGCCAAATATTTGCAAGGCATTAGTCTAAAAAATTTTTTGACACAAGAGCGTGCACCTTGTTTTGATGAATCGGTAGGTGCCGATCGGCATGGGCGTTGCGTCGATCGGCACGAAGTAGTTTGCTCCCGGTGCGAGGAGAAGGTAGCACAGATCGTCAACGTCGTCGATCTCCAGCGTTCTGGACGTCTCCATAACACACGGCAGCGATCCCCAGGCAGTGCCGATCGGCACCACGGTTGTGGTGGCCGGCACCGGGAGGATGGATCACCATCTGTACTCCTTGGATAACTATGTGTCTAGCTGTACCTGTTTTCAATGGGCACACAAACACGAAAAACAAAGCATGTGCAATAAAAGAATAGGATTAGTCCGAAAAACTAGATAGATCACCCTAGGTTCGAGTTGCCGATCCCCGGCAACGGCGCCAGAAAGATGCTTGTTGGTCATACGCACCCATTTTTATACCGCAAGTGGACGGTCTACATTGTAGCACTTTCCCTTAGAGTATTCCAAGGTTTAATATCGAATCCACAGAGATCAGCAAGAGAACACGATTAAGGTTACTATTTCGTCTAACAGAACAATCCTAGCATGAAGTACTATTGCACACACGCGAGTTGTGAAGAAGAAAGGTGTTGTGCCGGTCGGCACGCAGGCCGTGCCGATAGGCACCGTGAGTGGTAAACAGGAAAATTGATATTCACCAAGATCCAATCCAAGAGTTTAACCTGTATAATCTAGTAGTTCCAGCCATAGGGTAAAATCACGTCAAAGGAGGTCTTGGCTTACACAAACTACTCCGGTATTCTACAAGACATAGTGGTTTCGTTCTCCTCTCGCCCTGTCACGATAAGGTTAATAGCTCCCCACCGGTTTCTTGCACTGTACGATAGATCCATAAGAACAAACCTTCGCCACGAAGTATCTAGAATTAAGAACATGCACAATCGTATAGACCAAAGCAATCCGATTAAAGACCAAGAATTCTCACAATGACACAATGCTCACCATCAATTACATGCCTTGACGAACATCAAGAGAGGCTCAAGAACTCCGGCATAGCCAACCGCGCATGGAGGCTATGCCGGCAAGCTAACTAGCCTAGATTACATTGTCTATGTGGTGGCTCTCAACTCCAGGCGGCATCTTGGATGTGTGAGACGTCTCCCTAGGTCTTCCGTCGTCCAACTCTGTTCTTGGGGCGTCCCATGGGCTTCATATATAGTGGGGAGGCGTCTGGAGGTGAAAGGAACCGAATCTAGGTCGGTGCCGGTCGGCACCAAAGGTGTGCCGATCGGCACGACTCGTTTCCAGTTCGGACTCGATTTTCCTTTTTCGCAGCTCCGACTTCGATAGATCATATCTCCACCGTCCGGAGTCCAAATGAGGCAAACTCGGACTCTATCTCGTAGCCTTTGAAAAGTCTACAACTTTGGTACTCATTGGATCTCCAGATTCGCCCGTCTTGGTTCCCAAATATGCGATGCCAAAATATCTGTCCTGATTCGGACTCCTCTGCGCAGGTCTCCTTGCGGGGCCCATACCTCCTAGCTCCAGAATCCAAACGGGATAATCCATATATGTTCCGGAAAGCTCTCGACGAGATCTACAACTTTCCTGTATATTAAATTCCCACTAGAGCACGTCTTGAACTCCAAATCTGCGTGACAATACAGTGCTATTTCTGGACTGCGTGAATTGATCTTTCCTTCCGGATAAACCTTCTAGAAATCCTTAGGCATTGGGCCACGACCTTGGACTTGTATGTTGGGTTCCATGGACGTCCAGAGGTGCCTTGGATGCGTCATGGGCTAGTGGGAAGCCCTCCTTGTATGGCGAGTCGGGCTTCATGTCGTTACTTCTCATACTTGAGCCTTTATAGTGTCATTTCACCTAATTCTGCAACATAGCACTTAAACAACACTACAAGTGGAATTCGTCAAGGTTAGGGGTAATAATGCATAATTATGACAAGAATATGGTGAGAATGTGAAGGAATATGGCTGCTATTGGCACATAAAATGGGTACTTAGAAAGCGCCAACAGTTTTTAAACTTTTAAAAAAGTTGGTTGCGGGTAAAAGCGGGTTGTTGTGCTTTTGGTTGTTAGCTTTTGTATTATGTTTTTAGTTTCTGTGTACACCAAAAGCTAGAAAAGCGGCTCTGGTGAGCACTCAACTTTATTTCACTTTCTCAAAAGCATACAATGTTGGAGCCAGGCATTGGCCAGACGAGGCCCTGGCCCCTCATTCACCGATTTTTCATTTTTAGGTAGCGAATGTTAACTGTTGGCTATAACCATAGAGATGCTCAACTCTGTGGTCTCGTTAGCACCGCACGCACACTGGTGACTTTCAATGTTCCTTTAGACCATTCATTTTATTTTAAAAATTTATAAAAATATAAAAATAAAATCTTGCTTGGATCCACGGAACTGACAATTGATCATGGATTAATTTTTTTTTGTGAACTATGGATTAAAAATTAGTTGATTAGTCAGGTGCTTGTTTGTGGTTCGATAGACCAAGTGGCTAGCTAAAGGTTAGTTCGCATTAGTTGGGTTTCCTGACTAATAGAATTACTTAGTTGGCTAAAAATCAGTCCCTTATTAGCATCTTCTATTTTGGTCTCCTATAAACTGACGGATTTGAGCTCGCCCTTGGGGATTTTAATTAATTAACTACAACAATTAGTTCTCGGGATCCAAACATGGCTTAAGTCATTTTTAAAGTATATCTAGTGGTAAAACAAGTCATAACAAAATAAATGATATTTTCACAAATGTTTTGAATAAGATGAACGATCAAACGTGATGTCTGAAATTCAACAAGTAGTTATATTTCTGAAAAAAGAGTTTGTTCAGTCAGAAAAATAGAGGAAGAATTTTAGGGAAAAAAAGAAAAAATAGAAGCCAAACTTTATCCCCTTCCTTGCGACTCTCCCATCATTTGGTCGGCCCCGTTTTTGCATCCTGCTGCTCGACGCGTCTCACCGCCCGTCATCTAACTGCACCCCACCCGCCCCTTGTCTGCCCCCATTCGATCGACCACCTACGGCGCGAAACCGTCACGGGGACTGGCTAGCCGCAGGGCCAGGCCCCAAGCTGGGCTAGCCGTCGCAACAAAAAAGGACTGAAGGAGAAAATTGTCTAGGGTTTAGGGCGAGAGGCATTGGAGAGCGGGCGACTTTACCTCGGATGAGGATCGAGAAGAGGGACCTGCTCCACTTTGGTTAGTCCGAATCTCCATATCGTTCTGGAGGTAAATTGTGGTATTTATGGTAAAATTCTTGCATGTTTGGGGAGGGTGATTTGGGATTTAGCATGATCGCTATAGATGGGAAATTACGATTGGGTTGGTTTGGATTGGAGCGCCACCCTCGCCTTGCCGATTGCCGCACCATCCTTGTGGAGGAGGAATGGGTTTTCCATTTACTGGGTTTTTCATTTACTCGATACACATAACAATTTAGTTCGCCTTAATAGGAATTGTATAGTATAATTGCTACTATCTATAACTGTATAACATTCAAATTTTCATGTAATACATGCTTTTGTGCACAAATAAATGTCAAGCCAAGTTTTTTTGGGAACTTATCGACAAATTTGCATTGATCACGCCATAATCAGTAGCCGTCAGTTTAGCAAAATTAAGTAATGTCAGTTATCCGTTGTCAGTAGAAAAGAAAAAAAAGCCGATTCAAATTTTGAAATGAAAAAAGAGCATTGATGAGGGAGCGCTAGCCAGCCACACCTGCCCAAGCCAGTTGTAGCATGCACGCAAATGCTGGCGCAGGGGTGGTCTTGTCGTGGCAGCGGCTTCGTGAACAGAACTCGAAAGCAGGGATCATATGACCCACATGTCATTGACCATTAGCGGAGAGAATATGCGTGTGAACCCGGCTGGCTCGGAGCCCGAGGAGGGACTCAGCAGATTGGCTTGACAACGCGGCGACCCGCGAACAGTCGCAACCAAGGCCATGCCGCGACAGTCCTCGGAAGAGACGAGACGACTACCAGGGTCCCACTGCGTCCTCGTGGACCCCAGCCCACACTTAAACCTTTTCAGAATCATTCATTGCA
Source organism: Eragrostis nindensis (assembly GCA_012490785.1). NCBI lineage: Eukaryota > Viridiplantae > Streptophyta > Magnoliopsida > Poales > Poaceae > Eragrostis > Eragrostis nindensis. Next base: position 615,594 of record JAAXCT010000053.1, on the reverse strand, counting down.
CGCGCTCGCCCGCCGCCTTCTCTCCCCAAACAAAACCTTAAATTTCCACCGCCGCTTCGTATCCGCCGTCCGCGTTCGCCGCCGGAAGTCGCCGCCAGCTCCAGAGGTGAGTGACCCTGCGCGCGCCGATCGAGACGGCGCCTCCCCTCCTGCTTCCCCCTTCTCTTTCTTGGCGGTTGTTTGTGAATGTGGCTAATTTTTCGCAGGGTTTTGTGGTGCTCGGTCTTTGGTCGCAGGGGGATTCGCGCGTGGACGGTCAGGATGGTGGACTCCCGGGACCTGGAGAGGGAGCGCGACGCCCCGCAGCCGAGGAGGCCGCAGGACACGCGCCGCAGCGCGGCATTGGCGCGCGAGGAGGCGGCGCGGGCCGTTGCGAGACACGAGAGTGGGGGTGTGAGCGCCGCGAGGCGCGAGGTGGCGGGTGCGGCGCGGCGCGACTGTGCCCGGGAGGTTTCCCGGTCGGCACTTGCGAGGGAGGAGCAGGGAAAAGGCGATGCGGGGAGGAAGAGGTCGGTGGCGCCGCGCGAGGGGCAGCAACCGCTGCCCAAGCGCAAGATGGTGTCAGAAGAAAACCGGACGCCGGCTGACTGGTGCAAGGAAGAGGCCATCCCGCTCATCCCGCGCGCTCGCACCGGAATTGGTTCTGGTGTGCAGGAGAAGGCGGCTCCCCGTCCTCCTCTGGGGGGCAGCATGGACGGCGTGAAATTGGGAGCGGTGGCCCCCAGAGCTGCTGGTACGAGCGCACCAGAGAAGGTGTCTGCTGCGGCTGGTGTTGCTGCTCCAAGGGCAGGTGGCGGTCATCATGGTTCAGGGCCAAGGGGGGCGAAATCAGCAGATCCTTCGCGCCAGAGTGCTGTGCTCGCCTCGGATGGTTTGCTGGATTTGGATTCACAAGGGCTATTGATTACACGGTGCAGGATAGGGGAAGGGGTGCCGGGATCAGTGAATTGCGGAGGAAGGAATTTGTTCCAGCCATGCGTTTGCGTGTGGAAGCTAGACATTTGTCTAACGAGAAGGCAAGAGAGAACAAATTGCAGTATGGGAAGAAGAGACCATCACAGATTGTTGAAAAAGATGCCATGGTGATGAACAAATCTGGTGGGAGTTCCTACAATGTTGTTCACAAATCATTGGCCAGAGGTCCTTCGAGAGAACATCCGAGGGGTAAGAGGGTGACTGAATTTGGTAGGAACAGCAGGGGTTCTTCTGATGTCCCAGCACGGGGAGAAGCAGCAAAGCCTGCCAAAGTGATTGAGAAATCCAAGGTTAAGTGGAAGGAGACTAAAAATGGAAGGCTTGTGACCCCAAACAGGATTTTGGGCAGTGATGAGGTTCCTTTCGATCGAGTTACGCACGCTTCCTTGTCTGCGGACAAGCACACCAAGGCACAGGAAAATGGGCTTGCCAGAAACAGGAGCTCTGGTCTGAGGTTAAGGTTGTTCTTGCAACAGAAATGGAGAAACTGGCGAATACGATGGCATACAACTTGGAAAATGATGACACTTTGAAGGCACTTGCTATATTTGAAGGAGAGATCATATTGTACATCAAGGATTCCACAGATCTTTCTTCTTTGAGGCCCCAACGACAGTATGAAGTCCGAAATGAAGATACTAGGAGCAAATTCAAGATGATTTGCACAAGGTTTGAGTTTATATGCCAGGCTCTAGTACATTATGTGGAGCGGCACTTATTGAATATCAATAGAATTGCCATTATAGCTGATGAAGCGACGAAGAAGTTACCGGACTATACCAAACCTGTTCCTGTTGTTGGACAAGTCCGTGGAACTGAAGTTGGTGATCAATTTGTGTATAAAGTCCAGCTTGCCATTGTTGGTTTACATGGTAAGTGGCGGGCAGGCATTGATTGGATGAGAGACAAAAATGGCATTCCCATTGCTATAAGCATTGTTTCTTCTGGGGGTTATCCTGATGAAATGGCTTGCTCAGGTGAACTAACATACACCGGTTCTAGAGGAAAACTTGCCGGTAAGAAGCACGATGAGGATCAAAAACTTGATTTAGGGAACCTTGCCTTGAAGAATTGCATCGATACAAAGACTCCCGTCAGGGTGATTTATGGTTTTAAAAGCCACAATGTACACGGAGGCAGTCATTCAACGGGCAAAATGATCTCAACGTACATATATGATGGCCTGTATCGTGTGGAGGAATGCAAGTTGGATGGTGAACGCGGTTCAAAAATGTTCAAGTTCAAGCTACAAAAAATTCATGGTCAACCAGAACTTCCTCTGAGCACAGCTAACGGGATGATGAAGTCCAATTGTCATTAGGATGGATTATGGTCTTCCGAATGAGAATGCAAACAGATTACTGTTGTTTGCGCATTGAACTTAAGTGGCTGTTTATTTGCAGATCTTTGGACTGAAGGAAGAGTGATGTAATGTGTTTTTATTCCATCCACAAGTTAATGGAACTTCTATCATTCGTATGCTACCAAACTACATTGGCGCAGAGATTGAATTATGATTTTTGTCGATAGAAGTGAAATGACCATTTTTTTGTGCTTGTCTGATTTTCGTATCTTACTAGTTCCTTCATTTGTTATGCTACAACCAACTTTTTTAATGTTTAATCCATGGGTTCATCTGTTATGGGAAAATTACTACAGGAATGGAGAACTTCCAGGTCAAAGGAAGAAAGGATCCTTTTGGTGGAGATCGATCCTGAAACTTTTGGATGCGTACAAAGGAATGGCAGTGCCAAGAATTGGAGATGGAAGCATTATCTTTTAATGGAAGGATCAATGGGGCAACACCCTTCTGAAACACAACAATCCAGAGTTAGCTTCATTCTGTATTAAACCAAAAATCACAATGAAGCAAGTGATGGAGCTGGAGAATTTTTTTGAAATCTTTCAGTTGCCTCTATCACAAGAAGCATTCAAACAGTACCATAATCTTGAGATAGCTTTGGGACAGATTAATTTAACACAGGAAAATGACAGTTGGAGTTATATTTGGGAAACTCAAATTTCACCTCTACCAAAACATACAAGCACCTTGTCGGAACAGCTACAGTGCCGCAATGTTATAGTTGGATGTGGAAATCTGCTTGCCAAATGAAACACAATGTTTTTTTCTGGTTGATACTTAAAGAGTTTATACAAGGGATATGTTGCAAAGAAGGAATATGGCACTGGAGTCTTTACACTTGTGAGTTATGTATTTGGCAAAGGAGAGAAACACTCAAACATCTTTTCCTAAACTGCAATTTGCCGGATCATGTTGGGCTTCTACAGGGCTGCAAGTGCCAGATACTGAGGTACAAGATGATGTAGTTCAGAGCTTCAAAGAACAAATTGGAGAGGTATTCTATATGGAAGTCATTATACTCATGACCTTGAGTATATGGAAAACAAGAAACGATTGGATTTGTAACAACCTGGACCCAACAATACTGGGTTGCAGACAGCTATTCAAAAAGGAGCTCAGGCTACTGTTGCACAGAGCAAAGGGCAGCTACTTCCCAAGAATTTTACAATGGATAGACACAATTTGATTGTAGCCTTCTTCTTTTTTGTTTTCTTTTATTCGTGAATTTCTTACTGTAACTCTATTTACTTTTTTTAATGAAATATAATCAGTAGGGGGTGACCCCTCCTGTTCATTCAAAAAAACTTTTTTAAGGTTGTTATTGTTCAGAAATCTTCGGCTTCATATATAAAAAGTAATGCCAAGACTGGCCTATGTACATGTCCTAGTGAAGACACATTCTGTTATTAGGCTAAAGGACATGTTCGTTCGGCCTTGAACAGATTCGCTGATGCTGATGATCTCTTATTTTTCATGTATCATGCTGTTCATCAGAAGTATGCAGAGCACATTGCGAAAGCCACTAAAATCTGTATGTCAGGATTCTTAGAGCGCAGGCAATCTAGCCACTCAAATTTCTTTATCAGAGTTCTCAGAAGGCAGCCAATCTTCACAAACTGAATGAAATAAATCAAAGTAGCAGGCTGCAACTGCTTCTGTGCCTAACCATTTATGTACTGAAGATTTTTGCTAAATTGTTTGTTCAGTTACAGGCATAGTTTCTGTTAAAAATTTTGGCAAATTATGGCATATTTCAATTCCAAAATAATCAAAGTAAAACAGGATTGTGTGTAGCAGGAGTGATCTTGTGACAAGATTAACCAAATGCGTGTTCATGCCTATTTCGCAAAATAGCAAGAACAAGATAGAAAGCCAAAGTTTGTTCAGGATGTACCCAGAGGCACCAGCTGTAATAACTCAAGTTTTTTTTAAAAAATAATAATTAATTGACCGAAATGACTTGAGAGTTGACCAAAATTTGACCTTTCGAACTGTTGCTCGGATGTACGATCGGAGACTGTAGATGCGTAGAGCTCGTCGAAACGATTTCATTTGACTACTCATTCTCGGAATTTGGACTTCGGATGAATTATGGCGACTTGGATAAATCTGGACCGTTGGATGAGCTCCTAGGTTTGTTCGAGGATGAGTTCAGAGCAGGGGCGGCACGGTGGGTTTAGTTTAATTCTCAATCGATGCCACCGCATCTTGTTCGTGCTCGACTCTGCCGCCGCTTGCCTTGCCCTTCCTCTTGCCCATCCGCTGCCGATCCTCATCTCCAACTACCACAGCCTGCTGCTGCTTCTGTCTGGTGTTTGGCGTGGTGGTGAAGCAAGGAGAAGGGCCCGCCTGCAGGTACCTTGTGCCTGTTGGTTGATTCTTGGATTAATTGCTGCCGTGCGCTAGGTTAATGGCTGCTGCTATTGAGCTGCAACTCAGGTGCACGGCAAGAAACAAGGAAGGAGGAAGAAAGGAGAAAAGAGGAAATCGTGGGAAAAGGTGATTTTGTGAGTTTTTTTGTCCAGATTTGTGACATCCTGGCCTAGGACTTAATATGATTGATAGAATAATCATACCAATGAGTTGCAACTTCTTTTTCGAAAGTTCATCTCGAAAGAACTCCGAGGTTAAGCGTGCTTTGTCTGGAGTAATTTCTGGATGGGTGACCGTCCGGGAAGTTCTTCCCGGGTGCGCACGAGTGAGGACAAAGTGCGTAGAAAAGACTTGTATTGGTCTGTAAGGGCAGTCTTGAGATCCTAGAGAGTTGCCATGTGTAAGCGGGCCTGGCTCGGGGAGCGGGACGTTACAGTAGTATCAGATCCAACTCTCGCGGTTTTACGGGCGCGTGGGCGCAATAGCGCAAGCATGAGGTGCATGGCTGGTATGGGCCAGAAGTGGTCACACACTATGGCACATGCGCTGATACTGGACGCACGGACGTGGCCAAGAGAGAACGTTCCTAGACTGGGGTTGACCGACGAGGACGTCGGTCTTCTAAGGGTGTGAGTATATGACATCCTGGCCTAGGGCTTAATAGGATTGATAGAATACTCATACTAACTAGTTGCAACTTCTTTTCCAGAAGCTCATTTTGAAAGAACTTCGAGGTTAAGCATGCTTTGTCTGAAACAATTTCGGGATGGGTGACCGACCGGAAATTTATTCCCGGGTGCGCATGAGTGAGGACAAAGTGCGCAGAAAAGACTTGGGTGACCGACCGGGAAGTTATTCCCGGGTGCGTATGAGTAAGGACAAAGTGCGCAGAAAAGACTTGTGTCGGTCTGTGAGGACAGTCTTGATATCCTAAAGAACTGCCATGTGTAAGCGGGCCCGGCTCAGGGAGCGGGACGTTACAAGATTCACTCCAAATTGCAGTCATTACCTCAAGGGTAACTCCTGTGCAGTTCCTAATCGCTCATAGATCAATTCTGCTTGCTCGATTTAACGTTGAGGTCGCGATTATGGATTTCAAATGTCTATTCTGCTATTCGTTTATAATCTGACAATTGGTTGTTAGGAATTCGACCTTGAGCCAATAAGGAAAGTTGTAGAAAATATTTCTATATTCCTAACCGCACCAGTCTCACTCGATTCTAATGAACAAATAGGGAGAAAACGTAATTTTAGTACTTGTGTCTCAGGATTTCTTAGTCTGCGTAGTTTTCTATTTAATTATTTCCGGCCCAGTTAGAGGATTAGCGAATCTTGTTTTTACGAAAGTTGTAGGACAGTTTCTGTAGCTGTCCAAGATGCATTATTTGCAGCATTTGGTTTCAAGAAATAAAAGTTATGGACAGAATAGTGAGCAGCTTAGAACTTTCAATGAATTCCAAACAATGGATGGACTAATTTATTTTGGCTCGGATAAGGGAATTGTTTGAGTATTCAGAATTAGGATTGTACATGCGTTGAAATGGTTTCTGAGAGTAGTTTTACCCTACAGGTCAGCTCCAGTGTTAACGACGTCACGTCAACTATCGACGAGGTTAAGGCAAGTGCAATTACGAACTTGTGTATTGTGGATATGACTGCCGGTTCCTTGTTATTTTTCCATATTATGCTTGTTCGATATCTTTGGTTTCATATTCTTCAAGATTCGTTATGTTATTCTTGTTGTCAAGTATTCAAGTTTCCGGTGTTCCCTTTCATATTATTCAAGTGCCAGGGGTTTGTATAACACCCGGTTGTGCAATTTGGTTCTTATATTCAAGTTCCTGTGAGTAAGTGTTGGCCCCACTTGCTTGGCTTTACCTGTAAATGCTAAGGATGTATTCAAGTGCTGTCCGTTTTAGACGGAAACTACTATTTCATTGTTGTGTTAAGGAGATGATTCGCTTGATTCTTATCCCGTTGTTCCTAAGTGTTGTATTTGTTCTTCCAGTTCCAAATTGTTCTTGCTGAGTATTTTTACTCACTCTTGTGTTTATTTGGTTTTTAGGTACCTTATGATCCAACATGCATGGGATGGGAGTAGCACATTCCTTTTTAGCACACACATATATCTTACATTTACTTAGCTTCATTATTAGCTCGCTAAACTTTTGGATAATGATTTTGTTGTCGAGATGGTCGTGTGGTTACATTGAATGTTTCGTGGTTTTAGATTTGGTGATGATAATCGGTTATTGCTTATCTATTATTATTATGTTTACTTCTGTTGTTTGGGTGCCCGCGGAAAAGGGATTACAGCGGAGATTCTGTCGGAATTTCGAATAATTTCTACGTAGTAGGCTTTTTATGTGTTTTAGTAACCTTCAGTTTAGTCAATATCTGAGGTGTTACACCAGCTGTGCCGTTCCCAACAAGCGACATGTTGAGCTGCTCGAAGTCGATCTAAGTCGGTGCAGGATGATGTTCGCAGTGCAGACTTTCAAACAGTCACTAGGAAGTAGACGATTGCAGCACCGGGAAGAAGACGAAGTAGTCGATCGAGTCACAACAACGAAAAGTAGTCTATCAGTGAGCAGTCGCGCCTTGCGCTCCCCAAAAACCTGATCGCGCGTCTATCCGTGCAGATGTCGCAGCGGGACGTGGTTCCGGAGGCCTGCTTTCACAAACTCTGTGCGTGCAGAAGCTTGCGATGGGGAAGGGAAGGCAACACAAGAAGTAGTTCTGGTGATGGTGTGTGTCTCACCTCTCTCTCACTCCCACATAGGTATTTATACTCCCAGATAAAACCATACGGGAAGGAGAAAACAAAAAAAAATTGCAACGGTAGCAATTAACAACTTAATTGCATTAACCTTGCGTGCATCTAATGGTATGGGAGGTGAAAACCCAAAAGACAAGTAATGGGAGCAATTAGCTAATTTATTGTAATAACTTTTGCATGCACTTTATGGCTGAAAATGCCATAACTTCAAATGCATGCATGTAAGTTCAGTTACAAAATTTATGCTTCTTTTACACACACGCATTTAGCGTCAAATTGGCCTTGGGATTTATTGATTTAATTGGATATAATAAAGAATAAATTTCAGATTAAATCCAACAATTTCTGTCTGACAATTCATCTGGTACTGGCTTCTTAATTGTTCTTATACAATTGACACATATGACGTACACAGAGGTATCACATTTAAGTAAATCTTGCACATTTAGTGGATTATTAGACCTTGAATCTACACAATTCTTTGGTATGTAATAATTTCATAAAATTTAGGTTTAGCCCTGTCACATCAAAGAGAATCTTACTATTTAGAGTTTCCTCATTCTTATCAGGTATAGTTATGGGGTGTTTGTTTTCTAGGGGAGGCTAAACTTTAGCCCTGTCACATCAAAGAGAATTTTACTATTTATAGTATTAAATAGAGTCTAATTATAAAACTAATTGCAGAACTCCTGGGCTAATTCGCGAGACGAATCTGCCGCGATTAGCAGATGTTTACTGTACCATCATTGTACCAAAATATAGATTAATTAGGTTCATTAAATTTATCTTGTAAATTAGCACAATACACTAGTGTTCATCATAATTGCCTTGCAATTCCACTAAGGATTTCACAGTGCAGCACCGTATTATGTACGCACCTTCCTCTTTGGGCCTCAGGCGGCCGCCGGGGAGCACGAACGAGGAGTTCTGGACCTGGAGCAGCAGCATGTGCGGGGTGAGTTGATCGCCTGCAACAAGCATTGGTGGAGCCACACGAGGACCAGCCGGGGCCGCGGCGCCGCCCCCCCCCCCCCCCCCCCCCCCTCAGTTGTTCGCACCTCGAGAAATGAAGGGAACGCCACCGCGCGCATAAGCTCGATTGACGCGGCGGTGACTCGCCTTTGCCGGCTGCCATGAGTTGCCCAACGTTAGTCGTCTCCCACTCCAATGGAATCCAAGCAAATCCTTATCTCTCCGGTTTTAAATTGTTGACGTTTGACTATTTTTGAGTTACGATTTGACCATTCATCTTATTTAATATTTTAAAAATTATTACTCCCTCCATTCCTTTATGTAAAGGATTGGGGGAGTTTGAAGTTGTCCCAAATTATAAGAGATTGGAGAGATTCCAGTGGGTCCCACGTCTCCATTTTTCACGCTATCCAGCTAAACCTTATCCTCACGCCGCTCATCCTCTCTCTCTCCCTGCTCGCCTCCCGAGGTCGCCGCCGCGCGCAGCTCCCCGCCCAAGCCGCCGGACGCAGCTCGCCCAAGCCCGCCGCGCCGCTCGCCGCCCGCCACCACCGCGCGCAGCACGCCCCTCGAAGCCGCCGTGCGCGGCTCGTCCAAGCCCGCCGCGCCGCTCGCCGCCCACCGCCACCGCGCGCCGCTCGCCCCCGCCCAAGGCACCGCACTCAGCTCGCCCCCGCCCAAGGCGCCTCGCGCAGCTCGTCCACCGCCGCCGCGCGCAACTCGCCATCCGGCGTGTTAGGGTTGTCCGACGTGATGGAGTGGCGTGTCGCGGGATCCTCTCCACCTCCAGCCTGCGCCTCGCCGCAGCTCATCACCCGTCGTCTCCGGCTGTCGCTCGTCCCCTACCATCCCCGGCCGGATCTCATCCCGGGAGGAGAAGGTGGCGCGGAAGGAGGAAAACCGCGGTACGGGAGAAGGGCGGCGACGACGAGATCTACGCCGCCCTTAAGCTCATCGTCGACCACAAGCTACAGAGGAGGCGCGGGACGAACTCGGGCGGCCGGCGTCCAGGTGGTTGCGGCGGGGCGTGTGGTGGATGAGGATGTGGTGGTGGAGAGTGAGCATTAATGAAGGGCATATTGGTCTTTGTACCTAGTTACTGTTTTCCTCGAAAAACTCCCCGATCCCTTACATATAAGGATGGAGGGAGTATAGATTTTTTTTATGATTAGTTTCATTACTAAAGGAAATTGAAATATAATTTATAAGTTTGCATATTTAAGCTAATATTTTGAATAAGACGAATAGTGAAACGTAACTTAAAAATAGTCAAACATCAACCATTTAAAATCGGAAGGAGTATATTTGTAGACGAAGAAAATATCTTTTTGCTTAACCGAAAATGAATCTTGGAGTTTTTACCCAAGACGAGACGAGCCTACTTTTGCTCGTAATGCGATGTGCCAATCATTTACCCGATTAACCTCTTCTAGCAACGCTCGTGGGTGTCCATCCACTTGGTGAACAAGTCGGTGACTCTCCTGTACTTGGGGTCCTTCAGCTTGGAACAGCCAGGTGAATTTGTCATGATGTGCGCGTCTCAAATTATAACACAACATTTTGTTGCTGAATGATGGCTTCACGTCTTATTGACTGCTAATTGAACGTTTTATAAGTAAAGAGATCTAAGCACAACCTGACAAGTTTAAGAAGCGGTTATGCACTATAACTCTTGCTATAATTTCCCTTAGTAGCATTGAAACTTACTGTAACGACTAGTTTAATGGCCACTTAATGGCAGGCTGCACTAATCACGCCCTAATCACTGGCCATCAATTTCACGCACACGTAAGTAACGTTAACTTGTCCGTTGGCAACAAAAAGGGAAAAAAAATGAGCTGGTTCAAATTTTGAATGAAAACGAAAAGCGTTGAGTGAGCTCGCTCATCAACCCAAGCCGATAGCCGCATGGCGTGCAGGCGCAGGGGCGGCCGTGGACTCGTGGCAGCGGCTGTCGCGGACCGGACCCTAGGGTAGGGATAGGGATCGTATGGCCGACATGTCATTGAATGTTGACCGAGAGGGATATGCATGACCCCGGCCGGCTCGGAGCCCGGAGGAGGGGAGGGACTGGCTTGTCTTGACGTGCCGGTCGAATCGCGAGTCGTGGCCACGTGCCCGCCCGGCCCGGGTACTACAGTTGCAACCCAGCCCACGCCGTGCCAGTCCTCGGAGGAGACGAGACGACTGCCAGGGCCCCACCACGACCTCCTGGCCCGGCCCCCAGTTCAGGCTTTTCGCTTTTCAGCATTCATTCCACACGCGCTCGCCCGCCGCCTTCTCTCCCCCACCCAAAACCCCAAAAACTTCCTCCGCCGTACGCGTTCGCCGCCTGTGGTCGCCGCCCGCTCCGGAGGTGAGTGCCCCCTCGCGCGGCGCCTCGCCCCCCGCTTCCCCCCTTCCCTTCCCTGACTGCGGTTGTTTGTGAATGTGGCTAATTTGGCGCAGGGTTTCGTGGTGTGCTCGTCGCAGGCGGATTGGCGTTCGGCCGGGATGGTGGAATTCCGGGACCGGGAGAGGCAGCGCAACGCCACGCGGCCTTGGAGGCCGCCGGACACGCGCGGGTGGCACCAGCACAGGGACCGCCGCAATTTTCCTCCTCGTCGTCGCCCCCCTTCTCCGCCGCCTCGTCACCCTCGGTCCCATCCACGTCGCTCTCCTTCGCCTACGCCTCCGCCTCCTCCGCCGCCTCGTCGCCCTCGGTCCCATCCACGTCGCTCTCCTTCGCCTTCGCCTACGCCTCCGCGTCCGCCTCCTCGTCGCTCCCCTCCTCCGCCGCCTCGTCACCCTCGCTCCTATCCACGTCGCCCTCCTTCGCCTTCGCCTCCGCCTCCGCCTCCTCGTCACGCGGCCAGTGATCGTCGGGGCGAGAGCCGCGGCGCCGCGCGGCCCGGTGCTGGAGACACGAGGCGCGGGGGTGCGGGCGCCGCGTGGCGCGAGGCGGCGGACGTCGCGGGCGCGGCGGGGCAGCGCAACGCGGCGGCCGGCGCGGACCAGGGCCGTGCGCGGGCGGTGGCCGGTTCGGCGCAGGCGAGGGAGGAGCGGGGAGGCGGCGAAGCGGGGAGGAAGAGGCAGCAACCGCCGCCCGAGCAGCAGCCGCAACCCAAGCGGAGGGCGATGTCCGCGAACAGCCGGGCGCCGCCTGACAGGTGGAAGGAAGAGGCCGTCCCGCTCGGCCGCAACCGCGATGCGGACGGCTCGCGCGCTCGTGCTGCACGCGCCGGAGTTGGTTCTGGTGCGCGGGAGAAGGAGGCTCCTCGTCCTCCTCTTGGGGGCAGCAAGGACGGCGTGCTGTTGGGAGCGGTGCCCCCCAGAGCTGCTGGTACGAGCGCGCCGGAGAAGGTTTCTGCTGCTGATGGCGCGCCGAACAAGGTTTCTGACGGCCATTGTGGTGCAGGGTCACGGGGGACGAAATCATCAGAGGCTTCGCGCTGGAGTGCTGTGTCCGCTGCAGATGGTTTGCTGGATTCAGATTCACAAGGGGTTGTTGGTTACACCGTGAAGGACAGGGGAAGGGGTGCCGGAACTGGTGAATTGCGGCGGAAGGAATTGGTTCCAGCCACGCGGTTGCCATCAAAGCCGCCATTGGTTTCTGCCAACCGCCACTTCGCACCAGGCAATACAGAAACTTCGGTTGGTCCAAGTTATGGTGCAGTTCAAGATGAGGAATTGAAGGAGGGCAAGAATGCCCCCAAGGTGCATCCTGTGGAAGCTAGACATTCGTCTAATGAGAAAACAAGTCAGAACAAATTGCAGTCTGGGGAGAAGAGATCATTACATATTGGTGAAAAAGATGCCAAGGTGATTCACAAATCTGGTGGGAGTTCCTGCAATGTTGTTCACAAATCTTCGGCTGAAGGTCCTTCAAGAGAACATCTGAGGGGCAATAGGACGCCTGAATTTGGTAGGATGAACAGCAGTGGTTCTTCTGATGTCCCAGCAGGGTTGTCTAACCAAAGTACAATGATGGGAAATAAGTTCGTGTGCGCACCTGGAAAAGCAGCCAGGCCTGCCACAGTGATTGTAAAATCCAAGGATAAGGGGAAGGAGACTAAACGTGGAAGGCCTGTGTTCAGAAATGGAATTTCGGACAATGACGGCGTTACTACAGATCGTGTTATACACTCTTCCTTGTCTGCGGACAAGCACCCCATGGCACAGGAAAATGGGCTTGCCACAAACAGGAGCTCCTTTGGTCCCAGGAAGAAAGGGAACAAAAAAGCTCCAGATCATCCTGAGATTAAGGTTGTCTCTGCATCGGAAATGGAGAAACGGGAGAATGAGATGGTATACAACTTGGAAAATGATGATTTTTTGAAGGCACTAGCTGTTTGTGAAGGAAAGATTGTATTGTACATCAAGACTTCCTCAGGTGTTCCTTCATTGAGGCGCCAAAGACAGTATGGAGTCCATAATGCAGATGCTAGGAGCAAATTCAAGATGATTTGTCGGAGGTTTGAGTTTATATGCAGGGCTCTTGTACATGCTATGGAGCATCACTTATTGAAGGTTGATGGAAATAGAGTTGATAATGTAGCCCATAGAGCAATCAAAGAATTTCCAGACTTTACCAAACCTGGTCTTGTTGTGGGAAGAGTCCCTGGAGTTGAAGTTGGTGATGAATTTCTGTATAGAGTTCAGCTTGCTAGTGTCGGTCTCCATCGTAGGTGCCGGGATGGGATCGACTGGACCAGAGACATTAATGGCATCGACATTGCTATATGCATTGTTTGTTCTGGGGGTTATCCTGATGAAATATCTTTCTCAGGTGAACTAATATACACAGGTTCCGGAGGAAAATTTGCTGGTACGAAGCATGATAAGGATCAAGAACTTAAGCAAGGGAACCTTGCCTTGAAGAATTGCATCGATACAAAGACTCCTGTCAGGGTGATTTATGGCCTTAAAAGTAACAATTTACAGGGAGGCAGTCATTCGAGGGGCAAACAGATCTCAACATACACATATGATGGGCTGTATCGCGTGGTGGATTTCTGGGAAGAAGGTAAAAAAGGTTCAATAATGTTCAAGTACAAGCTAAAAAAGGATCCCGGGCAACCAGAACTTCCTCTGCACATAGCTAAATGGATGATGAAGTCTAAAATGCGTGAAGGCCTCTGCAAAGCTGATATATCTGAAGGGAAGGAGGGCATTCCCATCTGTGTCATCAATACAGTTGATGATGTGCGACCAGCACCTTTCAAATACACCACTAGAATCAAATCTGCACTCTATCCTACAAAAGTGCACGCCCATGGATGTGACTGCACCAATGGGTGTTCAAATTCTGCTAGCTGCTTCTGTGCTATGAAGAACGGAGGCAAATCCCCATATAACCATTATGGTGCCATTGTCAATGAACTGCCCCTCATATTTGAGTGTGGCCCATCTTGTAAATGTCCTCCTTCATGCCACAACAGGGTGGGTCAGCATGGTATTAATATACCACTGGAAGTATTCAGGACAAGCAAGACAGGTTGGGGCGTAAGATCCCTACGGTCCATAGCTTCTGGTAGCTTCATATGTGAGTATACAGGTGAACTGCTGCCTAGCATGGAAGCTGAACAGAGAAAGAACAGGGATTACTTGTTCAACATAGGCCGTAGCTATGAAGATGTGAATCTTTGCAAAGGGTTTCAACCACAGGTTTCAGGTTTGAACTCTTCTGGTGCTTGCTCTGGGACCATGGATGATGTTGGATTCGCAATAGATGCTGCTAAGTATGGAAATGTTGGAAGATTTATAAACCACAGCTGTTCACCTAATCTTTTTGCACAAAATGTTCTTTGGGACCATGGTGACAAGAGAATGCCACACATTATGTTCTTCGCTGCAGAGACCATTCCACCGCTGCAGGAGCTTACTTGTGAATATAAGTATAAAATGGATCTTGGCCACGATGCGAATGGTGGAACAAAATTCAAACGTTGTCAATGTGGTTCTCCACAATGCTGCAGGAGGCTCTATGAAGGCACCGCTGGTTTATAGGAGCAAACTTGATTTTTCTTGACAGAAATATCCTTAGGAACTTTGTATTTTTGTTTGCCATTAGTCTTAATGATGATATCTAGATATAAAGGAAGGTAGAAGTCATGTGAAGTCTGTTGTCATGCTACTTCAAAATGTAGTGCACTCTCGTCTTGATGTATTTGCAGTCTTGGATAATAGTCAATGACAAACTATGGCACTCCATATCTACTGTGGTAATGTAAATCCTTCTTCCCTGGATCATTGTTTGAATGGTAGCATGTGCATGGTATGGAACAAAATAAGGGCGAGTACAGTTTATCTCGTTTATTCTAACAGTTCACTTGTAGTTGTGGAAAAAGTTTATCTCATTTATGCTAACAATTCACTTGTAGACTGTAGTTGAGGAAAACTACATTTGTAGGGAGGGATCTGCCTGACAAGATTTCAACTTTTTTGTCCTTATTATCAGTAGTGACTAGTTTTTCTCATTTGTACTAACAGTGAAGCAGGACTACAGCTATTCATAAAATGAAGCGGCACTATGATTAGATGGGACAAGATTTTGTGTCATAGATCTAAAAGGCGGGAAGTAGTTCATTGGGTCTCGTGAAGAGGCAGGACTACAGTTATTCAAAAACTGAATCATCTGTCACCTGTTATTATGGACTATATCCAAATAATGTGATCAACAGCTTCTGTTCTGTGAGGCCATTTTCTTAGCCAAGGTACATAGGCATCATCTCTCCTATGAACTGACATCAACTACTTATTCCTGCTCTTACTTTTTTTTTCTTGACTTGCAATAATGGCCAAGTAGAACATCCACTGTCTGTTGTTAGTCATAGACATACTTAACATTGGAAGTTAGGCTCTAGTCCACAAGAAAGGAATTTCTTTTGCAAGTACGATAATCAACTTTATGAAATCTTGATTGTTGATTCGTTGACTTCAAATGATGTCTGAAATGCATAAATCTTAAAGTTAGCTGGAAAGATAGGCATGGTGACCACACTTAATCTCAGCGAGAGTGAACCTTTTCTTCTCTATTCATTGTCAGATTATATTGTTTTAACTAATCTATGCAAAAAGAAGTGTTTTACGTGTAAAGGAAAGTTAAACCTTAACCTTTAATGAGAGCAAAATAGTATGTAAGGATATTTGTACCTCTGTCAGGCATTGAACCAATTTAATAAATATCAGAATTTTGGTGAAATAACTTCAATAGCCTTCTTAGTACCTCCTGATCATAAGTCTGCAGTGCAAGCACTCAATGTAACTCAAAACAAATTTGGTAAAAAAGAAGGAGCTCTATACTTGGGGTAGCATTATGTTGTCCTCATCCTCCGACACATTTTCTCCTGTCAATGTATATTCCACAGGTCAAAGGGTCCTTGGCATTTTAGGATGAATGTAACACACCCTGGCAATTAATATCATGACCCCATGATGTTGAGTTTGCTCACTACTTTGGGGATAATTGAAGGGCTTGTGGCGGTATCTATTTTTCATTCTTGTAGACCTTTCCCTTGAAGCTCTGCAAGCCTGCTCCAGTACTGATCTGTAATTTTCTTGACGTTGTTTTGCTAAGGCTGTTGGGGTCTTTTTTTAATCATTTGAACTATCATAGTGTATGGTCCAAAACTAAAGTATGCTTGAAATATTACACTAATGAATTATTATAACTATTTATGTTAGAACTCGCTTGTCAGAAGTTTGATCATTGTTGACCATCAACTAGGGGAACATATTGCCCTTACTAAACAGTGGAAACCTGGAGGAGACATGGAATTGAGAACTAGGAAAGAACTGACCTGAGATGTCTGAACGTGAAGAATATTAAAACGGAGGGATTATATTGGAAATGAAAACAAAGCACATTTTCAAGAGTGAACTAAACTGGTCCGCATTCACTGATGAGACTATAAGGTAACAACAATTCATTTGATTGTTCCGACTCTTTATGCAGCCCACGTAGACAGTAGTATTGTTTTCTTTTTCTTTTTCTTTTCTTATAAAAAGGACGTTGAGAAATGTTTTTTTTACCCTAATGTCCGACCATTTGGACATCGACAATTCTCCTAGTGAGTTGATAGCGTCGTATCTAGTCTAGCATACAGCTGATAAAGTAGAACAGTACCAGAAAAAGAAAAGTTTTGTATTTTGCCTGATGTAATTGATTATATAAAGAAAATAATAACCCAAGGTAGTGTGCTTCTTTCGTTGGAAAGGCAGAGACCATTGATACTGAACACCAATTAGTTTTGTGTATACTATTAACTATTAAGCTCTCTTCTGTAATGGGCTGTATCAGTGGACATGCCACAGTACATTTGGGTGGTGCACCTGGCTAGAAAAAGAACCGCTAAATAACTCTTTTGACTACATGTGGTAGTAAATATGGTTCAAGCATAGACATGTTTGAGTCTGTTTGGTAATGCTGAGCACCACCACTTATTTTGTTGTAGCTTTGCCCCTGGGTGGCATGATGCCGACTGATCAGGATTTAGCTTCACCTTCCGTGTTGATGTCTCCAAATTATCATGTCTGAGCCCCTCTTCTAGTCATTTGTCTCTTCGTGTCACTTGTATACATCTACCAGATTTCCTGGGTGCTGCCGACCACATGGTATACATCTCTTACGCAAAGCAGCTAAACAATCCCGCTAACAAAGCCTGCACCATGGTTACTGAAGCTGTAAGTAATTCTAGGTCAGATAAATGGACTCGCCTCCATTGTTATTTGTTTTCAGGAACCTGATAAACAGCATATCCCATAGCCAAGTTATTCCTAGCTATAGCAGGCTAATGTGATTATGTTCATGAAGAAAAACTCCATTTGAGGGAAGCTAGGAGCCCAGTTGTGAACTTCATAGCTTTTACTTTATGTTTCGGTTTTCTGTGTCCCATGTGTAAAACATCTCCCATCTTAGATGATGACGATCATCATACTTACGAAAATAATCATAACCTGCTCATGCTAGAAAGACTGTTGAGAAAGTTAGATATTCAACTCACATTAACATGCGGACATTCTGCTGGGCAAATTAGAGTGAAGATCGGTTTTCCAATATACTAGGTTACAAGAGTCGTTCTGATTAGAAGAGTACTAATAAGCATAGGTCTTTTGGAGAAGTAGATGCGAATACTGGAAGTGCATGGGTCTGAGACACCAGCGATGTGCAGGAGCCTAGATGAAACTGCAAACTGATTGGTATTGTTTGGGCGTTGAACTTGCTTAACTATCTGTGCATTTGCAGATCCTTGGACTGAGGGAAAAGCAAAATGTATGAGCGAGAATTTAGAACCATCCGGAGATGAGAAGTCAGCAGGTGATGAGATCCTGGTTCCAGCAGTATGCGGTACGAGCAATCAAATTCTTTTCCTGACAACTACAGTGTTAAATTATCGCAGCATCGTACTAGGAAATTGTGTGGTGTGGATAATATGACGAGATTTTCATTCATTTCCCTTCCCAGTTCAGCAGGCTAACGGGAACTGAAACTCTGCGTCCGCGCTGGATGGGCTCAACCGCCGAGATCGGCCCGTGTGCTGAGTTTGGACGCTCGAAGACTCCAAAGTGATTAGCTGATGGAATTGTGCCGAGATGTTCGGCCCCGCTACTGGTTTCAGGTTCAGTTCAGGAACCACTGGAAACGCACCCACTGTTTCCACTTGCTTTTGGGAAAATCGCATCCTAATTGTGAATCGAACGGGGTGTGGAAAGCAAGCAGGAAAGAGCTTGTTGTTTCTCTTCCCCTCCAGGAAAGAGCAGAAAGAGCAGAGACCCGTGTTGGATGTGCAGGCAGCAATCTGGCGCTCGCTGTCATGTTGGCCACACGTCACGTAGTAGAGAGGTAACAAATGCTTGCAGCTTGTTTTGCGTGCGTAGTAGCCCCATGAACGTCGCCAGCAATGGGAAACAGAGCTCAGCTGGCGTCCCACTTGTTTGCTTCTTGTCACCGACTACAAAATCCTTCCTCCTGAATTTCAATCTGTGATCCTTGAATGTACGAAGTATGAAAGATAACACTGGAGGATTGTGATAATTCCCTCGGAAGGGAGGAGAGGAACATGGATATATACTGCTGTTATTTGATACGTGTTCCACTGACTAAAGTATGATGATGTGTCACGAGCTCCACTTGCAGACTAGAGGGGGTCTTACCGGTTGAATGGAAGTGTGGCGGTCGTTATTAAGAGCTAAACGCGCGCTCTTTCTGTGCCGGTCGTGGTCGCCAATGGCGTCAGGCGCTGCTGTGCTTAATTATCGTTTGGTAAACCCACCCCCCTTGCTCCGCGTGGGTACAAGGTTATACAGCTACCGTGATGGCAGCGGGCAGAGCAAATTGGATAAGTTTAGAGGCAGGAGAGGAGGTCCTGGAGACTGGATGCGCAGGCGTCACAGGATGGGGGTTGCGGCGCCCGGCCGGCCGGTGGTGGTGTCTTTTGCAGCTAATTTTAAATTGCCCGTAAAGGAAGTGATAAGTGATAAGATGGCTCCACGGTGCGGCAGAAGGCGTATAGTAGTAGCAGCAGCAGTAAAAAATAAAATTATATTAGAAAAAGAACGGCGACAGGCATGCCATTTTTTTTGGCTATTGTTCTTTGCCCAAAGTGTGAGAAAAATTGTAAATTCAGCAAAACAATGTCTATGATAAGGCTCGAAGAACTCGATTGCAATAGAAAGAAAGAAAAGAAATTGACAGAAAAAGGAAACCTACCTGCAAGGGATGTTCATACAAATGTATAGTTGAGATGACACTGATTATCCACTCTTAATTAACAAAAAAAGGCCTTGGTTATCCCGAGAAAGAAGAAGAGCTATCCAATCATTTGAAACGGGTACTAATTCAAAGTTCGGCCATCCGTAATGCAGGAAACGGAGACCCAACACGCACGAGAGTCAAAAGTCATTGTTCATCCGTAATGCCGTACGTACGCTTGTGGAGGTAAATTACCCCAAGAACAGTAGGTAAATCAGCACTAAAGGCCAAGGTAAATTATGCGTTCTAATCCCCTTCCGCTTTCGCCGCAGCTTGCACGTCAGTATCCGTGGGCAAGAAACGACAGGTGCCGGGGCAGGGGAGGAGGGAATTCCGGGGAGGAGAGGGAGAGGGGGCAGAGGAGCCCTGGCGAGTGTCACTCCACCCAATCCGTCCGCTACAGCTAATCCGCCGTCGTCGACCATCGTTTCCTCCACTCTGTTCCGTTTCTGTGGGAGCCCGGATTCGCTCGTCCGTTGTTTTGCGGTTCTTGCCCCCACCCATAAAGCCGGCCGGCGGATCGGGAGGACCCACCGCTGCGCCAGCCAAGAACCCCGACGACGACGAGCCGCGGGCGCCGGATGCCGCCGACGCCGTCTCCTTGTTGCGTCTTCTTCGTCCACCTCGTCCGCTGCCGGCGGAGAATCCGCGGATCCAGGTTCGTCTCGGTACGCGTTTGTTTCTCCCCTGTTTCTCTGTTCTTCGCCCTTTGAGATTGATTTGTGCTGTTCACCGGCTAGTGGTTTGGTGTGGTTGGGGCAGGACGCGGCAAGTACTGCGACCCTGGTTCTTGGTGCTGCGCCCTTTTAGTTGGGCACAGATCCAAGCATCTAGCATTCGTTTCCGTTGATTGGAGCTCTGTGGCTTTGTAATGGCCGTCACCTTGCTACCGCGGAGTCGCAAGATAGTGTTTTTGGTTTATACTAGTTCAGTAGAGCTAGGATTGATTTGGTAGTTTCAGGTTTCGGTAGGATTTCCAGACTATGCAGAGTTTAGCGTTCATGTTCCAAAATCGAAATGATCCATCTGGAGATAGGTTAATGGTTGGGTCTGCTTGTTCAGTAATGCAGCCTGGAACTAGAAAAGGGTGAGCCTTAACGTTCCTTTCTGCATCAACCAAAAGGGTTCAACGAAAATTGCACTGCAAATACCAAAAGGGTTCAACGAAAATTGCAGTGCCAACGTATTTGCCAACGAAAATTTGGTAACAATGCCAGTGGAACCGCCATTCCAACACACCGATAAACTTGTATGACAAAAGATCCACTGTTTACTGTCTCCTTTCCAAAGTTCACACTCTGATGAGTGATGACTGCCAAGTTATGTCGCACATGCATCTGTGGAAAGGATTTGGGAAACAAGAATTGTTAGTTCTGTAAACCCGATTGCCTGCTGTATCAGTCAATGTGCTTTTCGTCTTCCCAGTGCATGTGTCCTGATTCCTAATAGTTTGAGAATAATGAGCCAAATTGCAAATGTATGTTGGTTCCGTTCAATATTTCAGTTAGGTTGCCTTTTATGCTCCCACTGCCTAGACAGATAGATACTTTTCCATATCTAGCCAACTTCACTCTGGATTATTTCATGAGTTTTGATCCGTATTATTATTTATGTACTATTATGTATCTATCTTTCATTGGTGCCTATTGGCTGTGACTTGATGTCTGTTTTTTATTTTCGTGGCTATAAAATTTGACACAAAGTAACAATGAATTTCGTACGTTAGAGCCATACTTTATTCTTTGGACTTCCAATCTAGCATGCTTTGGCTTCAGTCTTCATTACTATGCTATTTTTTTTTTGTTGCACGAATCATTTGGCTTCAGTTAGAGCTGGACCTTGATCCAACTTCTTCTTATCCTACTGTTGACCAAAAATATTTTGTAATGGACAGTTTCCTAGTTGGTGAAACCAATGGCTGCTGCTGAAGCAAGGGCTGCTTGGCAACGTGCTGCAAACCGTTGCCTGGTTCAGGAGGATAGAAAGAGGGCTCCAAAATTAGCCTGCTGTCCGTCAGCATCTGAACAACATGGTACAAACAATGGAATTTGTGTTAATTCTGAAGACCGCCCTATCTCCAATTTCATGCCTTTGAGCTGCAATCCAATGAATTCTAATCTGCCACCAGATATCAGATGGCGGCTTCAGTTGCAGCCAAATTTTGGGGTCCAGAAGGATATTGTTAGTGAGGATCACAAGAAGAATTTGGAGAATTTAGCACCTAGGCCCAAACATGAGGAACCATTACTATGTGAAGCACTTGGCACCCATGTTGAGAAGGGTGCAGATGTTTTTGAGCCTCCATGGATGGTTTCAGCATCTTTCATGAAGTATTCTTCAGAGAGAAGCTTAGAGGAGTTGAAAACCATTGATGGATTTTCACAAGTTCCTCTCAAGTGTAGAGGGACTGTCAGGAATTGTTTGTACGAGGATAACGAACTCCTGAACTTCGAAAGTTCTGATCCACCACCTTTGAAGAACCAACAGAAAGCTAATTGTGATATGGATGCACCTTGGAAAGAAATCGAGAAGACCCAACCATGGTGGCAGATCACTGATGAGAATGAGCTGGCTTCACTTGTTGCAGAAAGAGCAATACAGCACATTGAGAATTGTGACCTGCCAAGACCTACCCAGACAGTACGTGTTCATAAGACAGAATCACAGAGTCACGGAGATGTAAGGCATTCTGGAGGGCCATCATCTCCTGGACAACATGAGCTTATCGACTGCAGTTATAGTTCAGAAAGCAAAGATGGGTTTAGTTTATCAAATAATAGATTTTGGCAACAGGATGAGACGAATTATACATATAGGTGTGTATTCTTCATCTTCACTACATCATCCTGATACCATCAGTTGCGATTTCCTATTTATCTGAATTTGCATCTAAATTCATATTATTCACATACTGGGATCCGAGGTTTAGCAAATTCACCACTCGCCCTGCAAGTAGAATTAGCATACAAATTGACAAACAAGCTCTTTACTGCTGTTTATAGTGGGATATGCAATCTAGTTGGCTTCTGTTGTTTCTCAAAACTTATCAATACTCAGTTATTTTTTGTATTCAGTTATTTTTTGTATTTCTGATTCCTGAAAGAGTCTTCGTGACTCCATATATCTATCCTTGTTCAGCGCTTAAAGATTTCAGATTTCTTCAATTGTACATATTTTCTTTTAGTTCAGGAGTCACATGTTTATTTCATCTCTTTTTCATGCAGTGGTACACAAGATTTTTCTAACACTTGTATTACTGGCTCAGAAAGAAACAAATAAGTTTCTATTGTTTGTTCAATACTTAGTTACTTGCATTCCCTTGTCAAGAAGTAGCTAAATAACCCCACATAGATCTTTACTTTCTTGTTCCGCGCTTGGAGACTTCAGGTTTTATCCATCTTTCATAGCCCCATCGGATATCCTATGCTCATTTCATCTTATTTTCCTGCAGTCCTTCACAAGATTTCTCTAACAGTAGCAGTACAGGATCGGAGAGCAAGCAAATGTTCCCGAATGCATCTGAGAGGGATCAAATTTTGGAGGCACTTCGTCATTCACAAACTCGCGCTAGGGAAGCTGAGATGGCTGCAAAGAAAGCTAGCAATGAGAAAGATGATGTCATCAATCTATTACTCCGACAGGCCTCGCATCTCTTTGCATGCAATCAGTGGCTGAAAATATTGCAGCTGGAGAATATTGGCCTCCGGCTAAAGCACAAAGAGGATCAGATAGCAACCATGCTACCTGAACTTCCGTGGTTGACTTCGAAGGAAAAGCCTACGCAAGATCAAGAGCAGAAGGATTGGTGCAGGAGGAAAGGGAGAAAGAAGAAAGGAGGCAGCTTCTTTGACGCAATCCTATTTGCTGTCGGTCTAGGTCTTGCTGGTGCTGGGTTTCTTCTTGGCTGGACTCTCGGGTGGTTGCTACCGAAGATGTAAAGTTGTTGGTAGTTCTCCATTGAGGCTTGCAAGCTAGGCATGTATTTTGCTGTGTATAATCCAGGTGCACCTTCATGGCAATAGAGTGAAATGACCAAAATTTTAGGCCCTAGAATCTGTTGATCTGGAAGCCATACTGGTCCAAAGGCACAGGAATGTCCAAAACGCACAGGAACTATCTTTTTTTATTCTTTTGTAAATATGCTGGGCCTGTGACTCTTTGTATATTCGAATGTTGTACATATGTATTAGTGTTTGTATTTTGTCATCTAGTTCAGCTATATATTCATCTGTTAATAGTATTGGGGAAATCAGTAAAATGTCACTGCAACCGATGCATTTTCCAGACCCTGGAGCTTGTAAAAACATAGTGCTAAGCTTCGCATCGGTTAGCCTCATCTCGAGTGAATGTGGAAGTTAGTACTCACTGTCATTGAAGTTAAATTTGAGTGTCCCAAGATTTAATATATTTCCGACATAGCTCTTTTGTACCTAGTATGGTCGTAAGTAGAGAGAGAGAGAGAGAGAGAGAGAGAGAGAGAAGTACACAATACTATTTGATTTGACATGGTCTCTAATAATATCACAATTTTCTAACAGGAAAATATTTAATTTTTTTTGAGAACAGGAACAAAGTATGTGATTATGAAAATGTGTTTCAACTTTCAAGACAATTTTGCACATGATCCATGCTTTCAAATTTCAAAAAATCAAGCCAATTGTTACTTTTTTGTTTTTTGTTTTTTTTGCCTAGGAACATGAAAATATTTAGTTTGGAAACCTGAACATGTCTGGTTCTTGTCTTCATTTGAGGCCCCAAAAATCAGACCATTTGCTTATATATCTTTATTTCTTGATGTTTCCCTACTGAGCAAGAATAGCTTTTTGGCTCAAATTGCGATCTGCACGTCAAAGGTGGACTGATAAGCTTGCACGCACGGTGTAACTTGGAACGGACGTGACTGAAAGTCAAAACAGGCCGCTCTATTCCGTCGGCTAGACAGCTCGCCGGCGCCGGCGCCCACCGCTATGGTTTCTTCCACCCGAACCGACCCGCCGCCGCGTCGACATTCTTTCAGCACTACGCTGCCCGCCAGACGCGAGCCTCCCCTTCCATCCCGCCGCCTCCTGTCTTCCTGTTCGTCGCTCCCGCCTGAACGGCGACGCACACGAACCGTTCGTGGTAATTCCCCAACCACGAAGATAGGGTCACTCCGTCTTGTAGACCTGCTCCCGTTGCAATGTGCGCAGGCACACCGAAGAGCGAGCGGTGAGAAACCTGCGCAGTGGCAGGCGGTGTCAACGTTGCGGCCTCTTGTGTCACGCATGCCGAGTGACCGTCTGTCTTTTGTTCTGTGGCAGGGACCTCGCTCTGGAGCAGCGATCGCAGTGTCTGCTCAGTGGAGTGAGTCATGATTCTGAGGCGTAACTGGGGATCTTCTCAGGATGGCTGATCGTAATAGGTACCATGTTTTTCTTTCGTTTCATAATTATATGGTTATTGAAGTACTACTCCAACAGCAACAGAAGTTTTGGAATAAACGGACAAGTTGGTTGGTGCATGAAAATCTGACACGGTATAGTATGCATAAGTGGTTTTGCACCTTCTTTTTGACATAGGATCCAATTGAACTAATTGCGTGTGGCTAGAGTTGTTTTTTTTGGAGGGGAATACTTCAAGGGTATTGTGGTGCCTCGATGAGAGGTAGAGCGTTGATGTTGCTTGAGTTTTCTTCAAATGTTCAGCATTTCCTCAGGTTTTTTTTGTTCGGTCAAATGTTTCTTGAATAAAAATAGAGTCGCACTCTTGTCCTCATGCTGACCTACTATCCTCTGCACAGTGATTTGTGATGAATAGAAAATTCCCAGATTCTGGGACTACGCTGTGCAGAGATCATCTTGTTCCTAATGTAGAGCCTTGTCACATGTGCGCTCCTATGTCTCGACGAAGAAAGAGTTGTTATAATGTGGACTCAAAACATAACTGCAATGTACCATATACTTTGACACGAACAATAATAATATAATGGAACTCCTAAATTTTCTTTCTTTGCTGATTCATGTTGAATCGCTTCAAAAATCACTATATACTTCTCTCCTAAGTCATCTTCTTACACAATGAAGTAGATAAGGCCCATGCATCCGTTATAGTCCAGCTGCCCGTCCTAATCTTTCCCTTAAAATCTTCACCCCCATGTATCTGAGCATCAAATCAAATACAACAAAAGAAGTTTCAGCCCATGAAGTCAAAATCTGTTTATTATAGAAAAGATCTGTAAATATTCTTTTTTTGTCCTTTACCTGCCCATCATCAGGACTGTGGCTTGTGGGTTTGTTCCTGGTGACCTAAAAAAGGTTGACCCATCAATCACGCGGAGGCCTGAGACGCCAATTGCCCGGTACTGTTGATCAACCACCTTGCCCACATGGCATCCGCCATGGTAGTGCCAGATGGTTGTTACTGTATCCCTGCAAAATTGCTCCAAGGATGTAGTGTCATTTGTGTGCTTCGGTATCAAGTTTATATTAGCTGTTACACTCATATTGAGCAGCTTCTCTATTGGATATCCAGCTCCGTTGGCAGTAAGGTTAGTGAAACGGTTTGTGTTCAGTATCCTCTCAATGGTCTTGATTCCATAGACACACCGGCTGAGATCTTGCGGATGCTGGAAGTAGTTAAAGGTGACATTGGGATTGCTGTTGATATTGGTGTCAGTAAGTACTAGATTGCCAGTAGAAAGAGGGCCATCAATCTTCTCAAGAATGAAACCTCCGTGGAATACTTCTTTGGGTAGGTTATGTTTGTTCTGTACATACTTTCGGACAGCATCTAAGCTTCTCTGTTTTGGAGGAATTGTCGACAGCTGCCCAATCTGCATTGAAGTTACAAACTCATTAGGGGTAAGCTTGAAAGCGATCATGTGTCTCAAAAAGGGAATGCTGATGCAGTTTATTTTACTAATAGTCAGGAAACCCTGTTTAGTTCTCTCAGGTAATCCTGTATAAATCTCGATAACATGGAATTCCTGAAACTTTATACCAGAAAGACTCCGTCTCATACATATGTGCTACACGTTTGGAAGTACATGCTTACAATTCATTATCTATTTGCTCGCTCAAATAATTTGCTGTGTACATGTACTGGATCCTAATTCCTCTTGCAAACTTAAGCTGAATAAAACATATAGTAGAAAGCATTTTTTTTTAAAAAAAATGAAAAACTGACAGTGTAGGCTGTTGTTTTTGCACACAATATTTAGCATGATGCACCATGATGCTGGTCATTAAGTCAGAAAGTTATATGCAAATGGAATATCAAAACTGATGCCAGACCTCAGCGGACATGATTCCATGGTGGCAATGGATGCTATCTGGTGACTGGCTGAATCCGCTGCTTGCCTCGATAAACACACCGGCATCTGTTATTCCGACAGTCTCAATCAGAGATTGCCGTGGCTGATCCTTGGTAGGTATAAAGATGGAGTTCATTGGATTATCTGACATTCCTATACCCACATGTTCGTTGCTGAGGACTACAGAAATATTGTGCTTCTTAAGCTCATTCCTTGGCCCAATTCCACTTAGCATCAATAGCTGGGGACTGCCAATTGCACCGGCAGAGACAATGATCTCACTGCCGCTCTTTCGACCGAGGAAGGCTTGGTGGTGCCCGCCATTCTCATCACTGAACCGAACTCCAATAGCCCTTGGCTTTCGGTGCCCTGCACAAGAGATGAAGTTACTGTACAGAACATAGAACACTGAGTTTGCAGTGCCCACTCTTTTTGCTTGAGATATATTGATAAATCTATTATTGAAGTGGAGGGATTATAAGAGCTATGCTTTCCTTGAATGAGCTAAGGTTTACCTTGTTTTGTGCTGAAAACTATTTTGTTCACGCTAGCATGAAGCAGCACCCTTAGGTTGTTAGGATTTCCAGCAGCAAGGAGGTCGGCAGCTGTGTGCCGGTACCCAGTCTCATCAAAGATGGTTCCCCCAATCTTGGTTCCGTAGAGATGATCGTAGGTATATCCATTGTAAGGAGAGACCCCTGCTTCAAGCAGCCCATCCCGGAGTGCAACTTGCCAAGGTGCGATTTTGGGCCAATGAACAATCCTCTCTTCGACCCAAGGGTACGACTGGTTGACTAGCTCTGCATCCCATCCTACCTCCTGTATGAAGCTGAAGGTACAAGCACATGTATGATAGTTATGACAACAGAATTATTAATTGGAGTATTAACGTGATGGGTTCAGAGATCATTCTTATTCACTAAAAAGTCACCACCTGTCACAAATAAAGAATTTCAGCAACAGCTGGTAGTGTGTATCTTTCAGAAGTTTAATTATGTGAGGCCTATGTGAATCTATTTTTAATCTAAACTTTGACTTATCATGTACCTTAGTGAAATTTGTCTGGTGCCACTTCCTCATTGCACAACTTCGTATGACAGTCTTAGCTGCTCTCTTCCATGCTAATTAGTAATTACTACTTTTTGTACTAGTAAGCTGTAGCATTCTTGTAAAGTATCAGCATCAAACTTTCGACTGATACTGTCTATCGTCTGCCAGCAACTGTCAAATAAAGTTTAGCTCTGTGGCATCTGATGTTACAAAAATGAAGTCAAAGCTAAGTTTAATAAGGATCCAAATCAAGTGCAGGGGTGGCTTCCATATTATATAGTGTAAATAGCAGCTGGGGTATGGTTCGTTCATGAGCGAAATTGAAGGACAATTTGTATACTTGTGTAGAATCTAGAAATAAAATGGAATCTTGCTTAAGACAGATGATAGACACTGTTTGCACAATATGACAATAATGCACCTACAAGTTAGCTACACATATTATACTGTTTGACTGCTGTAAAAGTTATCAGAAACATCCCCAAACATAAGTTTGTTCAAATAGGCATATTACAATTACAAATACATGACAACTGTACCTTTGTTTGGCCCGGCTGTAGAAGCCGGCATTGATACAGGTTCCACCACCCAAGACATTTGCGCGAGCATTGATCACGCCATCGGTGGAGATGAAACCCTGAGATGGTGACTCTGGCGAGTCATCTGCCAAGCAAATATGGAAGTTCTCCAGATACGTGATGTTGCGATTGCCATATGGTGACCCACCTCTCTCCAGCAGGAGTACGTTGAATTTCTGGGACAGTGTCGCTGCCAATGGGCATCCAGCTGTACCCCCGCCGACAATGATGTAGTCATAAGCCTCATGTTGAATTGCGGGGAATCTGCTTGCCTTCAGAAGAGGAGGGAGATTCAGTTTGGTGAAATGTTCTCTTCCTGCAGATTCAAGCATTGCATGTTACTATTTGGTTCTGTTTTGTTTCAGAGTAAGGTTTCAGTCTCCTTTTCTCTATGGGTACAAGAATATCTCGGTCTGGTTATGTTAAACACTTTATCTGCATTCATTAGGTTCTTCTTGATATTATACATGCCTACTAGTTGTCAAGAAAGATTGAAAGGTGCGCCTTTTTCTCCCATTCCTTTTCCCTCTCCAATTTTGTATTCTGTACTATAGTGATGCTTTCATATATCATGTAGCTTTATACCTGAGACGTAGCATACACAAGATGCCACTAAGAACACAGGTGAAACAAATAGTAAAATTAGACAGAGTATCAGCGGGAGTTGACACAGGTGGTATGGTTGGTTAGTCATCAGACTGACATTACTTTGAGCCCACACTTTAGGTTTCTGAGGCCAAAACTTTCTAAGATTGAAAAAGCTGATCCGGCAGAAAGAATGAAAGAAAGCTTTCAGTTATCAAACAACATTGTTGAGGCAAGAACCTTAGACCACCACACGATCCTTTGAAAAGCAGAGAAGCTTGAAAATAGATGATTCATAGTTATGCCTAAGACAAAGAGAAATGTCGATATGTACCTCGGGATGATCTGAGAAAGAAGATGACTACCATAGTCCTGAAAACCACCCCTCTGCTGATCAAACCCATTACTGGCCGAGAGGAACCCAGAGAAGACGCTAGCCTTCTGCTTCCTTTGATTTTTCCTTTCGCCCAGACTGCTGACTCTTTGTACTTGCCTTCTTCCTTTCCTTCTGTGATTTCCTCGCCTCATAACCTTGACGCTGCAAAATTTCCATGGTTTTGTAGGCAACCACAGCATTTGGGGGATTGCGGGTGCCACTCTGTGTTCATGCATTTAAGAGAGCTCACCCACACTATTAAGTGTCATTTAATGCACAGGCGGCACTGTTGTAGTACAACTCAGATTTATGAACTTCATCAGCCAACCAACCACAGCTAAACTCTTGTGAATATACCCACCACCACCAGCTCTGATTTACAGGCACGACAGGCGTACGTTCCTTTCGTTTCTCCCTCTTCTTTCTATTTTTTAATCATGTTTACAGTTTTTTATGTCCCAAAATTTTATCAGTTGTTAATTGGCAGAGTTGTGAGTGCACTTTTGTCCTTGACTAGATTCAGTTGCGTTTAAATACTGTTGGAAGGTATGTGTAGTGTCAATCCTCGGAGCTACTAGTACTAGTAGTAGTCCTACTAGTAAAGTGCAGTTCGCATTGGAACAGGAGCACAAGTTTTTTCATGTTTATTTTATTGCCTGGATGCAAGCTAATCAGCGTTCCTATGACGGACGGGTACATGAAAGAAACAGAAAAAGCTTTAGACCGTGGACCGTACCAATAAACAGCCTATCAGGCACCAACCGAGCATCTTTTTAAATAGTACAATGCATTATGAGAAATTGGGTTTACACCAATACCGTACGAGCAGACGTAAAGGTTATGATTTAACTGAAATTAGGCTTTGTCAGTTATCTGCAGAAGGAAGGAAAATGCAAAAAGATAAATGACCCCATAAACCAACTGGCATAGAGTTCCTCATATTATTCTTCTGCATATGCTTATGTCACGTTTAGTATGGGATACGTCAAGTACTTTTAGCTCAAACTTTCAAGAATGTTGATCACAGAAAAATATTGCTCTATATGACTCAATATAAACAAAAGCTCATTTTTCTAGGACCTATAATATTTAATACACTTTTGTACTTTTTTTTGGGACATAAAACAGGGCAGGTGGTCTGCCTATTAAAATTATTTTATATATATATGCCATTTTACTCTGGTATTATATTCTCTAGTGTTCATTTATTTTTTGGAGAATGATACGGACAGGAAGTCTGCCTATTATATAAATAAAGAAGAGGCTTATAAATGAACTTTTTCTTGTTTACTTTTCTAGAACTGTTCTTGTGGTAGTAAAATTTCAAACTGCGAACCCCGCCAAACACAAAGTTTTCACTTCCTCGGAAAAAATAATTACAGGCATTGTACTGTTCTCCTTTTCCCCTCCTATTAACATTAGGGGTAGCATTGTACTCTTATTTAGACTCTGTTGTCATGCTCCTTGAAAATAATTATTATGACTGTCACCATCAGTTTGCATGATTGGTCATTTAAGGATTATTGTCATCCACCAGTCCGAAATGCTCATAACTTGTTTTTTTCTATTCTTGCTAGACATTGATCTAATTATGTCATATTACAGACACAATTATATTATAATATTTCGTCACTATATACTGTACTACAAGTAGAGAGATCTTTCATGTTTTTGTTGAGATGTAGATGTATGTGCCTTACATATTGTTACTCTTTGCCCTGATTGAAGGCTTAGAAAAGCTGGTGGAGGGTTTAGAAAAGATGGCATTTTCTTTTGCTGACTGTGAGCCGATGTTGACAACATACCTGCCCAGGGGGAAAGAATGATGCAAGATCGTGAGTCTGAGGAAAGCTAATTGTCTTAACAACTTTTACCATTGCATTGGAGATAAATGACAATTAGACACATGTTACACAAAAGAAAGATAGAAACAAACCTCCTTTGCATAATCTAATCATATGGCCCCAAGTCAGAATAAACAAATTATTATGATACTGTACTACTAAAGCACTGTCATTAATGCAGGGACATTAGATGGTCTCTCTCAGTTGGGTAGCAAGTTTGAGGTTAGCAGATCAGCGTACACTAGATTACCCCAGCAATTCAGTTCGACAGATATGGATAGACTGTATTGTTGAACTTGTTGATGTACCTGATACTTGACGGTATGGCTATTGTGGCAATTAGACGTCAAAATCACGTTTCAGAAAATGTTCATATAAGAAAGGCAGAACATTTATAGCCGTCACATCAACTACCAAATGAAGTTGCTGCAATAAACAGAGAACTTATCTGGAATACAATCTTATATTATCTTTACTGAGCAAATTTGTTCTCATCTCGTCCTTTTCAACCATGATTGGATTCATTTGTTATCTGAGATAGTCATCTGAACGAGAATGACCCTTCCACCTTTTGAAGTTTCTTCTGTGGCAGAGCAACAGATTGCCAATTAAAATATGGTAAGATGAGAATTGAGTCTTGCCAGGGAATTGGTATGAGGTACGGGAGTTAGTTTTTCCTTAGGTCATAACTTGTACCTGTTTCATGCTGTGTTTATTATCGTTAACCTCTGTAGGTTTGATCAAAGCCTCGTCTACCCCTGAATTAATAGCTTTCAATGTGTAGGAGACCTTGAGAACCTTCTAGCGCTTACAACTTGATGCCAACATAAGGCCCTCTCTTTCTCAACATGTCACAAGTTCTAAAACATACAGCAGCACATCACAACCTATCAGAATAATATTCGCATAAAAAGCCAGCTGTATTACAGGCATATCCTTCAACCGAAAGGGCAGGCCACATGGTCTGGTGTCTGTTACTATATCGTGAGCAAGGCTGGTTCTCGAAGGCCTGAACTGTTAAGCTCGTGCCCCACTAGCTAGTGAAATTTATGTACCAGAACCACTGTTTCTTGCTCTGTGGTTCCAAGTGTTTTTATTAGAACCTGAGAAAAGAGACTAACAGAATCGATTAAATTGCAGCCATTTTGTAGTCCAATGACATCCCATTGTTATCATTATGACTAAAATTGTTCTTACGTCTAGTCATATAATAAAGCGCATTGATTATGGATGCTCTGCTTGTCTTCCTGATAACCAGGCGGAGAAGCTACAGCCCCAAAACACTTAGAACACATAATGATCCTTCATTGTGGACTTAATACATGTATCTGCCAGTCTGTCTGCAATGCCTACTTGCAAGAATGTTTAAGTGATCACAGCGACAGCTTGTTCCATCCACAAAATTCAGCACACTTTGGCTGGCTGTTCCATCATGGTCTCACTATGTTATCCGTCATTGGAGAACTCAATTCTGTTAAGAAGTGATTTCCCAGCGAAGTGGACGTACTATGCACGGGCTGATGGATTCATCTTAACATCCTCCACCAATGCGCATGTTAATGTGATGCTGACAGTAAGCACTAAGCACTGAGCAAGACATCATGAGCAGACATGATATCAAGTGCCGATGTGGTTGATCTGGGCCGGTCGGGTATTCATTTATGGTAGCAACCTCCCAGCAAATCATGTAAGCCATACAGTGGAATTTCAGATCTTATTGGTGAATATGTGGCCGGGGGAGCTGATCCATGTTCCCTACAGAACAGGGGGGCATACATCTGTGGATCTGTACTTCGCTTGGAGGTTTTGGATGTAGTACTAGATATTGGCTCACAAACTGAGTTACGCCGGGAAAATGAAATTCTTGGATGGTTTATGTCAACGACAGTACGAGAATTATAATTTCCTTGGACCTCACGTATGTGATGGAAGGACCACTGTATTTATTCCATCTTTGCTGTCCATGGAAAAAAGGTAATACATTTCTGTCACATATCCAATCTATGATGTACTTTGTTTTGTGTACTACTCCCTCCGTTTTTTAATATATGACGCCGTTGACTTTTTTCGTTACTTTGACCATTCGTCTTATCTATAAATATTTGTGTAAATAGCTAAGTGTATAACTTAACATTAAATTGCTTTGATGATGAATCCAATGATATTCATTTCACATTCAAAAAATAATTATTTAAATCTATAGTGTTGGTCAAAATTCAACTAAAAAGTCAACGGTGTCATATAATTAAAAACGGAGGGAGTACTAGTTTACTAGGAAAAGAGAAGAATACATTTTTGTCACTGTATCCAATCTATGGTGTGCTGTGCTATTTTTCGCGATTTGAGCACATGAGAGTATCTCTTCTTCTTTTTTCTAACAACATGAGGGTCACGCTTTTTATTAAGAAGCCAGCCAGGTGCATCGATATCAAAACATGTGACTTTGCTAAAAAAAAAATGAAAATGGAGCGCACAGTTTTGGAACAAAGAAAAGGAAGCATACTCATGCCTTTCCGTGTTTTCATTTACCTCAGAACGTTTGAGGAATAGGCTACTGAATTTTGTGCGATTAGCATGTGCACGGGTACTTCGCGTTGGCAGCAAGCCAGCTCTGCTCAACCATGAACAGAGATTACCTAAACGGGAGAAAGATTGTGTCACATAGATATCATACTACTGGCAGGTGTTGCACATTATGTCGTTACAATTATTGCAGTCTCGCAGGTAGAGTACAGAATTGATGAATGCAACTTTTTTTGTATGTAATTCCAAGATATTAGCCATCCTAAAAGAAGAAAGCAAAATCTCCATCAGTGAGAGTGGCTAAGAATATGGAGCCGGTGGCTAAGTTCACTGAATGGTTCAGCAGAAACGTCTAGGAGTTGGTTGATCTTTGAAGAAGCGAGCAGAGACAAGGTGTGTTTGCTTTGTTCATGACGAGGAGCCTGCCCATGGCGCCAGCTGGAAGCGGCCGCAGCGCGAATTAATGGCGCCGACATCACAGAGTAGCAGGCGTCCATGGGCCATTGCCGAAATGTATTTGGGCCTTGGAGTTGACGATCATCTACAGATCTACTCTACTTCTGGGCCTTGACGCCTTTAATGGCGCCGAAATCACAGAGTAGCAGGCAGGCGTCCGGTTGGGTTTCTACTTCTGGGCCTTTGCTTTCTTTGTTCCTATTCTTTGTGTTTAACACTTTGGTTGTGTTTAACACTTTGTTGCTCTTAATAATATGAACGCTTTTGTGAAAGGGGTCTTAGCCTAGTGGTTAAAACATCCGAGTAACACCTCTCAGGTCCTGGGTTCGACTCCCCGTGGGAGCGAATTTTCAAGGATTTAACGGCATTTGTGCTTTCAGTGGTAGGCGACGCTCCCGTCGACAGCGAGGCGCCAGTGGTGACTTCGTATCTCTGGATTTGCCGGCTTAGTCTTCGGTAGGGTTTGCGTACGTGTGTTCATAGGGGTGAGTGTGCGTGCGTTGTGAGTGTCTGAGTTGTACTGTGTAATCTCAAAAAAAATAAATAATATGAACGCTCTTGAAATTGAGCTTATTTGCACATACAAAGAAAACCTTACTACAAGACCACGGAATTAAAAAAAACCTACCCGCGCAATTTGCACGGGCTATTTTCTAGTTTTCTATAAAAACAAATCCTGCAAATTAAAATAAATCTTGCCGATCAAAACGACCAAAATGACACTCAG
Organism: Eragrostis nindensis; assembly: GCA_012490785.1. Classification (NCBI taxonomy): domain Eukaryota; kingdom Viridiplantae; phylum Streptophyta; class Magnoliopsida; order Poales; family Poaceae; genus Eragrostis; species Eragrostis nindensis. The sequence goes on along the minus strand of JAAXCT010000053.1, from coordinate 580,970 downwards.
AATGTACTCGTGGCGTTGACTAGCTTGAGCCACTGGCTCTCCGGGTCGCATCCCCCGTCCTCGCTCAAGCACCGGCACGAGACGGTGACCACGCTACGGCCGTCCGCCGCCAACGTCAAGGCAGAGCATGTCGTCGTTGACAAATAAAGACGACACGTCAACGGCGAGGTGCATCCTGGATTCCGACACAAGTCTCCACCGGGACAGCTCGTCGTCGCAGCCTGCGCCGAGACGCGCCGGCCTACCGTTACCATCCGCCCGGAGGCACAGGATCGTCGAGCTGTCCCGCAGCACCAGTCTCTGCTCCTGCGTGTAGGACCACGCGCCGGCATTCTCGTCGCAGGCGCCGAGCTCCAGCTGTTCAGGCGGCGTCGACGATTGCCGCCGCACGGCGACGACGCATTGCCCCGTGGCAGGGTGGAAGAGCACGGCGTAGGGGGCCTGAGCCCTTTCGACCCCTGGGCCTCTGAAGGGACGCTGCAGGGCGCGGATCCGGGTCAGTGCGGTGCGGTTGCGCGGCCCTGACCAGTCCCCGTCGAGCAGCCCCCACTTCTCGTCGCGGCCCTTGACGCAGCCTCGCGTGTAGTAGCTACCCTGCAGGGCCCAGAGCGCCCAGTCCAGGTCCAGGTCGGCGGCCACGGCGGCGACGGAGCCCCAGTACCGGTTGTCATTGCGGTGGCCGCCTGTGTTGTCGACGCCAAACTCGGTCAGGAGCACGGGGCAGCCCTGGTCCAACAGGTAGAGCGCGCGCCGCCACACGCCGGCCGCGGCCCGCGCGCACGCCTTGTTGGGGTTGCCGGCGCGCCACTGGTTTGTGCAGTACCAGTGCACCTCGAACGCTAGCTTCGCGACGGAACTCAGCTTCACCTGCCGCGCCTTGAGGGAGGACAGGTCCGTGTCGCAGCCCAGGCCCTAGAGGATGACAACCACGCGCGGGTTCGCCGCGTGCACCGCCTCCGCACCAAGCTGCATATGCCTGCACTCAAAATCAGCCACAGATGGAAAGATGCGCAACAGGATTGGCGCAGAGCATGGGTGCAAAAGATTTGATCGAATTGTAATACTATTTAGAAATATTATTTTTGCTCTCAAACCGTATATTCATTTAAAAAATGTTGAACTATGGTGAAATTAAGATCCATCGTGGATATATATTTTTTGTAATTTATTTTTGAAATGAACTACGTCAACGATCATGTTTAACTGTTTCAACATTTCGAATATAACGTTTCAACAATTAAAACCTAAAATGTTGAGTTAGTACGACTGTTGAACGAATACTTCACCATTGGACCACTTGACTTCGTCTTTTATCTTGGGATGAACCCTCAAAACACACACTTTAAAATTAGTACGATAGTTGAACGAAGGACTGAGATACAAGCGGGTGAGAGGAGGGAGACTGTTAGAGACAGACAATCTAATCTTAAAGTGCTCTAATTAAGTGAGAGGAAGCAAGTGTCACAACACTGACCATACCTGAAAGGTCCACCGCAAAAAAAAAAAAAAAAAAAAAAAAAAAAAAAAAAAAGAGAACATACCCTGAAAGGTGCTCTAATTAACCGTTATGTATAACATGTTACATGTGTTACTAAATTGTTAAGGTAGGGTAGCTCAATTATTTTAAATTGTTGAACACATGTATAAAATCATTTAGAAAAGAGTAAACAAAATTATAGTTATTAGTAAGGTTTTGAGAGTAGGGAAGAAAATTTTAAAAAAAATGCTCATATCCGATGGGCTTATTTGAGCTATCATAGGTAGGTTAATGGGCCTTTGACTGGTTGGGTGCTCTCATCATTGAGACACCAGGGTTTTGTGTAGATGCCATTCATGCGATGAGTACCTATATATATATATATATATATATCGAGCGCTCCATTTCTACGTACCTCCAAATCGCACAACGCCGTTGGGATTCTTCCTCCTCTTGCCTGTCCATGAATTTGTCGTCGTTGTCGCCACAGCTCCTACCCCAACGGCCTCAGAGTTACGGTTGGGGGTTGTTAGAGGAGGCTACTCTTTCCTGTGGCAATGTGGGGAGGATTCCGGAGTCGAAGGTTACACATGGTGGAGTCGGTGACGGGGGCGTGATATCCTAGAATTTAGCAGAGAGCGGGGATCGATGAGGTGGCACGTACTGGCGCTGCAAGGAGGCTTTAGCGCCGCCAACTGCTGGTGATGGAAGGGAGGTGGTTGAGCGTCATGAACTGTGGCATTGGGACGGAGCTGACCATGGAGTCCTTCCTATAGCTCATGGCAACAACTACTTTCTCCAGAAAGGAGCACTCAACTTGAGATGTCAGAAGCAGTACAGACGAGATAGTATACTAGTGGCGTCAACTGCCAACCATGGAGTTCATACTAGTGGCGTCAACTGCCAACCATGGAGTTCGCTGATCTGTACACGTGCTGACAGATGTGGCAGGCACCCCTAATCTGATTACGAAACTTTCCATGTGATCTGCACGTCGTACTGCTGATCACATCGCTGTTAAAAAAACTTGCTGAACACCATAGTTTTGTAATAGCAATGTGATCGGCAGATGCAAGCTACCTAGCGAGATTTCTGCCAAATATTATATGAGCAGTCAACGAGCAGGAGATGGAGCGCAGCCAGGGAATGGTCAGAAGCATCTGCTTACTTGTACCAGTCGTCGGTGTTCTGCCTTGATCCCCTGAGCTCGTTTCTGAGGCTCATTCCGACAACATTGGGCACGCCGGCGAACGTGGCGGCCATGTCGGTGAGGCCCTGGACCCAGACGTCCGGGTCGAAGTAGGCATCGCCGAAGAAGCCGTTGCCGTTGACATTGCTGCAGCACCACCCGGGCTTGCTCACGTGGTTGTCCAGGGTCACCATCACGTTGCTCTCGCCCAGGCTCCTCACCACGGCCTGGTTGAGATGGAATGGAATCTTATATTTACTAATTGAAGGCTCTTATTGAGGTCTCTATGTTAATCGGAAGAAAATGCTAGAAATTCTAAAAAAAAAGCAAAACATCCGGCCGTACAAAATAAAGTAACATGAACAATAGCCTTCAGATCTAACATGATCTAAATTATCCACTTATGTCATTACAAAAAACTTAGTCAAAAGGACCCCTAATACCTATTTACAACTTACCCACCATGCCATTATGAGTCAAAAAATAAATGATTTTGAAAATAGAAACAATAGCTAAAATTACCCGTAATTCCTATTTCTAAATTACCCACCATGCCATTGTGAGTCCAAAAATAGTTAATTTCAGAATTACAAATAATTCCTATTTTTAAATTACCCATCATGCCATTGTGAGTCAAAAAAAGTTACATTGAAACTATAAAAAAATACCCGTATTAATAAGGAAAATAAATTCAAATTAAAATTAATAAACCGTGTGAATTTCAAAATAAAACACATATAAAATAAAATATAATTTCTTGCAATAGTTAGGGGAACACACCTTCAAAAAGGGTCCCATAAATAATAAGTAACTAAAATTCATATAGAATAACTAAAAAGATAGGCATCTGGATATAAAACAGAAATACTTTAGTTGAGAACATGATTTTTAGTGTGAGATGGAGCATGAAGTGAATAAAATGGTATTTATATTTTTTCTAGCCCGTGCGATACACGGGTTGAAAGGCTAGTGCAACAAAAACGTCGATGATCAAGTTTGCTTGATCAAGGCCGTAACCACGATTAATTACGCAAAGATTGAGAGACTTTCCTTGAATGCGTCGATGAGCATGAGGTCCAGGATGCTGGGGTTGTCACCCGGACTCCGGCGAGCGACTTGGTTAGGTTGAGTCTCTGCAAGGACTGCGTGACGGTGAGGGACGAGTAGGAGGCGTTGGTCACCAAGAAAGTTGGCCAGGTGAGCCTGACGCAGTTGAACCCCATGGCGGCGACATCTCCGGTGATGGCGCCCATGGGCCGCTTGCCCAGCCCCTCTGCGAGCATCGGCTCCAGGTGGGACGCCCAGTTGACGCAAGCCAGCTTCACCCGCCTCCCGTGCTCGTCCACGATCCACCGGGACGACGTCGATAGTGGTAGGCCTGCAGCCTGCTCGAGCTCACGGTGGCAGGCCAAGGCAGTAACAAGAGCAAGACAAGCAGTGAGTATCCTCATGTTGTGGCCTGTGGGCGGAAATGGAGGGGCAACGGAGAGCTGTTCTCGCTTATGCCTTCGTTACTTTCATCATCCCGAGTATTTGGAGTACTCGCTTTGCTGGTCACTAATATTCTAATAAGTCACCACCATCATATACAGGCACATGCAGCCTCGTCCAAGTGGCTGCAAGGAAAACATGTACTCAATACTCTATTTGAACTAACGGGTTGACATGTGAAATAGAGATACGTTTCCACGGCTAGCAATGGAGGACCCAGAATTGCTTTCAATTTTTGATCTTCCCATCATTTCATTATCACCTCTGAATCTTAATTTATCTTTATAAATAAGAAGTTCTAGAATTATTTAAATGAAAGAGTTTTGTGCCCTTGTTATGTAGCGACTAGTTCAGGGACCACCAATTATTTTGGATGTTGTTATTGCCATGATTTTGTTGTTGCAAAATCAACTTTTAAACTTACTAACTTTCTTTTGTAGAATATTGCAAATTTTCACAATCAATTGAGAGCATGTGGTTTGTATTATAGGAGCTAGTGTTGTATATAAGCTACACTTGAAGTAGAGCTGCATTTGATTTCATAGCTTCTCAACTGATCCATCATACAAGGTGTGGTACAGAATACGATTTGATTGCGATATAAGTCAATCATACTGTACCTCTAAGGCATTTGATCGAGCATCTGGTTTGGAGGGCGAGCAGAGCAGAGACGGAACTCAACTGACTGAAGCATGCCAGACGACCAAAGTTTGGGGTTGGGAGCGGGGCAGTAGTATTTTTGCGTTAGCAAGCTGCACCTCTTGCTGCTTCTCCCGTGTCTGGGCCGTTCCAAACACAAGGCGACAGGATACGCGGAGATGGGCAGCCTCCGCGCTCTAGGAAGTCGCCATTATCTAAAGAGAATAAGGTACTTAGGCCTCTTCTTTGTCTTATCGCGGTTATTCTCGGTGTAGGTTTTGTTTCTGGTGACATCTATCTTGATGATGGTTGGATTTGAGTTCTCTCACAATGAATTTGGTGAAGGAGGCGACGATGGGTTCGATGACGAACTCAATGGCGGCAAGTTCATCATATCTGCGTGAGGATGGTTATTAATCTACGTCTCTTTTTGGGATAGGGATGAGTTTCAGTTTTCCCTCGTGAGGATGGTTGAAGATGAGGATGCGGTGGTGGATGATGAGATAGACATGTTCGTTTAGATCGGAGTTCTTGTCCGTGGCATATCTATCTGATATGACGATCCTATATGGTGGAATTTGTGGCTCTTTTAAGGTTTTTTGTCTCGAGTTAGATTTGTTTGGGATGCTTTTGTAATAGAGGATGTAATATGCTTTCATAACAAGAAATTCCCTTTTCATAAAAAAAAGGTTTTCTTGCCGCGACATGCGTACTAATTGCACATACGTGTAAATCTTACTTTTTACGATGCCGTCTTGCTTGATGCTGCCCATGCATGGCAGGCCCGTCCCGCCGCATGTTCCTGCGGTGCGACGGAACAGGGCCCCCAAATTTATGGGGCCCCAAAATTCGGCCACATACACTAGTAATCCAACAGCAGTACAGCAGGCCTGTCTACGTATTCCACCAGCCAGCAGCCCAACAGCAGTACAGCCGGAGCCCAACATATCGTACAGAGCTAATTGATCGAAGTCGAAGAGATCGACGCTCGGCCATGGCGTGAGTTCAGTCGTTCGTGAGTTCCAGGGACTCCTGATCGAAGTTGAAGGGATCGACGCCGCCGAACCTGACAGAGGGCGAGGCCGAGGCCGAGGAGATCGCTAGCATCAGTCACGCAATTAGTGACGCCGCCGCCGGCGGCGACGCCGATTTCCGTTCATTCAGTCAGGCAGTTGCATCGGCTCTGCAGTCTTCAGATCATTCGGTCAGTTCATTCAGTTTTTAATCAATTTTATTCAGTCAGCTCATTTTCCCAATTGATTATTTATAACTGATCAGTGCATAATCAGTTTTACTTTGCTCTAGGCATGTCTTCAAATCGAATCAGAAAGTACGCTTCAGGTTATGAAAAGCGCAAGAGGAAACAAAGACAAGAAAGTCTAGATAAATCTTTGAAAGGATCTATGGATAAATTTGTTTTGAGGGAATGACACAAGAAAAACTCAATGATTTGGCTACATAGCATTGGAGGGCGATATATTGAAGAATATTTCTTACGAAGATATCATTGAAGATTTTATTTCAAAGAATGCAACAAGAATAATGCATTTTAAGTAATGATTACATGACAGGTATAATTTGTGCTATTTTAGTTTTGCAAAACACATTATGAACTTGTAAAAATTGTTTATCACAGCATTTTTTTCACTTAAATTAGAGGCCTCCGTAAAATTTTTGCACCGGGCCTCCAAAATCCCCGGGACGGCCCTGTGCATGGTAAGCAGATATGTCGCCATGAAGTTTTGTCGGATGCCCATGAAGTTGTAATCTGATCCCACATGATTGAGGATCCTCGTGTTGTGGGCGGAAATGGAGGGGCAACGGAGAGCTGCTCTCGCATATGTCTTCGTTACGTTCATCATCCCGAGTATTTGGAGTACTCGCTTTGCTGGTCAAAAATATTCTAATAAGTCACCACCATCATATACAGGCACATGCAGGCTGGTCCAAGTGGCTGCAAGGAAAACATGTACTTATATTTATACACATGGTGGAACGTGTGGAAAGAAAGGAACCGACGCGTTTTTGAGGCAAAGGTCAAACAGGAATTGGAGGTGGCTATGTTTGCTAAAGAGGAGATCGACATGTATCATAGGGCACATGGTGAAACAACAGTTTCAGTGTTGTTTCAGAGTAACACAACGACTGTAGCTTTACGCCCTATTAGCCTTCATATTTGATTTTCGCTTTCCTTTTTCTGTTGCTCTTCTTTTTATAGCCAGCATGTTGGCTAGCCCTGTATCAGTTTTTTACTTTCTTTTTCTGGACCGGGAGTCTCGTGTTAGCAGTAGCTAACTCGTGACTTCTATGAGACTACTTCTATCTTCTTAACGCAAGGGCAGTACACCTGCCATTTTCCGTAAAAAAAAACATGTACTTATATAATACTCTATTTGAACTAACGGGTTGACCCGTGAAATAGAGATACATTTCTGCGGCTAGCAAGGGAGGACCCAGAATTAATTTCAATGTTTTATCTTCCCATCATTTCATTATCACATCTGAAATCTTTATCTTATAAATAAAAAGTTCTAGAATTATTTAAATGAAAGAGTTTTGTACCCTTGTTATGTGGCGACTATAAGTTTCAGGGACCACCAATTATTTTGGATGTTTGTTATTGCCATGATTTTGTTGTTGCAAAATCAACTTTAAAACTTACACTAACTTTCTTTTGTAAAATATTGCAAATTTTCACTGTCAATTTGGAGAGCATGTGGTTTGTATTATAGGAGCTAGAGGGTTGTGTATAATCATTACTTCCGTTTAGGGACAACCCTTGTCAAAATATATTGGATACTTTAGATTAAATATGCATTGTTTCAAATTTTCATTTATGTCAAACTTATTTGAAATATGAAATTTTTGAACATAAAAATAAAAAAGGTCAGTCAATTACCTGGGGACACTGAATAAATGATAACCAATTAACATCAAGATTCTGACAACATTTCTATATTGTAAAATATTTAGCAAATAATGTTTGTTTAAGCTGGGGTGGCAATAATGATGTACATTAGTGAATCCTTGACTATAAACATAACTCAAACAAGATTCATAGCTGAGACTAAATAGAAATTTTTATACGGCCTATATGATGCTATCATGGAGTTTTTGATAGCCAGTTCACTCACGATAGTATATCCCCGAGAGTAAAATGCATGGATGGTCATTGATCTTGTCTGGCTGTACCACTAAAATTGCAAATCGTGACCATTGAGCTTGACCATCCATGTCGATATGATTATTACCTTCTACTAGTACAATTTGAGCCTTCACTGGCGGGTGTTTTGAGCGCGTAGTGGTGGCCAAAACGACTGCCATTGTGCATGTGTCACTGCTCTTTGAGAATGAGCAGTGGCGGGAGTCTCCCGCCACTGCAATGTTGAAACTAGTAAAAAAAAGGAAGTCGGGCCATGGCAGGCCCACCCCGCCTGCCATAGCCCAACCCTAGCCGTTGCAGCAGCGCCACCAGATCCGCGCCGCACACCGCCACCGGATCTGGACACGGCAGCCACCACTGCGCTGTGAGTACCGCGCTGAGCTGCCGAAGAGGGAGTCCCTGCCGCGCAGCACACCAGCTCCGAAATGGAGCCGCGATCCACCACACCGCGCTCTCAAGCTCACCGAGGTTGGATCCGCCGTCGGCGAAGCTCGCCGAGGCGCGGTGCTGCATCGCGTAGGGAAGGGGAGGGAGAGGGGCGCTGCGCTGCGCAGATCGAGTAAGGCCAGGAAGAACGGCGCCGTACTGTGTGGATCGGATAGCTGGGCTGATGTCACCATGTACGCCATTGCTCGCTGCTACAGTACCTTGCGCCGAGCCTGCAGTGACGGATGAAACAGTGTCCGCTACTATTGTAGTGAAGGCTCAATTTGTACTAGTGTTCATAACCCTACGTATTTTGTGATGTGACGGACATATTACCGCAATGCGTATGAAATTCATCTTTTTCAATAAATTCTTTCCATCTATTACTTGTCTTTTGTGACACCCTGTCACCTTGCCGGCCGACAGCTCGAGCTCGTCATGCCGCCACTGTGGAGCTCCCTCAGCCAAGCAACTCCGCACGAAGACCCGTCCCATTGTCCTCTCACTCCGGCGCCATGCCGACCAAGCCACCGTTCCTGCCGTGAGCTCACGAATTGAGCGTCTCGTCTGCACATCCAGCTGTCGTGCAACGTTGCTCGTTACAAATCCCCCCCCCCCCCCCCCCTCTACTGTAAGCGTTTTGCCGCTTCTTCACGCTAGTGTTAGCGCAACGCGCTCGCTCCCCTCCCTCATCTCTTTTTCCCTTGAATCCGCAGCTCGCTGCGACATCTCCCGCTCTTTTCCCGTGAGACTTCACCATCGCGAGGACCTCACTGTCAACGACCTCCCTCTGGGCATCCTCCACGACGACAAGCTCACCGCCGGCCTAGATCTCGTCAAGGTGAAGCTCACGAGCCCTTTAGTGATGAATTTACTGTACATCCATCATTATTTGATTTTTTCCTGTTTCCAGCCATTTTAGTGACGTTTTATTGTTTTGTCGTAACAAGCCATTTTCGTGACTAATAAACGTATACATTGATGATTTAGTGATGGAAACTTGTGAATAGTACCGTCCATTTGGCTGTTTTGGGTGGCCGCTGTGTCACTAAAAATACCTTTACAAGTACGCCTCCTGTGAAGACCCACAGGTTAGGTCATTATTGGTCACAAAATCCCACCCCGCGGCCGAATCTGGCCTATGTGGCGTCAGCAAGAGCGGGCCCATAAGTCATGCTTCCCGGGGCCATGGTCAAACCATTTTTGTCATTGATATTGTTTGACAGCATAAATTGCCCCGTGGCGCACTTCAAAGCGTCCCAGGGGCCAACATGTCAGGAGATGCGGGTCCCACCACCAAATATTCTTCATCACCGATTTCGTTTGCCCACGTATAGTGCCATGTGGCGCACCATGAGCACTCCACGGGCTCACATGTCAAGCACTGTAGGGCCCACCGTGAAGTAATTTCGTCACTGATTCGCTGGGGCGCGTGTACTGCCATGTAACGCTCGGGGACCATACGGTGGGCCCACATCTCAGTTTTCATGGGACCCACTGTCACAAAATTTTCATCCCTGATTCCTTTAGCCTAATAATGCCATGTGGCGTCCACGTTAGCACATCGTGGCCCACATAGAAATTAATCTGGGGCCCACGGTTCAACATTTTCGTTACTGATTTCTTATGCCTGCAAATAATGGCTTTCGGGCAGCCGCTGCTGTCCAATTGTAGGATCGATGCCCCTCTAAATAAGCTAGCAGAGGAGGGGGGGGGGGGGGGGGGGTGATAGCGATAACGGCAGCGGAAAGCTTTTTCACCCTGAAACAGGATTCTGGACAGTCACTAAAACACAAGTCGTTCACAGATGGTAAATCCTAAAATCGTGATTTTTGGATAGAAGAAAGATTATGAAATTCCGAAACCAACCCAGTAAGAATCACATCGGTCCGATGTCTAGAACTTGAGATATTAAATAAACAAGTAGACTGTGTCAGATGGTGACGGGAATTGATCAAGCCCTAAATTCGTGATTAAGTAGAAACTACAAAGAGCTAAACAACGAAACTTTCCAGAGAACTAACTTGACGCCCTACGAAGGTTTTAGATGAATCAAACTAGAGGTAAACAAGTTCAATAACGAAATCAATCCAAAACCAAAACTGGACATGCAAGAAGTAACAGGAAGAAACAAGATCACCAACACATCGCCTTGCGGAAGATTAATCTTTATTGCATATATGTGTTTACACTGCACAAAAGCATCCCTAAAAGATTTCCAAGAAATCCCAAAACCTTAGATGGGTTCTTCTATTTTTCACCTGAAAAAACCGAAGCAGGCGTCGCACTAACAGCTCTACCGAAGCAACGTCAATCTCCTGTTTTTATATCCAAGGCCACCACCGACCTGACCAAGTCGTGGTTACATACGAAATGAGGTGCTGTTTGGTTTGTGACTGGAAACGCAATCGCAATCAGTATCAGAATACACTGTAATCGTAATCAAAGTAACAGAAAACGGGTTTTGTTTGGCATTTCCACGGTAATGGAATCGGAAGAGCACGTGTTGCGCAGTGCGCTCGGCGGCGGCGCATCTTCCAGCCTAAACAAAACCAATACTCGCCGGCCGCCGGAGTTGTGTGCCGCGATGCTCGTCCTCGTCGTCGGACGCCCTGCACAAGCACAGCAATGAACGCCCGGCACTAGCCGCAGCTCCCAGCCGCCTCCATCCGCTCCGTCCAGAATAATATGGAGGAGTGGTGAGGGTGAGGATTCGCGAGCTCGCACCGGCGACGAGATCAATCGGGTACGGACGCTCAGGCACGGAGGAAGCGGAGGCACGCGGACCAGCGGCGGCAAGGTTAGGAGACGACGACATCGCGGAGCGATCTGATTACGCCGTATTGCGATTCGATTGCGGTGGGGGAGGGGGTGTATCGGGGTTGAATAGGCCGGGATCCGATTACGCCGCACTCGATTACGGAGCGGGATCAAACAAACACGTTTTAACGGAATCAGATTACGCCGTAATGCGAATACGTTACAAATTACCGAACCAAACACTTCCTGAGAACTAACCAGCCAACCTGCTGATTCCTTTTTCTATTCGATAAAGTCCATACGCACATGTGTAAGCCGAACCAACACAAATGCAAAACCGAACCAACACAAATGCAAAACCGAACCAGCCAGCCAACATGATGGCCAATTTCTACGTGCACGTGCATCTGCACCACTCACGCCTGGCTGCATGCCACTGCTCTAACCGAGCCAACGTAGCCACACACACACCACCAGCGCACCTCTGATGACTTCGCACTTCTCTGGACTGAAGCTCCACAAGCTTCCGCCAAGCAGACGATCACATCAACAACACCGACACCGAGTCACAACTCACAGATCAGCGTACACTAGATTACCCCAGCAATTCAGTTCGACAGATATGGATAGACTGTATTGTTGAACTTGTTGATGTACCTGATACTTGATGGTATGGCTATTGTGGCAATTAGACGTCAAAATCACCTTTCAGAAAATGCTCTTACAAGAAAGGCAGAACATTTATAGCCGTCACATCAACTAGCTACCAAATGAAGATGCTGCAATAAACAGAGAACTTAAATTCTGGAATACAATCTTATATTATCTTTGCTGAGCAAATTTGTTCTCATCTCGTCCTTTTCAAACATTATTGGATTCATTTGTTATCTGAGATAGTCATCTGAACGAGAATGACCCTTCCACCTTTTGAAGTTTCTTCTGTGGCAGAGGAACAGATTGCCAATTTAATTATGGTAAGATGAGAATTGAGTCTTGCCAGGGAATTGGTATGAGGTACGGGTGTTAGTTTTTCCTTAGGTCATAACTTCTTGTACCAGTTTCATGCTGTGTTTATCTTTATTATCGTTAACCTCTGCAGGTTTGATCAAAGCCTCGTCTACCCCTGAATTAAAGCTTCCAATGTGTAGGAGACCTTGAGAACCTTCTAGCGCTTACAACTTGATGCCAACATAAGGCCCTCTCTTTCTCAACTTGTCACAAGTTCTAAAACATACAGCACATCACAACCTATCAGAATAATATTCGCATAAAAAGTCACCTGTATTACAGGCATATCCGTCAACCGAAAGGGCAGGCCACATGGTCTGGTCTCTGTTACTGTATCGTGAGCAAGGCTGGTTTTCCAAGGCCTGGACTGTTAAGCTCGTGCCTCACTAGTGAAATTCATGTACCAGAACCACTGTTTCTTGCTCTGTGGTTCCAAATGTTTTTATTAGAACCTGAGAAAAGAGACTAACAGAATCGATTAAATTGCAGCCATTTTGTAGTCCAATGACATCCCATTGTTATCATTATGACTAAAATTGTTCTTACTGTTGGGGGAGGCCCACTGTGTCCCCTCCCCCTGGCCCAAAGGCCTGGCCTGCCATGAAGCCCATTAAAGCCCAAGATGATATATAGTATAGGGTAGGCCCATGTACATTGGCCTCTGGCTCACTAGGGTTAGGGAATCCCACCTTGTAATAAGGAAATGACCATAGTGCCTTGGAGGAAGGGCAATATGGTACTTGTAATTCTAGGGTTGTAGGGGTGTATCATCTTATAAATACCCCCCTACCACCCTCAAGACAAGGCATTGAATACAAGCTCTTAATTACATACTTCTCTTGGCTCTTGTTTGGTCCCTTCCTAGTCCTTCCCAGGGGTCCCTCACTTGTGGTAGACCCTTGGAGGATCCCCTTTCTACTATTGTGGGCTTGTAACCACAACAGTTGGCGCCGTCCGTGGAGATCGAACAAGAAGCCACGACGAGATGACTAAGAGGGCTGAAAAATCAAAAACTGACCTTCCGGCAGGAGGTACCCGGAAGGTCAAGAAGCCACGACGAGATGACTAAGAGGGCTGAAAAATCAAAAACTGACCAGGTCCGCGGCTTCGGACGAAGGCGTCGACCCGCTGACGATAATCCGCACCTTCCCCGGCGGCTCGACACTTCCTTCGGCATCGACCTGGGTGGTACCACCTTCAGAGACCAACAATAACACAACCAACGTCGACCTTCCAGCAGTCGAGGAGGCGGCCGAAGGAGCCGAAGGCTCCTCCGAAGACGAAGAAGAGAACATTGACACGGGCGAAGTCGAGCGCCGCGACGAAACGATGGAACCACCCCGAAGGAACGCCGAAGCCGAAGCGTGGAGCCAGAGGGGGGTCGCCGAAGCTGTAGCCGAGGAGCAGCGTCTGGCGGAGCTCCAGGAGGCGTACAATCGCGAAGCTCGCGAAGCCGACGAACGGCTGCTGAGGCAGCGCGCCCTCGAGAACTTCGATCGAGACGAAGCCACATATCGCCTTCGAGCCGAAGCCGCGCGTCGACAGCAAGTTCACCTCCAAGCGCAGCTGAACACCCTGCGACGCACCGGTCGCCGGGAGGCCGAGACGCCGGAACACCGCCAAGAGCGCGACGAGAGGCACACCCACTCCAGCGGAAGCAAGCGTCCAGCAAGCTCATCCGACACAAACCAACCGCTCTCCGCGCGCTTACAATCGGTGGCATGGCCCCGTAAGTTCATCTCGGCGAAGTTGCCAACCTTCGACGGCACCTCCGACCCCCGCGAGTTCTTCATCAGCTACGAAACCGCCATCGAGTCAGCAGGGGGCGACGACGACATCAAGGCTAAGGCCTTCGTCCTCGCTTCGAGCGGGATCGCCAAGACATGGTACACCAAGCTGCCGGCGAACAGCATCTATTCGTGGGAGCAGCTTCGGGACCAGCTCCAGATCCACTTCCAGGGTAACTACGCCGCGAAGGTCACGGCGGCCGACCTTCAGGCGTGCAAGAAGGACGGCCAGTCATTGCAAGACTACACCCGGCGCTTCATTCATCTGAAGTGCCAGGTAGAAGGAGTACCAGATTCAATCATCATCGAAGCGGTGACCAAGGGCATGAGCCTATGCCCAGCACGGTCCGAGATCCGAAGGACCGAGCCCAAGACCTGCACTCACCTGTTGCAAATCCTGGAAGCACATGCACGTGCCGACGAAGACTTCCGGCGCGAGAAGGAGGCGCGAGCAAGCCAAAAGAAGAACGACCGGGGGAAACGCCACAGCGACCGAAGCGACGACCCCCCGGATGATCGCCGAGGCCACCGCTCCCAGCGCCGAGAGGTTCACAACATCGACAACTCCCGAAGCCGGAGCCCGCAGAGGACGGACAATCGTTCCGGTGGCTCCCGAAACAACTCGCGGCACTCCGACAACGGTCGCCGGCACAACAACCAAAGTTCTCGCGACCCATACTGCGAGGTGCACGGCGTCAATCAGGGCCAACGTCGAAGCAGTGCCCCCAAATCGCCGCCTTGCGTGAGGCGAGGGAGCGCCGCGACGCCGACGCCGCGCGAGGAGTCAACGTCATACATGGGGCTTCCGGAGCGGGCAAGGCCTTGCCCCCGCCTCCGGACCATCATCCAACCGGCCACAACGTCATCCTGGCTATCACCGGGGGCCCCAGTCAGCCATACGCTTCGAAGAGGCAGCGTCGCGACTACGTGCGAAGGGTCAACCACGTGGCCGCCCACCCGCCATTGGCCCAATGCCGCTGGTCGCACGTACCGATCACCTTCACTTAGGCCGACCTTCGCCCGATGGAGTACCCGCACAAGGACGCCTTCGTGATCAACGCCAACATGCGCGGGACGGAGGTCCGTCGCGTGCTTATTGATGGCGGCAGCTCTGCTGATGTCATCTTTATCGACGCCTTCAACCAACTGGGCATCCCCCGATCTGAACTATGGGCCTCCGACAGTCCCCTCGTCGGCTTCGGGGGAGAGCCAATCCACGCCCTCGGGAGCGTGAAGATCGCAGTCTCCTTCTCCGGGCCCGCGGGACACCGCACCGAGTTGATCTCCTTCGACGTCGTCGACATGCCCTACGCCTACAACGCCATCTTCGGCAGGGGCCTCATCAATGCCTTCAACGCAGTCACCCACCACAGCTACCTTTGCATGAAGATTCCGGCTCCGAACGGCGTCATCACTGTTTACGGTGATCAACTCGCCGCCCGCCGCATCGAGCACGGCCAAACACCCGGCCAGAAGCAAGTGCACCCGCTCCGACACGAGCCGAAACCCGAGACGGTCGAAGCAGCTACACCGACACCTCCGGCCGGAACTCCGAAGGCGCGCGTCGATGGCGACGTCAAGAGCGTGGTCTTGTCTCCCGACCGCCCCGACCAAGCCGTCCTCATCGGCGAGGGGCTCCCGCCGGAACTGGAAGCAAGCATCATCGACCTCCTCCGGAACAACAAAGACGTCTTCGCTTGGTCAACCAGCGAGCTCTCCGGAGTAGACCGCAGCATCATCGATCACAAGCTCGACATCGACTCGAAGGTGACTCCCATCAAGCAAAGGAAGAGGGAGTGGTCGGAGGAAAAGAAAGTGGCGCTTCGAGCGGAGATCCAGAAGCTCAAGGATGCTCAAGTCATCCGGGAGGTGAACAAGTCCACCTGGCTCGCGAACCCGGTCCTCGTCAAGAAACACAACGGTCAGTGAAGGATGTGTATCGACTACACCACCCTCAACAAGGCATGCCCGAAAGACGACTTCCCCCTGGCCCGCATCGACGAGCTTGTTGACTCCACCGCCGGGTGCGAGCTCATGAGCTTCCTCGACGCTTACTCCGGGTACCACCAAATATGGATGGCCCCCCGAAGACGAAGAGAAGACGGCGTTCAAGATAGATGATGGGACCTACTGCTACGTCCGCATGCCCTTCGGCCTCAAGAACGCCGGGGCAACCTTCTCCAGGGCAATACAGAAGACCCTCGGGGGCCAGCTCAACCGAAACGCCGCCGCCTACATCGACGACGTCGTCATCAAAAGCACCTCCGACGCCGGCCACCTTGGCGACTTGGCCGAAACCTTCGCGAACCTGCGCAAGGTTGGTTTCAAGCTGAACCCGGCGAAATGCACCTTCGGCGTGCGTGCCGGCAAACTCCTCGGCTTCCTCGTCTCCAAGCGAGGCATCGACCCGAACCCGGAGAAGATCAAGGCCATCACCGACATGGAGCCGCCCAAGACCACCAAGGAGCTACAACGCTTCACCGGCAGACTCGCCGCTCTCGGGAGGTTCATTTCCCGCGCGGCAGAAAAGTGCCTCCCTTTCTACCAATGCCTTCGGGGCTCCGGCCCGATGCTCTGGGGGGACGAGCAAGATAAAGCATTCGAAGAAATCAAGTCCTACCTGGTCAAGGCGACCACGCTTCACCCGCCGCCGCCGAAGGCGCCACTTCTACTGTACGTGTCGGCCGCTCCGGCAGCAATCAGCGCGGTCCTCGTGCATGAAGTCCTCGTCGGCGACAAGCTGGTGCAGCAGCCCATATACTACGTGTCGGAAGCCCTCTCCGGAGCTCGCCTCAACTACAATATCGTCACCAAGCTGGCTCTCGCTGTGCTGACGGCATCACAGAAGCTGCGCCGGTACTTCGAAGGCCACGAGATCACGGTGCCCACCTCGTTCCCACTGAAGGACGTCTTCGGCAACAGGAACGCATCCGACACCATGGACAAGTGGGCCATCGGGCTAGCAGCCTTCGACATCAAGTTCGTGGCTCGTAAAGCCATCAAGTCCGGTATCATCGCCGACTTCATCGCCGAGTGGACACCCGCTCCGATCCCGGAGACGATGCCCCAAGAGCCGCTCTGGACAGTACATGTCGATGGGGCTTGGGGCTCCTCCGGGGCAGGATGTGCTGCCGTCATCACTTCGCCGAGCAACCAGAAGCTCCGGTACTCGGCTTCGCTCGCATTTCCAACAACAAACAACGCAGCAGAGTACGAGGGCGTTCTCCTCGGGCTCCGCCAGCTTCGAGCCCTCGGAGCCCGGAGGGTCACCGTCTACACCGACTCCCAGCTCATCGCCGAGCAAGTCTCCAAGGAGTACATGGCCCGAGATCCAGAGATGGCAAGCTACCTCAAAGTCGTCCGGAGCATGGAGAAACACTTCTCCGGCTTCGACGTGAAGAGTATCTCGAGGGTACACAATCAGGAGGCCGATGCCCTGGCTAAGGCAGCGGCAAATCAGGTCCCGATACCTCCCGACGCCTTCCACGAAGTGTTATCGGAAGCATCCTTCGCTCCGAAGAAGCCGGGATCGGTCATGATCCTGAGCGGTGAAGACTGGCGCGCTCCGATTTGAGCACAGCTGGAAGGACGATACTGCGCCGATGATCCGGTCGAAGAAAAAAGGGTCAAGCTGCGCACCCGAAGCTACATCATCTTCAACGACATCCTGTACAAGAAGGGTGTTTCGGAGCCACTCCTGCGCTGCCTTTCGTTCGACGAAGGCAAAGCGCTCCTTCGGGACATCCACGAGGGGTTATGCTCATCGCACCTCGCACCCCGGGCCCTCGTCGCCAAGGCATTCCGGCAAGGTTTCTACTAGCCTACTGCAGCCCGCGACGCCGAAGAGCTTGTCCGCACCTGTCCCAGCTGCCAGTGGATGGGAAGACAATCTCATCGTCCAGCCACCCCGCTCCAGCCAATCCCTCCGGTCTGGCCTCTTGCCCGATGGGGCATCGACATCGTCGGCCCCCTTCCCACCGCTCCCGGCAACCTCAAATGGGCGGTGGTGGGCTACGAGTACTTCTCCAAGTGGATCAAAGCCGAGCCCCTCGCCAACATCACGGCGCGGTCCGTCCGCAAGTTCTTCTGGAAGAACATCGTCTGCCGCTTCGGGGTGCCGATGCACATCACCGTCGACAATGGCTCCCAATTCGAGTCCCGCCTCTTCAAGGAATACTGCCTCTCCATCGGCGTTCGGGAGTGCTTCGTCTCCGTCTCCCATCCGCGAGCCAACGGAGCGGTGGAGAAAGCCAATGGCACTGTCTTCGATGGCATCAAAAAATGCCTCCTCGGCCTGCCGAAGGGCAAGTGGGCCGAACAACTGCCTAATGTGCTGTGGTCGCTGCGCACGACTAAGTCAAGGCCGACGGGCTTCTCGCCTTTCCGCCTCCTCTTCGGCGCCGAAGCAGTCACCCCGAAGGAAGTACAAAACGGATCACTTCGCACTACTTCGCCACCCGCCAACGACGAGGACGTGTCCAAGGACCTCCTCGAAGAAACAAGACTCCAAGCAGTCGCCAACCTGAAGCGGTACATGGCTTCGGTTGAGAACTCGTACAACCAAAGGGTCAACCCCCGACACTTCATTCCGGGCGACCTCGTCCTCAAGCAAAACATTCACCAGACATCTGTCGGCAAGCTTAAAGTGGGAAGGGCCCTTCATCATCTACCACTCAATTCGCCTGGGGGCATTTCATCTGATGGAGCTCGACGGAACACCAGTTCCGAGGACATGGAACGCCGACGCCCTCCGCCGATACTATGTCTAAGGACTTAGCATCCGACGGCCTTCGAAGCCGTGTAGCCTGCGCGCTACAAATTACCTGTATCTTGCTTCGGTGTGTTCTTCTTCCTTTCGGCAGTAGGGCGGTACCAATGAATGAAATGAGAAATCCTCTTTCGGTGCCCAATTACAAGAAATCCAGCCGGGAGCCGGAGGCAAACGCCGGAAGAGGCTGAAGCGAGGCACACATAAGTCCTAGATTCCGAACCCTAAGGGGAAATCGATGCCGACACGATAAACCGGAACTCCCATCGGTAATAGTCGAAGGCGGGGCATTCGTTAAAGACCCTGCAAAACGTGCACGAACTAAACTAAGTCAATAGGGGGACGCCTCCGACTTAACAAATCTTCATTCCACTCCCGACGAGCAAAGGGGGGGACGACGCTCGAAACGAGCTCACTTCCTCGCCGAAAGTAGAGCGACGGAGTACCTTCGAGGCTATCCTCGACTTAACAAATCTTCGTTCCACTCCCGACGAGCAAAGGGGGGACGACGCTGGAAACGAGCTCACCTCCTCGCCGAAAGCAGAGCGACGGAACATTTTCGAGGCTACCCTCGACTTCAATGAATTCTCGTTCTACTCCCGACGAGCAACGGGGGGGACGACGCTCGAAACGAGCTCATTTCCTCGCCGAAAGCAGAGCGACGGAACATTTTCGAGGCTACCCTCGACTTCAACGAATTCCCGTTCTACTCCCGACGAGCAACCCGGGGGGGGGGGGGGGGGACGACGCTCGAAACGAGCTCACTTCCTCGCCGAAAGCAGAGCGACGGAACATTTTCGAGGCTACCCTCGACTTCAACGAATTCTCGTTTTACTCCCGACGAGCAACGGGGGGGACGACGCTCGAAACGAGCTCACCTCCTCGCGGAAAGCAGAGCGACGAAACATCTTCGAGGCTACCCTCGACTTCAACGAATTCTCGTTCTACTCCCGACGAGCAACGGGGGGGACGACGCTCGAAACGAACTTACTTCCTCGCCGAAAGTAGAGCGACGGAATACCTTCGAGACAATTCCCGACTTCCAAGTCTCGTTCCACTCCCGACGTCGAAGGGAGGGACGACGCTCGAAACGAGCGACTTCAACGCCGAAAATGTAGCGATGGAGTCCCATCGAGGCTACCCTCGACGAACAAGTTTTATCACACGCCCGAGAAAGCTTCCATTTCAACATACGTCGAGCTGAACAGCTCGACATGGATTACAATACCGGATAACCGGCACTTCGACACGGGGCCCGAAGGCCCCCCTTACAGCCCACTCCCGGAGCGCATCCCTAATGACGCTTCGGCCCTAGCTATCTCCTCCCGGGCTCGCGCCAGTGTGCGCCGGAGCGAAGCGAAGTCTGCCGGAGTCGATGCAGAAGCAACATCGGCCTGCAATTGCTCCAAGTCCACCTCGGCGGCAGCATCTTCCTCATCGCTAGATACGTCAACCACCTCTACCTTCGGAGCAACAAGAAGAGGAGGGTTCAGCGCCAAGTCCAAACAATGCGCTTCGCGACGAACTCGCCTTTGAAGCAAAGCTTCGGAAGGGACCCTCGGTACCTGCGCCATCAGCCGTGCGTTCCGATGTAACACCTTGAAAATTCACTCTAAAAATTTAAATACAAATCGAAACTGTAATCGAAAGTTTTCAGAACTTTTCAAAACCTTTCCTCTCTCTTTTCCGTTCTGGGCTGTTTCCAGCCCAACTGCCCGACTCCCTCCTTTCCTTTCTGGCCCGACCTGCCTTTCCCCTCTCTCTTTTCGGTCCGGTCTAACTCCATCAGTCCCAGCCCATCTGGCCTAGCCTGCCCGCAAGTCTTTCTTCCTCCTCCAGCACAGGAGAGCTTCACCAACCACCTGCCAAGCCTTCACTCCCCAGCTGCCCGCCTACTGCCTTCACTCCACCTGCATGAGCCATCCCATCGCTCTGCACCGTCCAGCAGCTAGACGACGCACCGACTGGCCGCTTTCCTCGCTGCACGCTCGAGTCCCGTCGCTCCAAAGCCGCACGCCAATGCCGGCCATGCCCACTTGCCCGCGCCACACCTCGCTCCGCTCCAGCGCCGCACCCTGTGCCTCGCCCCACCTGTTGCCTATCTATTAGTGTTCTTGTTGCTTATCAATCGACCCCTGCCAGGTCGCGACTTGTAATATCACCTGTTGTAAGACTTGATTGTACCAGCGACTGATCCAGGGACTGGTATAATAAAGTGTTTAAGCTCCTGGGATAACCGGGGCGCTTCAGGTGGTATCAGAGCCGTGCTTGGCTGTAGGACGTGACCCTAGGCTTGGACGCTAAAATTATTTGCAAAAACTATTTTGGAAAACTTCTTAGCTCTTTCCTTCTCTTTTGCAAACCTCTTATTTAATCCTCCTCTACAGATGGAAGAAGATGGATGGGTGACCGACTACTGCTTGGAGACCCCTGGCTTTCCAAAGGTGCTACGTGATGCCATGGTCAGACTTGGCATTATGGAGCCTGCCGAGTATGTCGGAAGAGAGTATGAAGAGTTTGGCACTGAGCGCTGTGAAGTCACCATTCACATTGGAGCCAGTGATGACCACCCCGAGATGAAGCCCTGGAACGTGACTACCACTGGGTCACGATTCCCAGACACCTACCAAGCTGTGGCACGCAAGGCCCTTCGGTACTTGTGCCAGATGTATGAGAGGCCTATCGGTCGCTCGCCAATGAGGTTTTTCCCTCCCATGGAGAGAAACCGCCCCACTTGGCTTGCAAGGATGAGGACAATAGAAGGCCTCAGAATGGCTGAAAGAGACCCCACAGTGGTTGCCATGACCCGTTATCTGCTCGCCTTGGATGAGCTGTATGACGGAACCGTAGCCAGACTGCGAAGGTGCATCACTCGAGCTGAAGAAGCTGAGACACGAGTTAGGACCCTACGTGTTCAGCTAGCTGAAGCCAAAGCTCGTGAAGCAGAAGCAGAAAGCCGTGCTGTTGCTGCCGCAGAAGCCTTGAAGTCAGCAGAAGACCGCTACAACAAGCTAGTCGGCACCGCCTATCTCACTGGGCGTGCCCACTGCAGGACTCTACATATCCCCGGAGTAGGAGAACGTCCCGTTCTGGAGGGAATTCCTATCTGCTCTGCGGGAAGCAACATCAAGAGGAAGTACGCAGAAGATCTCTCTGCACCACCGCCCTCTGAAGCAGACGGTAAAGAAGAAGTTGAAGAAGAAGAGCCCCTCCCTCTGACCCAGCCTTTTCCAAGGGAGAATGAAGATCATATCTCCATTGCTTCGGATGAAGGTTCCCCAGCTAGAGACCTGGAAGACCCCTCCAACCTCATGGATGCCCAGGACCCATGAGTGTCCACCAAGATGAAGATCCAATCGTCATGGGATGAAGCTACTGGTCCGAGTTCAAGAAAGTGTCTGTGGAAGACTGTACCCCCGAAGTCTTAGTTTGTCCCTTGTAGTCGCAGTGTAACCGCTAGTAGCTCTTCGCTAGTGTTGTACCCTTGTTGTTTTAATGAATCCATGAGTGCTGCTTGTTTGTGTGAATTGCTTGTTGTGTGTGCCAGCAAGGCCCTTGTGCCCTGCACTCCTTTGATAAAAAGAAAAATATAATAACAAAGAGAATTAAATGATAACATAAAGAAGATCTTAGGTTCTTCTCTCATCTTATGCTCTTCCCCCTTATCGTCAAAACAGATGCCGCCCAAGCGATCTGCCAGGATCCAGCAGCGCCAACGGCGCCAGCCCAACAACCGTAGGGAAGAAGAAGTGAACCAAGATGCTGAAGTTCAAGCTGAGAACTCGAACCATGCACCGTTGCCTAACCCTCCGCTCACCACCCTAGCGGAAGTTATAGCACAACAAACCTGTCTGTTGGAAGCACTTGTGCAGAACAACAATAACAACAACAACCAACGCCGTCAGCAGCAAGCGCATGGTTTTCAGAGTAAGATGGCTGAGTTTGTCAGAATTAAGCCTCCAACCTTTGGAGGATCTGAGGACCCACTCGAAGCTGATGACTGGTTAAGGAACATCCAAAGGAAGCTTGATGCTATCAACTGTGAAGGTAGAGATAGAGTTCTCCTGGCATCCCATCAACTCACTGGGACAGCCTTAGCCTGGTGGGAGAACTACTGTGAAGCCACTGATGATCCTACAACCATCACTTGGGAGGAATTTGTGGAAGAATTCCGCCTCTACCATGTTCCAGAAGGTACCATGCAACTCAAGGCAGATGAGTTTCGTAGGCTGAAGCAAGAAAGCATGTCTGTTAATCAGTACATCCGCAAGTTCATTGAACTCTCTCGCTATGCTCCTGAGGAAGTTTCAACTGACAAGAAGAAGCAGAACAAGTTCAAGAAAGGTTTATCAGGAGAGTTAGGAACCCAGATGACTCCTCACATCTATCCTGACTTCAACACCCTGATGAACCAGACCATCCTGACTGAAGAAAGAATGATGGAAATGTCCAAGGAAAAGAAGCGCAAGTTCGCAGTTCATGAAGCCCGTCAGCAGGAAATATTCCAGAGGCCTAGGAACTCCAACTTCCAAGGTCAGAAGAGTCAAGCCCCAATGCAGTTCAGGACTCCATCCAATGCCTCTCGTCAGCCCAGCTTTCCTCAGAAGAGTCAGAACAACACCAAGACTCAGCAGTACAGCAGTGGTCAAGTGACCAACCAACCCAAGGATTGCTTCAACTGTGGTGATCTTAGCCACTTCATTGCCAACTGTCCCCACAAGAACAAGCCAGCTGCTTCCGTTCAGTCCAACACTGTGAATGGACCAAGGATGTCTGGAGCCACTCGTGGAACCAACCAAGTCTCCAACCAGCCAGCGAAGACACAGCAGTCCTTCGGACGTGCCCGCGTCAACGACATCCATGCTCAGGAAGCTCAGGACGCACCCGGAGTTGTGCTTGGTGAGTTTCTTGTTGAATCAGTTCTTGCAACAGTTTTGCTTGATTCTGGAGCATCACACTCTTTCATATCATCAAGTTTTGTGGAAAAGCATAAAGTACCTGTAGTACTGCTTAAAACCCCCTTAATAACCCGATCGCCCGGAGCTGACCTCAAGTGTCACTTGGGTTGTTCGCGGATAAGAATCACCCTAAGTGGGGTAGCCTTCCTATCTAGTCCAGTGGTACTAAAATCCAAGGGGATAGATCTAATCCTCGGAATGGATTGGTTAACCAAGCATGATGGTGTCATAGCATGTTCAGACAGAACAGTTACAGTGACCAACCATGAAGGAACCCGAGTAGTTTGCCAAGCCCTTGGAAGTAAACCTGACCCTATGGTGTTTTCAATGGAAACCAAGACTGTAGAAGAAGTACCAGTGGTGAATGAGTATCCAGATGTGTTCCCTGAAGAGTTACCTGGAATGCCACCAGATAGGGATATTGAGTTCATCATTGACCTTATCCCTGGAACAGCCCCAATAGCCAAGCGACCCTACCGCATGGCCGCCGCAGAATTAGCAGAACTCAAGGAACAGTTAAGAGAACTCCAAGAAAAAGGATATATCAGACCCAGCTCTTCCCCATGGGGAGCACCAGTTCTCTTTGTCAAGAAGAAGGATGGAAGTATGAGGATGTGTGTAGACTACAGATCCTTGAATGAAGTGACCATCAAGAACAAGTATCCTCTGCCCAGGATTGATGACCTGTTCGATCAGTTAAAAGGTGCTAAGTACTTCTCCAAGATTGACTTAAGATCTGGGTATTATCAGCTGAAGATAAGAGAAGCAGATATCCCAAAGACAGCCTTTGTATCCAGATATGGCCAGTATGAGTTCACAGTTATGTCTTTTGGGCTAACCAATGCACCTGCATACTTCATGAATCTCATGAAAAAGGTGTTTATGGAGGAATTAGATAAGTTTGTTGTTGTCTTCATTGATGACATACTGATCTATTCAAAGAGTGCAGAAGAGCACGGGCAGCATCTGAGAGTGATTTTGGAAATGCTCAGAGCCCACAAGTTGTATGCCAAGTTCAGTAAATGTGAATTTTGGCTTGAGAAAGTTGCCTTCCTTGGCCACATTCTGACAGCAGAAGGAGTTGCTGTGGACCCTGAGAAAGTTGAAGCAGTTACTCATTGGCCTCAGCCGACAAATGTGTCAGAGATCAGAAGCTTTCTTGGGTTAGCGGGTTATTACCGCCGATTCATTGAAGGATTTTCCAAGATAGCCAGACCCATGACAGAACTTCTCAGGAAAGACAAGAAGTTTGAATGGACCCAATCTTGTGAAAGAAGCTTTCAAGAGTTGAAGAGAAGACTGACAACAGCACCAGTGCTAGTCCTGCCTGATATTCATAGAGATTTTGTCGTCTACTGTGATGCATCAAGACAAGGCTTAGGATGTGTCCTAATGCAAGATGGTAGAGTTGTTGCCTATGCATCAAGGCAATTGAAGACTCATGAGCAGAATTATCCCACCCATGATCTGGAGTTAGCAGCAGTAGTGCACGCCCTAAAGATTTGGTGACACTACTTAATTAGAAATAAGTGTGAGATCTATACGGATCATAAGAGTTTGAAGTACATCTTTACTCAGCCAGACCTAAATCTGAGACAACGAAGATGGTTAGAGTTAATCAAGGACTATGATTTGGAAATCCACTACCATCCTGGAAAAGCAAATGTTGTTGCAGATGCCTTAAGCAGAAAAGCCTACTGCAACTACCTCAGGACGCACAATGATCACTTGTCGACCGAGATAAAGAAGCTTAATCTGGAGATAGTGCCTCGAGCTTGTGTGAATACTCTAAGTGTGCAATCAACACAGGATGAACAGATCAGACAAGCCCAGCTCAAGGATCAAGAGTTAATGAAGATCCGTAACCACACTGGAGAAAACAATGCCCCAAACTTCAGAGTAGATGATAAAGGAACTCTATGGTATAAAGATAGATTCTGTGTACCACAGGAAGGAAAGTTCCGAGAGATAATCATGGATGAAGCCCACAACTCAGCATATTCCATCCACCCAGGATCTGCCAAGATATATCTTGATTTAAACGAAAAGTACTGGTGGAATGGAATGAAGGCAGATATAGCCAAGTTTGTTGCAGAATGTGATGTCTGTCAAAGAGTCAAGGCAGAACACCAGAAGCCTGCAGGATTACTCCAGCCCTTACCAATCCCTGTGTGGAAATGGGATGAAGTAGGCATGGATTTTATAGTTGGTTTTCCTAAAACAAAGAAGGGATATAACTCTGTATGGGTAATAGTGGACCGACTCACTAAGGTCGCTCACTTTATTCCTGTACGAACCAACTATGGAGGAGACAAGTTAGCCCAGTTGTATATTGATAACATAGTAAAACTACATGGAGTACCGAGCAGAATTGTCTCTGATAGAGGTACCCAATTCACCTCTAGGTTTTGGAAAAGCTTACACGCTGCTCTGGGAACTAAGTTGGATTTCAGCACTGCTTATCACCCTCAGACAGATGGTCAGACAGAAAGGATCAACCATATCCTTGAAGATATGTTGAGAGCTTGTGCATTGACCTATGGCAAAGACTGGGAGAAGAGTCTAGCTTATGGTGAGTTCTCATACAACAACAGTTACCAAGCCAGCCTCAAGATGTCACCTTTTGAAGTGTTGTATGGCAGAAAATGCAGAACACCTCTGATGTGGTCAGAAGTTGGAGAACGTTCCCTTACAGGACCATCCATCATTAAGGAGGCAGAAGAAAAAGTGGCAGAAATCAGAGAAAAATTGAAAGAAGCACAGTCTCGTCAGAAGAGTTATTCGGACAAACGAAGAAGGGGTTTAAGCTTCCAAGTTGGAGACTATGTGTACCTTAAGGTTTCCCCAATTAGAGGTACACGTCGTTTCCAAGTCCGTGGCAAGTTAGCACCACGCTACATCGGACCTTACCTTGTGTTAAAGAAGATCGGTACAGTGGCATACAGGATTGAGCTACCACCAGAATTGGCAGATGTGCACAACGTTTTCCATGTGTCCCAGCTCAAGAAGTGTTTGAGAATACCAGAAGAGCATGTATCTGTGGAGACTTTGGATCTGCAAGATGACCTACGATATCGGGAAGTGCCGATTAAGATTTTGGATGTAACAACCCGTCAGACCAGAGGATCAACAGTTCGTCTGTATCGTGTTCAGTGGAGTCGGCACACAGAGGCAGAAGCCACTTGGGAGCGAGAAGATGCTTTAAGGAAGGAGTATCCCCATCTCTTTGAGGATGAGCTGGAATCTCGAGGACGAGATTCTTTTAAGGGGGGTAGGTTTGTAACACCTTGAAAATTCACTCTAAAAATTTAAATACAAATCGAAACTGTAATCGAAAGTATTCAAAACTTTTCAAAACCTTTCCTCTCTCTTTTCCGTTCTGGGCTGTTTCCAGCCCAACTGCCTGACTCCCTCCTTTCCTTTCTGGCCCGACCTGCCTTTCCCCTCTCTCTTTTCGGTCCGGTCTAACTCCATCAGTCCCAGCCCATCTGGCCCAGCCTGCCCGCAAGTCTTTCTTCCTCCTCCAGCACAGGAGAGCTTCACCAACCACCTGCCAAGCCTTCACTCCCCAGCTGCCCGCCTACTGCCTTCACTCCACCTGCACGAGCCATCCCATCGCTCTGCACCGTCCAGCAGCTAGACGACGCACTGACTGGCCGCTTTCCTCGCTGCACGCTCGAGTCCCGTCGCTCCAAAGCCGCACGCCAATGCCGGCCATGCCCACTTGCCCGCGCCACACGTCGCTCCGCTCCAGCGCCGCACCCTGTGCCTCGCCCCGCCTGTTGCCTATCTATTAGTGTTCTTGTTGCTTATCAATCGACCCCTGCCATGTCGCGACTTGTAATATCACCTGTTGTAAGACTTGATTGTACCAGCGACTGATCCAGGGACTGGTATAATAAAGTGTTTAAGCTCCTGGGATAACCGGGGCGCTTCATCCGAAGGCGCAAATCCCGAAAGAAATCCCCGAAGGATCCCCCCGGGTTACGCCGAAGCCATCGACGCCACTGCGTGCCCTTAACATAGTAAGGGCGATCCTCCGGAGAGGAAGGACTCCCGGCCGGAATCAGAATGCTTTCCGGAACGACGTCAAGGCACACTAAAGTGTGACTACCTTCGGCCTCGCTCGAAACCTATAAGGCGCAGTAGAAGCGCATTATCATCACGAAGAACAGTTCCATTCAAAAAGCCCGAGGGGCACCTAGTACAAGCTATGTACACCAAAGCATGGCACGAAGCCTGCGAAGAACGCACACCTGGGGGGAGGCTGGGCCGATGAGTCAACC
This sequence comes from Eragrostis nindensis, assembly GCA_012490785.1. Classification (NCBI taxonomy): domain Eukaryota; kingdom Viridiplantae; phylum Streptophyta; class Magnoliopsida; order Poales; family Poaceae; genus Eragrostis; species Eragrostis nindensis. The sequence continues at coordinate 553,018 of JAAXCT010000053.1, read as the reverse complement.
TCCGTGACAGTGCCCTGGGCCGCCACCGAGCCTCCACCCCCGCTACCCACTAAGGTGCTAGCGCTCCCGGCCCCGGCTGGGATCTCGCCCGATGGAGGCGTCAGCACAGAGGAAGCGGCAGCCGGAGCCGGAGCGGGAACAGAGACGCTGCTTCCGGGCTTCGACTTCCGGGACGCTGCAGCAGCGAGAGCAGACTGGCGGGCCAGTTTCTCACCCACCGGCAACCAGAAGTGTTGGCCGAGCTGGTTCCCGAAGTTCCGCACCCTCGAGGCCAGCTCCCGAAACCGGCCTCCATCCCCAGCCGCCATCTCCGCCAGCTGCGGCGAAGCAGAAGCAGCAGCGGGAAGGTGAGTGCAGCCCACGTGCGCGAGCGAGCCGAAGGCCGCAGTCCATGCGGTCTCGGCGCAGAAGGTTCCGAAGGACTTCATGGCCCGGGAGGCCAACTTCACGGACCGCACAAGGCGCCCGATGCTCCCACCGAGGTCATCGGCGGCATGCTTCATCGGCTGCACTTCGACGCCCAACCCTTCCAGCAGGCTGTTGAAGTCACCAAGCGCCTGCCACGCCGCCGCAGCATCTTCGTCCCTCTGCGTCTTGGCGGCGTTCAGCAGCGCCTGGGTCTCCGACAGCTCCTTCTCGGTGGCCTCCTTCGCGCGGGTCAAGGAATCAAAGGAGGTCTTGAGAGCTTGCAGCTCTTGCCAAGCCTTCTTCGAGACTTCCTTCGCCGACGCCAAGGCATCGGACGCCGTCTTCTTTGCCGCTAAGGCCTTCTCCAGCTCCGACGCAAGAGCATCGCGCCCCTGCTCCGCCGCCTTCTGGCTCTCCTTGGCGGCTGTTGGCGGTCGTTAAACCATGATTTGACCGCCACCCTACCGATAAATAAATGCATAACACCAAGATTTTGTCCATAGTAGATAGGAATAATGCTACTCCACAGGTTTTGGTGGATATTTGGATGCAGGAGTGAATAATGGAGAAAAGTAGGCCCAGCCAGGGAAAATCCCTGGCCGGCCGACCCCACCTGGTGGCCGCAGGCCCCAGGCTTTCTCCGGTAGGCTGGAAACTGGTCCACAACGCATAATTCAAGGCCCAACCCAGCGGATTTGCGCCGACTTACCAGAGGTGGGCCATTTGGGCCTTAACTTGGCCCCTACTGCAATTCTGCCGCCCCCACGAAGTAGCCGACCTTCAGACCGCCTTCAGGAGTGAATCAGGAGCGTTGAGGCAGAAGGCGGTGGCCAACCGCCACAGGGGACGGCCGGCCGGCCTCCCTACCTGGCCGGCCGGCCGACCATGGCGCCACCGCCTCTCCAGCTTCGGCTATTTAATCCCCTGGGTCCTGGAGAGGCTATAAATACCCCTGGCCGGCTGCAGAAACAATTCGCACCATCACACTTCATCCAAGTGTTCATTAGTTTAGTAGTAGCTTTGGGAGTTAGAGTAGAGTAGAGTAGAGTGACAGCTCTCTCGGGCTTCCGGAGTATTCTCGGAGTTCGGTATAGTTCTTTGTATCCTTACTCTCTTGAGATATTATTTTATTCAATAATTAGTTTTATCTTTATTTATTTCTTTTAGTAATTCTTTTCTATTTAGTTTATTTATTGTTAAGTAAGTGCTCGTAGAAGTCTTGTTGTGGGATTCGTGATTGTTGGAGTACGCAAGTACGAGAGAGTGCCTTCGTCGAGATGACGTCGTGTGAAATCTGTGCTTGTTTATTCTTAGATAGGACTGCTCCGTTGATCAAGAGTAGTTCCTCTAGGCGGGTTGTAAGTGTGGCGCTTAGATCTTGGCCTATGCACGTTTGGCACCCAGCCCCACGGAGGATGGTAGCCCGAGTGTATGTGACAGCTGCACCGGTCTCTGTAATCCACCACGTCCGGGTTGGACTCAGCAGGGTCTTAATTATAGCATACGGTTCCCTAGGTTTGAACAGCATCATCGGTTGACCTAGCACGTGTGTGCCCCGAAACGACATGACTTGTATGTGTGTGATCTTAACTAGAGTAGATAACCTTTGTAGATTAGACTACTAGAAAGAGTAAATACTAGGTAAACATACAGGTAGCCTTAGCTCTATCTCGTTGCTCTCCCAAATGTATACTACAGTTTTCTTTTATTTACCTTGGATTTGAGGATGTGTGTGCCACCCATATATATCATGCCTATCTTACCCCCGTCTCAAGTATAGTTTGATACATTATCATTTCTCCAAATTATCCAGTGCATTGCTAATAATCAGCTCCCTTTTGCTCTACTTCCCTGCGGAAATATAAATACGATAACCCTGGAATACTCCAAGGTGAAATGCTACAATGGTGATCCGTGCACTTGCGGAATTAATGAATTTAATTTTATCGCATAAGAACCGCCAATAGCGGCCTCCGCAGCCGCTTCCGCGACTTCGACGCGCGCTCGGAGCCGCGCAATGTCGAAGCCCTCGAGCGACCCTTGCAGATATCGGGCAAGCACCGCGGCCTGTCGAAGCAAAGCAAGTAAGCTACAAGATGGTAACTCGAAGCCAAAACCAAGGACAACAAACCTTGATCGCAAGCCCGGAGAGAGCCGAAGCATCGTCCTCCGGAGCAACTTCCTCCATGGCTTCTTCCAGCTCACCGAGCCCGTTGAAGTCATAGACTCCTCGAAGGACTTCGGCGGCCTCCGGTCGATCCAGGAAGTCGCTCCACTCGAGACGGGCGTCCGACGTCTTCAAAGGCCCGGCCTGCTCGATGGGCGACCTCCCGAAGTAGCCTTTTCCCCGCCCATGAGTGAGCTCCGGGCTGGCCACCCCCTTCCCTCCTCCGGAAGGCTCTTCCTCGGAGGCTTCCACGCGAACGCCTTCCGCTAGAGCAACAGAGTTAGTGGGACTTCCACAACCAGCAAAGCAAGAGTGATGGGAAGAGAAAATGATACCGGGAGACCGAAGGACCGGCTCCATCGTCCCCTCGACGTCTGCCGCAAAGGAAGGCATCCCAAAATACCCGACGTCTTCATCGTCGGAGTCGAGACTCACCACCTTGGCCGAGCGCTGAGCCGCTGCGGCGGCAATCGCCACTCAGGCAGCGTCGTCAGTCAACTCCTCCAAGTCGGTGCCGTAGCCCAAGTCCCCTTCGGCAGCCGAAGCCCCGGCACGGGAGATGGACATCTCGACACGCGTTTCAGTGGGCCGAGGCCTCTTCGGCGCCGGCTTGCTGACGCCCCCGGCAGCGCGTTTCGAGCCTGCCGGGACAATTGCCTCTGGAGCCAAGGGCGCTTCGCTCTCGGCCTCCTCATCCTCCCCTTCGCCGCTGGCAGGGACGGCGACGAGCACCTCTCGCTCCGGCAGCTCGAGCTCCGGGTACTTGATGGAGAGCACCCGATTCATGCGGGGACCCCCAACAAGCTTCGCCCGGCGCGAAGCCTCGTCCGGAAGGAAGGGGCCGAGAATCTCAGCGGCGCCGTCCTCCACCTCTCTCAGCGTCTTAGCTGCACAAACCACGTCGTCAAGCTACGGCGAACAACCGAAGGAAAGTGTCCACCGGAGCAAACGTACCTGGGAAATTCTCAGGTTTCAAGTGGACCTCCGGTTCTCCGCCCGGAACTGGAACAACGAACTTCTGCTCCCAGTCACGGAGCAAAGGCCACACCCCCGCCGCGACAAACTCCTCGCAGAGGTCGCGCATCGAGAGCTTCCGCGCCACCATCGCCAGCAACTGCACCCGGGACTCGCCGGTCCCGTCCAACTGAACCATCGGGTACCGATGGAACAGTACCTCCGACATCATGGACCGAAGGGGGCAATCGTCCTCCACGCGGTAGTAAAACCACCCGGTCGTCCAGCGCCCCCAGTGCAACTTGTACGCCTTCACCGGAACGACGGCCTCGGGGCGGGGGACGAAGGAGATGACTCCCATGGAGCCGACGACGTCCTTCCCGTCTAACTTGAAGATCTTTTTCACGGCGTGCGCATAATGCGTCGCCGCGAAGGCCCCAGCGTGCGGCCGCGACCCTTCGAGCCAGAACGCCCACTCGAAGACGCTCAGCCGCACAAGTGCGTTGACAGTGAGCTGCTGAATATCGAGGCCGAAGAGATCCAACACCTCGGCCACGAAGGGGGAGCACGGCATCCGAAACCCGCCCTCGAAGAACCGCCGGTACAAAACGATGTACCCGTCCTTCGGACTAGGGGTCGTCTCCCCCCTCCTTGGCGCTTCGGCCCGGCTCCGATCCAGGAGCCCATCGTCGGCCATCTCGTCCAGCGCCTTCGCGTCGATCGTGCTCCGGTCGAGGAACGGCGACGCCGGGAAACGGTCGTCGATGCGAACGCGCTGCGAAGCGCTGGTCTTCCCTTTCCGAGCCATCTCCGAAGCCAGGGCGACTACTTCGAACCACCGAGCTAAAGCAACGAAGCGCGCGGAAGCAGCGAGAACGCCGAAGCAAGCTAACCGAGCGGCTGCGGCGCGGCGTAAGTGAAAGTGAAATGAGTGGCGGGGTGAAAACCCTAGGCGCCGGGCGGTAAATTTATAGCCCCGGTGAATCGACGTGGTTGGCCTCTGGCCCACTAGGGTTAGGGAATCCCACCTTGTAATAAGAAAATGACCATAGTGCCCTGAAGGAAGGGCAATATGGTACTTGTAATTCTAGGGTTGTAGGGGTGTATCAGCTTATAAATACCCCCCTACCACCCTCAAGACAAGGCATTGAATACAAGCTCTTAATTACATACTTCTCTTGGCTCTTGTTTGGTCCCTTCCTAGTCCTTCCCAGAGGTCCCTCACTTGTGGTAGACCCTTGGAGGATCCCCTTTCTACTATTATGGGCTTGTAACCACAACACTTACGTCTAGTCATATAATAAAGCGCATTGATTATGAATGCTCTGCTTGTCTTCCTGATAATCAGGCGGAGAAGCTACAGCCCCAAAACACTTAGAACACATAATGATCCTTCATTGTGGACTTAATACATGTATCTGCCAGTCTGTCTGCAATGCCTACTTGCAAGAATGTTTAAGTGATCACAGCGACAGCTTGTTCCATCCACAAAATTCAGCACACTTTGGCTGGCTGTTCCATCATGGTCTCACTATGTTATCCGTCATTGGAGAACTCAATTCTGTTAAGAAGTGATTTCCCAGCGAAGTGGACGTACTATGCACGGGCTGATGGATTCATCTTAACATCCTCCACCAATGCGCATGTTAATGTGATGCTGACAGTAAGCACTAAGCACTGAGCAAGACATCATGAGCAGACATGATATCAAGTGCCGATGTGGTTGATCTGGGCCGGTCGGGTATTCATTTATGGTAGCAACCTCCCAGCAAATCATGTAAGCCATACAGTGGAATTTCAGATCTTATTGGTGAATATGTGGCCGGGGGAGCTGATCCATGTTCCCTACAGAACAGGGGGGCATACATCTGTGGATCTGTACTTCGCTTGGAGGTTTTGGATGTAGTACTAGATATTGGCTCACAAACTGAGTTACGCCGGGAAAATGAAATTCTTGGATGGTTTATGTCAACGACAGTACGAGAATTATAATTTCCTTGGACCTCACGTATGTGATGGAAGGACCACTGTATTTATTCCATCTTTGCTGTCCATGGAAAAAAGGTAATACATTTCTGTCACATATCCAATCTATGATGTACTTTGTTTTGTGTACTACTCCCTCCGTTTTTTAATATATGACGCCGTTGACTTTTTTCGTTACTTTGACCATTCGTCTTATCTATAAATATTTGTGTAAATAGCTAAGTGTATAACTTAACATTAAATTGCTTTTGATGATGAATCCAATGATATTCATTTCACATTCAAAAAATAATTATTTAAATCTATAGTGTTGGTCAAAATTCAACTAAAAAGTCAACGGTGTCATATAATTAAAAACGAAGGGAGTACTAGTTTACTAGGAAAAGAGAAGAATACATTTTTGTCACTGTATCCAATCTATGGTGTGCTGTGCTATTTTTCGCGATTTGAGCACATGAGAGTATCTCTTCTTCTTTTTTCTAACAACATGAGGGTCACGCTTTTTATTAAGAAGCCAGCCAGGTGCATCGATATCAAAACATGTGACTTTGCTAAAAAAAAAATGAAAATGGAGCGCACAGTTTTGGAACAAAGAAAAGGAAGCATACTCATGCCTTTCCGTGTTTTCATTTACCTCAGAACGTTTGAGGAATAGGCTACTGAATTTTGTGCGATTAGCATGTGCACGGGTACTTCGCGTTGGCAGCAAGCCAGCTCTGCTCAACCATGAACAGAGATTACCTAAACGGGAGAAAGATTGTGTCACATAGATATCATACTACTGGCAGGTGTTGCACATTATGTCGTTACAATTATTGCAGTCTCGCAGGTAGAGTACAGAATTGATGAATGCAACTTTTTTTGTATGTAATTCCAAGATATTAGCCATCCTAAAAGAAGAAAGCAAAATCTCCATCAGTGAGAGTGGCTAAGAATATGGAGCCGGTTGCTAAGTTCACTGAATGGTTCAGCAGAAACGTCTAGGAGTTGGTTGATCTTTGAAGAAGCGAGCAGAGACAAGGTGTGTTTGCTTTGTTCATGACGAGGAGCCTGCCCATGGCGCCAGCTGGAAGCGGCCGCAGCGCGAATTAATGGCGCCGACATCACAGAGTAGCAGGCGTCCATGGGCCATTGCCGAAATGTATTTGGGCCTTGGAGTTGACGATCATCTACAGATCTACTCTACTTCTGGGCCTTGACGCCTTTAATGGCGCCGAAATCACAGAGTAGCAGGCAGGCGTCCGGTTGGGTTTCTACTTCTGGGCCTTTGCTTTCTTTGTTCCTATTCTTTGTGTTTAACACTTTGTTGCTCTTATAACAAGCGCACCAGATGTTACAAGAACAGAACCCATGGTGCGTTCTCTCTCGAGTCTTCCTCCTGCTACAGGTGAGAGCGGCGACTCAGAGAAGTTTTCGTTTCCGGCGGCGAGTTCGTCGGCTCCCCCTCGCCTCCGTTGGTCGAATCGATCTAGGAGGAGGGTGGGAGTCACGGATTCGCCGTGCGGTGTACATATCCTTCCTAGCTTCCATAGATGTAGGTAGGCTAGGGTTAGGGTTGGACTCCCCTGGGTCGTCGACGACCGCGGGGTTCGTTTGTGCCGGCAAAGCTCGTTCTGCGGGTGGCTGTAGCTGCGCCTGGCGAGTTTTGTGGCGGCTTGCTTTACCGGTGGTGGCATCATGCTGTCAGCCGGTCCTTTTGGCCTCTCAAGGGTCCTATGTCTGGGGCGTCAATGGCGGCGCTGCTCAGCAAGCGATTCTTGTAAGGTTTGTTGCAGTCCCTATCCTGAGCTCTTCTGTTTTTGTTGATTGGATCGCGTTGTGGAGGCGAAGGGTGCCAGATCCTGGTCGCCATGACGATGTGATGGCTGTTAGCCATTTCCTAGCCGGTGCGTTCATCGATTTATGGCACAATGTTGTGCTACTGATGGCGGTCTTCAAAATTGATGTGGATTCGTCTGGTTGGGGATCGACTTCGAGCTTCCGGCGGCGTTGGTTCCGATCAACAAAAACGGCGTGCTCCTGGAAGACCTGTTGTGTTCTTCAATGTAATTTTCTTTGTCTTGGGGGGTTTCCCTGCAAGGGGCTGGATGTAAAATTCCTGTTTAATCAATAAAGTCCAACCCTTTTCTCAAAAAAAAAAAAAAAAACACTTTGTTGCTCTTAATAATATGAACGCTCTTGAAATTGAGCTTATTTGCACATACAAAGAAAACCTTACTACAAGACCATGGAATTAAAAAAACCTACCCGCGCAATTTGCGCGGGCTATTTTCTTGTTTTCTATAAAAACAAATCCTGCAAAATTAAAATAAATCTTGCCGATCAAAACGACCAAAATGACACTCAGAATGTACTCGTGGCGTTGACTAGCTTGAACCACTGGCTCTCCGGGTCGCATCCCCCGTCCTCGCTCAAGCACCGGCACGAGACGGTGACCACGCTACGGCCGTCCGCCGCCAACGTCAAGGCAGAGCATGTCGTCGTTGACAAATAAAGACGACACGTCAACGGCGAGGTGCATCCTGGATTCCGACACAAGTCTCCACCGGGACAGCTCGTCGTCGCAGCCCGCGCCGAGACGCGCCGGCCTACCGTTACCATCAGCCCGGAGGCACAGGATCGTCTAGCTGTCCCGCAGCACCAGCCTCTGCTCCTGCGTGTAGGACCACGCGCCGGCATTCTCGTCGCAGGGGCCGAGCTCCAGCTGCTCAGGCGGCGTCGACGATTGCCGCCGCACGGCGACGACGCATTGCCCCGTGGCAGGGTGGAAGAGCACGGCGTAGGAGGCCTGAGCCCTTTCGATACCGGGCCCTCTGAAGGGACGCTGCAGGGCGCGGATCCGGGTCAGTGCGGTGCGGTTGCGCGGCCCTGACCAGTCCGCGTCGAGCAGCCCCCACTTCTCGTCGCGGCCCTTGACGCCGCCTCGCGTGTAGTTGCTACCCTGCAGGGCCCAGAGCGCCCAGTCCAGGTCCAGGTCGGCGGCCACGGCGGCGACGCAGCCCCAGTACCGGTTGTCATTGCGGTTGCCGCCTGTGTTGTCGACGCCGCTCAGGAGCACGGGCCAGCCCTGGTCCAACAGGTAGAGCGCGCGCCGCCACACGCCGGCCGCGGTGTGCGCGCACGCCTTGTTGGGGTTGCCGGCGCGCCACTGATTTGTGCTGTACCAGTGCACCTCGAACGCTAGCTTCGCGACGAAACTCAGCTTCACCTGCCGCGCCTTGAGGGAGGACAGGTCCGTGTCGAAGCCCAGGCCCTAGAGGATGACAACCACGCGTGGGTTTGCCGCATGCACCGCCTCCGCACCAAGCTGCATATACCTGCACTCAAAATCAGCTTCTGTAAATTCCAGAAGCTGGACCGTGACATCGCCATTGGACGACAATAACTTGGTTTCTGTCTGATCCAAAGCATTAAATATGCGCAACAGGATTGGCGCAGAGCTTGGGTGCCAAAGATTTTGATCGAATTGTAATATTTAGAAACATTATTTTTTTCTCTCATACCGTATATTCATTCAAAATGGTTGAACTATGGGGCAAATTAAGATCCACCGTGGATATATTATTTTGTAATTTATTTTTGAATCGAACTACATCAACGGTCATGCTTAACTGTTTCGATATTTCGAATATAACGTTTCAACAATTAAAACCTAAAATGTTGAGTTAGTACGACCGTTGAACGAATACTTCACCATTGGACCACTTGACTTTGTCTTTTATCTTGGGATGAACCCTCAAAACACACTATTTGACTGAGAGGAAGCAAGTGTCACAACACTGAACATACCTGAAAGGTGCTCTAATTAACCGTTATGTGTAACATGTTACATGTGTTACTAAATTGTTAAGGCAGCCTAGCTCAATTATTTTAAATTGTTGAACACATGTATAAAATCAATTAGATTAGAGTAAATATAATTATAATTATTGGTAAGGTTTTGAGAGTAGGGAAGAAAATAAAAAAAAGCTCATATCCGATGGGCTTATTTCACTACAAGATTTCTATGAATCCCCGACAGTTTTAGTAGAAGTGGCCAACAGTACTAGTGTTTTAGTGTAATTTTTTCAAATGGCCAACAGTTTTGTAGTACAAATTGTCATATTTCCCAACAGTTTCAGTAAATTTCCTACAAACTCATTCCCTACAACCTCATTCCCTACAGTTTTCACCACTATTATAATTATACTTAAAACTGTCGGCCACTTATGCAAAGAAACTGTGGGGAATTCTTAGGAATCTTGTAGTGTTTGAGCTATCATAGATAGGTCTAATGGGCCTTTGACAGGTTGGGTGCCCTCATCATAGAGACACCAGGGTTTTGTGTAGATCCCATTCATGCGAGGAGTACCTATATACATCAAGCGCTCCATTTCTACCTCCAAATCGCACAACGCTGTTGGGATTCTTCCTCCTCTCGCCTATCCATGAATTTGCCGTCGTTGTCGCCACCACTCCTACCCCAACTTCCTTAGGGTTACGGTTGGGGGTTGTTAGAGCAAGGCCAATAATTGTCGGTAAGACAAGCTAAATTATATAATACGGGTCTGGATGAGAGAGAAACTGAGGAAAAAGGCCCGCTTGTCGAACCTGCCGGCGACGGTCGCCTCGCCTGTTTCTCTGCTGCCTGTGAGACTGCCATCACTCGTGACTTTTCTATCCGCTCCCAGGCGACCGGCGCTGCGTTGGGCAGCTTGTCTCACGCGTGGGCTCGTGAGCGGCTGCTCGCCCACCTCGTTGGGCTTGCTCTTAGAGGAGGCTTCCTAAAGCTCATGGCAACAACTACTTTCTCCAGAAAGGAGCACTCAACTTGACATGTCAGAAACTCAGAAGCAGTACAGACGAGATAGTATACTAGTGGCGTCAACTGCCTACCATTGAGTTCGCTGATCTGAACTCGTGCCGACAGATGTGGCAGGCACCCCTAATCTGATTACGAAACTTTCCATGTGATCTGCACGTCGTACTGTTGATCACATCGCTATTACAAAACTTGCTGCACACCATAGTTTTTTAATAGCAATGTGATCGGCAGATGCAAGCTACCTAGCGAGGTTTCTTCCAATTAATATTATATGAGCAGTTAACGAGGAGGAGATGGAGCGCAGCCGGGGAATGGTAGGAAGCATTGGCTTACTTGTACCAGTCGTCGGTGTTCTGCCTTGATCCCCTAAGCTCGTTCCTCAGGCTCATGCCGACGACGTTGGGCACGCCGGCGAACATGGCGGCCATGTCGTGAGGCCCTGGACCCAGACGTCCGGGTCGAAGTAGGCGTCGCCGAAGAAGCCGTTGCCGTCGACATTGCTGCAGCACCACCCGGGCTTGCTCACGTGGTTGTCCAGGATCACCATCACGTTGCTCTCGCCCAGGCTCCTCACAACGGCCTGGTTGAGATGGAATGGAATCTTATATTTACTAATTGAAGGCTCTTTTTGAGGCCTCTATATTAATCGGAAGAAAATGCTAGAAATTCTCATAAAAAAAACATCCGGCCGTACAAAATAAAGTAACATGAACAATAGCCTTTAGATCTAACATGATCTAAATTACCCACCTATGCCATTACAAAAAACTTAGTCAAAAGGACCCCTAATACCTATTTACAAATTACCCACCATGCCATCATGAGTCAAAAAATAAATAATTTTAAAAATAGAAACAATAGCTAAAATTACCCATAATTCCTATTTCTAAATTACCACCATGCCGTTGTGAGTCCAAAAATAGTTAAATTCAGAATTACAAATAATTCATATTTTTAAATTACCCATCATGCCATTGAGTCAAAAAAAGTTAAATTGGAAATTATAAAAAAAAATACCCATACTTCCTATTTCTACATTACCCATCATGCCATTTTTAATAAGGAAAAATAAATTCAAATTAAAATTAATAAACCATGTGAATTTAAAAATAAAACACATATGAAAACAAAATATAATTTCTTTCAATAGTTGGGGGAACACACCTTCAAAAAGGGTCCCAAAATAATAAGTAACTAAAATTCATATAGAATAACTAAAAAGATAGGCATATGGATATAAAATAGAAATACTTTAGTTGAGAACATGATTTTTAGTGTGAGATGGAGCATGAAGTGAATAAAATGGTATTTATATTTTTTTTCTAGCCCGTGCGATACACGGGTTGTAAGGCTAGTGCAACAAAAACGTCGATGATCGAGTTTGCTTGATCAAGGCCGTCACCACGATTAATCATGCAAAGATTGAGAGACTTGCCTTGAATGCGTCGATGAGCATGAGGTCCAGGATGGTGGGGTTGTGCACCCGGACTCCGGCGAGCGACTCAGGTTGAGTCTCTGCAAGGACTGCGTGACGGTGAGGGACGAGTAGGAGGCGTTGGTCACCAAGAAAGTTGGCAGGTGAGCCTGACGCAGTTGAACCCCATGGCGGCGACATCTCCGGCGATGGCGTCCATGGGCCGCTTGCCCAGCCCCTCCGCGAGCATCGGCTCCAGGTGGGACGCCCACTTGACGCAAGCCAGCTTCACCCGCCTCCCGTGCTCGTCCACGATCCACCGGGACGACGTCGATAGTGGTAGGCCTGCAGCCTGCTCGAGCTCATGGTGGCAGGCCAAGGCAGTAACAAGAGCAAGAAGACAAGCCGTGAGGATCCTCATGTTGTGGGCGGAAATGGAGGGGGCAACGGAGAGCTGCTCTCGCTTATGCCTTCGTTAGTTTCATCATCACGAGTATTTGGAGTACTCGCTTTGCTGGTCACTAATATTCTAATAAGTCACCACCATCATACACAGGCACATGCAGCCTCGTCCAAGTGGCTGCAAGGGAAACATGTACTCAATAGTCAATACTCTCCAGTTCAAAAAAAAAAAAAAAGTCAATACTCTATTTGAACTAACGGGTTGACATGTGAAATAGAGATACGTTTCCACGGCTAGCAAGGGAGGACCCAGAATTGCTTTCAGTTTTTGATCTTCCCATCATTTCATTATCACCTCTGAAATCTTAATTTATATTTATAAATAAAAAGTTCTAGAATTATTTAAATGAAAGAGTTTTGTACCCTTGTTATGTAGCGACTACAAGTTTCAGGGACCACCAATTATTTTGGATGTTTGTTATTGCCATGATTTTGTTGTTGCAAAATCAACTATTAAACTTACTAACTTTCTTTGTAAAATATTGCAAATTTTCACAGTCAATTTGGAGAGCATGTGGTTTGTATTATAGGAGCTAGAGGGTTGTGTATAATCATTACTTCCGTTTAGGGACAACCCTTGTCAAAATATATTGGATACTTTAGATTAAATATGCATTGTTTCAAATTTTCATTTATGTCAAACTTATTTGAAATATGAAATTTTTGAACATAAAAATAAAAAAGGTCAGTCAATTACCTGGGGACACTGAATAAATGATAACCAATTAACATCAAGATTCTGACAACATTCTTTATTGTAAAATATTTAGCAAATAATGTTTGTTTAAGCTGGGGGGGCAATAATGATGTACATTAGTGAATCCTAGACTATAAACATAACTCAAACAAGATTCATAGCTGAGACTAAATAGAAATTTTTATATGGCCTATATGATGCTATCATGGAGTTTTGATAGCCAGTTCACTCACGATAGTATATCCCCGAGAGTAAAATGCATGGATGGTCATTGATTTTGTCTGGCTGTTTTAAATTGACGATTGTACCACTAAAATTGCAAATCGTGACCATTGTGCTTGACCATCCATGTCGATATGATTATTACCTTCTACTAGTACAATTTGAGCCTTCACTGGCGGGCGTTTTGAGCGCTTAGTGGTGGCCAAAACGACTGCCATTGTGCATGTGTCACTGCTCTTTGAGAAAGAGCAGTGGCGGGAGACACCCGCCACTGCAATGTTGAAACTAGTAAAAAAAAGGAAGTCGGGCCATGGCAGGCCCACCCCGCCTGCCATAGCCCAACCCTAGCCGTCGCAGCAGCGCCACCAGATCCGCGCCGCACACCGCCACCGGATCTGGACACGGCAGCCACCACTGCACCGTGAGTACCGCGCTGAGCTGCCGAAGAGGGAGTCCCTGCCGCGCAGCACACCAGCTCCGAAATGGAGCCGCGACCCGCCACGCCGCGCTCTCAAGCTCACCGAGGTTGGATCCGCCGTCGCCGAAGCTCGCCGAGGCGCGGTGCTGCATCGCGTAGGGAAGGGGAGGGAGAGGGGCGCTGCGCAGCGCAGATCGAGTAAGGCCAGGAAGAACGGCGCCGTACTGTGCGGATCGGATAGCTGCGCTGATGTCACCGTGTCCGCCATTGCTCGCTGCTACAGTACCTTGCGCCGAGCATGCAGTGACGGATGAAACCGTGTCCGCTACTATTGTAGTGAAGGCTCAATTTGTACTAGTGTTCATAACACTACGTATTTTGTGATGTGACGGACATATTACCGCAATGCGTATGAAATTCATCTTTTTCAATAAATTCTTTCCATCTATTACTTGTCTTTTGTGACACCCTGTCACCTGCAGCCCAAATGCCTGCACATCACCTCAAATCTGAACCAATTTCAGTTCAAACAAAATCTGAACCAAAAATCAATTGTTCAATTAAACGACAAACCAATCGATGTGAAGCAATTCAAAATTTTCAATGACCCGAACAAAAGCCTCTGAACTTACATCAGAAAAGAGAATTTTGGAGAGTTTTTCAAGGTTTTACAAATTCTTGAAGTGCTCCTAATTAACAATTCAGTGAAGGTCCCTTCAATCCCTCTGTTCCTAGAATTTTAATTCAAATTATGTAGTTCAAATTAACCTGAACCCAAAAAGAAAGTTGAATGTTATATCTTCCCAGATTGTTCCATAATTTTTGGAGGTCTGGAAGTACTTATGTTAATCCGAGGAAGATGGCAGGATTTAATCTGGAAATTTGCTAAAGCTTGCGGACCCACCTATCATCGCTACGGCCCCATGTCGTCATCCTCCATTGGGCATCACCACCGGTGGATGCCGTGTGGTCGCCGACCACCGGGCGCGCCCCCGCACCTCTGTCCCCTTGACCGGACGCCACCACCTATTAAACGGAGCCACTCCCCATTCATTTTCCCAACCAAACCCTAACCCTAGAATCGCCACCACCCGCCTTGCCGGCCGACAGCTCGAGGTCATCATGCCGCCACTGTGGAGCGCCCTCAGCCAAGCATCTCCGCACGATGACCCGTCCCGTTGTCCTCTCACTCCGGCGCCATGCCGACCAAGCCACCGTTCCTGCCGTGAGTTCACGAATTGAGCGTCTTGTCTCCACATCCAGCAGTCGTGAAACGTCGCTCCGTCATAAATCCCCCCCCCCCCCCTTCTATGAGCGTTTGCCGCTTCTTCGCGCCAGTGTCAGCGCAACACGCTCGCTCCCCTCCCTCATCTCTTTTTCCCTTGAATCCGCAGCTCGCTGCGACGTCTCCTGCTCTTTTCCCGTGAGACTTCACCATCGCGAGGACCTCACTGTCAACGACCTCCCTCTGGGCATCCTCCACGATGATAAGCTCACCGTCGGGCCTAGATCTCATCAAGGTGAAGCTCACGAGCCCTTTAGTGATGAATTTACTGTACATCCATCATTATTTTGGTTTTTTTCCTGTTTCCAGACAACTTTAGTGACGTTTTATTGTTTCGTCGGTAAGAAGCCATTTTCGTGACTAATAAACATATACATTGATGATTTAGTGACGGAAACTTGTGAATAGTACCGTCTGGGTGGCCGCTACGTCACTAAAAATACCTTTACAAGTACGGCCTCCGATGAAGACCCACACGTTAGGTCATTATTCGTCACGAAATCCCACCCACGGCCGAATCTGGCCTATGTGGCGTCCTAGTCAGCAAGAACGGGCCCATAAGTCATGCTTCCCGGGGCCATGGTCAAACCATTTTTGTCACTGATATTGTTTGACAGCATAAAATGCCCTGTGGCGCACTTCAAAGCGCCCCAGGGGCCAACATGTCAGGAGACGCGGGTCCCACCACCAAATTTTTCATCACCGATTTCGTTTGCCCACGTATAGTGCCATGTGGCGCACCATGAGCACTCCACAGGCTCACATGTCAAGCACTGTAGGGCCCACCGTGAAGTAATTTCGTCACTGATTCGCTGGCCCGCATGTACTGCCATGTAAAGCTCGGCGACCAAATAGTGGGCCCACATCTCAGTTTTCACCGGGACCTACTGTCAAAAAATTTTCATCCCTGATTCCTTTAGCCTAATAATGCCACATGGCGTCCACGTTAGCACATCGTGGCCCACATATAAATTAATCCAGGGCCCATGGTTCAACATTTTCGTTACTGATTTCTTATGCCCGCAAATAATGGCTTTCGGGCAGCCGCTGCTGTCCAATTGTAGGATCGATGCCCCTCTAAATGGGCTAGCAGGGCCGGGGGGAGGGGGGGGGGGGGGGGAATTATAGCGATAACGGCAGCGGAAAACTTTTTCACCCTGAAACAGAATTCTGGACAGTCACTAAAACACAAGTCGTTCACAGATGGTAAATCCTAAAATCATGATTTTTGGATAGAAGAAAGATTATGAAATTCCGAAACCAACCCAATAAGAATCACATCGGTCCGATGTCTAGAACTTGAGATATTAAATAAACAAGTAGACTGTGTCAGATGGTGACGGGAATTGATCAAGCCCTAAATTCGTGATTAAGTAGAAACTACAAAGAGCTAATCAACGAAACTTTCCAGAGAGCTAACTTGATGCCCTACAAAGGTTTTAGATGAATGAAACTAGGGGTAAAAAAGTTCAATAACGAAATCAATCCAAAACCAAAACTAGACATGCAAGAAGTAACAGGGAGAAACAAGATCACCAACACATCGCCTTGCGGAAGATTAATCTTTATTGCATATATGTGTTTACACTGCACAAAAGCATCCCTAAAAGATTTCCAAGAAATCCCAAAACCTTAGATTGGTTCTTCTATTTTTCACCTGAAAAAACCGAAGCTGGCGTCGCACTAACAGCTCTACCGAAACAACGTCAATCCCCTGTTTTTATATCCAAGGCCACCACCAACCCTGACCAAGTCCTGGTTACATACGAAGTCAGAACTAACCAGCCAACCTGCTGATTCCTTTTTCTATTCGATAAAGTCCACACGCACATGTGTAAGCCGAACCAACACAAATGCAAAACCGAACCAGCCAGCCAACATGCTGGCCAATTTCTACGTGCACGTGCATCTGCACCACTCACGCCTGGCTGCATGCCACTGCTCCAACCGAGCCAACGTAGCCACACACACCACCAGCGCACCTCTGATGACTTCGCACTTCTCTGGACTGAAGCTCCACAAGCTTCCGCCAAGCAGATGATCACATCAACAACGACGACACCGAGTCACTCACATATCGACAAGTCTTCGCGTACACCATTCTCTGGCCCGAACGTCTCGCATGACATCCTTGACCAATAAGACCTCAGTTCCTCCATGAACCTAGTCTCGAAACCTCAGTTCAACCCGAACCTGGTTTCAGTCCATCATTGATCACACTCCGCCTCAAGCAACGCCAGTCGGCAACGCTACTCACACAAGCATGCCGCACATAAATCAAAATACCATGCTTCACAAGCATATATCACATGCACTTCTACGCATGTTATGAGCTAATCACTTTGCAATGCCATGTTCACTAGAAAGTCAATTTTTCAGCACATGATCTCACACCAATGCGTTCACAGCCAGTGTTCGGGATGTATGGCCTCATCTGGAGGTCCAATCCTCCCCAAGACACACGATGACCTGGTAGTCTCGGCGTGGCTGCACTCAGCTTGCTCGATGAAGACTTTAGTTCCGTGTGGGCACATTGTTCGACGAGAACATCGGAATCGCCGAGATCAAGGCTGGTTCGACGCATCAAACCAGCGAGCATGACTCGATCCACATCATCATCACTTCATGCATGGCATCTTCAGCACACGAGGCGTGGATAGGTGCAACTCCATGCAAAAATGGCATCACGGAGTGAGTAGATTATCAGATCGTTAATTATCTCACATGAAATTGTATAAGCTTTGGTGTTCATCTCTAAATTTTGCAGACCAGTTTGCTGAAATGGTTTGTTCGTCCAACTGATGCTTTCTTCAGTTTCGGTCAGATGATATCCACAGCTTGGTTCTAAACTTTGTGTAAGCTCGGTTGTTGTGTATCCGTGAACCATGCAAACCAGTTCACTTGACTTTCGTTTTTCAGTTGCTGATTTGGTGTTGGTGGAACAGTGGGATATCAACAGGCGATTGGAGTTTGCAGGAAAAGAAGATGGTCGACGTTGACATTCACCGCTTCTTCTGTTCCACTAAACTTGCATCAAATCAAACTTTAGTTACAGCGCACAGAAGATCCCACGGCACCCTCCTTGTGTATAAATATAAGTTGTTATTTACATACAGTTGAAGTACATCTAAAAAAATATTCATATGTAACACCTTTACGATATCAACTTTAAATTTGTTTTACACATTTCTATATTTTTTTAGACCAAAGTTTCCCTGCTTTATGTCAGACCAACTTAACCGGTGCATTGTCAGCTACAGAGTAGTTCACCGAAAAAAGCGAAGAACGAACTGAAAGAACAAACAAAACAAGAAAACCACCAGCTAGCTATCCTATTACAGCAGAAATCATAGGAGCCTTGGAGGACAGCTTCTGGCCTCCATCTTCAATTTGATCTTCGTAATCAGTATGTCGATCTCCCACCTCTCACTTGGCTTGGATAGCACTCTCCATGTCTGCATCATCGATATAAATCTGTGGATTATTGACTGTGGAGAGGGACAAATTTGATTACGAAAAACGAAGTTGTCCCTGGTAAGCCACAATGACCAGCACATGACCCCAGGAGAGTTAGTATTTTACTATTCCACGCATGCTTATTCTCTCTCAATGCAAGAGCATAGAACTCATCTAAGCTTGCTGGGACCATTTCCCACTCTAAAGTCTCTCTAATGACACTCCAAGCGAAAGTTGCTAGAGCACATCTAAACATAATATGATCTGCAGTCTCTAACTTACCGCATAATCTACAGAATTCACTTCCCTTCCAATTCTAAGTACATCTGCTGAGGGGATCCTGTTTCTATTTAACTGCCACAAGAAAATTTTCACTTTCAAAGGCATTTTTGTTGCCCACATATCAATCATCGTTTGATTTTCAGCCCCAGGGTTTAGTATGTGTTTGTAAAAAAATCGTTAATGATAGCATCCATATTAATCTCATCTAGAAGTTTTTGCATATGAAAAATATCAATCTCATCTATGGTTGAATACTAGTACAAAGCTACAGAGGTGTAATAGCTCAAGAAAATCGTACCAGTTATCCCAGCAATATCCATCCCTAAATCAATCCGAGGATTATTCATGCTTTGCTAAAAAGGACGGGCAATTTTACATGGGGCACGGGTTTTGGTAGCTGACAGGTATCTGAATCACGCAATGAGGATTATCACAGTTAAACAAAAGATGGATGCGGCGTAGACATGCCAATCATGGAATCACCTCACCGCCTCAGGACGTTGGATCAAGTTCGAGTTGAGGCTGCCTACGGTCGGTCCGATGGCGTGGTGGCTTGTCGAGCTTTGCGACTTCGCGAAGCCTGCCATCTGCCGAACAGACATACGATGCGTCGACGCCAAAGTCCAAGGGTCACATGAACTGACGCTGCCGATGGCAGTTGCACATGCCGCTGAACCACCCGAACATATGGATATCTGGGGAGGGGCCCCTGGGTTTTGGGGGCCCAGGGCGGCCGCCCCGCTTGCGCCCTTCCAGTCGGCTCAATCGAAGAATCGCAGCCCACCCTCGGATGCTCCGTTACTCACAACGAACGGCCAAGGTTTCTCCCCTATCCTCCACTGGCGCTGGGCAGTGGGCTCCACCTACCTTACCACTCAGAAGCGGTCGACCAAACCCTAACTGCGCTGTCCCGAGGAGGCTATTTACACACAGACACCTCGACGCAGAACCCTCTCCGCCCCACCCAGTCTCAGTAGCATCGCCCGCCGGAATCCTCTAGCTAGGGTTCTGCATTCGGCACCACCACAGCACACGCGAGCGAGGCGATTAGAGTTTGCGTCTCCGGCAGCGGCGGCGCCTCCCGTCGACTCTCCAGGCAAATCAAACAGACAGCCCGCCCGAGTCTCCTTCCTTGCCGCTCGGCCCGTCGTCGTCGTTGGGCGGCAGCCTGACTGCTACTCATCGCCCCCACCTGCAGGTACGCGCCGGGCCGGAGGCATAGGTGAACGCGAATCTCCATCCTCGTTTTTATTTTCATGGTGCTGCTTCGGTGGATCTAGATCTAGCTAGGCATCTCCATGGCTACTTCTCATTACTAGAACTTAGGAAATGATATTGATCATTGGCAGGTCTCTCCCTGCCTAGTTTCAGATCGTTTGTGGTATGATAGATCAATCCCCGTCGCTAGCACTTATCCAATCGGCTAGTATTATGAGAAATGAAATATCGAATTCGTTGTACCTGCACATATATTTTTAGTAGCACTATGCTCCTTCAACAACATTTTATTGGCATTTTTTTGTAGGATGTTTTTGTTGGTATAAGTTAGTAGTTAGGGTTCATTCCTCTGACTTATACGTTCACTCTCTCTTCATGTTTTTTGGGACTTACTGTAACGTAAGCTGCACGAATCATTTAACACCGTCCTGAGGTTGAGATGTTTAATGTTCCCTATCGCTGCATGCATGCATGCATGCATGCAATAGCTTCCGCGCCTCATGCGTTGTTTGTCCATAAATGAACTCTATGTTCCCCGTGCGTTGTTTGTACTTGACTAATGTTACGGCTTTACGGTGCTTCCATAAATGACTATTGTCGATTTCTGGAGTTCAGCGGTGCACTCTATGTGTCATATTTTCTGTCAAAATTATCAATTTTTAACTGACTACTGACACGATTTGTATGATTCTTGATAGGGTGTTCGCGATCAGTTTACCGGTCCTTGTGCAATGGAAGTGCAATGGAAGATCCGCCAAAGGGCAGTGGACTATCACCAAGTGCTTCTGATCATTCTGAGCCAGAACCTATGGCCGTGGACAATACTGGAGCTGAAAAATCACATAACATGGATGGAGCAAACTGTGATTCTCCTATACATGCTGATGAAGGACCGTCCGCTATGGATGCGGATATGAAAGGCAAATCGCCCCTTGATGATGATACTAAAGGAAATACTTCTTTGGAGGCTCATGCACAGGTTCCTGTTGAGATGAGTGTGGAAAGCCTAGAGAAGTTCTGCAAAGAAGCGTCAAGATCCTTTTTTGATGAAATTGGTCTGATTAGCCATCAAATAAATTCCTATAATGAGTTCATCTCGCGTGGGCTTCAGGAGCTTTTTGATTCGCTGGGTGAAGTGATTGTAGAACCGGGGTATGATCCTTCGAAGAAAGGATCAGGTGGCTGGAAGCATGCCACCATCAAGTTTGGGAGAGTGAAGCTTGAAAAGCCTGCATTTTGGTCTGGCAAAGATGAAGCTGATATTAGTTTTAAACCAAAGCAGGCTCGCCTCCGGAATATGACCTATGCATCTACTATGAAAGTTGAAGTGACTATTCAGGTCCTGAAAATTTCCATTCTAATTTTATCCACTTATTATTTATTACATGATTTACTGAAAAATATGCTACATATGCATACAAACTGTAAAACCAGTGATAAAAGAGCATACTACGAAATGCTCCGATACGACAGCATGGTTATTACTCATATTATCATAATCTAAGCCTGCCAACTAAATACGAAATTAAAGTTGATGTCATATTATTCCCTTGTACCTCATCAATGTAGCAGACAGTCCAGTGTGCAACATTAAACAGATCAGCCAAGGATTGGATGAGTGATCTGTGATTAACAATATCACGAGTAGTTTTTGTTTTCTGCACAACGAATTCCAGTTGCACTATATGCCAATACATTTCCTTTTCCTAGCAACATTATATGTTGATTTGACTCCCTGTGCATACTTGAGCCATTAAATTATGGTATTGATACTTGCGTGATACTGTTACCAATATTTTGCGAGGTCTTAGAGTAACCTGATTTTTTGAAGTATGCTTGACTGTATCAGGTTTATTATTTAGAGAAAAGCGATGGGTCTAAAACAGGGAATGATGGCCTTGTTCAAGAAAGGGACCATCTTAATAAAACTCATTGGATATTTATTGGCTGCCTTCCGGTGATGGTGAACTCAAATTTATGCTGCCTGCATAGTCTCAAGGAAAGTGACTGCCTGTTTGATTCCGGTGGATACTTTTTGGTGAAGGGAAGGGAGAAGGTATACCTCTGTAACCTCCATTTTCTTATCTCATTATTTGTTAATATTATGTTTCATGCTGGATGCTTAAATTTATCGCTTGTCCTTTTTACAATCTGAGATGACTTTGTAGGATTGTGAGCTTTCTTTTATCTTGCGTGTTACCGTTAGCTCTTCAGAAGATAAAGATGTCCAGATATCTTATTATGATTGCATTTGTACGAAACATGCTGAATCTACATTTGTTTGTCATATAAACATGGGGTGCTAACAAAAGAATTAACTTAGGAGCACTGGCATGTAGTTCGTATGCTACTGGTACCCTACGCTGGCCTGTTTTGTTTTAGTCATGTATGGCCACAGTCAACATTTTGCTTAATGTTATTCGAACCATAGGATTCACATTTTATTAGATATTTCAAATTTGGTTGATGATTGTTTGTATGGACACTGAGGATTTGCTGATTACATCTTTGAGATGACTATGTCTGGTAAGGGAGAAATAGTAAGCTGGATTGATGAGCGTTTGCTAAGTTCATTGGAACCTTCCTTTAAAGATCGACTATCACAGGATCATCCTTTCACAAATGATCAAAAAACTCCTTTTCTGCAACAAAAACATTCGTGTCATATATGGCATGTTTCTTCAGCGTTACTAAGTTTCTTTCTTTGTCAAACCTGCAGGTATTTATTGCTCAAGAGCAAAGATGTCTGAGCAGGGTTTGGATTGCCGACCAACCTAGTTGGGCCATTTCTTTTTTGTCTGAAATCAAACAGCAACACATATATGTAAAGCTAGTGGAATCCACAAAGAGCGAAGACATCAGTGGAAGCAGAATCATTTCCATTTCCTTTTTGTATGCAGCTATGCCAATTTGGTTATTGTTTTTTGCACTAGGCATTTCATCAGACAAGGAAGCCTTTGATGTGATAGACATGCAAGACCATGATGCTTCTGTGATCGACACAATAGTCATGAGTATTAAAGAATCAGAGGAAGTGTGCGAAGGCTTTCGTAAACCAAATAAAGCCCGCCAGTATGTTGATGAATTGATTAAAAGTTCAAGATTTCCTCCAGAGAATCCTTTGATGAGTATGTTGCTAGATATCTGTTTCCTGATATTAGTGGAAATAGAAACAAAGCACTTTTCTTAGGTTACATGGTAAAATGCCTGCTAATGGCTTACACTGGGAAGCGTAAGTGCGATGACAAGGGTGATTTCCGGAACAAGAGGTTGGAACTGGCTGGTGAATTGCTTGGAAGGGAACTTCGGGCACATATTAGACATGCACAAAGACGCATGGTTAAGGCCATTCAGAGGGATTTGGATAGTGACAATGATTTAAAGGAGCTTGAGCGTTATCTGGATGCGTCAATTATTACTAATGGTTTAAACCGTGCCTTCTCCACTGGTTCCTGGTGCCATCCCTTATCCCTACAAAAGAAATGAACGATGCTCAGGAATTGGTGCAACTCTAAGGAGAACAAATCCTCTTCAAATGATATCAGACTTGAGGAAAACCCGCCAGCGAGTTGCTTATGCTAGTAAAGCTGGAGATGCAAGATATCCGTAAGTTTCTTTTTATCTCAAACAAAGTTTTGCATATCTATCATGCGCCTATGTATCCTAGTGTATAGTGTATACTGACCTGTGGCACAAAACCCTTACAGGAACCCATCGTACTGGGGAAAGCTTTGTTTATGTCCACTCCTAACGGTGAAAATTGTGGACTTGTAAAAAATCTAGCCGCCACTGCGATTGTTAGCTCTAAGGTGGTGCAGCCTATGGTTGACAGTTTCATTTCTTGTGGAATGAGTAAGCTGGATGAAATTCCTAGTGAGGAAGTTGCAAAAATGGACAAGATTTTTCTGAATGGTACCTGGGTAGGGTCTTGTCATGATGCAGCTTCATTTGTCTTGCGATTAAGGAGCATGAGACGCCGCAGTCTGATTGATCGACAGGTTTGCTCTCTCTCCCGTGGCAGAAGCTTTCTGGTTAAACTCCAATGTTGTGTTAGTCATGCTATTGTAGGCCACACTGTCATCTCAATGCATTAACATGAGGATGGTTGTTGCTTTTATGTGTTTACACCACTTCAATATATACAAATCACACGCCATGATGTCTAAATTTTTTTACATGTTTTATGATATAATTAGGTTGAAATCAAAAGGGACAAGCGCCAAAAGGAAGTTCGTGTGTTTTCGATGCAGGGCGAATCCTCAGACCAATTCTTATCGTTGAAAATTTGAATAAAATCAGAAAACCAAAGCGCCGTTCATACTCTTTCCAGGAACCTAATACAACAACAAGTAATTGAGTTCATTGGTGTTGAAGAGGAGGAAGATATAATATGTGCTTGGGGAATCAGGCATTTGTTTGCCAGTGAAGGAGAGATCACTAACTATACTCACTGTGAGCTGGATCCTTCTTTTCTTCTAGGATTAAGTTGCAGTCTTATTCCATTTGCAAACCACAAGCTATTGGATACTCTACGACGAATCCACTTATCAGGATTGATACTCTTTCTCATCAGCTATATTATCCTCAGAAGCCCCTTTTCAAAACAGTTGTAGCTGATTGTATTGGGAGAGCAGATTATGCTTCTGGAAAAACAGATGACTTCGTTAGATCTGAATTTTTCAATGGCCAAAATGCAATTGTGGCCGTCAACGTTCATCTGTGTTTTAACCAAGAGGATTCCCTGGTAATGAATAAGGCCTCTCTTGAACGAGGTATGTTTAGAACTGAGCACCTAAGGAGCTATAAGGCAGAAGTAGAGAAAAAAGAGGGAGCCAAACGACTGAGATTGAAGGAAAAGATAGACTCTGGAAAAATGGAAAGTAAAAGGGGACGTGTTGACAGTCTTGATGATGATGGCTTTCCATACATTGGTGCGAGTCTTCAGACCAACGATATTGTTATCGGGAAAGTCTCGCATACTGGAGAAGACCACAGTATTAAGCTGAAGCATACTGAAAGGGGAGTGGTACATAAAGTTTTACTTTCTGCAATTGATGAAGAAAAGAATTTCGCTGTGGTTACTCTAAGATAGGTAAATCATATTTATTTGTAGCAAATGTCATTTATGTCGCACCATTGAACTATGGCTTCATTAGCAATTATCCTAATCTTACATATGAAAAAATAGAACACTTCATTTTTCTCTTCGGCTCAAGCATCAACAGCTGCAGTGCTTCTTAGTCTAGTGTTTTGTCAGTTTTGTATGAATAACAGTATGTCACGCTTCAGCCGGTCAGCAAACTAACCATATTGTTTTGGAGAGAAATTTTGGTTTCATTGACCTTTCCTTTTTTAAATCATGAATTCTCTACCTTTTTTTCGTGCCCTGGAACTTAGATACTCCCTCCGTTTTTATTTATATGACGCAGTTGACTTTTTTCATTACTTTGACCATTTGTCTTATCTACAAATATTTGTGCAAACTGCCAAATGTATAGGTTAACCTTAAAATGCTTTTGAGGATAAATCTAATGATATCAATTTCACGTTAAGTAACTAGCTACATAATTATATATTATTGGTCAAAGTTCAACGAAAAAGTTAACTGCGTCATATAAATAAAAACGGAGGGAGTACAAGTATGGTTACCCCAGTGAGGCCATGGTTTTATGGCTGGGTTTCCTTTACTTCATTTATGCATAAAACCAAACTTGGTATACTTTATTGCTTTTTTGTAAGGCCAACAGTTCATTCCATTCCACCTCGAAATTCATCACAGAAAGTGACTACATAAGACAATTACTGTAGAGAAATGGGTGGGCCCAGATGGCTTGCTTCCATAGTTTGGCTGGCAGTCCAGCTCCTCTTTTTTTTTACCCCCATTATCATGGGATTTATTTTTCTAAACACTTGTAATGACATCAGCAGGTAACTCTCAACCAGGTAACTCAAAAATGTTGTGAATGCACCATACTTCTATTTTTCTTTTATCCTCACATTTCCAACACATCGTGTCTGAGTTTTTATTGGCTGTATATAATTCCATGTCTCTTCTGATTTCAGGTTCGAGCACCGTGCTTTGGTGATAAATTTTCCAGCATGAATGGCCAAAAAGGTGTTGTGGGCTTTCTGGAATCTCAGGAGAATTTCCCATTTACTCACCAAGGAATAGTCCCAGATATTGTGATAAATCCACATTCCTTTCCGACACGTCAAACTCCTGGTCAGCTGCTTGAAGCTGCGCTTGGAAAGGGAATAGCTCTTGGAGGTACAATGAGATATGCGACACCGTTCACCACAGCATCGGTTGATGTTATTGCCGAACAGTTGCATAAGTAAGTGTTTCTATTTTGCAATTGATAAATTAGTTGCTTCTGTGATTCAGAAACTATCATTTTCCACTCTGTGCATAGTTGAAATGCTTTCAAAGGTTCAGTATTTTATTGATCTATTTTAGTTGAGCTTTTGTAATTAGATAAGCATACGAGCATTCTTATAAAATCCAGTGCATCATTAACGCTCCTTGTGCTTTGGGCTCAGTTAGTAGTTACTTCTTACTGCACATATAGTGAAAAGGAAAGAAAGGAAGGAAAATAATGACATGCATAGAAGTTAATTAGGTAAACACATACCACATGTTGCCTAATGTGCGCTTCTTAATGTGCACAAGATACATTTGATTTGATTTTGATGTGTAGATATCTTTTTCAGTTATGCGTTAAATGGTGGAATTACATAGCTTTTGATTTACTCAGATATGTATCAGCTGGTGCTTCTTTTGTTGAACCGGGAGATTCATAGTGTCACTAGAAATGAATCTAAATGTAATCGTGTATTGGCATTTGTCTTTAGTGTGGATCGCATTTTAGATTACCATTTGTAATGTGATATGGACTAGAGTAGACTCTGAAAATGAGAAAATCTGTGGCTATTTTTCTTGGTCTATATTCCATTTTCTTCTGCGACTTAGTTAATTTCTAAAACTTACACATCTTGTTGCATTGTGGGGCTGGATTTCAAAGATGGGGCGCCGAGCAACGGCCGTACAGGTGAAAGAGCAATCCTTGGTTTTCATGGGCCCTACCTTTTATCAGAGACTGATTCACATATCTGAAGATAAGGTGAAGTTCCGGAATACCGGACCAGTGAACCCACTCACAAGGCAGCCTGTTGCTGACAGGAAAAGGTTCGGAAGTGTTAAGTTTGGAGAAATGGAACGGGATTGCCTCCTTGCCCATGGTGCAGCGGCCAGCCTCCATGAGAGGCTCTTCGTGCTCAGTGACTTCTCCGAGATGCATGTGTGCCAGACTTGTGAGCATGTGGCCAATGTTATCATTCAAAGCATTCCAGGAGGTAAAAAGATCCGCGGCCCATACTGTGGTTTCTGCAAGTCTTCAGAGACCATTGTTCGGATCAATGTGCCCTATGGTGCAAAGCTGCTCTACCAGGAGCTCTTCAGCATGGGTGTCTGCCTCAAGTTTGAGACGAAAGTCTGATAGAACTCTTAAATTTCTTATCCAGTCATGTACATATTAGTCTTTCGAGATTTCCTTATGTACTTATATGTGACAGCTATATGAAGTCTCTTAGTGCTGTGATCCCGGCATTGTTAGGAGCCTAGGATGGCCACTCCCTGTGAAGCAAAACAACTAATTGCAGATAATATCTTAGGCTAGAGGATCTTCCCCTGGTTTGTGAAGAGAACTCTAGAAACTTGAAAACTTGTAGCGGTCAAGGTTTGTAATTTCGTTTTGACCGGAAAAACCGGGCCGGACCGAGATGTCCGGTTACCGGAAAAACCGCGAAATCCGGTCGAAAACCGGATCAAAGTTCAAATGACAAAAATTGAATAAAAAACGTCGAATTTTCTGAAAAATTCCTGTAAACCGGACCTGAATTTTGGTAAACCGGTTTAAGAGGAAAAATAGAAAAAATGCAAAAAAATGAAAAGTTGCAAAAAATAAAACAAAAAATATGTAAAAAAACTAGATGCAATTTGCAGCCCAATGGTGGAAACTAAACACGTAGGTTCGATCGTTTGGCCTGTCGAAAAAATCGAGGAAGGTTGCTGGTTCATAAAAAAGTTTTTTTTTCTTTTTTTTTCTTTCTTGTTCTACTCAGAAACTTTCGCGATTTTTTAGGCACATCAAACGATCGAATCTACGTAAATGGTTTTCACCGTTGGATTGCAAATTCGATCTAGTTTTTTTACGTATTTTTTGTTTCAAAATTTCAATTTTTTTTGAAATTTGAAATGAAAAACCGGACTACGGGGTAAACCGGACCGGACCGGTTTTTCCGGTTTTCACGAAAAACTGGTCCGGTTTACCGCGGTAACGCAAACCCTGGTAGCGTAATGTGCCGTTGCGCTGTCGCATGCCTTGTTTTTATTTTTTTAGCAGATCGTATTTTTATAGAATCTGATGCTCAGTTGGGTTTAGGAAATGTTGCTGTTGCAGTTTTGCGCGGACTGATTAGTGGAATGTCTTGCGCGGTTATGCAGCTCGATCTATTGAGTTTCAGACGTAAAGGTACAGCGACTTCGAGGATCATAGTCTTGTGGACTCAGTATGGTCACTGGAAACGTAGTAACATTGGCCACATAAATTTACTAGGAAGTGGACGTGTCAAGGCACTGTAATCTTGCGAATTCTGCTACCCGGAGAAGTTCGGCGCCCTTAGTTTTTGGTTTACTGACTAACGATGTGAGTTTATACAAGGCCTCTGGGAGAAGATTTACAAACATTCAGCGTGTTCGGCTGGTGCATTCTGCCACTGTTGTGGCTGCGGCTCGCGCATGTGCTTTGCATCCGCTACAGTACCCGAACAGAGAAAAAGCAGCAGCAGCCAGCCGAACACGCTGATTATTGCTTTCGGAGCTGTCTATTTGTCCGTCTTTCCTCCAGATGATCTCCAGGCAGCTGTTAAATACCTTCTCTTTATCGTTCTAACAAGATAGAAGGATCGGAACTTCACATTCCGTGTCATGTCAGTACAAGAAAACGAGGCAGAAGCGAAATATAATGCGTACATATGCCTTTCTGTAGGCTGTAGACGATCACAAGAAAACAGAGGAGGAACGCAAAAGATACAGAAACACAGTTTGGATCTTTTCTCATCGGTGATTTATTGGCAGTGATACAATCAAGATACAATACACACGAGGATGATCACACACAAATCCATCTCCCCATGACTAATCTACATGAGAAATAATCTACCTGAAGGAGCAAAGAACAGGGGCCAAGAAGTGAATGGGGGGAATTAAGGCAGTCAGACAGCGCATTCCCCGGCCACCTCCCGGCGAGCAAGTGAAGGGACAGTCTCCCTCGCAACGTAACCTGAAATCGACGCATGGGCTTCTCTGAGTCCTGACACCGGCACTGGGAGAACGGAACCTTCCGTGCTCTCACTTCTGACATCGGCATCTCTGATAATGGTACTATCTGAATTTTCAATTTTCCTCAAATTAGTCACTAGTGTCTTCGGGAACCAGGTCGTTCTTGGTGGCTACCGATGTGCACGGAGACGGCGAAACATTGCTCGTTTTAGTGAACATAACGTTCGCGCAGCTGCTCATTGCGCCTTTCTTCTTACCACCGCTCATCTTGAGATCAATGTCTTCCAGGACAACATCACGGCAAGGGAAGGTCTTGCTGCAGTGGAGGCTGATCACGTCCTTCGTCGTACCCGTGCCCTTGATATTCTTGAACGATACATTGCTAATTTCCACCGCCGACTTTTGTTCCTCGCACGGCTTGGGTTTGGAGGGGTCCAATTGGTTGCAGTAGTATTGATCTATGTAAATCGGATGCTTCACTTTGTCCAGCACCATGTTCAAGAACTTGATGTCCTTGGCGTACCCGCTCCCTCCCTGCCACGTCTTGATCCGAGCGCCGTACATCGTTCCGGACAAGTGCGCCGTGTCGATGGTAATGTTCGACACTTGCGCTTCGGAATTCCTGTTTCCAAGGCTCCCGATGCTGATTCCATGCCCCGCGCCACACTCAACCTTGTACGCATACAAGTTTTTGGTGCCTGTCGCAATGGATATGCAATCGTCGCCGCACTTGATCACCGGCTTTATTATCCGTATATCCTCACTATGCCAGAAGTGGATGCCGTCGGCCTCCGGGCTGTTGCTGGGCGACGTGATGGTGAGCGAAGTCAGCGTGACGTCGCGGCAGTACTGTATGTCCAGGTGGACTTGCGGACTGTTGACCAGCTTGATGTTCTGCACCTTGAGGTGGGTGCAGTTGGAGAAGGTGAGCGCCGCGGGCGCGATTGTGCACGGGCGCTTGGGGTTCACGCGGCACGAGTTCTTCCACGACGACTTGCCCGTCCCGTCCAGCGTGCCCTTCCCCGTGACGGTGAGCCCCTCAACGTGGGCGAAGCTGATCCATTTCGGGTTGCCCTTGCCGTGCTTGTTCCAGTCCGACTTGTCTTCGGGCGCCACCAGCGTGCCGTCGATCTGGACCGTCACTTGCGACTTGCACGGGCCGGAGAGCGGCGTTTCGTTCACTAGGTACTTCTTGCCGGCCGGCACGAGGAGAAGGGTTGGCTGTGGTGAGGAGCATGCCTTGGCCCACGCGTCCAGAAAGGCTTTTGTGTCGTCGCTGCGCCCGTCGCCGGCAGCGCCGAAGGTTTCGACATTGACGTTGCCGCCGCTGCTTTCCGGTGCGGCGTTCGGGGGATTAGCGCTTTCTTCCGCTGCGAGTTTGCGAGTTTTCTTGAACGTCGATAAGCCGTCGCCGCCGGCAGTCGAGAGGACGCGCCTTGGTGCAGCAGCTCGGCGGTGCACCGATAATCCTGGCCCGGGGCGTGCCTTCCGGAGCTCCTCCGAACGCCAGGAGCAGCAGCACGAGGAGCAGGCATACCCAGGCCAGGAGCGAGCGGCTCCTAGCCATGAATATATCCGGCTTTGCGGTGGAGATTTGGTTATGGCTGGTTGGTAGCCTGTCGTTCCTTTTTATTATATACCGCAGTGATCGAGCTCCTGGGGCGTCCGGCTCGGTTCGTGAGTTCTTGTCCGAATATATCCGGCTTGCTGCTTTACGCGTCGTGTGGGACTCCGTGCCCGGTTACTGCCCGGACTCCGTATCCTCCTCCAACGTGCGTGCGCTTCGGCAGTCATGAGTCATGACCATCTATCGGTTGGGATCGTACGCGGTTTCAGGTGACGCCGCGTGCGGTTCGCCGGCCGGACAGCGCGGATCGATGGAGGCTCAGGAACACGGGGTCACCGTAGTGAAGGTCGCCGGCGGCGCAGCATGAGTCGATCGCAAGGCGTCGTCTCCCCGCTGCCATCACGAACGGTGAACACCTTAAGGAAAAGTATGGTCCTGGCATGAGTTGGTATTGTACACAGGCCTTTTTTCCTCTCTATAATACAAAAATACGCAGTTTTTCTACGTATTCGAGAAAAAAAAAAACACCTTACAGAAAAGTACCCGCGGAGTGTCTAAAACGCGCCGGCGTCGCCGAGCGGTGACAGAGGCTGCATTTATGCATTCACCATGGTACGCAGCTAATACCTTAGGCCAGTCTCAATGCATACTTTCATTTCACACTTCCAAGACTGCCACGTCAGATTTAGAGTTTTCATATGAGAAATCAAATGACCTCGCTCAATGCATGATTTCATCTCACGATTTCATAAACAAAGCATAACATTAAATTGTTGCATTAGGATTGGTCAAAACATGTTGGGATGAAAGTTTTTATTCTCAATGGATGTTTCATTGAACTTTCATATATATGAAAGCGTGCCAAATGCCTTTCATGGGGATGAAAGGAATTTCTTCTCTTTCATCTTAATTGATGTGCCATGTCATCTATTTTGTTAATGTGGCACCTTATTTAATGTTGATGAAAGCACCATGAGACTGGCCTTACAGAAAAGTACCCGCGGAAAAGTACCCATGAGACTGACGTCGCGGAGCGGGGGCTGTGGCTGCATTTATGCATTCACCCTAGCATCAGGGAACCAGCCTCCATTAATTGGTACCACCTCCCGGAGCGCCACCGTTGGGAGCACGAGCCCACGTCGTCCTTTTGTGAGACGACGACAGTTTTCTCTCCCTTCTTTCATTGCAGTACACGTAGGATAAATTTGCTTAGGTAACAACATACAGACGGCTCATTAAATGGCATTGTAGATGCCCTTATTCATCCCATTCTTAGTTGTAGGCTATAGCCAATTAATCACAAGCAAATTAAACAGAGGAGCAACGCAAAAAGATAGAGAAACACAGTTTGGATCTTTGCTCATTGGCGATTTATTGGCATTGATCACAATCAAGATACAACACACACTACAAGAAAATAGATTTTAGTCACCATGTTTTAGTGACCAAGAATTTTTTTTCTTTCTTGATCACTAAACGCTTTGTTCAATAATGACCAAGTTTGAAATTTATGATGGATATATAGTTTTAGTGATCAATGTTATATAGAGTTATCAGGATTGTGTTGGTTGCTATATACTTTAGTGACAAACATATACAATTTTGGTCACTATATACTTACAGTGACCAACATATACAATTCTTGGTCACTATATACATATAGTGCTAAGAATTTAGCCACCAAAATGTGACCAATCTTGTTTGTGACAAGTAGTTATTGTTAATAAACATATATAGTGACTAAGTATTTTGGTGACTAATAATCATTTTTCTTGTAGTGACACACGAGGATGATCACAGATAAATCCATCTCCCCATGACTTTCATGAGAAATAATCCGAGGGATCAATTATTAACTATATGATACCCTGCACATTGCTGCAGAAAGGGAAACATCGTATTAGAAAAAACTGAAAAAGCGACACAGCTAAACATATATAATTTAAGAAAAATTGTTCATCTGATGCATAAGGATTGTTACACGAAAAGAAAGCATTCTGTCTGTCTTGTTTCTCTCAACTGATTCAATAGAAGGAATATAACCATATTAGAGAAATCAAATCAGTTGTACCAGCTGAATATGGAGCAAATTTAGCTGACGTTTACCGTTATATGTTTCATGTCTCGAACCGGCATAAATGCTACTGCACTTTTGGTTAGTACAGTGACATATACATCTAGAACATGTGAATATACTTCCAGTAACATTGAGCACATCAGCAAAAGGCCACTAAAGTGGCGGACCAGTAAAACCCGGCTAATGTGGCGCGCGAGCACTGTTACAAAGGACCGCCGCTACAAAAGATCATAGTAGCAAATAAGGTAGTTTTTAGCGGAGGAAGCTATTTCAAACCGCTGCTACAAATGTATTTGTAGCGGCACGCTCTCTTTGCATCTGCCGTTACAAACACTTTTGCAGCGGGGCACTCATGTCCGTCCGTTGCTACAAAGCCGGCGTTGACAAGGAACAGAGGCTGCTTTGTCGCCTCTTTCACGAGCGGAACAGCGGCGGCTTTGTCGCCTCTGTCATGAGCAGAGCAGCGGTGGAAG
Organism: Eragrostis nindensis; assembly: GCA_012490785.1. Taxonomy (NCBI): domain Eukaryota; kingdom Viridiplantae; phylum Streptophyta; class Magnoliopsida; order Poales; family Poaceae; genus Eragrostis; species Eragrostis nindensis. Next base: position 519,788 of record JAAXCT010000053.1, on the reverse strand, counting down.
CCTACAAAATGGTGTGCGCCTATAAAATTGGCGTAGCGCGCGTCCTTATCCATAGTCGCCACTCTCCGTCTCTCCTCCACAGCTCGCCGCCCCTCCTCCTCCGTGCGCCAGCTCCCGCGCGCTCCCGCCATCGCTGCGTCCCCACCAACACTGAGGGCACCCGCCCTGCGACGGAGCGTTTCCCTGAGCAACCCCCTTCGACGCCGGCAGATCCTCTGACGCCAGGCTGCACATAGGGGTGGAAAGTGGATACGGATAATCCGTAATATTCGCTATCCGTATCCGATAAAATGTAAATGTGGTACGGAATTTGCCATTCCATTAATATTTTTATTCAAATTTGATTAGAAAATATGGATGTAGATATGGTTTGAAGACTTGACATCAGATATCTGAATTATCCGTATTTGTACTCGTATTCGTCACTATATCATAAATACACCCATATATTATATAAAACATATTACAAAAACTGATTCGATTTTGATGTGAACTAGTGTAGACCATGTGAAATAATGCTATTAAAGATACTTTAGAGAGTGTTGATGCGTTCTATGTACCCATTTTATATGACAAATATGGTGTTTTTAATATTTTATTATGCCATTATTGCTAACAATTAACCCCATTATTATATATATGCGTAGTTTCTGTGTATTTGGAAGGATTTGCAGAAAACAGGTGAAAACAAGAGACTACGGATAAAGAGCTGCCGGAGGCCCGAAGAACGAAGAATTTCGAGGCCGTGCCGGCTGGCACAAATCTCGTGCCGACCGGCACCACCAGGGTTAAGCCCAAACATGAAGCCCACTCGGAGAAGATGAAGCCCAGAAAAAATATCAGAGTCGGAGTCGGTGAAATCCAGCCCACAATCAAAAGGAGCTATAAAGATAAGATCTTGGTCGCGAAATAAAGAAGAGAGCGAACAGATAGAAGTTTTGACCTAGGTTGAAGGTTGTGGCGGCGAAGACGGCGACTACCGATCATCACCACCAAAAGGAAGGATCGTGTCGACCGACACACTGCTGTGCCGATCGGCACCAGGGCGTCCAAGTTGAGTCCTCGTGTTCTATTGTAGCCATGTTCATGTGTTGCAGTATGCTGCGTGAGTAGATCTCATATTCTCTCCGTGGCGAGGGAAATCTGGTTATGTAACTCTCACACTTACGATACTCTTTTAATGCGTTCAGTCTATGTGATGCGTTTATTTCGTATCTGATCAATACATGAATTCATTAGTGTAGTTGAGGCCTCAGTTACGCTTTCGATTATCACATAGTGCAAGAAACCAGTGGGGAGCTATTAACCCTTGTCGTGACAGGATCGAGGCAAACGAAACCACCATGTCTTGTAGAATACTAAACCTATCAATCGAACAATAATCCGAGTTGCATGCCAGCGTCTCAAACCATAGGAGAGAATCCTTTTTATAACCTTGTTACAACCGCAGGCTCTTTCACCTCTAGTTGTTAATCATCCTTTTCACACACACCTCTGCTATATTAATTTAGTAGTTTAAATAATAGTTTGAGTCCCGCTTGTTCTCTGTGGATTCGATATTAAACCTTCGAATACTCTAAGGGAAAGTGCTACAACTCTACACCGTCCACTTGCGGTATATAAGTTAGGTGCGTACAAATGACCAACAGATATACATAATAATCCACAACTAGCAAGAAGTGCTAGAAATGTATTATTAGTTTTTAAGATAAAAGATAATCCGCAAGCGCACGGATATCCCGTTGTAGCATTTCACCCGAGAGTATTCCAGGGTATCGTTATTTATATTTTCCCATAGAAAGACATGGTGTACAAGTATACTTATGCTCATGGTGTTACAAATGATAGAACAAAGTCACAATCCAATGCAGGAGTAAGTATAAGTAGATATATGATAGTGGTGACACACATAAGAAGGCATCCACTCTCTTATAAAACGCGAGAAGCGAATCTAAGCAGAACTAGAGCTAAGCAAAAGGTTGCTACTCCTAATATACATCGTCAAGTAGCGTGCTAAGCTTCTACCTATTGCTTAGGCTCATACAAGTTAGGACTATGATTCTAAGCATAGACAACATCGGGAGATCCGGTATAGGCTTGGTCTGCTAAGCCACACCAGCCTTTTCATATATACTCATACGCCATGCCCGAACGTGGAGGATTATTACAGGGGACAGATAGAACTGTCACCACCTGCCGCCTACCTTTACAAACCGTGGGAGACATTTGCATCCAAAGGTGGAAAGAAAGCCCTAGCACCATGCTAGCGTTACTATCCACAACTCTAGATCCCTCGAGACACCTCGCAAGGTGACAAACCTAGAGCACCTTTGCAGGACATTGGCCCCGATGCCTAGACAAAGAACACTAGTCTAACTAACATTAACTAGACAAAGGATCAAAACTAGCACTAAGTTATGCACAAGCGATTGTCGCTTGACATTAAGAACTAACATCGATAATCGACGATCAAGTATGAACGAACAAAGAATGTTCAATGAACAATCATGAACGATCCCCGATGAACGAACATGAACGAACATGAACGAAAGATGAACGTTCATGCAAGAACGCTGATGAACGATGAACAATCATAAGCACACAACTACTAAATGAACGATGACTTTAAATTATAAAGAACAAGTCTTACAAGAGAAGGATACAAGAGCTATACCCAACTCTCCAAGGGACTTGGGAGCAAAAAGGCAGCCTACTACTAAGCCTAGCACTACCTAGAAAGCCTCGAGCTCTAGTGTGAGGAGGAGGGAATCAGCCTCTTGTGTTTGTGTGTTGGAAGGAGGTGGGTAACCCTCCTTATATAGCCTTTGAATGTCGGTAATTGGAGGTGGTTCTTGGCATTGATTGCAGGCAGAACCGACCTCAGGAGGTCGATTGGAAACCATCATAGGAAGATGGGCCCAGGGGGAGCACCTGCCAGGTCGGCCGACCTAGGGATAGGGGTCGGCCGACCCAGGCCTGGCCCCTCCTGGGCTGGGCCTTGGCAGACAGCTCCCCCTTGGCCACTAGGCCTCCATTCCAGGTGCTATGGCCTTCAGTTGTGAATTTGTTAAATCTTTGGCCTTTTATCTTTATTTTGCATTTCCGTAGCGATTGTCATTCTATGGAAGTGTTGCACCGTCTCTTTGGGGCATGTGTTCACCTGGATTTTCCCTGTTTTCCACCTGCACACTAAAATCTAGAGGTACATGTGGAAATTGGTTATTTATAAATAATATGGGTGTAAGAAGTGTTAATTCATCCTTATTTATTAAGCTATTTGACGGTTGAAATCATGACTTAACGACCATCAACAGGGTACACAACGTGGACAAAACACGATGAATGGATGAGCCGTCAGATGAGGTTGACGTTGAAGTGGATGAGCCGATCGAGGTGGATGACTTACCATTGGGGATCGACATCGGTGGGGTAAGAGTTGAGGCAAGAGCCGCACATGATCCTCATGACACCGTTAACGATTTTAACATCGAGGAAAGTTGCGTCATGTTCAACCGCAAGTGTTAATGGCTGGGACAGCAAAAGGACTTGATAACTTTGAGACACTAGAGAAGGCGCCAAAAGACCTTTTTTTATGAGGAATCAAAGGGATGTCATTAGATTTACTGTGTTGTGTACTGTTCTTGAGCTCATGAAACTAAAGGCAATCCATGGGTGGTCCAATGCTAGTTTCACAGATGTGTTTGCAACTGCTCGGAGAGATGTGTTGCCGAAGCCTAACTCCCCGGTGGTGAAGCTAGAGCTTTCAGCACCCGAGTGCCCACTGCAACTTCAGGTGTCATCTTGGCTTGCATCTGGCCTCCGCAGCGGCTGAGTAGTGCACGATTTTGGCTCAAGGTTGTGCACGTAAGGTAAATTTTGGGTGGGGAAAACTAAAATTTATTTTTGATCCTGGTGCCAGTGCACTAGGGAACAAGAAGATAGCTTCGCCAGTGTAACTCCCTGCCCAAGACCACCTACCTTGCAAAAAATTCACGCGTGTCCAAATCATTGCATTTTGTAAAGAGTACGAAAATGTCATCCGATGTCCGAGGTGCAATCATAGCCATTACAAGAGGCCGACTACGATCCTCACAATGACCACACTGCCGATGGTAGGAAGAAGAATACAAAGAAGAGGCAAGGATGGAAGAGGAAGAAGAATAATACCATCAATGATGACGATGATAGGAAGATTCCTGCTCTTGTTATGTGTACCTGTGGTCGATCGTCTGAAGCGTTTGTTCGCTAACCCCAGAGATGCCCAATTGATGACAAGGCACACGCGTAAGGGGGATGATAAGCTTCGACACCCCACCGATGGAAGTGAATGGAAAAACTTTACAAAGCGCATAAAGAATTCGCCGATGAAGCAAGGAATATACAATTCGCATTGAGTACAGACGGAATGAATCCTTTCGGCCAAATGAGGAACCCCACAGCACTTGGCCAACGATCATGTCAATGTACAACATCCCCTCCTGGTTGTGCCATAAACGCATGTGCTACTTCTTCAATGCAATCGGGAAGAAAGTGGTCAGTTTTGACAAGTTGGAATATTTACGGACCCACATAAGCACCTAGAAGATTGCCGCCACAAAAAAGGAAAAGAAAAAAAAAAGTTGAATCCAGCAGCATTTTTTTCCACATGTTTTGGGTTTCTGTCACCTAAGTCTATACTCCATCAATGACCAGCGTGGATTCTGTTATTAGTACTGCAAGTACTAAGCAGTACAGTTTACTTGCATCGCCTTCAATGATCAATATACGTACCAAGCAAGCATTTGTGTATAAGAGTTCAGATATTGCAAGGAGCACACCCACAACCAATCTTCACTCACAATACAGCATCAGATGGGCAGCCTAGCTCCTCCTCAGGTTACAGGCCTCTATCCTCTGCTAGGCGCTTCCGATGGGAGGACCTTCAGCTCCGGCCGTTGCCACCGCGTGGTGCTCACCGTAGCCGGACGTGGCGGGGCGCATCCGGGCAGGGTAGCTGCGCATGTTGTCCCTGCAGGGGAACCGTTTCTGCCCGAGGATGCTGCGATCGCAAATTCCGGCCGCCATGCCCAGACTTCCAACACTAATCAGCATAGCACAACCAGGTTATTCAAGATATATATCCTCTCAAAAAAAAAGGTTATTCGAGATATATAGCTTGCTTGAGTTCCTAAAAAATACTACTCTACGTACTAGTACTTAGTCCTGATGTACGTGGTATTATGAGATTACAGGAAGGACAAGATTTTCGAGGTCGAGATGCAGGTCCAAGACGGTGACCTTGATCCGTATGGCGTCGTCAGCAACGCGATTTACGCTAGCTACATCAACCGCGGTCAGAGCTGTGTCCAGCGATCTCAGAGAGAATTCTAGTCTCAAGACGCGCATACATTCACATAATTTCTTTTCCAGGTCGTGACGTGCTCCTTGACTACCTTGGGATCGGGGCGGGGTACTGGGCAGCTACGGGCAACGCGATGGCTATTTCAGAATTAAACCTCAAGTATTTCGCGCCGTTGAGGGTATATATATATATATATATGTCCTGTTCCAGAATGATCGCATAATTTGGCTGCTTTTTTCAGTAAACTTATTAGCTTCTATCTTGCACCGCCAGAGCGGTGACAGGTTTGTCGTGAAGATGTGGCCCGAGAAAATAAAAGGCGTGCGATTGGTAATCCGACACTTAATCGAGACATTGCCAGACGGCAAGGTAAGTTGGAGTGTTCAACCATACTTGTATTTGTCACTAGTTTTATATATTAGAAAATACTGACTACTTTGAATTGATATTTATTGGTCAGCTCGCATTGGATGCCAGAGCAACCATTGTTTTCCTCAACAAAGACTATCGTCCAACTCGTATTTTCCCGGATGTGGCAGCAAAAGCATGGGAGATGTTCGGTTGCAAGTAGCGCTAAAGTTAATCAGCTTATCATAAATAATAAGAAATAAAAAGAGAGAACTAATAAATCTTCTTATTCTTTGCGGGGTGTACAGTTCAATATGTTCAGTTAAGCTTTGTATTGAAAACATTCAAGAAATAAAGAAACTAGCGTGGTATCCCGCGCATTAATGTTGCTAGTATAAATCATAATTTATGTTTAATATATGTTTATTTTGTCGTTACTCTTTTCATGAAGATTATTTGATTTGCAACTTTTCTCACCTTTTCTTTTACTCCCTGTGTCCAAGAATAAAAACATTTCTGCAGAAGATCAATCGTTTCCTTACATTTTGACCATAAACAGCTTTACTCTCTTACACATATGCAGTGTGTAAAAAAATGTGTTTTCTAGTAATAGGATAGGCAGGTTTAACTAAATTATATAGGGACAATTTAAGTTAAATTTATCATTACTACATAGGTGGCTGATTAATAGAAACGTGTTTGTTTGGGTAAAATTTTTCGTGTATATCTTTAAGCATTTTGTCGTCCTTAGAGTGGTACCGCCAATTATAATACCACATAAGGAAACAAAAAATTGGTATCATCTAAGTTCTAATTTTGGTACAACCCAAAGACCGTGGCTCAATTTTCAGGAATCTCAGAAATGATAAGAGGCCGAATGACATAGAGCTGAGCACATGAAAACAAACCACTAAAACTGGAACCAAGCCAATTTAACTGATATATTATTGCCCTACAGTACTAGTGTATGATGCGTGAGACGTCACTACTGTATTTGTCCTAAATTAAATTCAGCGGCTGGTCCTGACTCTAGATCAAGGTTTACCGCGATAACCGATGAAAATCGGACAAAATTTATCAAATTTTCAAATTTATTTCAAATTCAAAATCGAAAACCTACATACCGAAGAAACCGAACCGGACCGGTAAGGTCGGTTATCGCGATAACCGACCGGTTACCGTCGATACGCATGGTCCTGCCTGTGTTGGAATAATGATCAGACTGGAAAATGTGAAACTAATGGACGCGAGAGATTGGAATTTTAGACGACGAGGGAAGTCCAATAGCCATCACGGTTTTTTCATCCATATTTTGATTTTCCGTCGCTTATAAGAATCGTGCGTTGACATGAATGTTTAGTACAAAACCTACACCAGACACCAAAAACATACCCAGCGTTCAGATAACAACAGTCGCAATGCTGCATTGCTGCTGCAGAAGGCAGCGTCATTCCTCATGTCACCCGCCTCTCCCCTCAGGTTCACCCGGCCCACTGGAGAAGCTTCAGCTCCGGACGGGCCTGCTGCTTACCAGCGAATTTTTTTAAAAATAATATTTTTATTAACCAGAATTATAAAAATAATATTAAAATCAGAGAAATTATAAAAATAATACACTGTCGCACGTTGGTTGCACGAAAATTCAATTTTCGTTTGTTGGTCGCACGAAAATAGGGTTTTCGTACGTTGGATGCACGGAAATAAGTTTTTTATTCGAAAATAGGAGTAGTGGTACGTTGAACGCACGAAAACTAATCTTTTTATTCAAAAATAAGAGTAGTGGTACGTTGAACGTACGAAAACTAATTTTTTATTCAAAAATAAGAGTAGTGGTACGTTGAACGCACGAAAACTAATTTTTTATTCAAAAATAAGAGTAGTGGTATGTTGGACGTACCACTACTATTAGTAGTACGTTCAACGCACGAAAATTATGAATTATTATTTTTTGTCATGCAACTTTTGTTTCTCATTTGTTTAGGATGGATTTTCATTTATATGTCGTTTCTTATATTTTTTGTACGTAAGTGAAAATGAAATAAGTTGAATTTACTCACCGATAGAGCAAGTGTGTCTTTTCTGAAAACATATGGTTGTGGAAAGAAAGTTGATGGAATTTTTTTCATACAATACTCTATCTTGGTAATAAAATTTGGATTTCGGGCCTTGTTTCAAGACTCAGAAGTTTGCTTTGTATATAGTTTCAAATTATATTTACACATAATGAATTATAACTATACGGATAGTATTTTTTATTGACTAAGTAGCCCACTCTAAGTTTGTTTGTTGTTATATAACTTTTCTAGCTCTATCGTACAACTTCTCTTGTACAGATTTTACTTTGTAGAATTTTCATATCACGTTTGACACTCTACCGGTGAGTAAATTCAACTTATTTTATTTTTACTTACGTACAAAAAAAAATAAGAAATGGCATATAAATGAAAATCCATCCTAAACAAATGAGAAACAAAAATTGCATGAGCAAAAAAATAATAATTCACAATTTTCATGGGTTGAACGTAGTAGTGGTACGCCCAACGTACCACTACTCTTATTTTTGAATAAAAAATTAGTTTTCGTGCGTTCAACACCACTACTCTTGTTTTTGAATAAAAAATTAGTTTTCGTGCGTTCAACGTACCACTACTCTTATTTTTAAATAAAAAATTAGTTTTCGTGCGTTCAACGTACCACTACTCCTATTTTCGAATAAAAAACTTATTTTCGTGCGACCAACATACGAAAATTGAATTTTCGTGCAACCAACGTGCGATAGTGTATTATTTTTGTAATTTCTCTGATTCTAGTATTATTTTTGTAATTTTAGTTAATAAAAATATTATTTAAAAAAAATTCGCTTACCTGCCAGGCACGTCGCCTGGTCAGAGCGCTTGACGCTGTTCAGGAATCCGACAGCCAAACAATAGTTTAGTATTCTGACTACTGCATAAGTACCCCCTATTTTGCGTCATTAATTCTGAGTTTGCCCTTCTTTTTTTCAATTGACCTTTCTTGAGAGCTATACAAGTTTTTGAAATGCTTATTTTTTCCAAACGCTATCTTTATCTCCACTCTACAGGCAAGCCCGTAAAAGGTCCAGTGTGCTACATATACATGCAGATTATTGTTGTGCCATAAGTCATGCCTCAGTAATATACTGAAGATCCCTTGCCACCGCAGGATGCAATCCATCTGTACATGTTGAGCAGTTTAACAGTCACTTTTCACACTAGAAAGATTCTCTCCTTTCCATTCCAAGTAGTTGACCTGTTGAGTTGGAATTTTTGTTAAAACAATCGTACACATGGCAGAGCACTAATTTTGTTATAGAATAGGTTCATATATAATTAGTTTAACAATATTTTTCATAAAGTAGGGCCTCAACTTGATCACTCAATTTTAAATGATGCTAGTGGCAGTTTGTTTGCGTTATTAACATACATACCAACTGGTTTTCCAAAGCCTCATAATGTGAAAAACAATGTTGGAAGGATGGCTCATATGTAAAAGAAGGAAAAGAAAAAAACAATCTAATCCTTGTAGCTTTGGTATGTTTTGGTGGATATGGTTATGCGAGAATGACATTGTATTTATCAAGAAAACAATGATTTCATTTTTGAATGTGATTTTTTGAGGTACTTACTAGTTCGGTTTCTAGAGATTGTTGCAAAAATAATCCAACCAAGGAGAAGGTGGTGAAAGTCTGCAATTTACTGGAAGTAGTGGTATCTTCGCAAAGCATAGATGGCCGTCGCATTCTAAACAAAAGTCAAAATGGCTAACAAAATCAAATCCTAAAAAATTCTTTTTCTTGGCTTTTTTTTCTGTTTTGTTGCAATCCCTTTTAAGACGGATTAAGTCTAACTTTGGTCCCATAACGCTTGTCTCAGTTTAGTTGGTCCCTCATCTCTTGAACCCGATAGATTTAGTCCATCGTCTCTTCATACCATTCAACATTGGTCCTTGAGTGGTTTTCCTGGTGATTTCGCATAAACACAAATTAAGACTGATTAGAAGCAAAGGCAAAGCACGTCGTAGGAAAAAAAACGCCTCACGCAGGAGAGGCGACGGCTCCATACAGAGGCTATTGGCTGGCCCCCTCATCTGCGGCGGCATCGCCATCAGTGGAGGATGGAGGCCCGGCCGGCATCCAGTGTTCGCCCTATTAATTCTTATAAGTTAGGTAGTTAGGTCTTCTCGCGGTGTTCGTTTCAAGCGCTACTGCGGTTGATAGGATTAGGGTTTCTCTACGGATCTGGTTGACAGAAGTGGCAGCATCGGTGCGGCGTTGCTAATAAGTTCGTCGGCATGGAGCAATATAGGACGAGTTGTCTCGGCGGTGGTGGTGAGTCAAAAGCATCATCATCGATGGAGAATAAGGTACTCCAGCCCCTCCTTTGTCTTGTCGTGGTTCTTTATGACCATGATTGTGGGCTAGTAAGAGTTTTTTTCTACATCTTTATGAATGTTGGTCGGATTTGTGTTTTTTCATGATGAATTTTGTGAAGGCGGCGACAATGGGTTCGACGACGAGCTCAATGGCTGCAAGTTTATCTATTTGCGTGTGGAAGGTCAATCTACAACTCTTTTGTGAAAGGGTTGGGTTTTAGTTTTCCTCCATCGAAGATGAGGATGACGGTGGTGGATGGTGAGATGGTCGTGTTCATTCAGATCGAAATTCTTGTCCGTGGCATATATGTCTGGGATTGTTCCTAGACGATAGAATTTGCGGCTCTTTCAAGGTTTCTTGTCTCCCATCAATGATGTTAGCGTTGTGAGTGGGTTATGTAATCAGGGATGTAATATATCTTAATATCTATGAAATTCCCCTTTTGCAAAGAAAAAAAAACATAACCGATCACATCTGCAGCTGCAAATATAATACCGCTGCCAAAGTTCGGAACCACCTTTAATAGATATGATTTTATTTGATAACCAAGTTACAATTTTCATTGGATTCTACACAACTAAATCCATCTTTTCTCAAGGTAATTGAGATATATTCTAAGTATAAACCAACCTTATTATCATTTGAACTGATATATGTCTACCTTAATCAACGTAGCTCTTATAAAAAAGAAGTCAGGATTCTTTCACGCGAGTGAATCTTGACATTTCTTGAATCTATTGATGGCCTCTTAGTCTTAGAGAAAAGGGAGGAAGGAATTGAGAAGAAAAGACGAGCCAAGAAAACAAAATCACTTTGCAAAGCATTATGTGATGTGATCAAGTTAGCCTTGTGTACCCCTTTTTTGCTTTTACTAAGGTTTTTTTTTTTTTGCGATTGCACAGTACAAATCAGACAGTCACTACTCAACCTCCTATGAACGTATATATGCAAACCCAACCCCTATGAGCATCTTCAAAGATTGAGTCAGCAAATCCTCAAGATTGACAAAGTCACTGTTGATGGTGTTTAAACCACCAAACTACCGTCAACATATCGGTAAATAAAAGGGTAAATCACCAAGTTCGCCAATATTTTATTTTACTAGTAAATTTCCACGAGTTTTGGATGATTTTATGAGTGCAGGAGTCATTCTGGAGAAAATAGGCCTCTGTGAGCAGAAACACAGGCCCGCCGGCCTCCCTACTTGGCCGGCCGGCCATGACCAGTGGCCGAGGCATGCAGGCCTCCTCCAGTGGGCTGCAACAAGCCCACATGTACCAAATAACGAAGCCCAAAAGGAATCCAACGAAGAACTTCTAGAAGATGGGCTAGATGTACCACATGTACCAAATAACGAAGACCTAAACTTGGCCCTCACTCCAGTTATGCCGACCCCAGGAGCGAGCCGACCTATTGGAACCGACTTCAGGAGCACATTAGGAGCGTCCAGGCCAAAGACGGTGGGAAACCGCCTCGATGGACGGTCGGCCGGCCTCCCTACTTGGCCGGCTGGCCAACCTTGGCGGGCGCGCCACTCCTCCTCACGCTATAAGACTCCCTCGGTCCTAAGAAGGCTATAAATACCCCTGTCTAGTGACAGAACAATTCGCACCTCATTGGAGAATCCAATTACTCTTCTTGTTTTAGTTTTAGTATTAGTTGGGAGTTAGAGTGGAAGTGAGAGCTTCGCTCGGGATTCCGGAGTCATCTTCGGAAGTTTCGGTAAAGCTCTTTGTATCTTTACTTTCTTTTGAATAAATATTATTATGGATATCTTTTCTTATTTATTTAATTTAGTAATTCTTTCAATTTATATTATTACCTTGAGTGAATACCTTGGAAATATTTCTGTGTTGGAGCCACGTCTGTGTGAGGTAGATTTGAGTGGATTGTTTGCTGGTCTATGCTTGCACAATTCATTCGGGTTTATTGAGCATGGTTGGTTTGCCCTGTTAGTTAGGGGTAGATTATTTAGGATGATTGCTTGTATAGTTCAAGGAGTCATTATAGACGTGAGTTTGCACCTAACCTTACGGAGGATGGTAGCCGCGAGTGTATGGAACAGCTACACCGGTCTCTGTAATCCACCACATTCCGGTTGGATGGGCAGGGTCTTAATTATAGCGGTAAGATTCCCAACGTAATAATCTAGGTTATTGCATTAGCATTAGCATGCCCCGATGCATAGGTTTATGACTATTGTATGATCTCAAGTGTATAATCGTAGACTTTTAGATTAGTAAATATAAAATGCCTAAGAAAGATATATTTTAGGAATCCCTTCTTCACTCGTTGCTCGCCCAATCTTTTTACTAATTACTTCTTTATGGATTACTTCATGAGTATCACTTATCAAACTTCCAATGTTTGACCGTGATATACATATGATTGATTAGACAGTACTTTTATAGAATTTTCTGCTAAGCTTCCCTGTGGAATTTATAAATACGATACACTGGAATACTCTATGGTGAAGTGCTACAATGGTGATATATGCGCTTGCAGAATAGAAATATATAATAGAGCATAAGAATCACCAACAGTCACCACTGGCGCTTTGCTATCAACGGCCACGTCGCCACCCGCTTAACGCACAACTCTGTTAAATCCTAGAAAATTCGCTCCTATGGGGAGTCGAACCCAAGACCTCAAATGCTACTAAGACTCTTGTAACCACTAAGCTACAAGTCCTTTCGCTATTTTTACTAAGACTGATCGCAGCAGTAGCCTCTATTTTTCACCATTCAAAAGAACATTCCACCTCCCCTCTAAAAGATTCATCCTCCAAATTCAATTTCGTTGCAACAGTGACCTGTATCTTCTCCTCCATCCGCTGCCCGCCGCCACCTCCCGCACTCCCATGCTCCGGCGCGCCGCTGCCTCCCGCACTCCCCTGCTCCTGCGCGCCGCTGCCTCCCGCGCTACCCTGCTCAGCGGGCTCCCCTGCTCCGACGCGTCGCGGCCAGAGGAGGACCTCGTGACCGGCCTGCCGGGGCAGCCGGCGGTCGAGTTCAGGCACTACGCCGGCTATGTCGATGTCGGCTCGTGCAGCGGCAAGGCGCTCTTCTACTGGTTCTTCCAGGCGGAGAAGGAAACGGAGAAGAAGCCACTCCTGCTCTGGCTCAACGGAGGTACGAACGGTTTCTGCGCGACCGGGTAGTTTCCTTCCTTCCTAGCAGTTCTGTAGATCCCGTGAGTGCTGCCTCTCCACTCGTGATTGAATCTTTGCATTTGGTTCTTTTCTTTGAAAAGAACTTGCATTTGGTTCTAGTCGTCCAGCCATCGACAATGCAATTAGCAGCACTCGTATCCTAGCATCGACGGACAGCGTTCTTGCATTTCCTCTATGCTCTTTTCCCCCATAAAATGCGTCAATCCTGCAGGCCCGTGTGGTCACCCTGTGGCAACTGGAGAATGATGCTTTTCCAGCAACGAATTTTTTGCTTGAGAGCAGTGATAGCCTACAGAAAAACAGAAGCAAATTGTTTTGCTTGAGAGCAGTGATAGCCTACAGAAAAAACAGAAGCAAATTGCAGGGCACCAATTTGATCTGATTCAATTTCTTTTGCTTGCAGGGCACCAATCTGATGTTTGGTAATTGTCCCTGGAGCTGTCAATGTAATTCAGCCTGGAGCTGTCAATAAGAGTTGTACTGTTTTTATTTATATCATAGTGAAAGGATGGAAAATCCATGAGTTGTACTGTGTTCATTGAGTATCATCACTGTATATAAAATTCAGTTCTGGTGAAGACTAGATAATCCAAAAAGATGGAACCTAGATCTGCTGTCCTCTATCTTCTGTGAAGACTTTGTAAATTCAGGTTTTGTAAATAAATATCCCTCCTCATTCCATGTTAGTATATGGAAAAACAAGAAAATTCTTCCAGTTCTGTAAATTGTTGCAGGTCAGATGCCTCTTTTGTTGCATGACAAGTAACAGGTCTTTGTGTGCAAATAAATCATTCTGGATGCAATGGGAGTTGGTCTATTCAAATCCAGGCAACAACTACACTTGCCTCATTGCCTATCCTTGCTGAAGCTTACAGTTTGCTTCTTGGGATTCACATTATCAATCTACTTAAGCTTCAGGATTGTGACTTCATGTCAGATAACTTAGCTCGGATTAGTATCATGAGGAGCTCTCAAGATTTGTATCCTGACTGGAGGTTGAGACAAATCAAGAAAGATATAGACTTAAATCTCAAGGATCACAGCAAAAACTTTATCTATATTTCTAGGGAAGAGAATTACATAGGTGATGCTTTGGCTAAAAGTGCAATTTCAGGAACTGTATGTGTCTCAATTGTGAGCTGTTCTAATTACATCATGGTAATGAGTGTCCTGTCAAAGATGTACTTAATTTCTGGCCTAGTTGAATAAAAAGCCCTTTGGGCGTTTTTCCTTCAAAAAAAAAATTATGTCATACATGATTTATCGGCCATAACCCAATTCTGGATTGGTTCAAATAGATTGACTAACACACCATATCTTACTATCACAAATGATTCACATGTAAAAAATTCAATAACAGTTTACAGAAATTCTGTGATGCTTTGACAGTTCTAGCAGGAAGCAGCTCTAGCAATGAGCTGCATATCTGTTTCAGCAGTGAACAAGAAAATTATAGTAGTGGGCAGTACTCAATATTGCAACTCAGGTTGCAACACTTCTATGACAGTTTATCCGAAACAGCAACTCAGTAATACTTCAGTGCCAGGACTATAAATATAAATCATATAAATCATGAACACTCAGGTATATATCCATTGACCAACCACAAAATAGCACTGCAGAAATACACTTGGTTCAGTAAATACAAGACACTTGTGATGACAGATACTAGATGGCATACAACACATCAAGCTTATTCATATAGCTAGAGATACAAGCTAGTGACTTGGACCACGATATCGGGACTGCAACTTCAAAATTCTTTCTTTTCAGCCTCCATCTGTAGACGTTTCTCCTCTATAGCCAACCTTTTGTTCTCCAGCTCCAACATCTTCTGCCGGTGTTCTCTAGCCTCATGTCCATTCGCCTTCTCTAGAGCAACCATTTCATCAAGCCGGGCTTTTCTCTCAAATTCTGTTTCCTTGAACAACTGAATCTTTTAAACAGTGAGCTCATGCATCTTGGACGCGTACTCTGATGAAGCTGAAGCAGCTTTCTTCTTAGGCGCTTTTGCTGCGTCCCTCCCCATTGGACGTTTTCTCGCTGGTGAGGCATCCTGCTATAATAAAAATGACTGAGGCTGATGTTATTGGGCATATAATTGCAGTGTCAAATGAAGAGATACAACTGCTCAAAAAATGACTCAGGCAGATGTTATTGGGCATATATATTGATACTATAGATAGTAGTGCTATAATACAAAATATGCTAGAATAAATAAGGCTGGCTGCATAAGGATGAATATTTTCACAGTTCTAGCATATGATTTCTCACAGATATTACAATGGCTGCATACATTGCCTGAAACAGAGTGGTTGTCATTGCCTGAACGGAAACAGGACCCATCACAATAACAAGAAACAGCCAAACTAGGAGGGCAGATGACATAAATGAGTGATCAATATATAGTGAATTGAATAGTGCAGATGATATAAAGTAGTAGCAAACCAACAATTTTATTTTTACCAGTAAGTTGAATTGAGCAAAAAAAGACACCCTATTGATTGCTAGTACAGTTGCATATATTCTTCAATGGATTAGATAGTTTGTTATTGTAGCACCCGCTGTTGCCTGAACTGAAACAGGCAACTCTAGCAATAGACTGGTTGCACACCAAATTCAGAGGACTATCAATGACAATGCTGCACACCAACAAATTCAGAGGACTATCAATTCAACTCTGCATAAGACTGCACTAGAAACAAAGTAACAAGTGTACTAAAAAAAGCAGACTACAAATTCAGAGGACTATCAATGACAATGTTGCACACCAACAAAGACTCTGGCTGCATACATTGCCTGAACTGAATTCAGTCTACAAATTCAGTTCACTAGAAACAAAGACTCTGGCTGCATACATTGACTGAACTGAAACAAGTATTTAGTTTCTTTTCCAACGACATGGGCAATCCACACTAAACCGTGTGCTCAAGTACTCTTTGTGTCTTGTCTATTGACAAATTAATTTAACTCCAAAAAAATGTATCGGCTAGTTGCCTAGCTGCAGTGATTTATCAGAACAAATGCAAACCTCAAGACTCACTTTTCATCAGACTACCTGATGAAAGCAACCCACAGGCAAGCAGTAGCAGCTAGCAAAATTTTCAGCAGCAGCACACAAACACACAGGCAAGCAGTAGCAGCTACCAAAATTTCCAGCCAAGCAAGCAAGCACACAGCCAGCAGCAGCGCATTCAGCCAAGAAGCAAGCACGCACAGCACATGCACATTCAGCAAAGCAAGCAAGCACACAGGGAGCAGCAGCGCATGTCCTCTTCCTCTGCGCATAGGTTCTTGCCTCTGCACACAGCCAAGAAAGCAATTCGCCAGGCAACAGCTGCAACGCAGCAGCCCACAACCCTTTCTATGCAAATCAAGTAGCAGGCAAATCACCTGTCTTTTGAAGTTGATCCACGGTCTTTCCACGGCGGCGGAGCGGAGGCACGTCGAGGGATGGGGAGGGGGCGCGACGGGGGAGACGGAGGTGGCGCGACGAGCAGGGGAGGCGGAGGCGGCGCGACAAGCAGGGGAGGCGGAGGCGCCGCGACGAGCAGGGGAGGCAGAGGATGCGCGGCGTCGACAGGCTCGACGGGGGTGGTGCGACGATGGAGGCCGACGGGGACGCGGACGAGCGAGGCGACGGCGAGGCGGAGGCGCGACGGGGACGCGGACGCGCAGCGCGCGGCGCGGCTGTGATTTGGCGGACGGCCGGGCAGCCACCAAATTTGGCAGCGCCCGACGTGAACCTGGAAGATGGCGGCTGCTTTAGCGTTCTCTGTTGCAATGTGTACCGGGTGCAGGATCTGCTAAGTTTAGGGTTCAGGGTGGGTTACCGGTACTGCTGCGGTTAGTCTAAGTTGCAAATAGTAAGTTTCAGATACCTTACGTCTGGCTGGATATATTGTTCATAAAAAAAATTTCAGAGCCGGGTTTGATTGGAGGGCGGTACCATAGGTAAATATGTATCTCATGACCATCTTGGTTATAAAATCTTATGTTGCGTCATACTTTCTCAACAGGGGTGTTCCTTGCAAAAGTTGATATTCTAGGTTACCATTGCAACATTTTCACAAAGAAATGTCTCAATCTTCTTGCGCTGTTATATAGTATTTGGTACTCCCTCCGTTCCAAATTATTTGACGTTTTAACTCTGGACACGTAGATTAAGGAGAAGTGAAAAATGTAGGTGCGTAGGAAATAAGGAGGAGAGAGATAGAGATAGAGGTGTATTGAAAAGAGAGAAATGTGCATTGGGATGCGAGGATGACAAGTAAATTGGGAAAATTAGATGAGTGTAGGATGACAAGAAATTTAGGACGGAGGGAGTAGTATCAAACTGGTATATTTTTTTTGCACAACCATTCTCATAATATATTGGATATTTAGATCAAATATGCATGGTTTCAATTTTTCTTTAATCTTAAACATATGTGAACACATGAATTTTTCTGAACATAAAAATACAAAAAAGGCCAGTTGGTTCCCTAGGGAAACTGTATAAATAAATAACTAATTAATATCAAGAATTTTGACAACATTTTAATATTTAACATATTTAGGAAATAATGTTTTGGTTAAGCTAGAGTGGCAATAATGATGCATTTATAGTGAATCCTGGACTATAACATAACTCAGACAAGTGTATAGTCGTTGGCAATCGAGCGTCATGGGTGGATATTAATGACAAATGAAGGACACCCATCACAGAAGCTGTGACACCATAAAGTGTCACTGTTTGTGATGATGAAAAAGCCTCTCCTGATTCCTTCCACATCATCATTTGCTGACATGGCGTCACGTATTTTAACCAAAGATCATGGTCTAATCCAATTACAGAACAATTCCTGGTTAGTAAGGGGAAACTGTGATCCGGTCAAAAAACTGACATTTCCATGTAATTTAGACTAATCATTAGTCAGTCTCAAACATGCAATTGACTAATTGCTAGTCCCATATATCCAAACAAGGCCCTAGTCATTCTTATGTAAGAGACCTACAAATCAATGTGGCCCAACAAATCGGCTAGCTGCAAATTTCCTTTTTTGCATTCTACCTGCAAATATACATCGCTTTGTTCTTCTGTTGACATACTTCTTCCATCCATAATCAAAATTTAATTTCCCTAGGGGCCTTCTATGTTTGTCCTAAGTCAACATTTTTAAACTTTGACACTCAATAACAAAAATAAGTTTAACGACATGATATTATTAGCTAATAGATTCATCGTAAAATCGACTATCATACTATTCATCAATTTTTATTTACAAAAATATTACTGGCCAAAATTTATAAAGTTTGACTTATAGGAAAACCCCAGAAACTAAGGCAGTATATTTGTGAATAAAGAAAGTACCGTATTTTTGATTTCTACTAGGCAGAGTGCATGCATTAAATATTGTGTATCCAATACTGACTCATATATGTTCAAGGCGGGTCCTGAAATTTTGGGGGCCCGGGGCCAAACAAAAAATTGGAGGCCCCTCAGTACAAACATAAAAATATTTATCTACATGTTGTTTTAAAAGCTTCTTCTAACATTTCAGATGTGAAAATAATAATTGGATATCAAAATAAAACAATCTATTATCAATTTCTTCTCAAGGATGAAGGTGCAGAAACTGAGAAAGAATATGTTTGTGATTGGAAACTAATGCAACATAAATGTACTACATATACTAAAGAAAATCTTAATGAATTTATATACTAAAGAATTTTATCTGGATATCAGTCGGATTTGTGTTTTCCCATTGCGAATATGATGAAGGAGACGACGATGGGCTCGATTACGGGCTTGACGGCGGCGAGTCCTTCGTACTTGGATGGAATATTGGTCTACCCCTCTTTTGCGAAAGTTTCCTCAATCATAGTTTCAGACAAGCACAAGATGAAGCTGGCATGTAAACTTTCGTCAATCATAGTTTCAGATTTATTGATTCATTACACTTTCTGTAATCGAGAAAATCATATCCAAATTAGTTCTATCTAATTAACTTCAATACTTACGGTAGGAGAACATTTCTGCTATGAGTTAAGTAGTAACATGTCCATAGCTCTCCAAAGCAATACAATTTCCTGTTAAGAACTCTGTTTTACGACCTTCAGTTTTGTAGATGAACATATTACAACAGGAAACTCTTTACACTTTAAAATAAAATCCGATTATATATTTTTTTTGTGAGTAAAAAATCTGATTATATGAAAGCATGATTGGTGCAAAATTCCCTTTCTGTTATGTTAAATGAGTGAGAGTCACCATATCTCTACCGAAGTTTCATTAATTTAAAAGAAAAAATAGAACAAAACAATATACTACTTAGTAAAAATAAGTGTCCAATATAGATGTTAGTACAGTTCCTCGCACAGGATAATTGAAAGCTGAGTATATTTAGACGGCAAGGAAAATGCCCTCAGCGGCACATTCCCTTTCTGGTGCGCTGACGACGGAGCCCACCAGCCACCAGTTCAGCTCCTCCGCTCCACATCATCTGTTCAGTTCATGACTCGACGACGCGGCACGTCCACACGGATGCATGGATCCACTGCTAAATATAGGCGGCACTGCAAGCGGCCGTCGATTAATGGCGCGGGCAGCCCGCGCGGCCTCTCCTATTCCTACGACGGCGCCGGGGCCTGCAGCCCCTCCTCGACCGGCGCCTCCGACCTCTCCATTGCCGGTACCACCACCTGTTGGGACAACAATGACCTCCTCCTCCGCCGGCACGGCCGCCTCCCACGCCCCGCACCACCTCCATATCTCCACCACCACCGCCGCGTCGCCCTCCTCGAACTCCAACCACCACAGCAGCCGCAGCCCCGGCAACGCTGGTTCCCCGTCTCCTCGCGGCAGCGGCAGCGGCAGCAGCGGCGGGAGCACGAACCAGAACCAGAACCAGGCGTGCGCGGCGTGCAAGTACCAGCGCCGCAAGTGCAACGCGGACTGCCCGCTGGCGCCCTACTTCCCGGCGGACCAGCAGCGGCGCTTCCTCCACGCGCACCGCCTCTTCGGCGTCAGCAACATCCTCAAGACGCTCCGCAGGCTGCGCCCGGACCTCTGCGCCGACGCCATGGCCACGCTCATCTATCAGGCCGAGATGCGCGCCCAGGACCCCGTGGGCGGGTGCTACCGCCACGTCCTCGCCCTCGAGCGCCAGCTCGACGCACTCAGGGCCGAGCTCGCCGCCGTCCTCCACCACCTCCACCTCTGCTGCCAGGCCGCCGCCGCGCCCCCGCCGGCCGACCTCGACGTCGCCACCTCCTCCAACAACCTCCAGCCGCCGCCGCCGGCGCTCCTCCTCAATGCCGACCAGGAGGTCGTCGACGCGCTCTACGCCAACAACGAGCCCGATGCCTCCACCGTCTTTCACGCAGATCATACCCACCATAGCCCGCAACACCACGGCGAGCAGCAGCAGCTGTTCGACTACTTCTACTACGACACCGGCGCCGGGGCCGCCGACGACGCCAGTAGCAAGCCGGTGATCACCCTCGACATCAACGTCGACACCATGCAGCACTTCGACTACGACGACGCTGCCGATCATCACAAGGTGAACATGGTGCAGGAGGAACAACTGCCTATAGGTCAGCAGCCACAACAGCAGCTGGATGTCAGTTGCCACATCGATCACAAGGAGGATGACTACGAGATGAAAGCGGGTTTGCTGGTCGACGTGTTCGACATGCGGCAGGCAGTGCACGAGAACGTTGATGATCACATTGATGTCAAGGCCGTGGGCGTCAATGCCGGCATCAACATCAACGTGGTGGACGTGAACAACGCCCACGTGGACCTCAATGAGGAGCTGCACGAGCTGGAGGATAATAAGAACAACATCGCCGTAGGTGAAGCACCGCAAATGGCAGTTGAGTCGTCGCAATGCAGACTAGGGTTAGGCTTTTCTGCGATCTAAGTATTTCAATTCTGTCCTCCGCTATTGTTCATGTGTATGCATGGTGCATTGGTGCGCCTTATGCATGCTGCATGTTCGAATGCTTTTACTAGTGAGTTGTGAGACGATGTAGAAATTAGGACTTATTAATTGTTTTGCTCAACTTAAAGTTCTGCCTGGACTAAGATCACTAGTTCAATTCAGCATGAGTGACTGTATTTTCCCATTTCAGTAATAATGCATTGGGTACTATTTGCAGCCCTAATTATTCCATGGACGAACAACAATGGATCCTGAATTTTATATAATGTATTTTTCAATGTAACAAAGAGGGTAACATTTTGATAGTTCAACGTTATGGACGGTTAGATCGATACCTAGTAGCTAGAGCTAATAGTAAAAACAAAATTGGCTTTACCTCATCGCTCACTTTATTTGCATTAACGGACCATTTCACGGTCTACCAGCCTTTTGTTGCGGAAAGGTCCGACTGGCTTTGTTAATTTGGCCTTTTACCTGTTCTCGCGGTGGTCCACCCCTACAACCCTGTTGTAACTACTTCATGCTGATACAGAGTTTGTACACATCTTTGTGGTCAATGAATGGGCCAAGAAAATGGTGGAGTGCGGCGAGCTCGCTGAGCATGCCCAAGTATTGCATCCCGAAGGTGGCGCTCCCTCCTTATTAGCCCCATCATCCATGGATATATAGATAACTTAAGGGAATGTATGTTATTCCTTAGAACATCTGTGATTTGTTCTTGTTATATACCCTTTTTTTGCGAATGAGTTCTTGCTATTTACGTCTCATAAGGAAAAAGTTTTAAACATTTCTTATTGTTAGTTTCTACTCAACCTGTTGTCTCTACTGTTCCAGCATCACTAAAATAATTGTACCTTACCAAGAACTGGGTTAGGCATCATTATTTATCGATTATAATTTTCATTTTCAATTCCACAGATTCAAGATTAGCCTTTTTAAAATTTTGATTCTTATATCAGATTATGTATTTTATGTACAAGATTTTACTGATTTTTATATGGCCGTGGTAGGACCGCGACTAGGCTGTTAAATAGTTAGCCCGGGTACTGCCAAACAAGGGATGCCTTGGCGGAATGACCTCGACGTCGATGACTGCCTCTAACAAGTGATCTATCACAAAGGCTTCTTACCTATGACGTCTTCACTAAATCCAAGGCACTCCGAGGATATTAGACTTCCTTCAAAGTGTGTTCTGCCGGATGACACCAGCCGCAATATCTTTTTCAATCTTGACAAGACAAGTTGCGTGAGGAGTAGCCAAAGGGTGTTTCTATTTCTTGCTATTTGGGTTGACGCCAGCTACGTCTCCTATTAGCTTCTTGTCCTGGAGATCCCTATCCTTATAGCCGTCCAACCATTCGACTGAATGACTTGAGTAGCTTCTTTTCTCTTTAACAATATATATGATTTTTTCATAACAAAGTAAAATTTTTCATTAAACTTATACACAACTAAATCAACCTTTTCTTGGAAATATCGAGATTCATAATATAAATCAACCTCTCTACCATTTGAACTTGTATCATAGCCAACTTAGTGAAGGTCGTCTCTTTTTGAAAGGAAATGGGGATTGATCATTAATGACCGTGGACATCACATGAATCTATTGATGTCATATCAATTTTTTTTTTGTTTGGGGGGGGGGGGGGGGGGGGGGGGGGCTGAAGGCGGAAGTGGTTCAGAAGAAAAGAGGAGATGAGAGCCAAACAACTTAGCAATGCTTTTTGCGATGTGGTCATGTTATCCTTGTGTTCTTGTTTTTGCTTTTACTAATTACTTGCTAATAGTTGGCTTAATATATCTTATTATGTCTGGCTTAGTGCATTGAATAAAATTATGTCTGGCTTAGACTATGCTAGCTAGATTATTCACAAAATATTTTGCAGGGGCGATGTTCATGGGAGGCCAGCACCATAGATAGGTTGGCTAATGTCCATGTAATTATGTCTCTCATGTGTCCACCTAACTTATACCAATCTTTAGATGCGCCATACGATACTTTCTCACAGGTGTGTTCCTTGCAAAAGTTGATGTTCTAGGTTAGCCATTGCGATTTTTTTACAAGGAAATATCTCAGTCATCTGTTGCATTGTTATATATTGGGGTAGTACCAAACTCAATAGTATTTTTTTTTTGCACAACACTTATAATATATTGGATATTTTAAATTAAATATGTATTTTTTCTAATTTTGTTTACTCTAAAATATATGTGAGTTATAATTTTCTAAAATGCATGAACTGGTTATTTGTAATTAACAACCCAAGATTTGATATGTTGAATTTTTTTCATCCAAATTTCAAAGGATAAACAACTTTGAATGGAGACCCCTTCAAATTCAAATCTTGGCTTGTTACGTACTCTCTTATTTCCCAACCGCTGGTTAAGGTCCGAAAGATAGTATTTTCAATCATAGCCATGTACTGAAATTCATTGAGATCGATCAAATCGAGTCCCCCCTTGTTAAGCCAAAATCATAGCAATGTGGTGGACGGCGACGGCAGGAGGGTGGGGCATGCGGAAGCGGGCGTCGGCGATTACGCGGCACCTCACACTTGCCACCCCCCGTCGGCGTACGTCCTAGTTCTCAGCGACATGCTGGCACGGGCAAGCCATGGATGGTGGCCGCCGGCCCCTGCACGTACGGCGAGCCAACGGTGGCAACAACAAACGAGGGCGGGGTGATGTCCGACCGAGCCGCGCTGCCGTACAGCCCGCATTGCGCCGGAGGACCAAGGCTCGATCGGGGGCACAAGAACACGCGAAAGGTCTCGGACAAGAAGGCATCCGTCCCACTCAGACGCCCCTCGATCGTTCCCGCCGTCGTCTACTCGGTCTCCACGTCGCCGAGGCTAGATGACACCTCCACCACGAACCGTCTGCGTCCGTCGTTGCTCATGCACGCCAACATCAGCATCCGTGCCTGCGCCGTGCCACACTGAGTAATATCCGAGGCAGTTAGCGCTGAGTCCGCTAGCCGGCCGCCGTTGCCTTGTCCCAGATCCGGGAGGGGAGCAGCTCCTCCAGGAGCACCTCACCGAACGTGCGCATGCATGTCGTTCTCGGCAATGGCGTCGGCCGTCCGTGGCACGGTCTCAGGGAAGCCGGCGACGGGCGGCCCCTAGTTCTCGGTAGTTGGTGGCTTGCCTCCATCCATCACGCACGCGCCCCAGGCCCCCAGCCGGCCAGCGATGATCACGACGATGTTGCAGCACGGCGCCAGCGGGGAGAAGACAGCCGTAGCGGAATCAGTGCCGAGCAAAGCGCAGCAGGAAGAGGTAGCGTGAGCTGTTCTACTGGTTCTGGGTGGGGGCTGCGCGACGCAGCCAGGTCGAACGCACGAATAAATGGCGGACGAAGCGATCGAAACTCGCCCGGCTCGAATGGAAGCTTGACGACGACGACACTCAGAGTTCCAGTGTGGTGGACGTGTCAGCTCTGACTCTGAGCACGCCATTCTGTCATGCCGGCGGCCGCCACCGAGGTCCGAGCGCATCGCTCGGAACGCGCCGTGGCATGCATGGGTTGACTGGCATCGTTCTCAGCTGACAGCGTCCGGCCGGTTGAGCCTTGCATGTGCCACTCAGCTGCTCTCGTGAGAAGCAGAGCATGCGGCCACAAGAAACAGAGGAGATGGCGACACCTCGAGAGTCGAGAGCCGAACCCCGCGTGACTGACTGGTTTGGTTTGACAGCTGGAGCATGCAGGCGTAGCGTAACCAACTCCGTTCCTGGGCTAATTTCAGATCAGGACGAGCAGTGGAAGCTGCTCTGCTCGCCCCTATCTTCGCGTTGTCAGGGTGCTCCGGGTATGGCCTCCACCTCACCGAGCGCTGCTATGCGACGTGCTCTTGCCGCGCCGCCTCGGCTCGCCTACGCGACTGCTTCGCCCGCTTGCGTTTCACTAGCGCAATTTGTTTCATAGCTTCGAGGACAGGTAGTTGGCGGGCCGACAGCAGGCAGCCAGGAATAGATGGAAAAGGGGTTGTGGCGTGTGGTTGGGCATAGACAGGGCGGCAATGAACGGTGGGGCAGAAGTACTGAACGAGCACACTAGCAAGGCGCTGTTATGTGCTGCTGCATGAAACAAGAAACGAATATGCGACTGAGATGTCGGGGTGCCGCATCCCACTTTTCTTATCCCCAAACCAAACAAAAAAACATGGATGAATCATCCCCTTAACCATACTACGTTCCATCCAGAAGAGGACAATCCCATCAAGTTTCCTGATACCAAACACACCGAGGGAATGAAAAAAAGCCAAAAGTTTCAAACAATCTAGGTGGATAGCAAAACACTAAGAGGTTGCAAACACATACACAAAACCAACGCAAAACGACAAGCTTAACCCTCTTCTTTGCTAGCGAGCTTTCCCATCGCATTTGTCTCTTCGCATTACACTGCAGCTCCTCGCTAGATCGAATCACAATAGGGGCGATGAGCGGGCACAGGCGTGCACGTTGTTACTTCCTTTCGCCGCAAGGATGTATCCCTCGACCTCGTGCCGCATCTGTTCTCACGGTGTCCCAAGACGTCCTCCAGCGTGAGATCTTTGGTGTCCTATCTATCCAGCGCTCCATGGCACCCGTAACCCTACGTCGCAGTGGTCAAGACCTTTAATTAGAAATATACCATTTACAATTATTAGATTGAGTTTTACCCATTTGCTATCAGTTGATCAGATTATACCTTGGGAACATACCAACAGTGGCTAAGTACTTCTGATGTGATGTGTTCACTTACTTTATTTGTGTTTGGTCTATTAGTAAGTTACACTTTTTTCACTAAATTTCAATCAAACTAAGTCACGTTTTCATCACCCAAGTTTACATGAATCAATCTCATTATCATTTGGATTTACATCCCTGTCACTCTACTCAGTTTTATTAGTTTCTAAAAAAAAAATTCAAGGTTCTCGCATAAAAGAAGCCCTTGATCACTAGAGTTCATTCCTATTCTCTTGGTTCTTGAAACTTTTGGCTTTTGCCCAGAATATATTAAAAGAGATTGTAACATAACAGGAAAAAATCAATAAAATCTTTTCCCAGGATTTGATTCTGTTACTTCTTTTTTACTTTGTTTACTTTGACAAACTGCTAACTCACTAATAGGTTTCAAAGCGTGATATGTGACTTGGATGTTAGATATATATAAATGTACGGGATGTTGATGGGAGAAGACATGTAATTATGTGTCTATGTGACCACCTAACTTATATAAATCTTGGGTTGTGTTTAGTTTCTCCACATTGGCACTTGCCTGATGTGATATTCTATTGGCCAGTAATTATTGGAACATTTTCGCAATGAAAGATCAAAATAAAAAATACATATAAATATATATATTTGGAATTTCAGATTAATTAAGTATTCTTCACTACTGTTATTCGTAAGATATTTAAAACATATATCATTTAAATATTTTATATTCTTCAATATATGTATAATATGAATTTTGTAAAGATAAAATATCAAAGACAAAGGTCAACAAGTTCCTTGTGACACTAAAACTAATAAATTTAATATTTTTCAAATTACATTTTGGTTTTTCTAAAGCAACAATACTTTTATAAGTTCATCAGAAACCAAACAATATTTAGAATTAAAAGTCCAAATCAGCACTTGGTCGTGATATTTGGAAGAACATGCAGCCGAATACGTAGAACAAGAGATTTTCTCTTCCCTTCCCAGTTCTCTGGGTTTTGTGTTAGTGAATAGTGCGCATAAAAACCAGTGTTACTCTGGAATTATTTCGGCTGTGGCTCATGAACGCAAGCTCATCAAGTTTTAGAGATCTGTGAATGAAGGCATTCAATACTCATCAAATATCTGACCAAACCAGTCCCTCCCAGACGGGCATTCGTTGGTGCCAAAGATATCGTATAAACAGTAAGTCAGTATGATCCCTTAAGGCCCGAAGGCGACGAAATTGACCCTGACGCTGCTCATCAGCCAAATTCCCTCCACGTCCCTAAAGGCAGATGTTTTGGACAAAATCTCACATTCCAAGGACTGATTAATGAAGATGCATTTTACCAGCATAACTGCTATTAAATAATAAGGTCGCATGCGAATTGTAGTCTTAAATGCTTTGTTGTCTGTGTGGTTGGAGCGTGTGTGGCTCATGATGTGCAACCCAGGTTTGATTTTTGTTGAGGATTTTTTCGTACCCGCGATTTTCCCATTTGCTCGCGCTCGCTACGCTGCAGTTCCCTCTATATTTTCCCCTCGCGCTCTCAGCCGGAAGTTTTGCACCTAAAAATTTTATTCGTGCTCTCTAAATCTTTTGTTGTTGGCAAACCTACCATCCATCGTAATGATGAAGATTTCATAAGCGAGCCTACCATTCCATCTGTGATGTTTCTTTTCATTGGTTTTCTTCAATAACCTTTTATAGTTTATGTTCTTCTATTGGTGCCATGTAGCCATCCTTTTCTTCTCATATGTTTCTTCTTGTATTCGATTTAAAAAAGATATAAAGAATAATTGAATTATTATGCATAATTCTTAATGTTGTTAACTGAATGAACTTCTTGTGCTTGTGGGAAAGCGTAGTTCTTGGTATACGCTTTATGACGAACACAATAAGCACAACCAGCCGCTCACTCTGCCGCAGCTCCCTAGTCTTGCGGGTCTGCCAGCCGTTCCTGCGACTCCGGCGCATCCACCAGCGCCTCGTGCCGTACAAGCAGGCGTCCATGCCGCCATGTCGAGCCAACTTTTCCGGGAACAAAACGGCAGCCACGCGGACGATCGAAGAATAGAAGCCGGGAAATCATACGTGAATGGAAGGTGGACGCGACGAGGCTGCGAGTGGCGTACGTGCCGTCGTCCTCGTCATCTGGAGGGACGAGTAGTGGCCGTGGACGGGGCAGCCGACGTCGCCGCTCTCAGCAGCTAGCAGGACTCAGCTGTCCATCTGGGCATCTGGCTGCCGATCGACGAACACTGAACCTGACGAAGTAATTAAGCAGGTAGCAGCCGTCAGGAGACCCATGCGCCTCCTTCCAGCCAGTACGCCGTGGCAGGGGCCGACCAAAGTGGCACTGGCAACGTGCATATTAAGGGGACGTCGGACGCGTGGGCGAGCAAGCGCGTCTC
This sequence comes from Eragrostis nindensis, assembly GCA_012490785.1. Taxonomy (NCBI): domain Eukaryota; kingdom Viridiplantae; phylum Streptophyta; class Magnoliopsida; order Poales; family Poaceae; genus Eragrostis; species Eragrostis nindensis. The sequence continues at coordinate 491,503 of JAAXCT010000053.1, read as the reverse complement.
TGCGTCGTCTTGAGGGACGAGCGGCCGTACGGGATGGCCGAGCCGCGCCGCCGTACGTACGGTCTCTCCACCGCGACCGGGAACGCACTATGGTCGCGTTTATATATTTCCAACACGACAATGTTGTCGTACGTCGCCGCCGTCACAGCCAGCGGGCTGCACGCCGTGGAGCCTCTGCCAGCTGTGTGGGTCGCCCAGGGCGCTGCAGGCCAGGCAGCGTGAATCGCAGCTTGGGGAGCGCGTCGCCGAGTTGATAAACGTACCTATTGTCGGGTGGAGTTGAGAACGGCGAGGCGGCGCACGCGCGAGAACATCGATGGTGCCGGCAGGGAACGTCGTCGAACGCCTGCACGGTCGAGGAAGCCTGCCCGCCCGTAGTTGGTGACCCTGGCGGCTTTCCGCCAGGGCAATAAATTAAGCCGCGGCCGGCGACGCTCATGAGGACGTGATCCCGTTGTCCTCATCATCAGGAGGGACGAGCGGACGAGCTGGTTGGCCTAGCCGCGCTGCCATGCGGCCTGCGCAATGGAACGCGGAGGACGCGGCGCTCCGCCAAGGCGTCATGGCAGAACGCGCAAAGGCTCGAGCGGCCAATGAACATCGACTCAACGGAGAGTTGAACTGGACATGGATCATACTCTCTTCTCATATCAGCGCCACCCTAGCTAGGACCACGCGTCCGCACCTCCGCCATGTTGGCTGGCGCGCCGGCCTTCGCCACGTTGAGCAGGCAGCTCCGGCGGCAGCGCCGAGTGCACTAACCGGTAATCGTCCCTCCCCGCGTCGCAGGAGGAACCAGGAGCACATCGCCGAACACATGAGCACGGCGTTCTTGGCCCGCGTCTCGAGAGACGAGAAAGGGTCCATGGATGCCTGCCGCCGGACGTGGGACGGAAGCGTGCGCTGCGCGAGCAACGCTGCCTGTCAAGACGGCCACGCTTGCGATGGCAACTCCCCCTGTTAAGAAGGCGCCAGCGGCCAGCTCTGCTGCAACTGCAAGTGCACCCGCACAATGACGCCCTAGGTCACGCAGAGGGAACTTCTGAGTACATCAAGCTATCAGGAGCTCTTGCTTGGGCAGCGGTTGATCACTGATCATGTATATAGTCGATTGTGTCGCTGATGCAAATTGACATCCATGGACAGCGTACAGCCTCGTGTGGAGGACAAAGAGCCCCAGCAGTGGAAGTTGCTGGAAGTGTGAACTGTGTACTCAACGGTGCAAGTGCTGTGTTCTTTTTCGAGGGAACCTTTTTTTATGAGGGAATCGTGCTGTGTTCTCAACTCCACGACTTTCCTTCGTCGAACACCACATCATACCCCAGGTGACGTGCTGCAGGCAGCCGCTGTAATAGGATGAACACTGTAGTGTTCACCGCCAGAACATGCTCGGCTCCAGCAAGCAGCGTGCCATCGACATAACGTTTGATTTCTGTGCTCGATCGACAACGTAGAGTTTTGTTGCAGGCTTGCAGCAATATACCAGCTGCCGGTGGACTGCCTTGTGTATGCAGCTCATAACGTGGTATATTCATATAGGGCACGCAGCTTCTCCCTGGTCTCGACCTCGACACCGGTGACCGGCATGGAACTTCCTGATGGCGTGCACAGCTTCGTCCTCGCAGGAGCTTTTGCTGACGACCGCGCATGACAGAAGCGGGCTCTATCTCGCACGTTGTAGCTGGCTGTGTCGGGCGTGAGCTTCGGAAGGCATCCATGACACCGACATCCTCCTGGCACTGCGGCTGCCACCGAAGCCAATACATGCATGCCAGCGCGCTGGCCGAGGCCGTTCCGATGAAAGGTGAAACTGGTGCCGAAGCAGCGATCACCACCGAGGTGTTCCTGTCCATAAGGACCTCAGAACGTGCCGGTCAAGGGCGTGGTGCTGCTGTGTCGAGCTGAGCCTTGTGCCACAGCTCTCGCGAGAAGCAGAGGATGAGGTGGCGACGCCCCAACAGCCGTAGCGTGACTGGATTGTCAACTGGGGCAGGGCCCTCGTAACAAACTCAACCATTGCCCAAAATCCCACACGAATTTCTGTTACCACCCGCTCGCCGCACCACTACTGCCACCGCCTCACAGCGCCTTGGAGCTCAGCCAGCTATGGCGTCGACGTCGGGGGTCGCGGCCAGTGTCCGCAACGGAGGAGGAGGAGCCGTGGGAGCTGCTATGCGCAGTGCCGTCCGTCCGTGACATCTCGCTTCTCGCCCACGTCTCGTGTTGAGTGCTTTGCCGTTGGCGTCCACCTCTCGTGGCGCGTGGCCTCGACAAAGGTGAAGCAGAGTCGGGAGCCTCTCTGTGCCGTTCTACCTGTCAGCGACATCTCTCTGCTCGCCCCGCGGTCGAGCCGAGTGCTCTGGCGTCGGTGTACGCCTCGTAGCCAGCGGCTGCGACAAAGGAGGGCCAGCCGTTGGTGCCGCTCTGCGATGTGCTGCCCATTTCCTAAGTCTCCCAGCTCTTCCGCATCGATACATGAATGCTCCAGGGACGGCGCTCACCACCTCGTTACCGCGGGCCGCGAGCCCGCGACCGAGGAGCAGCAGCCGCGGGCGCTATACTATGGCCGTGCCACGCGTTCTGAACTCGCCGCCATCATTTAAATACCTATCTTTACATGCCAATAATACAATGTTTTGGAGCATAAACACTATCATTATACTAGCTAAACCTTGATTGTTCATATATACTGTCATTTTGAGTTACGCGTTGCAGAATCAGATAAGAATGATGCATTGGACAACACAATGGACTTGGACCTCAAAAAGAGATGAATCTGGAGACAGGTGCCGGTCGGCACACACACCATGTTGTGCCGACCGGCACATTGAAGAATTTTTTAGTTGGAAGCCCATTTGACGTCGGAACTCTTCCAGAAGGGAATTGATGCGTGAATCCATGGAGCTATTATTCACTAAGAAATTTAGAGAAGCCCCAAAAGATTCAATCTTATCAACACATGATTTTGTTCGGATTATAATGTTGTGAAGTCCCGCATGGATACGTCTTGGAGAGGAAGACAGGAACTGATCGACTTGGAGAGGAAACCACACAACATACCTCTTGTGCCGATCCGACCGACCCAACGCCTATCGGCACGGCATCGCCTCTTCATTAGTTGGGCTAGGGTATTGTACTTGAGGATATAAATACCTGTAAACCAAAGGAATACGCACAACGCGCAACAGGGACAACAAAAACACGAGTCGAGATCCATCGAGGCTTTGCCCCATTCTACTTCATCTCTAGTTGTCTAGGTTGATCTAGGTAAGCTAGCCAAGTTTTTCTCTTTTTTTTTAGAAAGGGGAATATATTTTAATATCCTAGCCTCTGCATCGATCAATGCATGTAGCTGTTCATTATTACAAAGCACCAAAAAGAGCTCACGCTCACTGAAAGACACACTAAAAGAAGCCATTGTTTGGCAACAATTATTGACCAATTCTATTACTAAAATTCCAGCCATATCTAGCAAAGATTTCCATGACCACGGTTTGACAGCCCCATCTTATATGTGGCCGGTCCTCCTCCTTCTGCAGCAATGCCTAAAAACGTACCCAGTATGTTCCTCTGAATATAACCTGCATAGAAGTAGCAACTTGTGTCCTGTTAAAAACCATGTCATTTCTATTCGACCACATTACCCAAATCATAGTACAAGTTCCAACCAAGATTTTGTACTTAAGCTTCTTATCTGTTCCTTGTAGCCAATCATCAAACATATGTTGAACGCTATTAGGAGGGTTAAGATTAAAAGAAACTTGTACAGCTCTCCAAATAAATCGCCATATGACAATCGAAAAAAAAAGATGTTGTATAGACTCATCTAAGTTACAGAAACAACATTTTAAACTTCCTTTCCATTGTCGTTTAGCTAAATTATCCTTAGTTAGAACTATACCTTTAATCAAATACCGCAGAAAAATTTTAATTTTCAAGGGCAATTTTAGATTCCATATGACATGATTGTGCGGTATCACATTAGGGACAGCTAGCGCTCTGTACATTGAATGTACTGTAGATATCCCATGTTGTTGTCAAGACCAAACAAAAGTGTCTTTTTGATCATTTAGTTGAAACTGCATAATTCTCGCTACAAGGTGTTCCAAGCGATTAAATTATTACCCACCAAGGATCTTCTACAAGACACATTTAAAGGATTTGATCTAAACATTGTGGCTACCGTTGCACTCTTTTTCCTAACAATATTATATAGTCCAGGATATTGGTCTTTAAAAGCAGAGTTTCCAAACCAAACATCTTCCCAGAAACGTATTTGAGAACCATCTCCAAGATTGAAATTGCCGAGGCTCAAAAAGTCATTTATAACTTTCATCAATCCAGACCAAAAGTGAGAGTCTCCTGGCATGTATTCAACTTGGGTAATGGTTCTATGTCTCAAATATTTGTTTCTAAGGAGCGTCTGCCAAATCTCATCTTCATTTATTAGTTTAAAAAGCCATTTACTAAGAAGACATCTATTCTACAAGTCCAAGTCCGAAATCCCCAACCCTCCTTGATCCTTTGGTGTGCAGAGTATCCCTCATTTTGTTAATCTATATTTCTTTTTATGTCCATCACTCTGCCAAAAGAATCTAGATCTATAATACTCTAGCTTCTTAAGGACTCCTCGTGGGACTTCAAAGAAAGATAGCATGAACATTGTTAGACAATCAGACGCGGAAGCGATTCCTCAAGAACACAAACGCCAAATCACAAGATCACAGAAAAGAGAACGACACAAGGCACGATGTTTTTCTTAACGAGGTTCAGCGATGTGCCTACGTCCTCGGGGCATGACTACGGACGCTCCTCCCCATTATATCCGTAGTAACACCAGCATCCAGGAGTACATGGCTTGGTTGCGCCTCTAGGACACGCCGCCCTAGCCACCGTCACCCCTTGCCTACTACATCTGTTGTCATTGCAGTTGCAACGGTGGTGCCCTCATATTTATGGGCCCGGGAATACAAGTCCAACAGAAACTCTATCCCTAACACCTAATACAATTCAAGTCCAATTTGCAACCGACTTTCGTACACATATTCGACACAAATATAACAAATATAGATAAGCTACTCAGGACCGAATTAATGAGTACTAGACGACCCCCAACAGAAAGCTTCTTCCCTTTCCATCCACTTAATCTTTTTTGAAACCTTTCCTCTACTTCCTTCCAATCACTATTTCTTAGTTTTCTATGAGGCATTGGAATGCCAAGATATCTGAAAGGAAATGATCCCATATCACAACCGAATATTTGAGAATATTGTACTTTGAAATCCTTGGCAACACCATAACAAAATAATTCACTTTTATGGAAATTGATCTGAAGGCCGGAAAGCTGCTCAAATGCGCAAAGCACAAGCTTCATATTTTTAGCCTCTTCAAGATCATGTTCATAAAAATAATAGTATCATCTGCATATTGTAAAGGCCATCTTCTACTAAATGTGGAACTACTCCTCTAAATTGTCCATTGTCTTTCGCTCGAGAGATGAGTATGGCTAACATATCCACAACTATATTAAAGAGGATCGGAGATAAAGGGTCTCCCTGTCTCACCCCTTTCCTAGTTTGGAAATAATGCGCAGTATCATCATTAACCTTAATCCCTACACTACCCTTGGAGACTACCTGTTCCAAGAACACCAAGTAGATGAGAAACCTTTCATCCTCAACACTTGTTGCAGGAAGGGCCATTTCACTTTTTCATAGGCTTTCTCAAAGTCCAACTTTAAAATTACCCCATTCTTTTTCTTCCTATGCATCTCATGAATAGATTCATGTAAAATAACAACTCCCTCTAAAATGTATCTACTAGGTAAAAATGCAGTTTGAGAAGGTCTAATTACTTTCTGAGCTATGATTGAAATCCTATTTGTGAGTACTTTAGTAAATACCTTAAAACTGACATTAAGTAAACATTAAGTAAATACCTTAAAGCTAGCCAAGTTGAATATCGCAAGATTAGAATCTTGGAGATTGAAAGACCATTGGTGCTTCAATCGATCCATCAAAAGTAGGCGTACTAGATAGATCTCATGCTAATTGTATCAGACATGTTTTAACTATAAGCTTAACTAATAATTGGTTTTGGTTTCACTTATTTCCGAATTCTGTTGATCGTGCATGAGCTTGATTCCAATTACTTAGTGCTAGGCTAAGTATTTAGAGCTAGAATTAATCGAGGTGATATGGTCTTTGCCACCGGGACTTGCATGAATCGTAGTTGCATACCTATGTTTACGAGCTTACACCGGAATACCAGGCTGCCAAAAGGGCCCAATGTGTCTTAAACAATAGACGTAAAGTTTAGCTTAGTAATGGGAGTAGAGTACTTAAGGATGGCGAGTAGGTTTCTTCATGACAGGGACTTTGCTGAAAGGTTCTTATTTATCAATCGACAAGAGTTTGTAGCAACCAAGTAAATTTGACCAATTCATTGTTCCTACTTGATTATGCTATCTGGTTTGAATCGCCACTAGTAGAACATGGTTATACTCATCTATCTCTGTGTCTATCTTATGTTACCACACACCTTTTAATATAAGCAACCTCTGTGCCGATCGACACCAATCCCTTGGTTCACCAAAGACACACAACCATCCACCTGAAGGTAACTATGAGTGTTTAAACGCAATACTCTTGCTTAGTACTCGTTGGTCTCTGTGGATTTAATTCTTAGAATACTCTAAAATGAAAAGCTACGACACCGTGCACTTGTGGTATATAAATTTGGTTGCTAACACCGGACATCAACACAGGTGAGTGGTGGGACGTTGCTATCTCCAGCATCAAGCCCCTGAACAGCTCCGCAGAGTGAGCAGACCGTCCCAAAGCGCTAACAACCCAACCTCTCTAACCTGGCTTCGACAAGTCACTAGTGCCCGTACGCACGGCCACGTCTCTGCAGGCATGCTCATCCACTGCACAAGCCACCACACCGACAGCATCGAGTACGCTGTGTGAAGCACTGCGTCGGAGCTCCATGACGTGGATGAGTTCCTCTGCTCCCTCGACCATCCAAGGAGGGTCGGCTTATTGTGCAACTTCCTATCAGTAGACGATATCAAATTGTGGGAACTTACCAACAATAGCCTAATAGATGTGACAAGATTGTGTTGGCCCTCTTTACTTGTTCTATTAATATAAGTTACATCTTTTTTACTAAATTTTGATCGAAATTTACATCATATTCACTCTAATCAGGTCCATCACTTATTAAAAAAAATCAATGTTCTCAGATAAAAGAAGATTTCTTTCACTTGAGTTGATTCCTGACCTACCAGTCTTGAGAAGAAGGTAGTAAGAAAAAAAAAATTAAAAGAGATCGCAACATAACTAAGAAATCCAAACAAAATAAACTTTTAAAGGATTTAATTTTGTTGGCCTTTTTTATTTTGTTTACCTCTACAAACTTTATTACTAACTAATGGGCTGCATAGCTTGTTTATGTGACTCGGATGTTCGATACAGATGCTTCACAAGCATATGATGTTGGTGAAAAGAGAGGACCCATATAGGTTTGCCAATGTTAATGTAATTATGTGTCTATGTGACTGCGGAACTTATATAGACCTTGGGGTGTGTTATTGTTGCACCCAGCTTGCCAGACGTGATATTCTCAATAATATATATTTGAATGTATCGTTCTCTAAATATTTCTCCACAACCCTTTAGTACGTAAGATATTTAATTTAAACATACATCAGTTCAATATTTTATATTCTTCTATATTTGTATAAGATGAATTTCCTAAAGATAAAAACCAAAGAGGTCAATCATTTCCATGTAACACTGAAATAAAATAAATTTAGATAAATATTTCTAAGAATGTTTGTATTTTGTAAAATAGTTTGGAAATTACATTTTGGTTTATCTAGAGAAACAATAATCATTTTATAGTTCATCAAGAAACCTGAACTGTATTTCGCACAACATTTCCAAATCAGCGGTTTACATTTACCATCCTATTTCGAAGAACATACAGTCCAATACCAAGAACAAAAGATTTGATGTTCCAATTTTGTGTGCCCTTCCATGTTCTCGGGCTTCAGTGTCAATGAATTTTGGACAGGGAGAGCCTAGATAGAAACTTGAACACGAACAGGAAAACTGGCGTTACTCTAGTATTATTCGGTTCCAGCCGATGCGCGGGCGTTTTTGCTCTGCGGTGGCGAGCGACGCGCCTGCCAGTGCGTTCACATCACTACAAAAAATTGAGAAATGATAAAGTAGGGAACGCCCACCTTTGGAAGGTGCCAGGAAAATAATTAGAAAAGACGCAGTCCGGCCATGGCACGCCTGGACCGGCCCGCCACAACCTAGTTCGCGTGTCGCTGGAACCTTAGCCACCTCCACGCATGCCGCTGCAGGGACGCCACTGCGCTGCACTGTCGAGCCGCGGCACCTGGCCAACCCGGCTCCACGCAGTCGTACCCCATGCAGAGCGCCCGCTGCCTTGCCCCACCCTGCAGGGCACCACCACGAGCTGCGGAGGAGGCTTGGGACGGGGACAGGTCAGTCTCCGCGTCCTTCTCCTCAACCTCAATGTTGTCAGATAGGAGAGGATATCGCAGTGGAAAGTCCGGCAGGAGAAGGAAGTGGGGAGAGGGGCACCGGACTTGTGAATGGTTTCTGGTCCTTGGAGAGAGGGTGCAGCGGATCTAAGTCTGAGAGGAGGAGGTGGATTTGAGGGAATGGGAGTGAGGAGGCGGCGGTGTGGAGAGAAGTGGAACCCTAGCTGGGTATTTATACTGAGTGTGAACAAACGGGCCTGTGGGCTCGTTGAGCGGGCTAACAGGATTGTCGATTTCCAATGGCGAGCCGCTGACGTTAGAAGCTCAGAAGCCCTCCACTAAAGATAAAAGTCACAATTGACGACCCGTCACTATTGCGGTTTTCAGCCGAGGCCCTCCACTAGTGTGTTTCAGGAACTGATGCGTCATATTTGGCCGTCACTATTGTGGTTTTCAGCCCATTGCACTTCTAATGACAAAAAGTGGGTTGTCCGCCACTAGTGTAATAAATAAATATTCATCACTGCATACTCTGTTTGTACTAGTGATGACATACTCACTTTTCGTAAGCCATTAACATGGTAATCACTATTAAAAAATATGGTTGCCACGTAGTTTTTTTCATTTCGTTTGCTTTAGAGTATCTTACTTAGAATGGGTCAAAGTGATAAATGGGTATGTTCACATACCCAACTACTAAGAATGGGAAAGAGATCATCTAGCTTTCTAGTGGAAAGTGACTATTACCGCTCAACATGTTAAAGGCGGATTGCTGAGGCATGCGAAACAATGTTCAGTATCTACCGAATTTCCGTGCAACCAAGCAATAGCATGGGTAGTCAACTTCGACACCAAGCAACTAACCAACCCGGTCTTCAACGCCTCGTCGGTGACAGCAGCTGTCGTGTCCCACCGGTCGCAGCCGGGAGGCTGCGGTGGCTGACCAGGCGTCGGCTGCTGAACCGTGCCACTGATCTCTTGTTATTCAGACGCTGCTGCTGCTGATGCGGAGTGACATCCGTACGCAACGAGCCCCAGCAGCGAACGTTTGTTGAAGCGTGAACTGTTTACTCAACAGCGAGCACGTCCAGAGCCTCGGTGTGTTTCAATTCCCCTGGCGACGTGCAGGGCCGCTAATAGGATAAACACTGCACTTCCAGCAGAACGCTCGGCGTGTTTTTCACCTTGAGCAACCAGCAAGGTCATCGCCATCAGTGTTTCATTTCATCGCTCGACGATGCCATTTTGCTGCCGCTGGACTGCCTTGTGCACGCAGCTTCCTCGTGGTCTCGACATCCACACCCAGTCGGCTTGGAACTTCTCGATGGCGTTCGGAACTTCGTGTTTGCTCTGCACCAGAACGAGCCATATATGTCGGTTCTCATGTCATCAAAGGAGGACAAAAGTTGGGATTTACCTTGGCAACAGTGGCGAAGCTAGAGCAAAACAGGCACAACAGAGGGCGGTGCAAAGCTTCGCGACAACTGTAGAGATATATCTAGTATCGTTCTCTAAATAATAATGCAACTTGCAGCATTTATTATTGATACTAAACATAAGTGACAGCAATGCACAATCAAGGTAACGTGGTGATAAAAATTTGCCAAAACGAAGAAACATATTTTTTTAACGAAAACAAGGTACAAACAAAGACAAAAATAGGTTGCCCACAAGAACAAAACACAGGCAAAATGCATCAACCAACTTTAAGGTCCACCATAGCCTAAAAAAGAGAATATGTGGTTCTACTTTTATTTTTCTATAAGGATGTGATTGGATAATACAATACATAATAATGTTAGGATAAGGCTTTGCGAGGCTCAAATCCACAGAACTAAAATTAGTAGGATAAAGCTTTGCTAGGCTCATCAAATTCTCCTCATTGACCCCTCGCAAAAAAAAAAAAAATCTCCTCATTGAAGTCGTTAAATTAATTTCTTAGATCTAACAGCCGCCAAGCAAACAAGCAAATTGAGACTAAGTTAAAACTATCAACATGATAGTGATGCTTATTAGTAATTTGTAGAGGATCAGGTGTATTTTCTTGCCTTAATTTGTGATGGGCGGCCGCACAGCGGTTCACGAAGCGACGCGCGATCGGCCGTACCGCGATGGACGGAGTGAAAAGCAGGCTTGGATGCGTCCAGGCTACCGGCTCCATGGTTCCGACGTTGCAGGGGTGTAGAATTTTTGAACGAGGGAGCGCCTGCGCGAGCAGAGCTGCGTTAGGGTAAGAAAAACTCCCTCGCGAAGCAGAGCTGCGTTAGTGAGTTTGTTTGTGCATGCAACTTTATATGGTATTAGCGCCAGAGGTCTCGAGTTCGAATCTTGGCTGGCGCGATTCATTAAATATATTGTTGTCCACTCCAATATTTTTTACGTTTGCGGCCTAAGGGAGCCTGCACGTGAAGAGTGTTGGAGTATAAGTGAATTTCTCACCTTTTTCCATCAGTTTTTAGATGAGTTGGTTGTCTGTATTCCATACGAAGATTCAATAGGCTGTTGAAGATGTCGATTTCTATACGTTTTCTAACGTCGCCGACGCAAGAGATTGCCTCGTTGGTGACAGCAGCAGTCATGTCCCACCGGTCGCGGCCAGGAGGCTGTGGTGGTTGGCCAGGCATTACCTGCTCGACCATGCCATTCATCGCTGGTGTAGTCGATGCTGTTGCTAATGCGGAATGACATTCTTGGGCAACTAGCCCAGCAGTGAAAGTTGGTTGAAACGTGAACTGTGTACTCAGCGGCGAATGCATCCGGACCCTCGATCTGTTCTCAATTCCACGCCTTTCCTTAGTCGAACACTACGGCGCCCTTGATGACGTGCAGGCAGCCACTAATAGGATAAATACTACTTTTCACCGCCTTCCCTCGCCGAGAACGTGATCGGCGTGTTCTTCTTCACCATGAGCAACCACCGTGTCATCGCCATCAAGGTCTAATTTCGACGCTCGATGATGTCGTTTTGTTGCATCGAGTACGAAGTCGGAATAACAAAGGAAGGCTACAGACGTTGACTTCTAAACTTTATGACACCATCGGGGGGAAGCCCGCGCTCCTCTCGGTGAGGGGCGACGGGCGGAACCCTAGCCGCCGCCGCCGCCCCCAGCCTTCCCCCGAGCTCCCTCCCCGCCTTGCCGCCGCCCGAGCGGGTCGGCAGCCAAAGCTGCACAGCCGCGAGGAAGGTGGCGGCAGGGCTCTTCTCCGCGGCGCTCGCTGCCTCTAAACCTCCCCCCAATCCCCATCACCACCGCAGCTTACCGGCCAAAAGGCAGCGAGTCCGGGCTTCTCTGTCGCCGGATCCGGCGACTACAGGGGCGGATCTACGTGGAGGGCGGCTGCGCGACCCGGTTCATCCACTCCCGGCGACGGCGACCTTCTTCGCGGCGGCCCGGGGCAGCGGCCTGCGCGCCTCCCGGCGGCACGTGGGCCGTGGGAGCGGCGTCCTTCTTCGGCGTGGCGGCGGCGGCTCCTCTGCGGCCCGGTGTTGCAGCCTGCGCCCGTCCTCGGGCGAAACCCTAGGCGGCGCCGCCGCTGGCAAGCCGTGCGGCCTCAAGGATGGTGGCGGCAGGTCTTCAAGGCGACGGCGTTCGCGTGAGGCCGCTGCCGCGCGGCGATGGCCGTGGTCAAGCGTCCGGATCCGACCCGATTTGGTCCGGATGTTGATCCTGCAACGCTTGTGGTGACGGCTTCTATGTCGCTACGGGGAGCAGCTCCTTCCGGCGTGGCTGTATGGCATGGAGGCGCCAGGTGAAAGCCTTGCCCAGCTTTATGCAGGTGCCGGCGACGGTGACGCCTTCGGGCGCCACGCTCCTTCTTGTAGGTGTTGTCGGTGGTACCTCCACACTCCCATCATCAGGATCTTCTGGGTGAAAGCTGAGTCTGATATTCAGACAGACGACGTTGACGTCTTGCGTCGTGCCCACCTTGGTGGCGTCGTCTTGGAGGTCCGGTCCGGAGGCCATTTCTTCCATCCCCGTGTCTGTTCATTGTTGTATCCTCCCTGTTCCGCCTTGGTTATCGCCATCGAGATCTGGTGTGCTCTGTTGCTTGGCTTCTTGCTTCGGCCTCTTCTTGTTCGCATTGGTTGGCTCCGATCGCAATCTTCAGCGGCCCTCCCTCCTTTGGGGATTCCTCCCCCCACTGGACGTTGGTGGGCATTGGACTTACTGGCAATTTGAATACCCAGCCCCTGTTCTGGAGTTGATGCGGGCAATCATTGGCAACCACAAATTTGTTGGCTGTGGACTTGAAGTTTTCGTGTCTGAATTGTGCCGGCTCTTGTGCGTTTTCCTCACCTGTCTGAAGCCGGGTTAGCGAGGCCAGGGGACTCGTTCTCTTTAGGTGACCCCTCTCTCCTTCAATCCCCTCCCCCCTACTCCTACCTTGGAGGGAGTTGGTGGACATCGACAAGAGTGGCGACCAGACGGCCAAGGCGTGCGGAAGTGTCCTTTGCTTTGGTTAGATGAGGATGGGAGTTGAAACTCATACAAGGACGGTGCAAACTCGGCAAGCAAGTTACTTTGTGATGGTTCAGATTGGTGATCGGCGACATACTAATCAGTGTGTGGTGCTTGGAGTTTTCTAATATTTTGTATCTCTCACTGTAATTTCTGTTCGGTATGCCGAGCTCAACCTTATGTATGGTGCATTGTAACGATGTATTTTTCGCGCTTCTCGCACATTTCGAATGAAAAAGAAGGTGGGGAATTTCCCCACCGAATCGCTCGAAAAAAAAAAACAAAGGAAGGCTACAGATATGAAAATGATTCAGAATTACAATAAGCATATATAATATGGGAAAAAAAATATCTAGGATCCAATTGAATCGCAAATTGTGTGCACCTCGCACCACCAAGATTCAAGTTCCCTTATACTGACTCTAACCCATGACCCAAAGAGACACCTATACTCAAAATGGGTCTAAAAGCATGAAAAAACTATCTCCAACCGACCACCCAAATGTATTACCCACTTTCGGGACGAAGCCCCCGGCGACGCACAAATTCGGCAGCTCGCGGCGCGCCCCATCTCTTCCGCCGCCGTGACGCCCCCCCCCCCCCCCCCCCCCCCTCACGGGCGAGCGGGCGCGCCTTGCCGCCGCCGGCCCCACACCAACGCACTGGCCGGCCGGCGCACCCCCACTTCCCTCCTTCTTCGGCTTCTTCCCCACGCGCGCACGGATCTTCCCGGCGACGCCGCCACCCTCCCTCTCCCGGCGCCGGACACGGAGGCGCGCCGCGGCCCCCTCCCCCCACATGCGGCGGCGCCGCCCCCTCCCCCTCTCCCGACGCTGGATGCGGAGGCGGTCCGACGCATCAGCGCCACGAGCTCGGCACAGGTCCGGCCGCGGCGGGTGACCCCCGGGCGGCGGCGGCGGGAGGCAGAGCGGTCGGAGGCGGCAGTGGTTGTGGTGGCGCGGAGCCGTGCGCGGCGGCCGTGGCGAAAGGGAAGAGAAAGTAAGTTTTTCGGTCTTCCGCGTTGGAGATCAATGTTTTTTGGTCTTCTCTATAGAGGAGATTCAACACCTAATTTGGGTTTTAGGTCCCCTCCAGCGTTGGAGTCAGTCTTAGACTATCTCCAACCGAAGGGGTATCCAAACCCTAAATAGGTCATCTTAAGATGAAAAAAAAAGAGACCCAGAAATTTCAATCTCCAATGGAAGACCAAAACCTACATTACCTTCTTCTTCCTCCTTCCTCTCTCCAGCGTACCGCCGGATCCCCTTCCCCACGCCGTCGGGGCCCCGTGCCGCCGCCACGGCCCTCGTCCGCACCGCTGATGCGTGATGTGGACGACCCCCTCCCTCCTCGGCCCGTTCCGCCACCGTCACGCCACCGCCTCGGCTCACTCCGCCATGCCGGCGTGCCCCAGCCCCTGCCGCCACCGTCGCTCTGCCGCCCCGGCTCACACCGGCTTGCTCCGCCCTGCCGTCGCGCCGCCGCCCTGGCTAGGTCCGCCCGAGCTGCAGTGCCGGAGGAGCTGGAGGGGAGCGCCGCCGAGGAGGAAAAGGGCCACTTGAAGAAGAAAGGCAGCTCCCAGCCGCTGCGTGGTGCTCCAAATGTGGGTCGCTACCTCCATCGATGCCCCAATGGGTCTTGTTTTGGGTCATCGGTTGGATGGTCTATTTTCACACTTTAAGACCACCGAATAAATCCTCCCTTGGAGATAGTCTTACTCACGAATTTTGGGTGCCTGTGGTCCCTATTTCTTCATTTTGATAAAAAAACCACCTAGCGCCTTCTAGGTTAAAACCCTCAAGTGGCAGAGTACGAGAGTAGCAAAAAGGAATGTCAGGGTACTAATTTTCAACGTTCCAAGAAACACAAGGCCAATGGATATCGTCAAAACACAAAAATGTTGAGAAGAAAAAATTCTATGTTTCACCAACTTATAACTTGAGGTCAGCGAAAATCCTCAAATGAAATAATTCAAAATTTTAGATAAATGTATGTAATACAAATGTACAAATTTGTCCTAATACAATTTACTAACGAAGAATCATAGGATGTACAGAACAACCATATAATAGTTAACCTTGTGCAGTGTCGAAAATTCATGACAAGCCATTGATCCATGTTGCTAATCATTATTCCTGCGGATGCAATATTTAGCATTACAAAGAGTAGAAAGTTGGAGATGAAATGGAAAAATAGCAGTCATGAGTTCTCTAAAAAAAGCATTAGTCATTTTCAGAGATAGCAAGCTCGAAGATCACCAAAATATGCTTTATTCTACGAACCATATGTACCAAAAAGTAAAATATTTCATAATTATAACAAGCGGCAAAATAACATATAGTCCTCTTCCCTCTGGGAGCTGGCTCGGACTCTGCTCGAGCTACGGTACCAACCTCAAGTAAGTCCAGCTACATCAATGGACAGTGTTTCTTATTCCTCTACTAAACTTGTGTGGTGCACCACATTGAAGCAGCCAAATCGAATCAAGTCCTATTGCTTTCCTCTGCGATACCAGTGGCCAGATTCTAGTGGTCGGGTTGTAGCCTATGTTGCTTGGCAACCTCGACACCCCCAAACAGGCAATTCTTCTCGGCTGCCTTGGTGGACAGCAAAATGGGTCATCAGGTATCTGCCGCGCCTTGACAACCCTGAGCGCGACTTTGCTTGATTTTAGTACTTGTGGTGCCATATGTACGGACGCAAGCTTTGGTGGGTGGACTGATCATACGTTCTTCTCAGGTGTGATATGTCTGCCACTGACCTCTAGCTATGCTTTGTCCCATTGACACAAGGTTTCGTTCTTCCCCCCTCCATGGCCATCAATATCGTGTCGTAGCTCAACAAAAATTGATGCATCCAGGCTAGTAGAGGGATGTTCATATTTTATCATTTGCTATCAGATGATGATATAATACTCTTAGAACACACCAATCACAATTCAAATAGCTGTGATGTGATTATGTTACACTTTTGTTTGTTCTATTAGTAAGTTACACATTTTTCACTAAATTTCGATAAAACTAAGTTATGTTTTCCTCGCCCATATTGACCTTTTTTAGATGAATTTACATATATGCTCGAATAAATTTTATCACTTATTAACTAAATGAAGATTCTTATAAAAGAAGCTTGGTGTCACTTGGTTGATTCATGGTCTCTCAGATTTGCAGTATAACAATAAACAGCCAAGAACAAGCTTTCCTAGGATTTGATTTTGTTGGCCTTTTATTACTTTTGTTAACTTCTGCAATTGCTAACTAATTAATAAAAATCCAAGAAAAGCCTTTCCTAGGATTTGATTTTGTTGGCCTTTTATTACTTTTGTTTACTTCTGCCATCGCTAACTAATTAATGGCCGGGTTGCATAGCTTGTGTACTTGGATGATAGATATAGATGCTTCACAAGCGAGATGTTGATGGAAATAGAGGACCATATAGACTTGCCAATGTCCATGAAATTATGTGTTTTTGTGACCATCTAACTTATATAAAGCTTGGGATGTGTATACTTTCTTCACATTGACACGCGCTTTCCGGACGTGATATTCTCCGTTG
This sequence comes from Eragrostis nindensis, assembly GCA_012490785.1. Taxonomy (NCBI): domain Eukaryota; kingdom Viridiplantae; phylum Streptophyta; class Magnoliopsida; order Poales; family Poaceae; genus Eragrostis; species Eragrostis nindensis. The sequence continues at coordinate 474,967 of JAAXCT010000053.1, read as the reverse complement.
GCCTTTGGAACACTTTTGAAATAAAGCATCTCAACAAAAAAATATGGATAAATACATATTTGGAAGTATCAGAGTCCAAATAATTGTTGACAATGCTTTAATACATAGGATATTTAATTTAAACATATAAATACATTGATATACAGAACCAATATTTACTCAGTAAACGGTTGTTTAAGTTAATAAATGAGGATGGCATATGGCAAACACTTCTTAGAAGGAAGTATTTAAAAGATAAACCAATAGCACAGGTACAAAGAAAGCCTGGTGATTCACATTTTTGGTCTGGACTAATGAAGGTTAAAGATAAGTTCTTTTCCTATGGTAGGTTCCAACTAAATAATGGGACAAATACTAGGTTCTGGGAAGATAAATGGCTGGGTAACTTTACTCTTAGTCAACAATATCCTACTTTGTACAATATTGCAAGGAAAAAGCGTATATCTGTTGCAACTGTTTTTAGGTCAATACCTTTAAACCTTTAGGCAAATAATTTAACTTTATAGCATAGCTTAGTTGCAAGGATAGCTCATATTAGTTTGAATGACAGGGAAGATGTTTTTAGGTGGAGTTTACATCAATCTGGCATTTTTTCTGTTAGTTCAATGTATAATGCTTTAATTTGCAATGGGAATGTGCGCCAGAATAAAAACACTTTGGAAGGCCAAGATTCCCCTCAAAATCAAAATTTTCATGTGGTACTTGCAGAGGAAGGTAACTTAGCCAGAAGAAATTGGAATGGTAGTAAGAAATGTGTTTTTTGTTCACACAATGAAACTATCTAACATCTCTTCTGTGATTGTCATTTTGCTAAGTTTATTTGGAGAATAGTTCAGTTTACTTTTGATTTAGATATTCCTATTAGTGTTGATCACTTGTTTAATGATTGGCTACCTAGGTTTGATTCTAAATCAAAGACTAAACTGTTGTGTGGAGTTTCGGCGATATGCTGGGCTACATGGTTAAGTAGGAATGATATTGTTTTTGACAAAGCTCCTATGAAAACTTATATGCAGGTACTATACAGCGGCACCCACTGGTTGCGAACGTGGGGCGCCAATGCAAAAGTGTGATGAAGACACTAACATGATGAGGGATGCATGCCAATCCTTGGAGACAACGGTCATGCAAATATTTGCCAACTATGGATGGAGATTTAGCAATAGGATTGCTACTCAATAATTTTCCATGTAAACTATGTTGGTGTCTCCTTTTGCTTTGGTATTCGTTAAGTTTGAGTGGGCAGACGGAAGGGCTGCCATGTGATGTAAAAGTGGACTGTAGCCTCTTTTGAGGTCAAGGTCGGGACGCTTTTTCCCATTATCTAAAAAACTTATAAATACATATTTGGAAGTATCAGACTCTAAATAATTCTCCATAACCTTTCAATACATTGGTTTTTTTACTTTAAACATATACAATTTCAATATTTTTACGAGTAATATGAATTTTCTATAGATTAAAAATCAAAGAGAAAGGACAATCAATTCCTTGTAAATTGAAAAAGAATAAAATTGGGCTAATATTTATAACAGCATTTGTATTTTATAATTTTTTTTGGAAACTACATATTGGCTCATCTTGAGCAAAACCGGTGTTACTCTAAAATTATTTTGGATCTGGTCGATGAATGCAAGAAGTTTAGATATCGATGATAGAAGGCATTCGATACTTATTACATTGTGAAGGGGACTTGGGACACAAAAATTTGACATATATGTTGTGCATGCTGATAGCACCAATTATTCCCACTCATGAACCAGCACCAAATTGGTTAGTATTGAAAGGAATTTGCATAATTGGCATGACTCCCTAAAGTGGATAGGTCAAAAAAAAATTGCGAGGGGTGGATATGTCAAATTGGTTAGGTGCCAATCAATGTTTTAAATAGCGAGCTATAGCCACAGCTAAACTCATTTAGTGGTTTCAATGAATAATTAGACATAGAACATGGAACCATAAAATTTTTATGGATTAAAATGAGTATTAGACTTCATGCCTTCATTGCATCATCGTTGAAAGTGTTAAACATCTTGATTTAACCGACTAAATCACTTTTAAAAGTTTCAAACCTCATCAAAAGCTTTATACCTTCATCACACCACCATTTAGCCGGCTAAATCACTTTAATTTAGCTGATTTAGCCGGTATAGTGGTGGCTATAGCGGGCTATGAAGCTTAACGCTAAATCCGGAATAGCTTAGCCCTTTCTCATTCCAGAGGCTATAGTGATAGCTATACCGGGCTAACACTGGTGCCAATTGAACATGAAGACACTTTTTGTTAGACAAAGGATTATTTATTCCTCATAGACGGAGTGGCCAAGAAAATGCTTGACATGAGGTTTGTAAAAATCCAAAGGTCTAGTGGCGGATGTATATGGCTTCACCAATATGGCACTCACAGTCCTGTACGTAACTGTGCTACTTCAAGAGAAATGTCAGCTTCACGACAATGTGATTGGTGTACGTTCGTCAAATATTGAAATTAAGTGATTCCAACATCGGAGCTCCGGCGCGTACCTGAAGCACCTAGTTGCACCGAGTCAACCGGGCTGGATGTCATGCATCCTCCTGGCGCCGTGGGGTTAATTAGCAAGATATAGGAGCACCGCGGCGAACGTCAGAACATGGACATGCATGTAGTTTTCGGCGATGGTGTGGGCCGTCAGTGGCACGGTCAAGGAAGCCGGCCCGCCCGCCTTTGGTAAGTCTGCAGGTGGCTTGCCGCCAGGACGCTCACTGCTCACAAGGACATTGCACGGCGGACGCGGACACTCGCGTCGAATTTCTAGGAAGGAGGACGTCGCAGCGCGTGTTCTGGATGATCTCCGGTCTTCCGCGTCGACCAGGCTGTGGTGGCCTGCTCGTCGAACCGCGTCCTTCTCAGTCTTCAACGTTCACCCCCGCGGCAGACGGGCAGATCAGATGGCGGCCACCCAAAATGGCTTGAAAGGTGGGGCTGATCAGGCTCTGTCTCACTCTCGGGCACACAGTGAGTTCTTTCCCGAGCTGTAGCAGGAGAGCGCGCCTCCAGAGAGGGGCCCAAGGGCTCCCGCCGGACGTGGGACCGAAGCGTGCGGTAGCAGCAGTTGAGTACGCTCGATGTGGCGTCGGTGCCTGCAGCATGGCACAAGCGTAGAACGAGAGATGGCCATCAACCCGGAGTACGCGATTGGAGCAGTGAACAATGACTGTCATGGAGGAGCAGTGAATAAATCTTCACTGTTCGCTGGAGGTCGGTCCCCAGGTGCAGGTGCACAATGACGCCGAGCCGTTGAAGATGGCCAGTTCACCTGCGTGCGGCAGAGCGCTTCCGATTCCGAGGGCGCTGTCGGCGTTGGCACCAGAGAGCTCTGGAGAAGGTGCTAGAGGGCGCTGTCGAGTGCGTCGGCACAGTGGCGAAGTTGCGAAAGAGGGAGCTCTGGAGAAGGTGCCGGAGGTCGCTGTGGCGCGCGCATGCTTGCAGTGGGAATTCGGCGAGCATTTTCCACAAGCACTCAACTGTTGATGCAGTCATGTACACCTTCGGGTAGCTCCGCGGCGCGCTCTCGTTGTCAAGATTGGTGTGGGACGAGTCGACACAGCTGAGCTGAGGGCGGCGTGGCGAACTGGATATCGTCAGGTGCAGCAGGCCGTTCCACGTCTCTGGCATCCGTCCTCCAGCTTCCTACTAGCAGGCCGCGATGCTGCCGGCCGGGTCGACCCATGATTGGCGCAAACGAATGGCGGCAGCGTGGACGAATAGAAGCTGACGCGCCCGGCTGGGAGGTGCACGACGATAAGCGGCGTCCCTGTGATCGGTAGAGGAGCTGGAGTCTTAGATCCCAGCTTCGAGCCGGCGGACATCGCAGCTCAGCCTTGCCGTTCGGTCGATTACAGCATCTAGTGGCGAAACTAGAGAATTTTCAGTAAAGGTGCATCACTAGTTCACTACACAATTATAGACTAAATACATGATTTTATTAGTATTTGTGGGTGCGTAATTGTGTGTCGAGAAGGATGCATATGTATGGTCAAAATTGCCAACATACACTAACTTTTTCTTTCTTTGCCTGTGTATGTGCACCCCACCAGCTACAATGTAGCTTTGCCCCCTGACAGCATCGGAATGTGCCTTCGCATGGAATGATTGGCGGTACGCCGTAAATCCTAGCGGGCGCAACGTCATGGGCTTGTCAAGGACGTGGTGGTGCTGTGTCAGGGCAGGCTGAGCTTTTTCATTTTATTAGAAAACACGAGCTTATTGGAAAAAAAAAAGAGAAAGCAAAACAAAACAGGTCAATGCTATGCGCATATCCTGGGCAGAGTTACAAGTATACATTTGTTTATCCTCCTACACAAACTATCTCCTCCTGCATGATTTCCCGTCATTTCGCACCTTGCTTGACATCAATCTCCCACACCATATAGAGCCTTCTCGTTCTCAAAACCCTCCTCCTTCAGCGCATCTTTGTGACCCTGCAAAGCAAACTCAGACAAGTACTTCTTCTTCCAAATGCACACTACAAGACAGTAATGCGCTCGTATGCAGCACATCCAACCTGCTAGAAACCATAATATCTACAAAGAAATTATGCACTCCATTGATACAAGATAGAAAAAGAACATATTCCTTGTGATCATTCACCAGCTTTTCCCTAACAGCTCCACCTCAGTTTTATCACTTGCATTCAGCATGAGACCTCATAAGCTCATTACCCTACAACTGATATCACAACCTGCTCTATTTTCAACAGAAATCTCGATTTGAATCATAGTACTATTACGCCATTTCCATATCTTTCTGGCAATATCATACAATTCTGGCAATGAAAATCTAAGAGGTCAGTCTCCCAACCTACAATACACCTAAACTACACCATTTCCAGTCCCAATTTGAAGCAAACTAAATCATGTATTTCTTTTATGGCATCAATAACCCCTCTCCAAAATTAAGAGTCCCCATTTTTTTTAAATGGGAAATGTTAACATCTTTCTTTTTAACATATTCGTTCTATAGGAGTGTAGCCCATAAATCCTCCCCATCATTGTTTTACATTTTAAAGCCCCAAATTCGCTAACAAAGCTGAATGAAACTCTTCTAAATCCCTCACTCCTAACCCACTGTTGGTCGTATCTACGCACCCACTTATATACCGCAAGAGCACGGTGTACAGTTGTAGTCTTTTTCCCCTAGAAGAGTATTCCAAGGTTTAATCGAACCACAAGGACCTATGGGAATTAAGCAAAATCATCAGTAAAAGAGTTAGCCAAGCTTTCTAGTGAGCGTGAGCGTGGGTTTCAGGAAAATAGGGTGTTGTGCCGATCGGCACAGGGGATGTGCCGATCGGCACCAAGGTGAAGTTGTCCGAAGTGTTATCCGAAAAGCCTAGGAACAGATTAGATCATGGGGTAAGTTAGCCAAGTCTGCTAGTTGAGATCGTAACCAAGAAGCTTAATCAAATAGCATCATAAACGGGATTACTTAATTATTGATAACCGAAGATCGGTAGGTCAAGGCCCCTTTCCGACGAGCCCTGTCACGACCAATCGCCTTAGTCGCTGACATCTTCCTACTCTACACATCATCTCAAGGATCATCGCGTATGCATTAGCGGCTGTGGGGGTACAGAGACAACGTGCAATTATGGCGCATTACAAGATCCCAATGCTACCTTAACCACAATGGAGATAGTGAGAGATTGAACCTCTCACCTCTTTTGCCACCACAATTAAGGTAACATCTAATACTTAGTCGTCACTAAGCGTAGGAACAAGTGCATGTAAAGACCATAAAATCCAGACAATCAATAATCAAAACCATTCATCCACATATTCAACCATACTTCAATAATACATAGTGCAAGATACATCACCATCTAGTAGGCCTACCTCGACGGATCACCTCTTTAGCACCAATGGTTCTTGATCAACAACTAGAGAACATGAAGAACGGGGCAAAGCCCCGGTGGCTCTAAACTTACTAGCTGTGTTGTCCCTCTGGCGGCGGATCCCGAAACCCTAGGGCCTTTACAAGTTTATATAGGGCTGTACATCAGGAAGGAAAGGATTCTCGGGAAAAGAGTCCTTGTGCCGATCGGCACATGGGTTGTGCCGATCGGCACACCTCGTGTCCAGCTCGGTTTCCTCTCTAAGTCGGTTCCGAAGTCCTAGGTAGCTTCCATGTGGGCCTTTCAATCAGTTTTCTTAGAGATCAAGTCTTGTGTTGCTCTTTCGAGTATCTTTTATCTCTTCGTGACGGATATCTCCCAAGATTGGCTCGGATAACTTCCTTCTAGAATAAACTGAATGGTGGGCCAGCTTCAGTGGCCTTGGGGTCCCATGTGCCGGTCGGCACAAAGCTGTGCCGATCGGCACGGTGGGCCTTTTCTGCTGGTTCTCTTCTCTTCAGGTCCAGATCAGCCTCAATGTCCATAATGTCGTCATTTTCATCTGTTTCTGCAATAAAGCTCCAGAACGACATACATACAAATATGGTGCTATTATCAAGGGTTAATGGCCTATAATGATGACATTTATGCTCTAAATAAGGCGCAGTTGGCATATAAAATGGTATGCTAGAAATCGCCAACACCCACCATACTCTAATTGGTCAGGAAATTCAAGGAAAATAGACATAAATCAACAACATATTGCAAAGCTAAGTAATAACTCTAATTGGTTTTACTGAGACTTGTCAAAAGGCCATTAGAAATTGAATTGAGAAAGAAACTCACACCTTTAGAACAGTGGACATATACTTGCGTGAATGAACAATCACAAGTAGAGAACGTAATCTTTTTAAACAGGTGACAAAGCTGTCCTTTCTTCTTTGCATATCTATCAGAAACTTCCTGGCATTTTTGAAGGATATCGAATGCAAAGAATTGTGGACATGATTGGAAAAAGAAATTCTTGGCTACTAATCAATGATAGAATTCAAGGGAATTCACTCTTCCCCCCACACTCAAATTTTTGCTAGTCCCGAGCAAAACAGCGCAAGGTACAGACTTTATTTTCTCCCTTTTTTTTTCTTTTTCTTTTTTCTTCTTTTCTTCTGTTTTCCTTTTTTTTTCTCTGTGTGCCGGTCGGCACAGTTTGTGCCGGTCGGCACACTGTCTGTACCTGCCAATTTCGCTCTGGATTTTTCGTTGGAACTGCTGTGTCAGATGTATAGCCAGGAATACAGTAGGATGTGATCAAGGATTGATATTCGAATCAAAGAATTTGGTTCTCAAGTATCGGATACTCGGCGAATTATGCATAATTCCAATGCGGTAATTTGCATAGCTCGAGTGGGAATAGGCTAGAAAATCAACACGATACGCGAAAGATGTGGCCAATTTTCCAAGTCTCATACCCTAAGAATTAAATCTTAACCGAGCTCAATCATCAATTATAGTCTCTACTTAGCAAGGGCTTAAATTGAGTCACATATATTTGGCATTGGTAGGCACAACTGAATGATATGGAGTAATTCTAAAGCTCACAATAAGAACGTTTGAATTTTATAAAGAAATAGGTACTAAGTCATGTCATCCAAAATCGATCTTTTACTAGACCTTGCATAGGAATTTTGAAATGCACTACGCCACATATGAAGTATTTGCCGAATACATTATAGTGAAAGTTCGAAATTTTATTTATGCTCAACATCGCTCGATTATCATTAACACCTCTCAAGATAGACATACATACTCGTATCATTTTTCAAATAAAGCATAAAGATCATCATCATATTGGATTTGAAAGCATGGGCTACATGGTGATGTATCATTCTAAACATACTACTAGCACACTTGCATAAATAAAACTAGACTACTAGCACACATGCATGAATAAAAGCACACAAACAAACTAAACACACCCGATACATGGTTTCCCAACCCGCTCACACACACATAAGTAAATAAATAAAAAGAGAATGCGAAAGGGAAAGAAAAACGCAAACCGGGAAACCGATACAAGTTGTGCCGTACACAACACTCTACCCATCGAATGGAGGTGGCTGCGTATAGTCGAAGCCGTAGTATGCCGCCTCCAATCTTGCGAACTCATCGATCATCGCGTCGGTGTTGCTCCGCATCTCGCCCGCCAAGTTGTCGATGCGTTCAACGTATTGGACGTTGTTGTCGATGTACTGATGCATAGGGGCAAAATTCGCCCCCGGAGGACCTGCAGGAGCATAGTAGGGTGCCCCCTGGAAGTGCTGAGGGTAGACAGGGGGCATACCGAAGTACCTGGGGTTGGTGCCGGTCGGCACCTGACCTGTGCCGGTCGGCACAAAGCCCGTGCCGATCGGCACGGGTGCCTGCTGCGCTGGTTGATGCTGCGCGGCTGCTGCCGCGTCCCAGCTGTCCCAGTCCGCCGCTGCGCTCGCCGAAGACTGGCCGACGACCTCCTTTCTCCCGCGCTTGGTCTTCGTTACCTTGTGTCGCTCGCGGAGGTCGGCCTCAAGCCAATTCCCTCCGTCGATCTTGTTCGGGAGGAAGAGGGGGAGCTCGGGGCAGGGAAGCTTGATGCCGGTGCCGCACACGTAGTAGCCGAGCTTGGCGCTCCCCGTGATGGTCTTCCCGCGCACCATGGACTCGTCGATGAGCGTAGACCTTATCCAACAATCATCCTTCATCATGAGGTTACCTTCGGTGACTTGGAAGATGATTGTTTGGAGGTAGCCTCCAAAAGCTAGTCTCGCCTTAGGGTTGGCCCTTTGGCTAAACCAACTCCCCACCATTGTCATGAGGGGATTGCACTTGCACGGACTCGCAATGGCGTTGTAGAGCCAATGCAAGTTCGGGTCGGAGATGTTGGTGGTGTCGAGGCGGCCGGTGGTGCGTGCGGCCATCCACCGGTGGAGGATTTGGATCGTGGGGTTCTTGATGTGCCCCCTCTTGCGCTCGTCCGCGTCGGCGATGCGGCGCCAAAATGTGTCGAGCATCTCCGTAGTCGCCGCGCCGTATACGGGGGCCTCCCTATCAAAACCGAGAGCATCGGAGATGCCCTCAATCGTGATGGAGTAAGGCTCGTCCCGCACACGGAACTTGATCTTGTCGTCTCCTTGCTCGTCCACCTCGCGGCTCATGGTGGTGATGAACTCGGTGATGAGCTCGATGTCGAAGCTGCTTGCTTGATCGTGGAGGGTCTCCCATCCAAGGTTGAGGAGGCATTGTTGGAGGTCCGGCCATACCCCGACCTTGGAGAGGAACTCCTCATCCATGTCGATGTTGGGGAAGATGCGGCCGCAGATGTTGGTGTAGTAGAACTCCTCCTCACGGCTCGTGAGGGTGAACCCCTCCCGAACCGCGCGCGGTACATATGCCGGCTCGCTCGGCTCGGCCTCCATTGACGGTCCGCCCACCGCGGCGGCGGCGGCGGTCGCGCTCCTCGTGCGCGGCCTCGGTCCTCGGGGGATGCCGATGTCGCGGTGGCCGATGAAGAAGTCATCCCGCCCTCGTGGCGGTGTCATCTCGACGGAGAGCTCGGGGCTATCATAGCCCGCCGAACTTGCCCTTCGCGCCGAGGTGAAGGAGCCGGAGTCGCTGCCGGAGTTGTTGTCGCCGGCTTGGTGCGACCCGCCGGAGTGGTGTGATCCACCGGTGTGGTGTGATCCACCGGAGTGGTGCGACCCGCCGGAGCTGAACCCCCGGCGAATCTTCTTGCCGGCGCTCTTGAGCGTGGAACTAAACCCCTTCATTTCCTGCGAAAGAATGGAAACGAATCGCGCAAATGGAGGAAGTGGAGGAGTGGAGAGAGTTACCAGGGAGTTGTGGCGAAAATGGAGGAGGTAGTGCCCCCTCTTATAGCTCTCCATGGCGTCCAAGGGAAGGAACCCGCGCCGGTTCAAATTCACTGCGCGCGCCGGTCGGCACAGTGCCGTGCCGATCGGCACGGTTCAAAATTTCGCGGATTCCGTCGTACCTCGGCTGCCACGCCTTCTTTTCCTCTTCCCTATGACTTGTACAGTGTCGGATGTCGGGGAACAGGGGCGCACCTGCAAAAGATTAGCTTTCCCATGGTGTGCCGATTGGCACGGAAACCGTGCCGGTCGGCACGATTCAAGTTTGCACAGATTCACACGTACCTTGGCTTCAGCAACTTCTTTTCCTCTTCCCCATGACTTGTTACAGTGTCACATGTCGGGAGACAGGGGAGCACGTTCGAAATTTGAATTTTTCAGGTGGTGCCGATCGGCACGGCCGCCGTGCCGGTCGGCTCCTTTGCTCCATCCCGAGGCTGGGTGCTCGGTGTCTCCCCTGTGCTCGGCAGCTGCATGGGTGTCAGTGATCTTTCCTCCTTCCAATGTGCGCAGACTTTGATGATCCGATTCGAATTCTTGGTCAGTGTGCCGGTCGGCACAGCAGCGTGTCGGTCGGCACTGTGTAGTCCGCGCCCGATTCAAACTTCGTTGCTTTGTGTCGCCAAAATTTCAAATTTTCTTGCGGATGTCAGACTTCTTGGAGGTGGCGTGTCCATGCTGTGCCGATCGGCACTGAGGCGTGCCGGCCGGCAACTGTGCCAAATTTCTGCCAGTGCCTCCTTCTTTCGCAAGGATCATCCAGCATATTCCTGCGACACAGAAAAATACCAAAAGCACGGAAATATTCTCGGAACAATTGTTGCACTTACCTTTCCAAATTTTCCTTCATCAAATATTCCGCATATTTTCTCCACTTTCCCCCATATTAATTTTCATCTCCAGTTCGGGGTAACTTACAGAGCACGATCTGGCGTGCTTGCTCTTGTGCCGATCGGCACCGTTTGTGCCGGTCGGCACCTTCCAGAATTTCCTCTTTTTGTTTCTTTGCTCCCTGCGCTGTTAGCAAACAAGCAAAATACAAAAACAAAAACTGCAGAAGGTAAACAGACAGCGCAGGTGTTCACACAAAAGTTAAAACAGACACTTGGACTAACAAATTTTATTTCGGAAGCATTATTGTGGATTACAAGCAAACAATTTAAAGGCCGGGTTGCCCTCCCGGTTAGCACTAAATTTCTAATTCACGGGTTGCCCTCCCGAAAGCACTAACACACAAAGACTCACCCTATGACTCGCTCCCGAATTTTGGGTTGCCTCCCAAAAAGCGCTCTTAGTTTTAAAAAGGTCGTAGAGCTTGACCTCCCCGCATAAATCACTTCCTTAGCGTCGCTTTACGGGAAAAAGTTGCGACACTACAAGGTTCTCATGTCTCTTCTCCTTCAATGATAGGACATATCCTTCCTCCAATTACCCTCGATTGCTTTATGGTGCGGAGACTTATATTTCTCAACCCATTTGGATACGGTACGGCCTTCTTCTCCCTTGGGGCGAAAATTAAATGTGTAGGAGGCTCCACTTATGTCGAAACTTATCTTTCCACTCCCCACATCAATGTTCGCCTTCGCTGTCCTCAAGAATGGCCGGCCCAAAATCAATGAAGTCTTTGTCCTTCAATCCATATCAAGCACAATGAAATCCACAGGAACTATATGATCACCAATTTGGACAGGCACATCTTCAGCAATTCCATCGGGATAGCGAACCGATTGATCGGCCAACTCCAAACACATGGCCGTAGGCTCCAACTCTGGCAAATTCAAACTTGCAAAGACATAGCGAGGCATGACACTTACACTTGCTCCAAGATCGCATAAAGCCCCTTCAAAGATTTGAGCTCCAATCAAACACCGGATACTAGGAGATCCGGGGTCGGGCTTCTTTTCTGGTGTAATGTCATTAATAGCTGTAGTGCACTCTCTTGTCATCTTCACTACTTCTTCCGATGCTAAGGACTTCTTGCTTTGCATAATATCCTTTATGTACTTAGCATAGGTAGGCACTTGAAGAGCATCAAGGAACAGGACATTGATATATAACTTCTTCATAATATCGACAAACCTGGAGAACTGCTCATCATGATGTCGAATCCTTTCTGTCTTGGTCAATAGCTGCGTATCCATAAAGGTAGCAGGACCATGTTCCTTGTTCTCAGTTCCCTTTTTCAGACCTGAGAGGTCAATTTCTTCTGTGTGCCGATCGGCACCATCTCCGTGCTGGTCGGCACCTTCAACTGTAACGTGCCGATCGGCACCAGCGTCGTGCCGGTCGGCACGGGGTCGTCTTGCTCCAGCTGCAAACTTTGGATCTTCAGTTTGCTTCCCAGACCTCGTCTCGATGGATTTCAGCTGTTCTGCAGAGCGGGTATTACCAGGAAGAGCTCCTTTCTCGCTTTTTACCGACTCCGCTAATTGGGCCATTTGTTTCTCCATCATCTTCATGAATTGGAGAATCTGCTGATTAGAACTCCCCACTTCGATGACCTTGTCATTAATTGTATCAAGCACACGATCAACTTCCTTGAATTTGGCTTGAGTATCCTTATTGACCTTCTCTTGAGTTTGAAAGAACTCTTGGCATTGAATACGAAGAGGGATGGCATTTTGCATAGACGATGACAGGGTGAAGCTACTCCTTTGTTGCTGATATGGAGTCTTCCATCCTTGACTCTTGACATAATTGAGCATTTTCACATATTCGGGGCAATCCTTGCTCACATGACCAAGTTCTCCACATTCTTCACATGTGGAACGGGCTTCCGCTAGCTTGACGGTCTCTTCCTTGGGAATATGATCAATCTTGTCCAATCTCCTTTGTATGGTGTCAAGCTTGTCCATAAGCAATTCATCATAAGCTCTTTCCACCACACTCTTCATCTTTCCCGTGGAAGGTTGGAGGCTTCTACTTTCTCTCTCACCAACCCATGATTGATTTTGCTCTATCTTCTTGATCAAAGCCGTGGCTTGAGCGGGTGTCTTGTCCAAAAACGATCCTCCAGCCGAAGCATCTAAGTGTTGTCGGGACAAAAGATTCAAACCCGTGTAGAACCTCTCCACTAGCTCCCATTCAGCAAGACCATTGTGCGGACAAGCATCCTTGTACTCATTGAATCGATTCCATGCTTCTCCAACGCTCTCATCAGCAAGTTGAGTGAATCCAAGGATCTTGTTCTTCAAAGCTTGAGTCTTGCCTGGAGGGAAGTATTTTGCCAAAAATTCTGCAGAAAGTAGATCCCAACTAATCTTGGTCGCAGTAGGTAGCCCATGGTACCACTGCTTAGGACGCCCAATAAGAGATAGAGGGAACAATCGCACCTTGGCTTCATTGTCATTCATATGTTCCAATTGAAAGGTACCGCAGATTTCATGAAAATGTTGCAAATGCATATTAGGATCTTCAGAACCTGTGAATGGTTGCTGACCAACCAAAGACATGTAGCGCTCCAGCCGAAAGGGTCTAGCTTGTGCAGTGAATTCAGTCTTGGTAACATTGTCCAAGGCAGGCTTGAGACGATTAGCAATTGGTGTTGCGTCTCCCATGTCTTCTTCTTTAGGAACTTCTTCTACCTTGTCTTCTTCCAAAGCTGCAAACAATGCCTTCGGGCTGAGTGGCTCGCGGTTGTCTTCTATGTCTCCCACTGACTTGCTTTTCTTTTCCGCCTTACGCTTGCGAAAGAGAATCTCTGGATCATCGAGGTAATTAAAGGGTTTATTCGACTTAGCGCCGTCCATACCTGTCTGTTAAATAAAACAGGACATATATACTATAAAAGACAGAGAAATCAAAGAAAGAAAGCTCTGTGCCGGTCGGCACACAGGTGTGCCGATCGGCACAGTGACCAATTTCTCAAACTTCAAACAATGCCTAATTCGAACAAAGGTCCCCGGCAACGGCGTCAGAAAAAGACAGCTTGTTGGTCGTATCTGCGCACCCACTTATATACCGCAAGAGCACGGTGTACAGTTGTAATCTTTTTCCCCTAGAAGAGTATTCCAAGGTTTAATCGAACCACAAGGACCTATGGGAATTAAGCAAAATCATCAGTAAAAGAGTTAGCCAAGCTTTCTAGTGAGCGTGAGCGTGGGTTTCAGGAAAACAGGGTGTTGTGCCGATCGGCACAGGGGATGTGCCGGTCGGCACCAAGGTGAAGTTGTCCGAAGTGTTATCCGAAAAGCCTAGGAACAGATTAGATCATGGGGTAAGTTAGCCAAGTCTGCTAGTTGAGATCGTAACCAAGAAGCTTAATCAAATAGCATCATAAACGGGATTACTTAATTATTGATAACCGAAGATCGGTAGGTCAAGGCCCCTTTCCGACGAGCCCTGTCACGACCAATCGCCTTAGTCGCTGACATCTTCCTACTCTACACATCATCTCAAGGATCATCGCGTATGCATTAGCGGCTGTGGGGGTACAGAGACAACGTGCAATTATGGCGCATTACAAGATCCCAATGCTACCTTAACCACAATAGAGATAGTGAGAGATTGAACCTCTCACCTCTTTTGCCACCACAATTAAGGTAACATCTAATACTTAGTCGTCACTAAGCGTAGGAACAAGTGCATGTAAAGACCATAAAATACATGCAATCAATAATCAAAACCATTCATCCACATATTCAACCATACTTCGATAATACATAGTGCAAGTTAATCACCATCTAGTAGGCCTACCTCGACGGATCACCTCTTTAGCACCAATGGTTCTTGATCAACAACTAGAGAACATGAAGAACGGGGCAAAGCCCCGGTGGCTCTAAACTTACTAGCTGTGTTGTCCCTCTGGCGGCGGATCCCGAAACCCTAGGGCCTTTACAAGTTTATATAGGGCTGTACATCAGGAAGGAAAGGATTCTCGGGAAAAGAGTCCTTGTGCCGATCGGCACATGGGTTGTGCCGATCGGCACACCTCGTGTCCAGCTCGGTTTCCTCTCTAAGTCGGTTCCGAAGTCCTAGGTAGCTTCCATGTGGGCCTTCCAATCAGTTTTCTTCGAGATCAAGTCTTGTGTTGCTCTTTCAAATCTTCGAGTATCTTTTATCTCTTCGTGACGGATATCTCCCAAGATTGGCTCGGATAACTTCCTTCTAGAATAAACTGAATGGTGGGCCAGCTTCAGTGGCCTTGGGGTCCCATGTGCCGGTCGGCACAAAGCTGTGCCGATCGGCACGGTGGGCCTTTTCTGCTGGTTCTCTTCTCTTCAGGTCCAGATCAGCCTCAATGTCCATAATGTCGTCCTTTTCATCTGTTTCTGCAATAAAGCTCCAGAACGACATACATACAAATATGGTGCTATTATCAAGGGTTAATGGCCTATAATGATGACATTTATGCTCTAAATAAGGCGCAGTTGGCATATAAAATGGTATGCTAGGAATCGCCAACACCCACCGTACTCCAATGGTGTCATCACCGTCAATTTCCCAATTGACAATGAGTGATACCATTTCTGTTGAGGGGTGCTATCCAACAAAAATCTAGCATGCTTCCTCTCTGTTTCCTTCATTCACTCCATTTTTGATTTGTTATATTAGGTGCCAATAATCTATGTCCTCTCTTCTCTTAAAAACAATAAGCTCTTATGAATCAAGCTTATATCAATTGAATGTATTGATGGCCTATTAGCTTTTAAGAAAAAAAAGAGACGTGAAGAAGCAACTAATTGAAGCTTTCTGCGATATTGTAGTGTTGGCCTTTGTGTACTTATTTTAGTTTTGCTTCCACTAACTTGCTAATAGGAGGCTGCACATCTTGCTATACCTTACACGTATGCTTGACGGATTCTTCAGAAAATATTTGTAGGGGCAGTGTTCATTGGAGGTTGGCACCATAGTTTGGCCAATGTCCACAAGTAATAATTTTTTGTCTCATGTGACCACCTAATTTAACTTATACAAAACTTATGAAGGGTCATACTTTTGTGCTTCTTGCCATTGTTTATATTGTAGAAGTTAGCCATCACAAGACTTCCGCAAAGAAAGATCTCTCAATTCACTATGTGCAACCCTTGTAATAGATTGGATATTTTAAATCAAATATTTATTTTTCTAAATTTTTTATTTAACCTAAAAAATATTTAACATGATTTTTGAAATTTATGTTTTGAGAAAAAGGTCAGTCCATTCCCTATGAATTTAAATAAGAAAGAAACCCTTGTAATAGAGATAATTCACCACTATGTATATTGTAATGTATTTTGCATATTAAATTTCGGTTAAGCTAGAGTGACAATAATTAAATGTTGATAGGGAAACCTGGACTGTAAAACAAAACTGAAATACTTTATAATTTGATTCACAAATAAAACTCAAAGATAATTTATGTGGCCTATAAGAGGGTATATCATAGATCTTTTTGATGGTCCATTCAGACGCTGAGCATGTTATTGACTAAAAATTGCAATCTGATGCAAGTGTTACAGTAGGAGATGTAGAAGTTGGAATTAGAGGAAAAACAAGAACAGATAGAGGAACGGGGACAATTGTGGCAGGATATATGCCGAATTGGATGATTGAGTAGTAGTTCTGCTCTCACTACAAGAAAAGAACTGTTAGTCACCAAGGTACTTGGTCACTATATGTGTATTGTTGGTCACAATAGCTATTTTATCACTAACAAATTTTGTCACATTTTGGTGATTAAAAGCTTAATTGTCACTATACAACAATTTTATATGTTGATCACTAAAACTATATAGCAACCAACACAAACATGGTAACTATATATAATGTTGGTCACTAAAACCGTATATCCACCAAAAGTCTTAAATACTATTGATCAACAGTTGGTGACTAACAAAGAGAAAATTTTCATGATCACTAAAACTTGGTAACTAAAACTCTATTTTCTTGAAGTGTCTTGATTCGTTACAAGCATGACTCGCGCTCACTCGACTTGGGCTCTCTTCTCGCGCCTCTCATTACAGAGCCACTTGAAATCGGCCCATTTCACATTGGCTTACTATGTCTCTTACTCCTGGTCTTCTCGTTACTGTCTCTCTTCCGTATCAGCTGCAGAGGTGTGCTTGCAGGCTGCGCTGATCATGAGGACGATCCACGGAAAGACTGTCATAGCGGAAACAGGCTAGTAGGCTACCGATGCCGTCGGCGCGCACGGACACGCACGTGGATTTCCTTGTAACCCCAGTGCTTCGTCGGTGACACCCGAGGTGATGTCCCACCGGTCGAGGCCGGAAGGCTGTGGTCGCGAGGCGTGGTCGATCGGCTCATGTTCCTCTGAGTCTTTCTCGTAAACCCTGTTGCATGTTGCAGCCACATCGGCGTCAAGGTGGCGCTGACGATTGTCAACAAACGACGATGTTCTCTCGGGCGCGCACTAGAGCTACAGCTCAGGAGAGGACACACGTGCGTGCATAATTAATGGTGCCCGCGCCTTCGGACTACATATTAATGGTGCGTGCATAATTAATGATGTCTTCTTGCCCTCTTTGTAGTTGTGTTTATACCATCGCAAAAAAGAGGCCAAGTTGACTTTAAAAGATAAGTTTGTGTGTAAATACTATTTGTTTCAACTTTCAAACCAGAAGGACCAGTTTAATTAACACAGGGAAAAATGAACGAAGACTACAATATGCATAATATTTATTTGTTTCAGCTGCTACTGCATTTGTACTCACGTCATCGACCTGCCGCTGAGCTCAAAGTGACGTTGTCAAAATCAAGCTGTATCAGCAAAACTGATCAATGGCCACCCTCTTCGTGCAGCGGCACGGGCAATCCATGGGGCATGAAATGGTGGCTTCCCCGGCCTTGCCGTCCATCTAGCTATTGCGTCCACGAGCTGTACACGAATGACGATGAGTGGTGGTGAGGAGACTGAGCAGTCTGGCTTTCGGCGCTAGGACTCGGGAGACCTTTCTGAGCTATCTGTATCTCGCGACGAGGGTGGAGTTCATGGTGACGACAGTACAGCTAGGTCAATCTGACTGTGACAATGATCGAAGCCACTCGACGACAACAACAGAAGGGCCGGGGCTACTGCTGGGCCGGTCGAGGGTTTTCACGCGGCGTCGGCCGTGAGCTTCCAGAGGCGGACACATTGCCACTGCCGTGCCTCTTCCGCTCGTCGATCGCACGGCAGTTGGCACCAACAAGCCGCCATGTGCGCGCCAGCTCGCACACTCTGCCGCGGCTCATCTCGCGGGTCTGCAAGCCGTTCCCGTGACTCCGGCATGTGCCAGCGCCTCGTGGCATACTAGCAGGCGGCCACGCCGCCAGGTCAACACAAGTTTGACAGGAGGAAGAAAAAGGCGGCCGGGCGGACGAAGAACAGAAGCCGGCGAAACGCGAACTAGACGGGCCTGAAAGCGCGGTTCCCGCGCGTCCGGTACCTGCCGTCTACTGCAGCGTCTCCTGACATACCGGCAGGTGGCCACGCTGGACGACACAAGTAAGGCACAAACAATAAACGGAGCGGACACGGGGACGAAGACGAACAGAAGCGATCGAACGGCTGGAATTAAGGTTAAGGCACGCCTCGTCATCGGGAGCGACCAGCAGAGTGCTCGATGAGACCATTTTGTCGCGGCGAGTACGGCCACGGCACAAAGGAAATTGATGCGACGCTTCCGTACCTACCTTTGAGTTCCAACCGGAACGGCTGCAGTGCAGGGCGATCAGCAGCACATCAACCATATGCAATTGCCTCCAACTCGTCCTTCGATCCACGCCTATCCAGTCGCCGCTCCCTGCACCACGGCACATTGCTTTCCTTCCGGAAGCACATTGGACAACAATAATAGATTAATTTCCTTGCTAGTGCTTGTATTATGCTCTGGTTGATAGGGAATTGTAGAACTATAAGGGTATTTCTGGTAAAAAAAGTATAATGGAGTAGTGTGTAATTTTTCTTTTCTTTTTTCTCTAATTGATGATGTAATTTCTAGCTAGGCCGGCCTCGACAACAAACGTGGTTGCACCTTTTCATGGCCATATAATAAGTAAATAGATACTCTTGCTTAGTACCGGCTGGTCTTTGTGGATTTGATATAAACCTTCGAATACTGTAAGCGAAAAGCTATAACTGACACCGTGCATTCGCGGGATATAAATTTAGGTTTTAGAGCTAACCAATACCGGATATCTTAACTGGCTGAGTGGTGGGACGTTGCCATCTCCATCCTCCGTCCCATGAAAATCTCTTTTTTTGTACGCCCAACGATGAATCATCCCCCAGAGCGAGTAGACCACCACGAAGCGCTATCACCCCATCCTCTCTAATAACCTAGCTCCGTCAAGTCGCCGGTGCTCGTACATTGCGCGCGCGCCAATCGACCCTTCGAGCACGCTCGTTCTATGCACAATCTACCACATCGACAGCGACCAGTCCGCCTACAATTGGCTACATTTTTTTCCTCTACGATGTTGTGTGGGGCACCGCATCGGGGCTTCAAGACGTGGATGAGTTCCTCTGCTCCCTCAACCATCCAAGGAGGGTTGGCATCCTTCGTGACAGCAATGGGGAGATTATCGTGGCAGAACTGTAGCACGCGGCTCTTGATCAGATTATACAACTTCCTATCATTTTGCCATATGAAATTGTGGAAACTTACCAAGAGTGGCCTAATAGCTTGTGCCGTGACTGAGTTGTTCCTTTTTACTTGTTCTATTAATAAGTTACACCTTTTTCACTAAATTTTGATCGAAATTTACATCATATTCACTCTAATCAGTTCCATCACATATTAAAACAAAAACAAGGTTCTCATACAAAAGAAGCTTTGTTTCACTTGAGCTGATTCATGATCTATCAGTCTTGAGAAGAAGGCAGTAAGAACAATAATTAAAAGAGGCTGCAACATAATTAAGGAATCCAAGAAATAATTTTTCTAGGATTTGATTTTGTTGGCCTTTTTAATTTTGTGTTTACCTCTACAAACTTGCTTACTAACTAATGCTGGCTGCATTGCATGTTATGTGACTCGGATGTTCGATATCGATGCTTCACAAGCGCGATATGTATGTTGATGGGAAGAGAGGACCATATAGGTTTGACAGTGTTAATGTATTTAATTATGTGTCTATGTGATTACCGGTCTTATATAGATTTCGGGTGTGTTACCCTTTCTCCGCATTGGCACTCAGCTTGCCAGACGTGATATTCTCAATATTATATATTTGTACGTCTCATTCTCTAAATATTGCTCCACAACCCTTTAGTACGTAGGATCATTAATTTAAACATACGTCCATTCATTTTTTTTATTCTTCTATATTTATATAACTAGTATGGTTACCCGCGCATTTGCGCGGCTAGGCTTATTAAACTATTTAAATTATTTTTATATTATCGTAAGAGTTCAAACATATTTATTATTATTATTTATAGTAATATATTTCTAACATAGTTAAAAATGGTTGGAGAAATTCTCAGCTCAATTTGAGTGTATGATGAGTCATCATTACCTAAATGCTATATTTAATTTTTATGAGTAGCATGTAAAAATCATCATTGTGGCAACTGGCTGATAAAGATACATGGTTAAAATAGAGAAGAACGTGTCATACTACAAACAAATCTTATGAAGAAAACGTGTCATACTAAAAATAAGACAATATGCAGTTAGCTAGACATATGGCGGTGTCTTTTTATAATGGCGTATTTAGAAATAGGAACTAAGTGTGTTTTGCATATTTTTATTATTCCAAAATTCAGGTATTTTGGACTCATAATGGTATGGTGGGTAAATTAGAAATAAGAATTAAGAATTTTTAGCTATTTTTTATCTGAATTTAGTTATTTTTCGAACTTATAATGACATAGTGGGTAATTTAGAAATAGGTGTGAAAAGGACATTTTTTTTATTATTCCGAATGTATCTATTTTTAACTCATAATTGCTGCCGCGCATTTGTGCAGCTAGCTTACTAAATTATTTAAAATATTTTTAAGTAGAAGTTTAATATAGTTTATTATTATTTATTTATTTTATACTCTAGATTTGTGTATGAGATGAATCATTATTTTTTCTTGAATTGTGTCTTATCTGACAATGTATTTGATTTTGTTTTAGAACTAAGGTCGGTTCAAACATGCCATGCTAAAAATAAGCAAATATGTCATCCTAGCTACACATATCACGGTGTATTTAGAAATCGGAATTAAGTGTATGTTGGATATTATTATTATTCTATTTTGGGCTGGTATGGTGGATAAGTTAAAAATAAGAATTAAGGATATTTTTTAGATTTTTTGTAGTCTAAATTTAGTTTTTTTTTTACTTATAATGGCATGGAGGTTAATTTAGATATAGGTGTGAAGGGTATTTTTGGTTATTTTTTATTATTTCGAATTTAGCTATTTTTTGACTCATAATGGCATGATGGGTAATTTAAAAATAGGTGTGAGGGGTGTTTTTGGCTATTTTTTATTATTCCGAATTTAAATTTTATAAATATTTTTAGGGGTTTTATGATTAATTTTTTCATAATGGCAGTGGTGGGTAATTTTCTCTTCTTATTTTCTCGGATTAACGTGAGAATTTCTAGCATTTTAGAGCGAACGTGGTGGCTCCTTTTCGTCGTCAAATATATATATACACTAGATATGAATTTTCTAAAGATAAAAAACCAAAGAAAAAGGTCAATTAATTCCTTGTAACACTGAAATAGAATAAATCTAGGTAAATATTTCTAACAACATTTGTATTTTATAAAATAGTTTGGAAATTACTTTTGGTTTTCTAGACAAATAATCATTTATAACTCATCAAGAAACCTGAACTATATTTCGAAGTTAAAGTCCAAGTCAGCGGTTTGCCATCCTGTTTGAAAGAACATACAGCCCAATACTAAAAACAAAAGATTTGATGTTCCGATTTTGTGTTCCCTTGCATGTTCTCAAGCTCTGCAATGTCAGTGAGTTTTGGACAGGGATCCTAGATACAAACTTGCAAAATCGAACAGGAAGGTGTTACTCTAGTATTATTTCGGTTCCAGCGGATGAACGCAAGCTCGATGAGTGAACGAAGGAAATGTATGCTTCCGTCTGCCGTCTTCGATACTAATTGCCGCGAGGCTTCTTCGATACAACTAGCCGTGACGCCGTCTCCCGCCTCCGCTGCTCATGGTCAACACGAGATCACAAAACCGGAGGTGAAGGACGGAGGCTCCAGTTCGCCCTCTCAGGGGAAGGGGGATGTTGCGGCAATTCGTAAAGCTTAAAGCTCGCGTCCAGGCAACAACAATTTATACAATGTAAGCCCTTAACTCTTCAGAGGGACTCACAGAGGAGCAGTGACGACAAATCCATGATGGTAGATGCATGTCGACGCCTAGAGATGCTGGCAATGGAGTTTTATGCGCACTGTGGATGGAGATTATCTAATAGACTTTGTTATTAATTCTTATCATCCAGTTTGTAATATGTGTGTTACTTTCATTCCTATTTGGCAGACGGATGTGCTGCAACTCAGTATTAACCACAAGGCCAAGGCCGAGATGATACCTATTATCTAAAAAAAATATATCTATACGATGATTTAATATTTCTTGTGAAAAGAGTAGGCTACCAAATAAAATGAAAGATGAGTTTCTAACAAAATTGCTTGATTCTCTGGTGGATATATGAACACTTTTAGGTTTAATTTAATCCATGAATAAGTCATGAATATGTTGAACAAATTACAGATAAAAGACAAGTCTATAATAACACTAAACAGAGCAAGATCTACCATACATCGCAGTAATATCGTACAAGCATGGATGAAATACGCATGAACCAGAGACATGGTTTCAAAGAACACGTACTATTGACCCAGAGGAGCCGTAGCAGTTGGTGATGCAGCAAACCGGGACAACACAGAAGACGTCAATGAAGTCGATGACGAGCAGCAGCCCCGAATCCGAACGTAGAGGAAGACAAGCCGTTGTGGAAGCAATCGAGCAGTCGCGCAGAGCGCTTCTCAAAAACCTTTTTTGCTCTCTCCCAGTGTAGACAACAAGCGGCGAAGCAGCAGGATGAAGAGGCAAAACCCTAACTAGTGTCGTGATATGGTGGCGGCGCTCCGTACTATTTATGGAGAGAGAACCGCTAGGGTTTAGGCGCCTTAAAACCGAATCGATTTCCATATGAAAACGTATTGGAAAGATATGCAACAAAAAGAAACCGCAAAAAGGCCGCGCCAAAGCCTGGCGAGGCGAGCGAGCGAGCTCGTGTGTTCTTCCTTATTATTCCTCCTTATCCACGTACTAGAAAGAAAGTGTAGGACGACCTTCTATTTAAGTTGGTCTCTATCTACCCCAACTAGCAATGTGAGACTTAAAAGTTGCACTCCCATCATGTTCATGCATGAACAGGATTTTGAGATTTTTTTTAGGAATTATTAAGAAATATATATGAGCCTAGTCTAATAATTCCAACCATGGGTAACGAGGCAATGACTAGACTTCTCTCGTCGACGTTGAAGACCAGGTTGGTTGGTTTTGCTTGGTGCCGACTTTTACTACCCCAGTGTTAATTGCTTGCTTGGACGGAAATGAGAAGAGGATCCGGTAAATGCTGAACATTGTTGTGCCATAATAAGTCATGCCTCAGCAATCCGTCTGTACATGTTGAGCGTTTAACAGTCACTTTCCACTAGAAAGATCCCCTCTTTCCCATTCTTAGTAGTTCACCTGTTGAATAGCAATTTTCTCAACGGGAGCCTCGGTGTGTTCCCAATTTGACGCCTTCCCTTCGCCGAACATGTCCTTTGTGACGTGCAGGCGGCCTCTAAGAGGATGAACACTGCCCTTTTTTACCGCCTTCCTGCAGAACGCGTTCGGCGTGTTCTTCACCTTGAGCAACCAGCGTGTCGTCGCCATCAGGGTTTAATTTTCATCGCTGGATGATGCCGTTTTGTTGCGTCGAGTACGGTGCTCTGAGCTGCCGCGCGCGGGACTTCCTTGTGCAAGCAGATTCCTCCCGGTCTCGACATCCACACCGGCTTGAAACTTGATGGCGTTCGCAAATCGCAACTTCGTTTTCGATCTGCAGCAGAGCAAGCAACATGCATCGGCTCGTGTCATCATCAAGCTGGAGGACTGAAGTTGAGATTACCATGGCAATGAGCATTCTGTTGGCTACCACGCACGCACACGACGACAGCTCTGGTGTGGCCGTGCCTCCAGAGACGGCCAGCGCACGCAACGAACTCATATGCTCCGGCAAGACGGCGACAACCGAAGCGGCTTCTTTTGTGGGCCGAGGCTGCGTCGGGTGTTAGCTTCCGGAGGCATGGGCAAACACCGCCACCGCCACGTGCGTGCCGGCCCGCTGGCCGACGCGCAGCCTCGCCGTTCCGTGGAGCAACATGTATCGGCTCGTGCCATCAGCGTGGAGGACAGAAATTGAGATTATCCAAGTGTTCAGGCCACCGCGCGCGCATGTATCTTGGCGCCGTGCACCACTATGCTGCGCGGTGTCGAGTGAGATATTGTAGAAACGATTTCGTGAGCAGTGTGTTTAGTTACCTTCGCAAGGAGCTTCCTTTGGCGATCATGCGCGCGCAGGACGCCTGGTCTGGTTTCGCCGCGCCACCAGGGACGGCTTCCTGTGCGGCGCACGCAACGAACTCATAAGCTGTGTGGCGCGGACGAACCGACACCTGCGGTAAGCGCCCAACGGGAAGGTGGACGACGAAACTGTGAGTCACCGGGAGGGACGAGTGGCCGTGGATTAACGTCTCAGCTCTCGGCGAGACAGAGGACGCCACTGAGCCAACGAGGTGATCCCGTCGATAATGGCATCCGAACGCGCCGTGGCATGGGATGCCTGGCAGACAGCGCGCCGTTGCTCACAGCTGGTGGCGTCAAAGGGCTTGTCGAAGGCGTGGTATCAAAAAAAAAAAAAAAAAAAAACCTGTCGGGCTGACCCTGCTTGCTACAGTTCTCGTGATAAGCAGAGGAGGCGGCCACGAGAGACAGAGGAGGAGGTGACGAGCCCAACGGCAGCTTGGGCCTGCGCACGCAACGAACTCCGCTCATGGGGTAATCGCACCGCACTCATGGGACACGCAAACGCAACAGTTTTCGCCCGGGACCGTCTACCTCAGATGGTTGCCCCCGGCATTTTGAAACCTGAAAACACCCCGATTTGGCATGGAACAAAAATCAAATATTTTTACCCCTCTAACAACCAATTTTGGGATCACCTGATTCTGATCGGATGGTTCATGACGTATCAGAACGAAACAACAGGAACTTACGATACCTTTTATTTTATGTCCAGAAAAAAATAGTCTGGCTTTATTAAGTGAGCAGGAGAAGGATAACCCAAAAAGGTACGAGCCAAAAAAAATAGTCTGGCTTTTTTAAGCTGTGTTGGCTAATGGAACCTTATTCACTTCCAAACTAGTTGAGCGTATATCATAAGTTGTTACTTAAAAATAGACTATATATTAGATATTCAAATCATAGTTAGTATATTAGATCAAAGATTCACTCTAAATGATCAACTGGCCGATCAGAGTAAGTTAAAAGGAAAAAGAAAAAGAAAAATGTGCTTCTGGGTATCAGGATCCAGGATCGAACTGACCTCGGCTATGGCGTATGAAATATACCAATGATAAGAAAATCAATGCTAAAGAATGCACGCAAATCCCATACTCCACTTTCCCCGCTGCGCTCAAACCCATTAATCACACGTGACCTTGACAAAATCAAAAGTTACGTAAGCAACCTCTATTGCCCAAAGGAGCGACCAACTATGCTACCTTGATGAATATAGAAGTGGGTCATCCGACATCTACTTCATCTTGCTGACCATAAGAATGATTTGCTTGAGTCTACTATGGAGTGGTGTCATACATATTATATAGTGAGAACATACACACATTGAATATCTATGATGTGATTGTGTTGACCTTTTTTACTGAAGTGTGTTCTGTTAATAAGTTACACTTTTTTCACTAAATTTTGATCGAATAGTGTCATCAAATTTTTCTCGACAAAGTTGACCTTATTTACATGAGTTAATCTCATTATCATTTCAATTTATATGATAGTCACTCTAATAATCAATTTTATCACTTATTAAAAGAAAATCTAGGTTCTTATACAAAAGGAGCTTGATGTCACTTCAGTTGCTTCATGGTCTCTCGGTTCTTGAGAAGAAGGCAGTAAGGAGAATATATTAAAAGAGATTGCACCGTAACAAAAAAAGACCAAGAAAACGAGTTTCTAGGATTTGATTTTGTTAACCATTTTTCTTTTACTTTTCTTTGCTTCTACAAACCTGCTGACTAAGTAATTGGTTGCGGGTTGCATAGCTTTATATACGAATTGGATATTCGATATAGATTCTTCAAAAGTGTAATGATGGGAAGAGAGGACCATACAGGTTTGCCAATGGCCATGTAGTTATGCGACCACGCCTATAACTTATATAAAACCTTGGGCTATGTTACAGTTTGTCCACATTGGCACTCGCTCGCAGGACATTATTTCAATATGAAAGATCTCAATAAAAATTATGGATAAATACATATTGGAAATATCCGGCTCTAAATATTTCTTCACGACCCTTTAGTATGAAGGATATTTTTTAATTTAGACATATATCATTATAACATTTTTATTCTTCAATATATGTGTAATGTGAATTTTCCAAAGATAAAAAAATCAAAGACATAGGTCAAAAAACTCCTTGTAACACTAGAAAGGAACAAGTTAGGTAATTATATCTAATAAAATTTGGCAAAATTTGCTGTGGCACACCGGAAAGACGTGGTTTTGGGCACAGCACATCGCAACTTTCGAATTTCGCACAGGCACACTCCAAAATCGTAGTTCCTAGCCACAACACACTAAAATACACTAAAAGAACAGAAAGTGATATTTTCAATTTTTTTATCTCCTTGCACAAAATACATTACAACTTGAAACTTTGCACAAAGATAAAGTGTTGCATTCTCTACCCATATGATTTTTTGTAGATGTTTTTCTTTTCAAATTTTCACATAGTTTGGTTGACAAAAACAAAGATTGTTTTTAATGAAAAGTTATATGAACAACTGAGAAAAAATCTATGAAAAATCACATGGGTAGAGAATGCATGGAAAGTTTCAATTTGTAATGTATTTATTGTATTGAGATAAAACAGTTGAAAATACCACATCTCTTTGATTTAGAACAAAGAGCCACAAATTTATAGTGTGTTGTGGCTAATATCGAAAGTTGCGGTGTGCTGCCTGAAACCATGTCTTTTTGGTGTGTCACAACAAATTTCGCCATAAAATTTTTTGCTGATAAAATATTTTGGAAATTGCAGTTTGGTTTAAGAGCAACAATAATTCTATAACTTCATCAAGAAAATCTTTACATGCTGAGGATTTCTAGGATTTGTTTCACATCCCACTATCACAGCTAGCATATGAAGAGCTTATAGCCATGCAGCAGGATATTGCCAACATAGATTTTGACCCAGAAAGTGCTGTTGGATATATATTTGTGGTACTGCCATTTATTCTTCCAGCAGATTTTACAGCAATCAGTTTATTGGAGTAACATGTTCACCTCCATTACAGTGGAACTGGAAAAGTAAATGTATGCCCAAGCTCAAATTTTTTAATTGGCTATTACTCAAAGATAGAGTAACTACAAGCAACACGCTCAGGAGAATGAATCATTTTTTTCCAATCTGGATACAATTGTGTGCTATGCAATAGAAATCAGGAAGAAACTTTGTTGCATCTCTTCTTTGAGTGCCCTTTCAGTGTAAATTGCTGGTATAGTATTGGAATACTATCACAACCCAAAATTTCAATTTTGGGTTGTGAAGCAATTTTGTAGCATTTGTTAGAAAATAAAATGAATTTGTTTTATGTGATGGAAAATGAATTTATAAAATTATAGAATAGGTTAAGGAATTTAATGGTTGGACAAAATCATTGTTTCATCTCCAAAATTTTTATTACCATCATATATCCTGCGTCATTCTATCCCATCTCCCTCTCTGATCCTTCATGTCAAGAAACCGTCTATATTCATTCCACCTGCCGCGTCCATTCAGAAGGAAAGAAAATGAGCATTAAACGCTGAATTAATGCACTTTCCATCCTATTTTCCCCTTTCCTTCTATTGGCACACTATCCTCACCTCTCCTATAAATACAAACACCTCCCACACGTCCTCCCCACCCCTCACAAACCCTCACCACGCCGCCAGGCTGCCGCCACGCCTCGTCGCTCTCGCGCCCAGCCGTGTCGCCGCCGATTGGCATTGGCGTTCCCGGAGATCCACCCAACCGAATAAAGCGAAATTTCACCAGAAGGTGCCCCTTTACGTCCCCTACAATATATGCAAAATTCGTGGGCAGAGGAGCTCTGAAGCCTCCGGGATCTAAATCTCAACGACTGTTTCTCCCTGTTCTGGATCTGTCCAGCGCGCAACATGGTAATGAAATCCTTGTTCCAGCCAATTTACTTGGTTATTTGTTGCACCAGCTATGCCAAATCGTGTTCCACCAGGCTATCTTTCATTATGCAGAAGAGAATCCTTTTGATCTATTCCCATGTTGCCAGGAACGCGATGCCACCGTCAACTGTCCCTGCACGGCCTCATCTTGTTCCAACAGATCGATCTCCTTTTCAGGTGAACCTATGCCCCAATCATCATGTCCCTGTCATGTTCCACAACCTAGGCATAATGTGTGCAGTTCTTGACCCAAAATATTCATCAATTGACAGGAACGCGCATGTCTCCATCACTGTCTGTGCCTGTACAATTTTCAGAACAACCTTGTTAATTGAATTGATCATATCTTTTTTATCAATAACTCCGATTTAGGTGATTCTTGCGCCTAAATCTTCATTGCAGCGTATTCTATCCAACCAAAGTGTTTTTATGATGTGTTTCCTCTGATTGGTGTACTTTTTTTTGATTGTTTTGTGTTTTTCTTTTGTCGGTTGTCCGTGCTAGTAGATGATGATGTTGAGAAGCGGGACAAGAATGAAGAGCAAGAGACAAGATTCACTGAGCAGCAATATATGAACAGGCAAGTTTCCTTGAACATCTTGCTCTTATTAGTGTAGTTTGTAGTACATTCCTTGGATGCATGCTTGTCTAAATTTGAATCCTATGATATGGTTTACTAGATATAACCACATTATTCCTTGTCGCCTGTTGGGTAGTGTCTAGGTTCGGGTAGATTCATGCTTAGCCTTGCTGTATGTTTGAGTTGGGAAGTGTCCTTAATCTTGACTAATATATATGCAACATAATCGGGTTGGTAATGGTTAGCAACATGGTACTTTTAGGGAATGTGAGCAGGATGGTTTGTTTGGTAGGGTGCCGTCGTGCACGTGACTTTGGTTTGTGCTTGTACCTGCTTTAGATTCTAAGGACCGGTTTATGGAGCATGTAACCCGGCATATCCGCACCATCACAAGACTGCTATGGAACAGCTTGGCAATTAATTAGATGTCTCTTTACTTTGTGTGCACCATTCGGTGGTTTAGTGGCGCCAGAGGGGGCTTCTGCAGCGGAGGTAAAATGGACTCCAAGAATGCTGTTAGCGGTGGAACCTTAGCGGGTGCATACAAGTTTTGAGACGCTTTGTAAAGGCCTCGTAGCGATCTCCTGGCCGCACACCATAGGAAGTGTGCATACGGCATAATGGAGGTTTTAGTCACCGACGGGTGATGAAATCACGACTTGTGAGTAAAGTGGTGCAACCTATGCAGAGTGTAAAACTGTCTTGACAGCCGTGCTCACGGTCACGAGCAAGTCTAGACTTATTCATAATTAGTTGGTGGTTTGTTGGTTGGTAGTTGGGTGGTGGGAACCGATGAGTTGGTAGCCAGGTGGTTGGAACCTAGGTGGTGGGAACCTGGTGAGCTTTCTCTTGGTTTGGGAGTTGTCATCACACTTAGTAAATAGGATGCTTTTGATATAGGTGTCTATATTAGGGTGCATAGATGCAAACAATGAGTAAGCCTTTCTTGATAATAGCCTTGCATGTCATACTTTCCCCACACTTGCTGAGTACGGTATGTACTCATGCGCTTGCTTTTCTATATATTAAATGTTGCTCAGTGAGGAGGCCAAGACTACTTGAAGACGGTGCAGAGAAGGTCGCGCTGCCGCCAGTCGACTGCCTGTGGAGCGCCCTGGAGTTGTCTCTTCCGCTGCTGTGTTTAGAACTCTGGTTTGTTTTATTTATAGTTGTTTTCTTCGTTATAGAACTGTATCACTATTTTTGTCGCTACATGTATGATAAAACAGATCCTGACATACATGTAGAATATATTCGATTTATGCTATATAAAAATCGGGTGTGACAAATACTCTGGGATGAAGACCTGCAAGTACATGACAAAATTAAGAGAGCCAAACAGGAATTTCAATATCAATTCTTCATGGAACTCTTCTCAATGGCCACCTGGACTATATGAAAACAGAGGCATGGGAAAATCTTTGATAACCTGCGACCTAGTGTGGTAAGTTGGAAAAGAGCTTTTAAAGAAGAAGTTACACTTCACCTTGTACAGAATAAATGAGAGTCACCACCAAGCAATTCGATCGTGGCTAGATCTTATCTAGTTTGTATGTAACTCTGTTGTAATACCATTGTTCTATTTTCATATGTTAGTGGGTAAGTTAGTTTTTTAGCTTTAGTTTTAGACTATAGTTCCTCCCTTCCTTTTTTCCTTCCTGCTTCTTGTATATACACTCTATTCTCTTCCCTGTTCTCAGCCTTCAGTGTCAGTGAATTTGGGACGCGGATCCGAGGTAGAACATGCAAAGATGAATAGGAAAACCAGTGTTACTCAAGAATTGTTCCAGCGGATCAATGCAAGCTCGTCGAGTTTAGAGACCCATGAGCAGAAGAAATCAATACTTATCGAATTGTGATGGGGACTCGGGATGCAAAATTTTGACATGTATATATGTCTCGCATGCTGATAGCACCAATTACTCTCACTCATGAACTAACACCCGTTAGTCTTAAGGCAAATTTGCATAATATGCATGACTAGCTAAACTGGATTATGCATGGTTAGGTTCCAATTAAAATGTGGATGAAGAGAAAGTGGGGATCCCATCAAATACGTACATTCGGTTGTCGTGCTTGTACTTTGCCAGGCACAGCCACTTGCCATACTGACGAATCCCACATTGTATCTCACCATCTGAAAGGTAACCAACGGAGGGTATCAACACTGAGTATGTTCACATACTCTCTCCATGCTCATATTAGAGGTCGTTCTGGGTTTTGAGCTGTTTTCAGAAAAGAGGACGTCCTACGTAACGAGCCCCGTTCCTTCCGATTTTGCCCTCGTCTCTGCACGCTTCCGAGGTAGTCACGCCCAGGCATCGAAACGTCGGACACGCACAGGCATCGAAACGTCGCCGCGCATCCAGAAAAACCCGCACAAGCTCCCAACC
This sequence comes from Eragrostis nindensis, assembly GCA_012490785.1. Lineage (NCBI taxonomy): Eukaryota > Viridiplantae > Streptophyta > Magnoliopsida > Poales > Poaceae > Eragrostis > Eragrostis nindensis. The sequence continues at coordinate 443,786 of JAAXCT010000053.1, read as the reverse complement.
GCAACACCATCCGTCTCGCGCACGCACAGCGCGAGGAAAAAAGAAAAGCGCGAAATAGCACGCGCGAGCTGAAAAATCGGACGCCAAATAGCGCCATGCCAAAGTTTCGAATGCGAAACAGCGCCACGCAAAGTTGGTGAGAGAAAATACATCGCGGGCACGCGCGGGGTGAAAAATCCGGACAGCGGCGGTGGCGGGGTGCCATGCAAAACCAAAAAAAATGGACAACAACGCCGCGTCCAAATCACGAACCAGCACCCTAGGCCGTGATATCCCACTACAGTAGCCAATTGATAGGAGAGGGAGATTTATACAATGTGGTGTATTTAATAAGGGAGAGAATGGAAGATTAGACCAAATTAATTTTATCTTTAGTATGCTAAACTATGTCATAAACGACCTCTAATATAGTAATATGAGTATGAAGGGAGTCCTAACTTTTCATACGCCAGTAACAAGTTATATCAATGGGTACCTTAGATGGTTTTCAAAGTGGGAGTAGTAATTCGTAGAATGGATTTTTCTCACGCGCTGACAGCTTTTTACATTTGCACAAGTAGAGAAAACGTTGTCTTTGGAAAGGGTCTGATGCATGTCAAGCAAACAAACTCCAGCATCTAGCAGCCTTTAAAATTGAATGGTCAAACTGAGAATGCAAAATGAGGCTGACCTATGAAAAAAATTGTTAAATTCTATAACAGAGAAAAAATTGGCATGCTTCTTTTGCGAATGTTACTATTTTTTATTTTTTTCAATTATACATCACAACTAAGACACTCACAACGCCCGCAGACTCGCCCTTATGAACGCACGTACACAAAACCTTACTCCTATGAGCATCTTCAAAGACAGAGCCGGCAAATCCTCGAGATTGACGAGGTCGCCCATCGCTGAAAGCACAACGTCGTTAAATTCTAGAAAATTCGCTCCCATAAGTAATCGAACCCAAGACCTAAGATTCTACTGAGTCTCTTGTAACCACTAGACTACAGGCTATTTTGCGAGAAAGTTACTATTCTACAAGTCAACTGCTACTTAGAATGGGAAAGAGAGGATCTTTCTAGTGGAAAGTGACGGTTAAACTGCTCAACATGTACAGAAAGATTGGGAAATTAACGGATTTTTTTAATAAAATCCTTATTATCTAGAATTACAGAAATAATACCAAAATCAGAGAAATTACAAAATAATACAATGTCGAATGTTGGTTGCATGAAAAATCAATTTTCGTATTTTGATGGCACAAAAATAGGATTTTTCGTACGTTGGGTGCATAACTACTAAACTTTTTTTCATGCATGCAGTTTTTGTTTCTTATTTTTTTAGGATCGATTTTCATTTATGTGTGGTTTCTAATGATTTCGTACTTATGTGATCTGAGAAAAAAAATTAAGTCGAATTTACTCACCGAGCGAGACTTCATCTAACCAGTACGTAGGGCCAGGGGCTCACGGGAACGGTTGCTGCTTAGTCTCATATGAGAGTCCAATCTCTTCGTACCGTTCTTTTGTGTCTTTGAAAAAAGGTCGATTTAGGCTCCTTCCCTTCCACTGCACTATGAGCCCTCTTCCCCACGCATCTAACCAGCTCATGTGGTTCACAGATTCCAACGAAAACTCTCATTTGTTTAAGTGGGGTGAGTAAATTCGACTTAATTTTTTTCTTGCATCACTTACGCACGAAAACAAAAGAAACCACGCATAAATGGAAATACATCCTAAACAAATGAGGAACAAAAATTGCATGCTTGAAAAAAATTAATGAACAAATTTTTGTGCGCCCAACGTACAAAAATAGGATTTTCGTGTGTCCAACAAGCGAAAAATCCTATTTTAGGGCGACCACCTTAGAGCGTCCCCAATGGTGGAGTTAGCTAAGAGGTAGCAGCCATCTCTTAGAGAGAATAAATGAGGGATGGGTCCCATGTTTCATTCTCTCATTTTGCTTAGAGACTAGCTCTTGAAAAAGAGTTAGCAGCCTTCTCTTTCTTCTTTTTCTCAAATAAACAATTCTAAGTGTTAGCTAAGAGTTAGCCATTAATTGGGGACGCTCACAAAATTGAATTTTCATGCAACCGACATTCGGCAATGTATTATTTTTGTAATTTCTCTAAATTTGGTATTATTTCTTTAATTCTGGACAATAAAGATTATTTTAAAAAAATTCAGCATTTACCAGATCTCTTCTCATTCCGTCCAACCAAGCAATGCTAACCCAGTCTTCAACGTCGATCGATGAGGGAAGTCATTACCTCGTTGGTGACAGCTGCGGTCATGTCCCACCCATCGCAGCCGGGAGGCTGCGGTGGCTGGCCAGGCGTCGCCTGCTCGACCATGCCACTGATCGCTGGTTGTAGTCGACGATGTTGCTGATGCGGAGTGACATCCGTGCGCAACGAGCCCCAACAGTAAAAGTTGGTTGAAACATGAACTGCGTACTCAACGGCGAATGGGTCCAGAGCCTCAGTGTGTTCCCAATTTGACGCCTTCCCTTCGTCGAACACCACGTCTTTGGTGACGTGAAGGCTATATAAGAGGATGAACACTGCAGTTTTTACCGCCTTCTGCAGACGATGCTCGGCGTGCTCTTCACCTTGAGAGCAACCAGCGTGTCGTCGCCATGAGGGTTTAATTCAATCCCTCGATGATGCCATTTTGTTGCGTCGAGTACGGCGCTCCGAGCTGCCGGGGGACTTCCTTGTGCACGCAGCTTCCTCCCGGTCTCGACATCGACACCGCCTTGAAACTTCTTGATGGCGTTCGCAAATCGCAGATTCGTTCAAGCTGGTGTGTGTCATCATCAAGCAGGAGTGTAGCGTTTCCGCTTTTCACAGGATCAAGTCGGAAGTGCTGATGAACAGACACAACAGTACATCACATAAATAAGCGTAAAAGTTTACATCTTTAGTTATTACAAGTCTCAAATGATTTAAAACACGTGAGTAGCACAGCGGAAGTCTGAAGATATCTAAAATAACTACTACTCTCGACGATACAAAGGCCGCACATCGAAGCCCTGCGATGTTGACTTACTGAGAAACTCCACCAAGCAACAGCGGAAGCAAAACGATACCTGCACAAAAACATAAAGAGCCAACCCCTGAGTACTAATTACTCAGCAAGACTTACCCGTCAACGTGGCTAACTACAGCCGACTCCTAGAATGCAAAGGCTACAAGGGTAGGCTGACTCACTTGCATCTATCCGCGCTAATTACTTGATCCTAATTTCAAGTTTTATTTCATATTAAGTACTTAACCAATAAAACAGTGCACTTATCTCTAAAGCAGTGTAAGGTAACAATACATCAGGTAATAACAATATACAATAAGATATATAAAGGTAATCGTAATAATCTAGCATCATCATCATCATCCATAATCACACTACGATGTGACGCAGTGAACAAGGGTGCTCATTTCTAAGAGCGGCGGCATCGATGTACATCCTGCAGGAGAAACCTGACCACACGCCATGTGCGCCACAAAGGCCACACATAGCAACCTTTCACAAAGCCCCCGCAAGGCCGAATTCTAGCTGCCGCATCATGGCGAAACATCAGGTCCCACGCGACACCCGGCCCCGCCGTTGCCCGTGGTCCCATTTTCCCCAGAGCTGCAGGGTAAGGTTCGTCCCCACGATTGCTAAGCTACGTCGGCTTACTGAACCCCATAAAGAACAGCATGTGAATCAGTACGTTCAAGCTTGCTCAACAGGGCCAACAACGGTACGGTCCTTAATCGACCAGACGGGGCTACCACCGTGAAGGCCCAGCCTTCTCCAACCATCCTACACAACAATCCCCGTCCGGTCTGCAACAAACCTAAATTCTGCTAGTACAATCCAGAGTAATTCCTATCATGCGAGTGGGACTTACCACTCGTCTTCTACCGTCCGCTAGACCCTAAGCATAGCAGATTCTAATGATATCCTAGAACCAACTACTACAAAATAGGACACAAGGTAGGATCTGGAAGGGTAGTCCTAATGCAGTTCTAAGGTTTCACATCAACTCCTAATAAACCTCATGCACAATCAATTACTAGCCCCAATCAAGTGAGAAAATAAAAATCTACACAGGAAGGCATGCACCGGGGCTTGCCTGGCTCAGGGTGCGGAGTTAGCTACAATAGAAAGTCAGCTGATGTCTCCTCCTGATCTGCTCAGCATCATGATCCTCCAGCTGCTCCTGGGTCACCTCGTGTACTATATGACATGACAAGGAATGCAAGTTAGATGCAACAACATGATGCGATTAGATTAATTAACATGACATTCATTTACACTGTAAGTGCAAAACTTAGTTAATTATCTTCGTCTGAAGTATTTCCTTCATTGACTCTTGTTTAAGTTAATTACGTAAATTAACTTACGTTGGTTAAATAGATTAAATCAATTTCAAAAATTAGTTTACGTCCAGTGGCACTTTCCGGGAGTCAAGTACCACTGAAAGTGATTTATGTTGAAGTTTGATGAATTATTGCTTTACCGATTATTTATAATGATTTAATTAGTACAGCCGCTTAAATAAATCATTTAGAAATTAATTAGACATAAAATGACAGTAGAAAAATGCTCTGTAAGTGTGTTATCAGTTTAGTTACAAGCATGCAAGAGTTCAAGATTTAAGGATTAACAGAGAATTAATTATAATTTACACAAGATTTAACACTTAAGCAATTTTACAGGAAACAAATAAATGATTTTGTTCAGTTTGACAATTTTGTTGGATAGATCTAGTCGCAAGGAATCCAACAAAATTGGATTTGTATTTTTCTGATTTATTTTCAATTTACTATGAATTTTTGAAGCTTTTCTGGAACTTCTGGGATTTAAATCAATCGCGAAAAGATTAAACCGGAGGTGGGCTGAACTGAACTGGGCCTGGGCTGGAACTGGGCCACAGGGTTCGGGCTGGATCTGGCCGGGGCGGCGGCCGACTCGCCGGAAGGCGGCGGCGCGCTCGCCGGAGTTGGTCTCCGGTGAGGTTCTCGGCCAACGGAGAGCACAGGAGGGGGTAACGTGAGACGGGGAACTCGGCAGTGGGGGACCTCGTCGACGGCGACGAACGGAACAGGCCGGCGGCGAGCGGCGGAGCTAGGGCGAGCTAGGACGACGGCGCTAGCATGCCACGGGGAGCGAGAGAGCGAGCGGAGATGTGCTAGAGCTTCACCTCGGCGTGCTCTATCTTGCGGTCGATGAAGTTGACGACGGGGAGACCGGGAATGTGCAGCTCGACGGAGGGGTCGTCGTGGTAGCTTGACGGCGGTGGGGAAAAATGACGGCCCGGCGTGCTCGAGGGCTGAAACGAGGGAAAAAGGGGTGAGGAAAGAGCGTGAACAGGTCCCGCATCTTCACGAAGCAGCAAGACGACGACGCACTCACCGGAGACGGCGAATCGGACGACGAGGTGACGACGGTGCGCGGCCGGCCACGGGGAGGACGACTCCGATTCGCGCGAGTCACGGCGGAAGAGGGGAAATGGGGGCCATGGCTAGCAGGAGGTGGTGCTTGGTGACCCTCGAAGCTAGTTCGCTTGGCCCGGGACTGCTCGTTGGCGGCGAAACGGCGGTCGAGCGCGGTGGCTGGAATGGCGGCGCGGCGAGCTAGGGTTTGGGCGCTAGGGAGCGAGGGAAAAAGGGCGAGGGAGAGCGGGGAGGGGTGTGGGACGCCGTTTTTGGGGCTCCGATGCGCCGAGGAGTGGGCCAGGGCGCCGCACGGCGAGGCCGTACATCGGCGGCGACGTGGCGGCTGCCTTCCGCGCGCGCATAGAGAGAGGGAGGAGGCTGACGAGTGGGCCCGGCGGCATCTTCTGAATTTCCCGATTTATTCAAACCAGAAATTTTTCGAAACTTTGGCGCACGAATTGGACTAGCAAAAGATCTCCAAAAATTGCAAATTTGGTACCATTGGAAAGATCTCGAAGAGACCTATCTACTGACCAACATGCACAGCCTGATTCGCAAAGGAAACCAAATGGCAGCTGGTCAAAGTTGGGCAAAACTTAAACTTAGGTGATTTATTTGAGCATTCAAATGAATTTCAAAAATCACCAAAAATTCCCCAAAATTCTTGTTTTGGAGGCTATCCGCTGGTATTTTTGGTTTGCCAAGTTGTTATTGAAATTTTTGGGTTCCTTCAGACATGTGGATTTGACTATGTTTGAAATTTGAATTTCGAAATTGGAGTTTGGTTTCATTTGGCTCCAGTTCAGTTCTGGAGAAAAGCAGAGACCTGGCTTCAGTGACACGGGGTGTCACAGCCCTCCCCCCTTAAAGGAATCTCGTCCCGAGATTAAAAGAGAGAAGGAGAACGAAAGAACGGCGATCAAGTGCAACATAAACTCACCTCGGAGGTAGAAAACCCGGAAAATGAGAGTGTAAGAACTCTTCTGTCTCCCATGTGGCTTCAGCTTCGGAGTGGTTGCTCCATTGCACTTTATAGAACTTGGTAGTGCTCTTTCGGGTGACACGGTCCTTCTGATCAATGATCTTGATGGGCTGCTCAGGATAAGTCAGATCTGGCTCAAGCTGCTCAACATCACTGACTACTCGGTCTTCAGGAACCTTCAAGCATCTCTTTAATTGCGATACATGGAACACATTGTGCACACCGGAGAGGTTGGGTGGCAGCTCCAAACGATATGCCACGGATCCACACCGTTCAGATATCCGAAATGGTCCAATGTATCTCGGAGCTAGCTTCCCTCTGACACCAAACCGATATACACCCTTCATGGGAGAGACACGAAGGTATACGTGGTCACCAACTGCAAAAACCAACGGTCGGCGTCTCTCCTGTCAGCATAGCTCTTCTGTCGAGACTTGGCTGCCCTCAAATTGGATTGAATGCGTCGCACGGTCTCCTCTGCTGCAGCTACTAAATCTGATGTGGGAATGACCCTCTCATCAGGCTCAACGGTCTCCTCAGCTGTAGCTGCTGACTTTGACTTGAAGATGACTCTCTCGCCGGCCTCAACCCAATTAAGGGGAGTCCGACAACGACGTCCATACAAAGCCTCAAACGGTGCCATCTTGATACTCTCCTGGTAACTGTTGTTGTACGAGAACTCTGCCAGTGGTAAGCTCTCATCCCAACACTTGCCATGGTGTAGCACGCAGGCACGAAGCATATCCTCAAGGATCTGATTGACCCTCTCAGTCTGCCCATCTGTCTGAGGGTGATAAGCCGCACTGCGGATCAAGGTAGTGTCCAAAGAAGCATGCAACTGCTCCCAGAAACGAGAAACAAACTGAGGTCCTCGATCTGAAATGATGGTCTTGGGCACTCCGTGCAAGCAGACAATCCGTGATATATAGAGCTCAGCATATTTCTTCACATTGTAGCGAGTGTGCACGGGGATGAAATGGGCTGACTTGGTCAGTCGATCAACAATCACCCAAATAGAGTCAAGCTTCTGTGATGTGAGAGATAAGCCAACAATGAAATCCATGCTAATATCCTCCCACTTCCAAGCAGGAACACTCAAGGGCTGAAGTAACCCTGCAGGCTTCACATATTCTGCCTTAACCCTTCTGCAAGTGTCACACTCAGAAACATACTGTGCGACCTCCCGCTTCATGCGGGTCCACCAGAAACGACTCCGCAAGTCCTGATACATCTTATTGGTGCCAGGGTGAATAGAGTACTTGGACAAGTGCGCCTCATCAAGAATCTTCTTGCGCAACTCAAAGTCCTTCGGAACCACCAATCTGTTCTTGAACCAAAGAACTCCATCTGCATCCTCTCTGAAACACTGGACTCTGGCTTCCCCAAGCTTGAGTCTCCTCTTGAGGTGACCCACTTTAGCATCCTTCTTCTGCACTGCCACAATCTCATCACGCAAAGTCGGAACGAGCGATATATTGGCCACAGAGCCATAAGGATACACTCGAACACTAGGCTCCACCTCTGCGTACTGGACAGCGATAAGGGTATTGCAATGAGCCTTGCGACTCAAAGCATCAGCAACCACATTAGCCTTACCTGGATGATAGTGAATCTCCAAGTCATAGTCCTTGATCAGCTCCAACCATCTCCTCTGACGCATGTTCAGATCTGACTGAGTGAAGATGTACTTGAGACTCTTGTGATCTGTATAGATATGCACCAGATTTCCCAACAGATAATGCCGCCATACTTTCAGAGCAAGTACAACAGCTGCAAGCTCAAGATCATGGGTGGGATAATGCTCTTCATGGCGCTTAAGCTGTCGAGAGACGTATGCAATCATCCTACCCTCCTGCATCAGAACACAACCAAGACCAGTACCAGAAGCATCACAGTACACATCAAATGGCTTGGTGATATCCGGCTGAGCTAAAACTGGAGCTGTAGTGAGAAGCTTCTCCAGATTCTGGAATGCCTCCTCACACTGCGGACTCCACACAAACCTCACATTCTTCTTTAGCAACTCAGTGATTGGCTTGGCTATCTTGGAGAAATTCGGAATGAACCGACGATAGTAACCAGCCAGTCCAAGAAAACTGCGGATCTGAGAGACAGAAGTGGGAGCCTTCCAATTCAGAACATCCTGCACCTTGCTGGGATCAACAGCTATGCCCTCTGCTAAAATAACATGACCCAGAAACGGTACTTCCGTCATCCAGAACTCGCACTTGCTGAACTTAGCATACAACTGGTGGTCTCGCAGACGCTGCAACACAATACGGAGATGCTGCTCATGCTCCTCCGCAGTCTCTGAATAAATCAAGATGTCGTCAATGAAAACCACGACAAACTTGTCTAGCTCTGGCATGAAAACCGAGTTCATCAGGTACATGAAGTAAGCTGGAGCATTAGTCAACCCAAAGGACATAACCAGATACTCATAAAGACCATATCTGGTAGAGAATGCAGTCTTCGGAATGTCCTCAGCACGAATCTTGATCTGATGATAACCTGAGCGGAGATCAATCTTGGAGAACACTTTGGCTTTAGCTAGCTGATCAAACAAGATATCAATGCGTGGCAACGGATACTTGTTCTTGATGGTCACAGCATTTAGTGGTCTATAATCCACACATAGCCTGAGCGCCTGATCCTTCTTCTTCACAAACAGAGCAGGACAACCCCAAGGTGAAGAGCTAGGACGAATGAAACCCTTGTCCAATAACTCCTTCAACTGGATCTTCAACTCTGCAAGCTCATTAGGCGGCATCTTATACGGCCTCCTGGAAATGGGTGCCGTGCCTGGCTGTAGCTCAATCCTGAACTCCACATCTCGATCTGGTGGCATGCCTGGCAGCTCATCGGGAAAAACATCTGGAAACTCACATACCACAGGTATCCCATCAATACTCTGGCCAATAATCTGATACACAGCTGACGTCTAGGCACATGGGGATGAAAGCTGAATGATCATCTTGCCATGAACTGGGGAGTCAAGTCTAACAGCACGAGAAGGGACATCGAGCAACGCTCCATGGAGTTTCATCCAACTCATACCAAGGATCACATCTATCCCTTGGTTCTCAAGAACAATGAGGGATGTCGAGAACACTTTTCCTTCCATCTGGAGAGGTGCATGCCTGACCCACTGATTGGTAACAATCTGTGCCCCAGGGGTGCGAATGATATATGGAGGCTTCATAAGACTGATCAATAGCTCATGCTTCTGCACGTATGACTTGCTAATGAAGTCATGCGAAGCTCCTGAATCAAAGAGGATAACAACTGGATGGCCCTTGAGTGAAAAAGTGCCCGCTAGAACTGGTTCTCCTTCTGGAACATCCTCCAATGTGGTGGTATAGTTGACATGGCCTGTCTTGGCTGGGGCTACTTTTCTCTGAGGGCGCTGCTGATCTGAGGATGGGCGCTGAACTTGAGATGCCTTGACCTGTGCGGTAGGAGGAGTACAACTCTGAACAGGCCGCTGTGAATGGGGTCGCAGGGCATGCTGCTGCACTGGAGAAGGACGATAGACAGCCAGCTACTGCTGCTGAGGAGGACATAGAGGTTGGGCTGGGGGTGGAGTGTAAGCCAGCCTATACCTCTGAGGTGCATCACAAGAAGGTTCAGTGAGAGCCCTTTTCTTCTTCTCCTCTTGGTGCCTCTGAATAGCGTCCTCAACTATAATTGCAGCGCTAACAAGCTCAGTATAGCTACCACCAAGACTCAAAGCCAAACGGGACTGCAACTTGGTATTGAGTCCTCTGTAGAAGAAGTCATTCTTCTTCCCGTCTGTGTTCACATGTTCTGGAGCGTATTGAGCAAGCTGATTAAACATCCTGGAGTATTCCAATACACTCATGGTGCCCTGCTTGAGGTCTAAGAATTCCGTGAGCTTCCTTCTGATGATGCCCGCGGGAATATAATGAGCTCTGAAAGCCTCTCGGAATTCAGACCAAGGAACCTGGTGATCAGGAGGAAGCATTGCCTGATAATTGGCCCACCAAGCTCCTGCATCGCCCTGAAGTTGCTGGGCTGCAAACAGGGTCTTCTGCAACTCTGTGCAATTGATCAGGCTGAATTTGGACTCAATTGTACGGAGCCAATAGTCTGCCTCAAGTGGCTCATCACCCACAAAGAACACGGGCGGCTGAGTCGCCAGGAAATCAGCATATGTGCTCTGCTGAGGCTGAGACACATGGTGCACCAACTGACGGAGCGATTCAGTCTGCCCTTCAATAGCTGCCTCAAGTATAACTGCAGGTGGTGGATCTTCCCCATTATTTTCAGCATTAGCAGCCATGCTACAAAATAGAAGGGGATACAACATTAGATCTTCCACTTTGCGTAGACCAAAATCAGCTATTACATAAGTCAAAGCTGAAACATCAAACATTGCTCCAAAAAGCCCAACCATGCTAAATAAAAATTATAATATGGCAAAGAACTTCTGGACGGTCGTAGCAAGCAGCTACAAGCAGCCATTCGAGCAAAAACATGAAAGCAAAAGCCTTCCAAATCAACAGATGGAAATCTGTCCCGACCGCGAGCAGCAGTCACAAAATCGAAAACTGACACTTCTAGAGGCGTCAAAAGGGCTAGGTCTGCGAAGCAAAGTTGTAGAGAACTCCGAGATCTTTCCAACGAGTGGTCAAACGAGCGAAACGGATAAACAGAACAGAATATATCGAATTTTGAAGTTGACAGACAGATTCTGAAAATCTGCTCGGGGCAGATTAAAATGGCTGTTTTGAATGACAGATTTGGGGCTGTTAGGGACAAGATTTTTGTGGGCAACCTGAAGCAAAACTTTAGTTCATATTGTAAGCTTTCCAGCAAGTCTGAGTTTGCAATTTTTGGCTCAGCGGTTTAAGAGAAATGAATTTTTGAAGTTGCTTAGTCAGTCAGTCCAAAAATTTCGTGTGATCTGAAATATGTTGATGTCTTTTAAATGCAATGCATGCATGCTCGACCTATACGTCCTCACAAAACCAAAAATATGCCTAATATACAGGCCGCAGACATCGGTGGCAACTAATTCGCACTCAACAAACGTCTCTGCATGATCTAACGTGAGTTAGTGTACCTGCAAAAGAACACACAACGTCACCTCAAACAACCTACTCAGGTGACGTATCTGTACGGAAAGTAAATGCATGGCTCCCATCATCCTCATGAACGCGATGGTCCATGTACCAGAAATCACCTCATGAACTCGATGGTTCATGTACCAGAAATATCACTGAGCCATGCATGATCCTTACCTTCTTACCTGGGCGTCGGTGCGTCGTTACAGAAAAATAAGCAAACAACTCCTATTACCACCTGATAATCTAACCTCCTTATATTAGGGCTTTCGTTCCTCACTCGTAACGTGGTTAGCTTTTCGAAAATAGGCCATTTATATGGTGTACTGTCCCAACACGGCTCTGATACCAGCTGTAGCGTTTCCGCTTTTCACAGGATCGAGTCAGAAGTGCTGATGAACAGACACAACAGTACATCACATAAATAAGCGCAAAAGTTTACATCTTTAGTTATTACAAGTCTCAAATGATTTAAAACACGTGAGTAGCACAGCGGAAGTCTGAAGATATCTAAAATAACTACTACTCTCGACGATTCAAAGGCCGCACATCGAAGCCCTGCGATGTGGACCTGCTGAGAAACTCCACCAAGCAACAGCGGAAGCAAAACGATACCTGCACAAAAACATAAAGAGCCAACCCCTGAGTACTAATTACTCAGCAAGACTTACCCGTCAACGTGGCTAACTACAGCCGACTCCTAGAATGCAAAGGCTACAAGGGTAGGCTGACTCACTTGCATCTATCCGCGCTAATTACTTGATCCTAATTTCAAGTTTTATTTCATATTAAGTACTTAACCAATAAAACAGTGCACTTATCTCTAAAGCAGTGTAAGGTAACAATACATCAGGTAATAACAATATACAATAAGATATATAAAGGTAATCGTAATAATCTAGCATCATCATCATCATCCATAATCACACTACGATGTGACGCAGTGAACAAGGGTGCTCATTTCCGAGAGCGGCGGCATCGATGTACATCCTGCAGGAGAAACCTGACCACACGCCATGTGCGCCACAAAGGCCACACATAGCAACCTTTCACAAAGCCCCCGCAAGGCCGAATTCTAGCTACCGCATCATGGCGAAACATCATGTCCCACGCGACACCCGGCCCCGCCGTTGCCCGTGGTCCCATTTTCCCCAGAGCTGCAGGGTAAGGTTCGTCCCCACGATTGCTAAGCTACGTCGGCTTACTGAACCCCATAAAGAACAGCATGTGAATCAGTACGTTCAAGCTTGCTCAACAGGGCCAACAACGGTACGGTCCTTAATCGACCAGACGGGGCTACCACCGTGAAGGCCCAGCCTTCTCCAACCATCCTACACAACAATCCCCGTCCGGTCTGCAACAAACCTAAATTCTGCTAGTACAATCCAGAGTAATTCCTATCATGCGAGTGGGACTTACCACTCGTCTTCTACCGTCCGCTAGACCCTAAGCATAGCAGATTCTAATGATATCCTAGAACCAACTACTACAAAATAGGACACAAGGTAGGATCTGGAAGGGTAGTCCTAATGCAGTTCTAAGGTTTCACATCAACTCCTAATAAACCTCATGCACAATCAATTACTAGCCCCAATCAAGTGAGAAAATAAAATCTACACAGGAAGGCATGCACCGGGGCTTGCCTGGCTCAGGGTGCGGAGTTAGCTACAATAGAAAGTCAGCTGATGTCTCCTCCTGATCTGCTCAGCATCATGATCCTCCAGCTGCTCCGGGGTCACCTCGTGTACTATATGACATGACAAGGAATGCAAGTTAGATGCAATAACATGATGCGATTAGATTAATTAACATGACATTCATTTACACTGTAAGTGCAAAACTTAGTTAATTATCTTCGTCTGAAGTATTTCCTTCATTGACTCTTGTTTAAGTTAATTACGTAAATTAACTTACGTTGGTTAAATAGATTAAATCAATTTCAAAAATTAGTTTACGTCCAGTGGCACTTTCCGGGAGTCAAGTACCACTGAAAGTGATTTATGTTGAAGTTTGATGAATTATTGCTTTACCGATTATTTATAATGATTTAATTAGTACAGCCACTTAAATAAATCATTTAGAAATTAATTAGACATAAAATGACAGTAGAAAAATGCTCTGTAAGTGTGTTATCAGTTTAGTTACAAGCATGCAAGAGTTCAAGATTTAAGGATTAACAGAGAATTAATTATAATTTACACAGGATTTAACACTTAAGCAATTTTACAGGAAACAAATAAATGATTTTGTTCAGTTTGACAATTTTGTTGGATAGATCTAGTCGCAAGGAATCCAACAAAATTGGATTTGTATTTTTCTGATTTATTTTCAATTTACTATGAATTTTTGAAGCTTTTCTGGGACTTCTGGGATTTAAATCAATCGCGAAAAGATTAAACCGGAGGTGGGCTGAACTGAACTGGGCCTGGGCTGGAACTGGGCCACAGGGTTCGGGCTGGATCTGGCCGGGGCGGCGGCCGACTCGCCGGAGGGTGTCACACCCCAAAAATTTCAAATTTTGGAATGCTTCAGGTCTCACTTTGTGCCCCATGGCTTGATGAAGTTGAAGAGGAAAGAGTTCCAGAATCTGAAGCAGGGTTCCATGTCTGTGAATGAGTACCTCACTCGCTTCACCCAGCTATCCAGGTATGCTCCAGGGGAAGTTGACACTGATGAGAAGAAGAGAGGTTGCTTCCTGGAAGGTCTTAATGATGGACTTGCCTATGCACTTGAGGCCCGTGGGTTTGAGAACTTTCAGGGAATGGTGGATGCTGCTCTTGTCCTTGAGAACAGGAGGAACAACATGGAGAGGAAGCGCAAGCTAGAGCGTCAGAGTCAGCAGGGGAGCAGCAACTCAAGGCTTCGTTTGGGATCTTCGTCAGCTGGACCTACATACCGCCCTTCACAGCAGAACAGCCAACAGAGGAGTCCGCCTACTGGGCAGGGATTCCAAACTCGTAAACGCCAGGATCAGAATCCCAACTCTCAAGCGTCTCGCAGTGCACCTCAGCCTTCACAGAGGCCCAATTCCAACAACAATACTCCCATAGCTCAGAGGACCTGCTACAAGTGTGGTGAGAAGGGCCATTATGCCAACCAATGCTCCAACCCAAACCAAAGCCAGACTCCTACTCAAGGTACCGCTTCTACTCCTAACCGCAATGCAAACAATGCAACCCCCGCTGGACAGAGTCAGACTCGTGCTCGTGTCAATCATGTGGCTTGGAGGATGCTCAAGAGGCCCCAGATGTTGTTCTCGGTATGTTTCTCGCAAACGATCGCCCTGCAGTTGTGTTATTTGATTCTGGAGCATCTCATTCTTTTATATCTGCCGCTTATGTTGATAAACACAATCTACCCATATCAATGCTCAAGAATAGAATGCTAGTTAGTTCTCCTGGGGGAGAGATGAATGCAAGGCATGTTTGTCCTAAGTTAAGCCTTAATATAAGGGGGGTAGACTTCTCTGCGAATCTCATCGTTCTTGAATCTAAGGGAATTGATATCATCCTTGGTATGGACTGGTTAAGCAAGCATAAAGGACTCATAGATTGTGCTAAGAAGGTAGTGAAGCTGACAGCTAGTAATGGAGAGGAATTGGAGTATATTGCTGAACCACTCATCACAAGCAAAGGAGCAATCAATCGACTTGTGAAGAATCAACTTGAAGCAGGTTTTGTTCAGGGGACACCTGAGGAGAGAAGGTGATCTGAAGTCAGAATTCTCCAATTTTTCTTCTCTGGTCCATCCGAATCTCGGGGCGAGATTCCTGTTAAGCGAGGTAGTCTTGTCACACCCCAAAAATTTCAAATTTTGGAATGTGACTTAAATTCCACTAATTTTTGAAACTTTTTGCAATAGATTAAAATTCCTCCTTAGTTAATTAGGATGTTATCATTTTTCCTAGGCAAAAGAACTATTTTCTAAATTAAATAAATTAATTTAGGTTATTAAATAATTGTTTGTTGCATTCATGCTGGAGTAGTCTGCAGTAGGGATTTTATTGTGTGGAAAATGTATTCAAAATTCGAATAGAATTCGTTTTCGTTTAGTATAGATTTTAGAAAGGAAATAGAATTAGAAAAGAAGAAAAGGAAGCCGCAGTCTGCTCTTGGGCCGATTCTGCCTGGCCCAGTTCGACCTTTTTCTTTCCTTTCTCCTTCTCCTCTTCTCTCTTGGGCCGGCCTCTCTTTCTCCACGGCCCAGCTCGCCCAGCGCCAGCCCGGCCGCAGCCCGCCCAACCCGCGCATCGGCCCCCGCCAGCCCAACCCTAGCCGCGCCGCACCGTACGCCGCCGCTGCCGCGCCGCCTCCTTGGCGTCCGAGCCGGACCCGACCTCGGGCTACACGCCTATAAAGCTCCCGCTCCCGACGCCCGCTCGCCGTTTCGCCAATCTAGCCGTCGTGCTTCGCATCGCGCCCCGCCGCCGCCGCCGCCATTGGAGCCGCCGCGTCGAGCTCGTGAGGCCGCCCGACGAAGCCGCCCCGGACGACGCCGCCACCCGTACAAGCTTTTCCGTCACGCGCCGCCTCCTCGCCGCCCGTTCTCGTGAAGCCCCGACGACCCGAAGGCCTTCCCGACATCGCCGACGACTCACCAGTAGCCCTCGCCGTCGAACACCGTCGTCCCGACTTCCCCGCGCCCGCGCGACCGTCGTGGTGAGTTCGCCGTCGTCGCCCCGTGCCTCCCGTGCTCTCGCGGCGAGATATCGAGGTCCGCAGCGCCGTCCCGTCTACTCGCCGGCGATGCGCCGTCGCGTCTGCTGTCGCCGCCGGCCGCCGGTCCACCGTGGACCCGTGGACCGAGGTCCCTGAGTGGTCCACGGCGCCATGGACCGAGTCCACAAGATTTTCCGAATTTCTTTAATTCATTTATTCTTTACTGCGTCAGCCTGACGTCACGCTTGCGCAATAATCCGATTTTTCCGTAGAAGAATAATTCAGTAACTTCTGGAAAATGTCAATTTTGCATTTAAGCCCTCAGTCTTTTGTAAAATTCAGTTTAAGCCTTGTACTTTTACAGAAAACACCTTGTGTTTTATATAAATTATATTTTAGTCCCTAACTTTTACACTTCAGCCCTCAGAACTTTTCTAAATTACAATTAGGTCCCTGTACGACCCTGTTTTAGTTCAACTAAACCTTTTAACATCAAATGCTTATAACTTTTTACTCGGAACTCCGTTTTAAGCGATTCTTGCGCTCACGCGATCGTAGGATCGAGCTCTAGCTTTTGGTACAGTTTTTGTAGCAGTTTGGTACTGTTTGATGTACTGTTCCTTATTGTTTGTGTATGTGTGCTTTGCATGTTACCGTTAATAGAAGAGGAGCCGTTTGAGAATTTCCAAGACCAAGAGTTTGAGCAAGCAGCAGCAGGGGATACAGGCAAGTGTCCTTGACCATTCTGAACCTATGTTTTAAATGTGTCTTTTATAAACATGCATGCTTGTTTAATATTGAATCCTATGTGTCTACTTTTCCTGTTCCATATCATTCCTTGTCACCCTAGCTTATGGTGGTTGTCTTTGGGTAGTTGTTGCTTAGCCTTGCTGTTGAGTCAATCACCTTATCATGTTAATCTTGACTAATGGTATACTTCAACTAAGTGTTAATCTGCTAATTTGTTTAGCAACATGGAAAGCTAGGGTCTGAGCAAGGGGATGGTTTGGATGGTTCTCGGTGAACATTTGGTTTGAGAATAGTTCTTGCTCGGATCAGCTAAGGACCGGTTCGTGGAACGTGTAACCATGACAACAGTGCCATCACAAGACTGATAATGGGTAGGCTAGCCAAATAATTAGGGTGTTCTTAATTTTGTGCTCGCTATTGGTAGAGTGGGGAAGGGATGCTTTATGATCCTGGGAACCGCCTGGCATCAGAGGGGGCAGCTGGGGTGTTGGCTCTTAAGTCATGGTCCTGTGTGAACTGTGGGTTTCTGTGAACCAACACTTATGTACGGCTGTGGATCCTTAATGAGCGAGTTACATTGTTGGGAGCATTCTTTGTAAAGGCTAGTAGAGAAACCCCGGTCATCTACCTCGGAAGTGGAATGGCTCTACGGGAATCTCTATCTTGTGGGTAAAGTGGTGCCACCTCTGCAGAGTGTAAAACTTTCATGAAAGCCATGCTCACGGTTACGAGCGGCATGGTCCTTTCGCACGATTAGTGGGTGTTGGTTGGTTGGGTGGTTTCTGGGTGAATCATATGAATCTTAGTGATCTTTTCCCTCACGGTCCTGTGTGAACCGTTGTCCTCTGTGGACTGTCTCCTGTGTGGAGTTTGGT
The DNA here is from genome assembly GCA_012490785.1 of Eragrostis nindensis. NCBI lineage: Eukaryota > Viridiplantae > Streptophyta > Magnoliopsida > Poales > Poaceae > Eragrostis > Eragrostis nindensis. The sequence continues at coordinate 426,027 of JAAXCT010000053.1, read as the reverse complement.
TTAATTTACTTAATTTAATTAATAGGTAGTCTCAACACACCTAGTAATGTAGGTTGCTTTATAAACTGTGTCTTATGTTATAGTTGGCATTTATGCAAATGAACCATGTTATAGCCTTTCTTCTATTAAGCTTACATGTCATTTATTTCCCCCACTTGCGGAGTACGACATGTACTCACACTTGCTATTCCCCATTCTACATTGAAATGCTGCTCAGAAGATGAAAGCGCCATGGAGTACTTCGATGAGGAATACTAGGCGCGCTGTCTCCCAGTCGACTGCCTGTGCGTTTGGGTGTCTTCCGCTGTCGAGTTATTTAGTCTTATGAGACAGTTTATTCGAATATTGTAATAATGCTACGATGAGGCGATGTAATAATGACACTGGTTATACTGTTTATTTCACTATTGTCTCTATATGTGTGGAACTTGATCCTGGCACACATATAGCTATGCATTCAGTTTTGTCCTTAAAACTGGGTGTGACAAAGTGGTATTAGAGCCGTGTTGACTGTAGGACGCAAGCCTAGTTAGAATGGTGGTTTCTAAGGATTATTTGCTTATATGAAACCTGTTTTCATAAAAACTATTAATTTCTTATTGTTGTTCTTTGTTTATGCTTCAAAATCTATTAACATTGAAAACATACTTGTTGTTTTACTTGTACCGTACCTTGCTGCACTTTTTCCTTCTCCTTGTTCTATTGCTCCTTGTTTTCTCTTCTACTCTCTTGTTTTACTACTGTTCAGTCTTTTAATAAAATTTTTGCTTTACTGATACTCTTCTTGTTTCAAAATTTTAGTGATGGGGCGTTCGAGGCTCACTGCTCGCAAGCGTGTGTTGGTTGCACCACCAACTGTTCCTTTGCTGGAGTGGATGGATCAGCCACCACAGGAGTGCCACAGCAATGGTGTTGGTTACTACTTCCCCGACAAGCTATGGGAGGTTCAGTGGAGCTTGGGCTACCATGAGCGTGCTGAGTACGTTGGGATCAAGACACCTGGAAGGGATGGCAGCTACAGCTGGAAGGTTCGTGTGATCATGTATGAGAGGGCTGCTCTAGATGGGATCCGGAGGGTTCGCCGCACTCATGAAGCCACGGCGCCAAGGCCTACCTTTGGGGATGGGATGCAGGATGCAGCACGTCAGGCTCTTTCGGTGCTCAGCCATGAGGAAGAAGCAGTGAGGCGCTCCCAGTACAAGTACTTCCCCCATCGTCCTAGTGGAAGCTTGGAGGAGACAGTGGATAGCTCCAGTGGAGAGGGCGATTCACGCTTCAGGCATACGGTTGGTTATGTCAGGGCACTGAACGCCTTTGCCAACAATGCTTTGGAAGATCTTGCTGATAGTGCGGAGAGGATTGAGGAGCTAGAGGAGGAGATCAGGCAGCTGAAGGCCGTTCAAGCAGGAGAGGTACTGGAGGATGAGCCATTGGAGGCGCCACCACCTGTTCAAGTGCCTCCACATTCTCCCAACCGCCAGGAGCTTCGTCGTCTTGAGGAGTTCTAGAGTATTAGAGTTTCCACTTAGAGTTGTGAGGTCGATTAGTCTCGTTTAGCGTATGCGTCAAATTTTTGTAATAGTAATACTTAATGCATCCTTTGCTACTTGTTTGGGTTTGTGCTACTTTATTGTGGGTGTGCTATGTTTGATTTGGATCTTTGGTTGAGTGTGATGTGATGTAAGACTTGTCTTACAGACACACCTTATTATAGTTAAAGTTAGAGACTTAATACTTGGGTTTTAATCTCTTGGGTTTCTTGAATCTTTATCTTTATGCACCATCTTGAGGTCCTTATATTATCTATCTTATGATCAACCTTGATTTATTGTTGGACTATCTTGTACCATGGCTATGTCATATCTGTCTTGCTATCATGGATCATTGTGGAATGTCCTTTGGTTCTGCAACAGTTGATTATTGTTCTTGATGCAATATTGATATATGATTTTTTTATTTTGTTATATCTATCTGTCACTTGGATACATGACATTTTACACCATGTTGCTGCCAAAATTTTCTACTTTTCCAGTTATTCTTTTACCTTGGTCATTGCTAATCATCCTACACCACATCCACCTTACATATTCTTCTCAGCTTTGCTATATCTTGTTTTCATTCATTCCATGATTCCTTTATACCTTGATAATCTGTCTACCTGCTTGATGTTGTCTTACCTACCACACCTTTCTTATCATATCTCTTTCTCTTATCAGATGGCTAGAGGGGCAGCTAACAACAACAACAACAATGAGGTCCCAGCACCCCCTACCTTGGAGCAGTTTCTGACAGCGCAGACCCAGCTTCTTCAGACCATGCAGCAGGCTATGGTCAACATGCAGCAGCAGCAGCCCCAGCCACAACAGCCGCAAGCCCCTCCAAGAGACAAGCTTGGAGAATTCCAGAGGACCAAGCCACCTACCTTTTCTCACTCTGTGGAGCCAATGGACGCTGATGACTGGCTGAAGACCGTTGAGAAGAAGCTGCAGGTAGTCCAGTGCAACAACAGAGAGAAGGTCCTGCATGCTTCTCATCAGCTTGTGGGTCCCGCTGCTGATTGGTGGGACACCTATGTGAATGCTCATGAGGAGCCCGACAGTATCAACTGGCAGGAATTCAAGAACAGCTTCAGGTCTCACTTTGTGCCCCATGGCTTGATGAAGTTGAAGAGGAAGGAGTTCCAGAATCTGAAGCAGGGTTCCATGTCTGTGAATGAGTACCTCACTCGCTTCACCCAGCTATCCAGGTATGCTCCAGGGGAAGTTGACACTGATGAGAAGAAGAGAGATTGCTTCCTGGAAGGTCTTAATGATGGACTTGCCTATGCACTTGAGGCCCGTGGGTTTGAGAACTTTCAGGGAATGGTGGATGCTGCTCTTGTCCTTGAGAACAGGAGGAACAACATGGAGAGGAAGCGCAAGCTAGAGCGTCAGAGTCAGCAGGGGAGCAGCAGCTCAAGGCTTCGTTTGGGATCTTCGTCAGCTGGACCTACATACCGCCCTTCACAGCAGAACAGCCAACAGAGGAGTCCGCCTACTGGGCAGGGATTCCAAACTCCTCAACGCCAGGGTCAGAATCCCAACTCTCAAGCATCTCGCAGTGCACCTCAGCCTTCACAGAGGCCCAATTCCAACAACAATACTCCCATAGCTCAGAGCTACAAGTGTGGTGAGAAGGGTCATTATGCCAACCAATGCTCCAACCCAAACCAAAGCCAGACTCCTACTCAAGGTACCGCTTCTACTCCTAACCGCAATGCAAACAATGCAACCCCCGCTGGACAGAGTCAGACTCGTGCTCGTGTCAACCATGTGGCTTTGGAGGATGCTCAAGAGGCCCCAGATGTTGTTCTCGGTATGTTTCTCGCAAACGATCGCCCTGCAGTTGTGTTATTTGATTCTGGAGCATCTCATTCTTTTATATCTGCCGCTTATGTTGATAAACACAATCTACCCATATCAATGCTCAAGAATAGAATGCTAGTTAGTTCTCCTGGGGGAGAGATGAATGCAAGGCATGTTTGTCTTAAGTTAAGCCTTAATATAAGGGGGGTAGACTTCTCTGCGAATCTCATCGTTCTTGAATCTAAGGGAATTGATATCATCCTTGGTATGGACTGGTTAAGCAAGCATAAAGGACTCATAGATTGTGCTAAGAAGGCAGTGAAGCTGACAGCTAGTAATGGAGAGGAATTGGAGTATATTGCTGAACCACTCATCACTAGCAAAGGAGCAATCAATCGACTTGTGAAGAATCAACTTGAAGCAGGTTTTGTTCAGGGGACACCTGAGGAGAGAAGGTGATCTGAAGTCAGAATTCCTCAATTTTTCTTCTCTGGTCCATCCGAATCTCGGGGCGAGATTCCTGTTAAGGGGGGTAGTCTTGTCACACCCCAAAAATTTCAAATTTTGGAATGTGACTTAAATTCCACTAATTTTTGAAACTTTTTGCAATAGATTAAAATTCCTCCTTAGTTAATTAGGATCTTATCATTTTTCCTAGGCAAAAGAACTATTTTCTAAATTAAATAAATTAATTTAGGTTATTAAATAATTGTTTGTTGCATTCATGCTGGAGTAGTCTGCAGTAGGGATTTTATTGTGTGGAAAATGTATTCAAAATTCGAATAGAATTCGTTTTCGTTTAGTATAGATTTTAGAAAGGAAATAGAATTAGAAAAGAAGAAAAGGAAGCCGCAGTCTGCTCTTGGGCCGATTCTGCCTGGCCCAGTTCGACCTTTTTCTTTCTTTCTCCTTCTCCTCTTCTCTCTTGGGCCGGCCTCTCTTTCTCCACGGCCCAGCTCGCCCAGCGCCAGCCCGGCCGCAGCCCGCCCGACCCGCGCATCGGCCCGCGCCAGCCCAACCCTAGCCGCGCCGCACCGTACGCCGCCGCTGCCGCACCGCCTCCTTGGCGTCCGAGCCGGACCCGACCTCGGGCTACGCGCCTATAAAGCTCCCGCTCCCGACGCCCGCTCGCCGTTTCGCCAATCTAGCCGTCGTGTTTCGCATCGCGCCCCGCCGCCGCCGCCGCCATTGGAGCCGCCGCGTCGAGCTCGTGAGGCCGCCCGACGAAGCCGCCTCAGACGACGCCGCCACCCGTACAAGCTTTTCCGTCACGCGACGCCTCCTCGCCGCCCGTTCTCGTGAAGCCCCGACGACCCGAAGGCCTTCCCGACATCGCCGACGACTCACCAGTAGCCCTCGCCGTCGAACGCCGTGGTCCCGACTTCCCCGCGCCCGCGCGACCGTCGTGGTGAGTTCGCCGTCGTCGCCCCGTGCCTCCCGTGCTCTCGCGGCGAGATTTCGAGGTCCGCAGCGCCGTCCCGTCTACTCGCCGGCGATGCGCCGTCGCGTCTGCTGTCGCCGCCGGCCGCCGGTCCACCGTGGACCCGTGGACCGAGGTCCCTGAGTGGTCCACGGCACCATGGACCGAGTCCACAAGATTTTCCGAATTTCTTTAATTCATTTATTCTTTACTGCGTCAGCCTGACATCACGCTTGCGCAATAATCCGATTTTTCCGTAGAAGAATAATTCAATAACTTCTGGAAAATGTCAATTTTGCATTTAAGCCCTCAGTCTTTTGTAAAATTCAGTTTGAGCCTTGTACTTTTACAGAAAACACCTTGTGTTTTATATAAATTATATTTTAGTCCCTAACTTTTACACTTCAGCCCTCAGAACTTTCCTAAATTACAATTAGGTCCCTGTACGACCCTGTTTTAGTTCAACTAAACCTTTTAACTTCAAATGCTTATAACTTTTTACTCGGAACTCTGTTTTAAGCGATTCTTGCGCTCACGCGATAGTAGGATCGAGCTCTAGCTTTTGGTACAGTTTTTGTAGCAGTTTGGTACTGTTTGATGTACTGTTCCTTATTGTTTGTGTATGTGTGCTTTGCATGTTACCGTTATTAGAAGAGGAGCCGTTTGAGAATTTCCAAGACCAAAAGTTTGAGCAAGCAGCAGTAGGGGATACAGGCAAGTGTCCTTGACCATTCTGAACCTATGTTTTAAATGTGTCTTTTATAAACATGCATGCTTGTTTAATATTGAATCCTATGTGTCTACTTTTCCTGTTCCATATCATTCCTTGTCACCCTAGCTTATGGTGGTTGTCTTTGGGTAGTTGTTGCTTAGCCTTGCTGTTGAGTCAATCACCTTATCATGTTAATCTTGACTAATGGTATACTTCAACTAAGTGTTAATCTGCTAATTTGTTTAGCAACATGGAAAGCTAGGGTCTGAGCAAGGGGATGGTTTGGATGGTTCTCGGTGAACATTTGGTTTGAGAATAGTTCTTGCTCGGATCAGCTAAGGACCGGTTCGTGGAACGTGTAACCATGACAACAGTGCCATCACAAGACTGATAATGGGTAGGCTAGCCAAATAATTAGGGTGTTCTTAATTTTGTGCTCGCTATTGGTAGAGTGGGGAAGGGATGCTTTGTGATCCTGGGAACCGCCTGGCATCAGAGGGGGCAGCTGGGGTGTTGGCTCTTAAGTCATGGTCCTGTGTGAACTGTGGGTTTCTGTGAACCAACACTTATGTACGGCTGTGGATCCTTAATGAGCGAGTTACATTGTTGGGAGCATTCTTTGTAAAGGCTAGTAGAGAAACCCCGGTCATCTACCTCGGAAGTGGAATGGCTCTACGGGAATCTCTATCTTGTGGGTAAAGTGGTGCCACCTCTGCAGAGTCTAAAACTTTCATGAAAGCCGTGCTCACGGTTACGAGCGGCGTGGTCCTTTCGCACGATTAGTGGGTGTTGGTTGGTTGGGTGGTTTCTGGGTGAATCATATGAATCTTGGTGATCTTTTCCCTCACGGTCCTGTGTGAACCGTTGTCCTCTGTGGACTGTCTCCTGTGTGGAGTTTGGTTTAATTTACTTAATTTAATTAATGGGTAGTCTCAACACACCTAGTAATGTAGGTTGCTTTATAAACTGTGTCTTATGTTATAGTTGGCATTTATGCAAATGAACCATGTTATAGCCTTTCTTCTATTAAGCTTACATGTCATTTATTTCCCCCACTTGCGGAGTACGACATGTACTCACACTTGCTATTCCCCATTCTACATTGAAATGCTGCTCAGAAGATGAAGGCGCCATGGAGTACTTCGATGAGGAATACTAGGCGTGCTGTCTCCCAGTCGACTGCCTGTGCGTTTGGGTGTCTTCCGCTGTCGAGTTATTTAGTCTTATGAGACAGTTTATTCGAATATTGTAATAATGCTACGATGAGACGATGTAATAATGACACTGGTTATACTGTTTATTTCACTATTGTCTCTATATGTGTGGAACTTGATCCTGGCACACATATAGCTATGCATTCAGTTTTGTCCTTAAAACTAGGTGTGACAGAGGGCGGCGGCGCGCTCGCCGGAGTTGGTCTCCGGTGAGGTTCTCGGCCAACGGAGAGCACAGGAGGGGGTAACGTGAGACGGGGAACTCGGCAGTGGGGGACCTCGTCGACGGCGACGAGTGGAACAGGCCGGCGGCGAGCGGCGGAGCTAGGGCGAGCTAGGACGACGGCGCTAGCATGCCACGGGGAGCGAGAGAGCGAGCGGAGATGTGCTAGAGCTTCACCTCGGCGTGCTCTATCTTGCGGTCGATGAAGTCGACGACGGGGAGACCGGGAATGTGCAGCTCGACGGAGGGGTCGCCGTGGTAGCTTGACGGCGGTGGGGAAAAATGATGGCCCGGCGTGCTCGAGGGCTGAAACGAGGGAAAAAGAGGTGAGGAAAGAGCGTGAACAGGTCCCGCATCTTCACGAAGCAGCAAGACGACGACGCACTCACCGGAGACGGCGAATCGGACGACGAGGTGACGACGGTGCGCGGCTGGCCACGGGGAGGACGACTCCGATTCGCGCGAGTCACGGCGGAAGAGGGGAAATGGGGGCCATGGCTAGCAGGAGGTGGTGCTTGGTGACCCTCGAAGCTAGTTCGCTTGGCCCGGGACTGCTCGTCGGCGGCGAAACGGCGGTCGAGCGCGGTGGCTGGAATGGCGGCGCGGCGAGCTAGGGTTTGGGCGCTAGGGAGCGAGGGAAAAAGGGCGAGGGAGAGCGGGGAGGGGTGTGGGACGCCGTTTTTGGGGCTCCAATGCGCCGAGGAGTGGGCCAGGGCGCCGCACGGCGAGGCCGTACATCGGCGGCGACGTGGCGGCTGCCTTCCGCGCGCGCACAGAGAGAGGGAGGAGGCTGACGAGTGGGCCCGGTGGCATCTTCTGAATTTCCCGATTTATTCAAACCAGAAATTTTTCGAAACTTCGGCACACGAATTGGACTAGCAAAAGATCTCCAAAAATTGCAAATTTGGTACCATTGGAAAGATCTCGAAGAGACCTATCTACTGACCAACATTCACAGCCTGATTCGCAAAGGAAACCAAATGGCAGCTGGTCAAAGTTGGGCAAAACTTAAACTTAGGTGATTTATTTGAGCATTCAAATGAATTTCAAAAATTACCAAAACTTCCCCAAAATTCTTGTTTTGGAAGGGCTATCCGCTGGTATTTTTGGTTTGCCAAGTTGTTATTGAAATTTTTGGGTTCCTTCAGACATGTGGATTTGACTATTGTTTGAAATTTGAATTTCGAAATTGAAGTTTGGTTTCATTTGGCTCCAGTTCAGTTCTGGAGAAAAGCAGAGACCTGGCTTCAGTGACACGGGGTGTCACAAGGAGGACAGAAGTTGAGATTACCATGGGAAGGAGCATTCGTTGACGATCATCCGCGCGCACAACGGCAGCTCCGGTGTGGCCGTGGCTCGGCCGTGCCTCCAGAGAGGAAGGGACGGCCAGCCCACACAACGAACTCATATGCTCTGGCGAGACGGCGACTACCGGAATTAGCCGCTCCATTTGTGTGGGCCGAGGCTGTGTCGGATGTGAGCTTCCGGAGGCATTGGCAAACACCGCCACCGCCACGTGCGTTCCAGCCCGCTGGCCGACGCGGAGCCTCGCCGTTCCGTGGAACAAAATGTATCGGCTCGTGCCATCAACGAGGACGACAGAAATTGAGATTGTCCAAGTGTTCAGGCCGCCGAGCATGTGTCATGGGCGCCGTGCACCACCATGCTGCGCGGAGTCGAGTGAGATATTGTAGAAACGATTTCGTGAGCTGTGTGTTTCATGTGCTAATGCATGGCACCCGAATGCCATATATACAAGGAGTCCCTCTTTGGGACCCAAGTGCTACAAATTCATTGTCGTGTAGACCAAATGTTGTGATCACGTAAATGGAAGAATACACCAGATAAAGTAGGTTGCTGGTTTGTTGGTAAAGTGAGATCAACATCAATAGTGCAGGATCTCAACTTTAGGAGCACAAACTTAAGTGACATAATCCTCAATTATTCAAGCAATATAACCCAACCACAAAACATTTAAAAGTGACAAATGATATTTCTAGATTAAAGGACGTACAAGTGCAATAAATAGGCCATTGACATGATAATGATGTAACGTTACAAAGCATGTAGAATATTATGTTGACATGCATGCTAATTTGACATATCAGTGTCTTTTTTTATGTCGTCTCAATTTTAACGGGAAAATATCATTTTCATGTAGAATGAGACATACAATAGTAAAGTCTCTAAGAATGTAGAATATTATGTACACTCATTCTTACAATGCTCGACTACCACTAGTGCGTCCTTAATGCACGACCGAGCAGAAGAGGGGCGATAGGTAAATCAAGTGGCGTGGTGCCATGCAGATTTGACACGGTATGCAATCCATTGACTTGCAATAGTGTGGTCCGCTACATCGAGCTTCCTCCATGATGTGACATGTCGGACAGCACAGACCTTACCGTCCTCAGAAACCTTCAGAAGACCTGTTATGTTGGTGTGAGCTGCGGTAAGCTGAGGTTTTTGGACATGTACCAGTTTGATGTGGAATCAACAGCAAAAATGTGGAGTTTGGATGGAATGGGAGTAGATAGAGATCATTACTGGGTTCAGGAGTACACTCTCTCTTTTTGCTGATATGCGGAACGATGTGACCTACGCCGAGATGGTGCCACAAGAGGAGGTCCTGATTCTTGCTGCTCTCGATCCGTTAATTGTCTAAAAGATTGTTGAGGGTCCCAAGGAAGAGTGCGAGAACCCGGAGGTGAAGGTCATGTCATTGCACTCCATGCTCACATGGACTCTTTCACTAGTACTTCACCACCACATTCATGGTATGCCTGCACGCCTTGTTCCGTCTGATACTAACTAGAGTTATAACACGGCATTGCCGTGCCTTTAGCTCAGATAGTAGGATTAATTGAGGAGCATGGTTGGGGTAGTAAATGCTATAAGATTCAATCACTCGCTATATTCTGAAAGTCCTGCATAAACAGTCTAATTTTCCTGTCATGTGACTATTAACTGAGGAGCACAATTGTGCTAGTAACTACTATTCGATTCATGTACTCAGGACAATTTGAAAGTAAAGACCCTAAAATATATATGCTCATATGTCACATTGAGCAACCAAACAAAATCTTCCATCTGTTCCAAAATCTAATGACATGTTTCATGCAGCAAAACATATATTTGCACGCCTAGCATACCAAAAATGAGTATTATTAAACTGTCTATCAACCTTACTATTTAATATGTGCTGTTCTTGGCCTTGATAAGCCAGAAAAATGCATTTTTGATTTCTGGTTGTGTAGCAGATTTAACATTTGCATATGGTTCCAGCCTGTTTCATAGGCGATGATGAGGATATCGATCATGGATATCATTGGACTTGAGGCACTCCTCACTCTTTTGATGCTGGTGCTGTAGTACGCGTTGGACAAAGAAGAAAACCGCAATTAGAATTATGCACTCTCTTTAATTCTTTCACCTAAATATTTTTTTTTAGTACACAAGTTCAATTGCTATGGATAATTGGAAATGCACCCAAAACTCGGACACTCTCTTCTGCTTTGATTGTTAATTCATGAAGTGGTTGCTAAATGAAACTTTCAGACATCATAAAGATTGATTGGTCCGTGCCATGTTCATTAACTTAGATATACATAGTGGTGCCAGAATTTTTGTGGAAAGATTTTGAATTTATATATAACCTATTCCAATTTGGTAACCTGTTATGTTAAACTTCATGGATACTGTACGTGTTGGCATCGATGGAGCATATTTTCGTATTTAGGTGTTATCTCAAAACGATGCCTTAAAATAGATTCTGATGTAGGGGGACGTGGCTCTTTCTCTGTGGTGAAATGGCTGCTTGGCCTCAAGACCAGTGAAGAAGTTCGAAAGGAAGATAGATCATCAACGATGGTTGGACGACAGATGGTATTTACTCAGCGTTTCAACCGAACTTGAGCTATTTCTGGACCTTTTCTTTTTCTTTATGTCGAGAGGCGCATATGCTGAAGTATCCGTTAAGTTCATATGCTGAAATATCCGTTAAGTTCGATAGACAGAGTTAATCAATGTGCTTTCTCCTATAGATGATTAATTGAGGAAATTTTTTCTCTCCGGCAGATTGGATTTGTTTGGCTATGTTTTTTCTGTTGATTTTCAATAATATATGCGAATTTGTATGGCTGCCTGCGCATTTGCGCCGCTAGATTTGTTAAACTATTTAAATTACTTTCATATTATTGCAAAGTTTAAACATAGTTTATAATAATAATAATTATTATTATTATTATTATTATAGTGATACATTTGTAACATAGCTAAAATTGTTTGAAGCAGTTTCTCTTGTCAATTTGAGTGTGTGATGAGTCAGCTACTCAGCATATACTTGAATTCCATATTGAAATGACCAATTATTATAATAATCGTGTAAAGATCATGATTGTGGCAACTGGCTGACAAAGATAAATGGTCAAAAATAACGAATATGTAAATATAGTATAAGGGCTAGAATAAAAGATAAATCACAGCAACAATATAAAATAATAGATATGATGTGAACTCCATTATAACATACCTGTAGCTTTTATTAAACCAAGCAAATTGAACAGAATTAGTGCTTTTTATGCAACTTTAATAATAGTGAACTCTCGCCGTTTTTCATATGTTTCGTCATGCTCCCTTTGCTTATTATGATCTATTCTTCTTCCATCAGCATTCTTTCATCTTGGACATGCATACACATGTTTGTTACCTATTTAGTTATTGAAGATAAATATTGTTAGTGTTTAACCATTAAGGCATTACACATTTAGAAAACAATGCATTGCAACTCATGTTTCAACTACATTATATCTAGGCCAAGGAAGACTTTGGACCCTAATGGGAAATGCATTGCATGTCAAGTTTTAGTTAATTCTATGAATTTAAAGTATTATTTTTTATATTTTCCATGTGCTTTTTTTTTAGGTTTATTTTCCAGCAATTTAAAAGAGAAATTATATTTATATTCATTTGAATTTACTTTTCATTTGTTTGGAATATTAAATTTGATATTTTTATTAATTCATATTTGGAAAAGTGAGTAATCTAGAAATAGGAATTAGCTATATTTTTTTGATATTTTTGGTCTCATAATGGTATGGTGAGTAAATTAGAAATAAGAATTAGGAGTATTTTTGTTTTTTATTATTTCTCATTTAATTGCTTGGAGTATTTTTATCTTTTTTTATTACTCCTAACTTAGCTATTTTTGACTCATAATGGCGTGGTGGGTAATAGAGAAATTTGTTTGAGGGTATTTTAGACTATTTTTTTTATAATACCAGTAGTGGGTAATTTTCTCTTCTTATTTTCTGTGATTAACGTGGTAATTTTTAGACCTTGAGAGGGAACATTGAGGCTTTCTTTCTTAGTCAATTATATATATAATAGATGTAGATGCAGGTGTTTGCATGTTTAATTCAAAAAAAAAAAGCTATCGTATCCTCTCAGAAGAAATGTCCACATTTCACTTATCTGTTAGAAAGGTGGCGGTGTCTACATGGTGCAATACTCAGGGCAGAAAAGGCTGATTGGTCAGCGCAGTGTAAAGGATGTAGATGAGGTTCTGTTTAGGACTGCTTCCCTCCACCAAATTCAGCTCCACTCCTCAATTTTCAAACCAAACATCTCCACCTCTAGCAGCTCCACTCCAAGAAAAAAAAAAATCTAGAGCCAACTCCACAAATTTGGTGGAGCACCTAAAGAGTACTCCACGAATTGAAGTTTATGGAGTTGAGAGAAAATTAGCCACCCCACTCGTTACACGTTCGTCTTCTTTTCTTCGTTCCCCAAACATGTGGAGCTGCTCGACAAATTCAAAGTGGATCTGCTCCTTGATTGAATTTGGTGGAGTGGAGCTGAATTTTGAGGAGTGAAGCAGTCCCAAACAGGGCTAATGAATATACATGACATGATTGAATGCGAGTTTGATTACAAATTGCTTCAAAAGCCCTCCTTTCTCCAGCGTTTTTTTAAGACATCCTTTTTCTCCTGCTGCCCAGCTCGTAATCTCTACTCGCCAGCAGCACCTGCTTATTTGAACTTGTTTCTGGGCCAGTGACTGGTAGTTTGGGCCAAGACGAAATCTAAGCAGGTTCAAATGATTCTTTTCCAGCGACCAGATCAGATTATTAGCAGCTTCAGGCTCTGCAGCCGCCGGAGGCTCTGCAGTAGGCACCCTGAGCACGGTCGAGGCTCTCCAGCACAGCCACGCGGCATGATGCGCGGCTGTTGCTGCTCTTGGGCCGCTGCTCCCCGCGCCATCACCTCGTGCCACTCTGCAGGGCCGTCCGGAAAATTCCGGTGCCCTGTGCTGCGTCCCTCCACTCTGCAAGTTGCACTCGCACACGATGGATGGATCGCAGGATTTGGAGCGCGTTGCCGAGTTGTACGTACGTACGTACCTGTTGTCGAAGGAGTTGAGGATGGCCTCGTCCAGCGCGAAGGAAAGGAAGGCGTGCAGCCTGTCGTGCACTACCGTCTGCACGGCGCCGTACTCGTCCGTCCTTGTGCACCAGGCACGGGCCAGGAGATAAGCTCCTTGCTGCCCGACCTCCTCCATGGTTCTCCCGCGCCGCGGCCGCATGAACACTTCGGCGGCCCCCAGCATCCTCTGCTACGTACAGGAAGCACGAATTAATTAGGTGGTGCGGCGGGCACGTCGTCGACCGCCAGCGACGTGACCCGCCGGCCATTGCTTCTCCCTGCGCCCATCACCTCGTCCCACTCCGATGGAGGCCACGCGTGGTGCGGACGTACGGAACACGTCCTGGTACCTCGACTGGTACCGGCCGGGGCTGAGCGTGCCCGACCACCTTCAGGCAAGCCGAGTCCGTACGTGATCAGAACAAGATCGACTGCTGCCGCTGACCTCGACGGGGAGAGAGGCTCGCAGGCCGTTGAAATCGGTGGAGGCAATGCGCCCTTGCTTGAGCAGCTCGGCGGGCGCGTATCTGAACTGAAGCAGCGCTGAGTCATCCCAGCGCCGCCAGGTTAGCAGTTCTGCACCGACTATGGAGTACGGACAGGTCGTTCTCGGTGATTGTTTCTGCCGTACGTCAGTGGCACGAGAACGTTGACGTCGCGGAGCGCGTTCCGGACGATCCGCGGCAGTTGGCGGCCGCAACGGCGTCAAGGCCTCCATACACGTCCTAGAACTGCCGCGGACGCGGGACGGAAGGTTGCGCTGCGCCGGAAACTCTGCCTGTCAAGATGGCCGCGTCCAACTGCGATGGCAGCAGCCGCGGACGATGCGGGAGGCGGAGAACGAAGGCACCAGAACGGTCCGCAGGTGCACCGACACAATGACGCCCGAGCCGTCCAAGACTTCTACGCGACAGCGCGTTTCTGATCAGTACGCCTATCTGCACCTCCTCCTTTGGCCACGGCTGACCACTGATGTAGTGAATGGCGTTGCTGATGCAGAGTGACACCCGTGCGCGCCGTGCAGCCTCATGAGTTAACCGTGCACTAAACGGCGAATGTGTCCGGATCCTCGGTGTGTGTTCGCAGAATCGCAGTTAGGATGAACACTGTACAGTGTTCACCGTCGCCTTCAGTTGACCCGGTTCCCCGCCTCGCCGTCTGCTGCTCCCCATCTCGCTGTGACGACGCGCCGCCGCCTCTCTCCGTCAAGTTCCGAAGGCCGACGACGCGGCCCGTCTCCCCATCTCTGCCTCCAGCACTTCCGACGCGGCCGCCCGCACCACGCTCGGCTAGACTAGCTCACCTCGTCGCCCACTAATTCTTCGAACGCGCGGACCTCGACCTCTGCAACGCTCTCCGCACGCACGCTACCCCATGGTGAGATTCTCCTTCTCCTCCTATTTCTTCCCGTCCGCACACGCGCGCAGGACAAATTAATTGCTCGATTTGCTAGTTAAATTCTCTTGAACTTTTGAATCGAATGGCTTGGCGAGAGCGAACTGGGTTCGTGCCTGCCTGTAGTTGTTCGTAACTGCACTTCAATGGAAAATCATCGCCAGCAAGAAAGAATGTTGAGTTGATTGTGGCGATACAAATGTTTCATTTAAGAAATACAACAACAATTACATTGTATAATGGCTCTACATCTACCATTACATTGTATAATGCATCCTGTTTTGGCTTACTTGATTGTGGCTGTTCCGGCATCCTTAATAACACTTAGTTGTCTGATCTGAAGCAAGATCAATTTTGGTTTCAGTGAAATGGTTGGCATACAAAAAGAAACGCAGAGGTGATTGTCCTGTATAAAGGATGCGGGTACCAATGCGTCATAGGTATGCGAACAGTCTAGAAACGATACAAATTCCACAAGATGTCCGGGTATCTATTAATTTCTCGCATAGGATGCTGGATGGCCTCACGAGGATGCAAAGCGAACTGGCGTCGTCTTCTTGGCAATAAGAGCACGACGCCCAGGACTACAGCTGCCGCCAGGTTACGATCACGAACGCAGGAACGCCAACATATCACAAAGGCGGACAAGATGGGCAACCAGATCGTGAATGCAGAAAGTCCATTACATTCGCAAACTCCGAGGACTCCGTCTGCAATGGTGTACGCGACTATCGCCATCGCCCAGGAACGTCCCTCTCCAATGAACAAAACGGTAGGGCCCACAAATAGCTAATGTTGAAACTGATAAAATTATTTAGAAACCAAAAATTGGTAATGGTCGTAGGAGAAGTTTTTATACTACCAATAGTGTATCTAAAACATTTCTTACGCCACCCGCCGCACCGCCGCCAGTGCCTCACCGCTCCTTCGAGCTCTGCCGGCAATGATGTCGACCATGTGGCCCACGTGCGCGATGGAGGATTAGCCGTGTGAGTTGTTCTGTGTTGTGCCGCTCGTCGTCACGTCGAGTGCTCTGGCGTCATCAGCGTCCACCTCGTGGCGCACGGCTGTGATGACATATTGTGTCGGCTTTTTTTCTTATGTTGGTTCTATCACTAAGTTACACATTTTTCACTAAATTTTGATCGAACTAAATTTAGGTTTCCTCACCCAAGTGGACCTTCTCATTATAATTTAAATTTATGTCATAGTCACTCTAATCAATTCTATCACTTTTTAAAAATATTAAGGTTCCCATGTAAAGAAGCCCGATTCACTTTGAGTTGATTCATGATCTCAGTCTTGAGAAAAAGGAAGTAAGAAGGAGAAATTAGGATTTGATTTCGTTTCTTTCTTTTTTAATTTTGTTTACCTCTACAAACTTGCTTACTAACTAATGGGTTGCATAGCTTGTTATGTGACTCATAAGTTCGATATAGATGCTTCACAAGCGCAATGTTGATTGAAAGAAATGACCATATAGGTTTGCCAATGTAAATGTAATTATGTGTCCGTGACCACGAAGCTTATACGGAGCTTATATAGATCTTGAGATGTGTTATTGTTTCTCCACAGTGCAATTCAGCTTGCCAGACGTGATATTCTCAATAATATGTATTCTGAAGTATCAGACTCCAAATATTTCTTCACAACCCATTAGTACGTGGGATATTTAATTTAAACATATATAAACCATTTCAATATTTTTTATTCTTGAATATGTGCATAATATGAATTTCCTAAAGATAAAAAATAAAAGAGAAAGGTCAATCAGTTCCTTGTAACACTCAAATAGGATAAATTTAGATAAGTATTTCTAAAAATATTTTTATTTTATAAAGTAGTTTGGAAATTACGTTATTTTGGATTATCTAGACAACAGTAATTCTCTAATTCATCAATAAATCCGAACTGTATTTCGAATCAAAAGTCCAAATCAGCTGTTTGCGGTCATATTTGGAAAGCATACAACAGAATACTAAGAAAAAAAATATTTGATGTACCGATTTTGTGTTCCCTTCTATGTTCTAGGCTTCAGTATCTGGGAATTGTGGACAGAGAACCTAAATAGAAACTTGCAATGATGAACATGAAAACCGGTGTTACTCTAGAATTTTTTTGGTTGCAGAAGATGAATGCATGGTTGTCGAGTTTAGAGATCCATGAACGAACAAAGTTAATACTGTTTGGCATGGCTTATTGTGGCTTTTGCCTCACTGATGTATGTACTTTCTTATACTCTGGCACACTGTAAAATGAAGTAATATGCCCAGATAAGCCACTTTTTTCTAGCTTTTCCTGGCTAATGTCCACCTAGATTGGAATAAGCCATGCCAAAGAGAGCCTTACCTTGTGACGGGAACTGGGGTTACAAAATTTTGACATGTATGTGTTGCGTGCTTATAGCGCCAGGTATTCTCACTCATGACCTAACACCAGTTGGTCTTAAAGCGAATTTGCATAATTTGCAAGACTACCTAAACTGGATTCTGCAAAATTGGTTAGGTACCAATACATTTGGTTGTCATGTTTGTACTTTGCCCGGGACTGCCACTTGGCATACTGACCAAACCAACGGTTCAGGATTTAATCTCTCTCTCTCTCTCTCTCTCTCTCTCTCTCTCTACCACATTGTATCTCACCATCTGAAAGGTATCTCGAAGGGTGTCAGCACGAAGTCTCTCTCTCTACCACATTGTATCTCACAATCTGAAAGGTATCTCGAAGGGTATCAGCACGAAGTATGTCCGGATACTTGAATTATGATAAGAGATTTGCTAGTTCTCAGGTGACTGAGATTTTGTATATTCCTCAGTCTTATTTTTGGAACACTGAAAACATACTGCTGGAATAATGAAACTGCACTGCTAGATAATAACTGTACTGCTGGAACAATTAGTTCTTACGTAGAACAATTTCTTTTTCCAAGAACATTTTTTTCACAAGTGAATAAAGTTTGGGTGGTTGGATCAAAATCCAAGAGATTAGCAAAATCTCAGTCACCTGAGAAGGAGACACATAACATACTCACTTTTCATACGCAATAACATACTATATCACTATGTGTTAAAACATACGGTTTGTCATGTAATTTGTTTCATTGGCTTGCTTTAAAGTATCTTAGAAAGGGTATGTGAACATACTCGAAGTAATAAATGGGTATGCACACATACCCAAGGTGCTTTCCCGCATAACGTGGGCGTGTTCTTCACCTTGAGGATCCAGCTTGCCTCATCGCCACCAGGTTTTCATTTCACCGTTCGATGATGCCGTTTTGTTGCGAGTACGGCACTCTGCGCTGCCGCTGGACTGCCTTTTCACGCAGCTTCCTCCCGGTCTCGACGTCCTAGAGGCTTGGTACTTTTTGATGGCGTTCGAAGTTCGAACAGAGCAAGCCACATGTATCGGCTCTTGTCATCATCAAGCAGGAGGACAGATTACCATGGCAAGGAGCTGTCATTGATGACCACGCATGCGCACGATCGCAACGAACTCCATATGCTCTGGCAAGACGACGATGACCAAAGCAGGAGAGCGCACCTCCAGTGAAGGGCCCAAGGGCTCCCGCCGGACGTGGGACGGAAGCGTGCGCTGCTCCGGCAACTCTGCCTGTCAAGACGGCCGCGTTCGATGGCAGCAGCCGCGGACGACGCGGGAGGCGGAGAACGAAGGCGCCCCGGTGCCCCTGCACAATGACGCCAGAGCCGTCCAAGAAGACTACTAGTTCCCGCGACAGCGCGCTTCTGACGTACGCCTATCAGCAGCTCCTCCTTGGGCCACGGCTGAATCGGCTGATCGCACGCTGATGCAGAGTATAGCCTCACAAGGAGGTCGACGAGCCCCAGCAGGCAGCAGAGAAAGTTGGTTCACGCTAGGTTCAAGTTAGCGTGAACCATGTACTCAACGGCGAATGCGTCCGAATCCTCGGTGTGCTCCCAGTTCAACGCCTTCCTTCCTTCGTCGAACACTACCACGTCCCTGGTGACGTGCAGGTGGTCGCTAATAGGATGAACACGTACTGCACAGTGTTCGCCGCTTCCCCACAGAACGTGCTCGGCGTGTACGGCGCTCTGAGATTCCTCTTGACTGCCTTGTGCACACAGCACTCCCGAACTGCCACCTCGATGCTTACGTAGCGCACGTCCAAACCAGCTTGGAACTTCTTGATGGCGTTGCCTGCTTCGTCCTAGCCATGTGTAGCAGAACAAGCAACATGTATCCCTCGTGTCATTAACCAGTACTACCTCCGGTCTCAAACAGTTAGACGTTGAAGACAGAAATGCTAGCTCATTTTGCACTAAACATCCTTGTCGGAACAACAACTAAAAGAAAACGGAGGGAGTAGGACGACCAAACTTGCTACTCCGGCCATTTTTACTTTGTTCGCGTTAGGACAGCTGAAGTAGTGCAAATTTACCTTAATCCTGCTGTCCCAACGTGAACAAAAGGAAAACGGAGGGAGTATCATCCAAGTGTTCCGGCCACCGCCATGAGTCATGGTGGGTGGCCCTGCTCCAGCATGCTGCGCGACAGCAAGTGTGACCTCGTACAAACGAGGGCGTGCAGCGTGCTCCAGCGTGCTACGCGCTGGACGTATGGTAGGTCCAGTGTGGCCGCGCCTCCAGAGACAGTCAATGCACGCAACGAACTCAGGCACGTCGGCCTTCGGGCGTGAGTTTCTCGGAAGGCATCGACGACACCGCCATCCTCCTGGCACGGCCGCTAGCTAGTAGTACCGAAGCCGATACGTGCGTGCCAGCGCGCTGGGCGACGCGCAGGCTTGCCGTGGACGAAGACGAACAGAAGCCGCTTTCAGCGACATGCTGGCACAGGCAAACCAATGTTGGACGCCCCTGCGCGGCGATCTGCTCACGTCCTCCCGCAGGGGCCGACCCAGCTGTGGCACACAAACAAATGAAGGCCGTGCAAATTAACAAAGAGAGGCTGGCGACGCACGTCTCGCCGTCTGCGTCATCGCGAGGGATGAATATGGCTGAGCCGCTCTGCCGTACGACTCAAAGGCGGAGGACCACGGATCCAGGGCAGAACGCGCAAAGGCTCGGACAAGAAGGCATCCCACTCAGGCGCCGTCCCTCGTTCCCGTCGTCGTCGTCGTCTCCGTCCGGCCCGGCACCGCGATCCGTTACCCGGCCTCCGCGTCGCTGTGGCTAGATGACACCTCTGCGTCGTCGCTGACCACGCACGCCATGCGCGCCACCAACCGCGCCTCCGCCTTGTCGGGTGGTGCGCACACATTGAGCAGCTTCACGAGCACCGCGCCAACATGTACATGGCGTTCTCGGCGATGGCGGCGGCGCGGCCCAGGAAGCTGGCCTGATCGTAGTTGTTGGTGGGCAGGGTGACTTGCCGCCAGCGCGCGCCACATCTGGTGGCGCTCCCGAGGACGTCATCTAGGCGGGGGTACTTCACAGCGCGCGTTCCAGACGATTCCTTCCCGGTCTTCAGCGTAGACGAGGTGACAGTGACACCCGCAGTCATGTCCCGCCAGTTGCCGCAGGGAGGTTGTGGTGGACCGACATCCCTTCTCCGTTCACCCGGCCACAGATGACGGCCACAACGCGTCATGGTGGCGCAGACGTTTGTCGGCCTCCACCTTGCCTCGTGGCCCGCGGCCATGGGAGCTGTTGTGTAATCTGCTGCCCGTCTCTGACCTCTCCAAGCTCTCTCGTCGACGCATCGACTGCTCTGGGGACGGCTTTCACCACCTCCCAGCCACGGGTGGCGACCGAGGAGCAGCAGCATGAGTTATGCTCTGCACCATGCCACGTGTTCTGGACTCGCCGAACACAATCACGAGCGAGTGGTGGGACATCGCCATCTCCATTCTTAAGCCCGTGAACACCTCATTCTTGTACGCCAACCAACGAATGATCTCATGGAGTGAGTAGACCGTTCCAAAGCGCAACCACCCCATCCTCTTCCGCCCAACTTCGTCAAGCTGCCTGTACCCGTACATAGCCGTCATCGGCCCATATTTGCGAGCCACCTTGTCGAACATGATCTGTTTGCCTATACAAAATTGCCTTGGTTCTTCCTCTACGATTGTATGCGGGGCACTGCATCCCACGAGCATTTAGGGAGGGTCGGTGTCCTCCACGATAGTAGCAGCAAGATCGCCGTGGGCACACTTCATTCCTTGCCTCTTGCCAACTCCGGCGGTAGGCGACCCTCCTCTGCCACATGGTCGGGACAGTGAAATCGGTCGTGAGAAACCTGCCTCGCCCAGATGACCGTAAGCATGACTTCGCCTGGGCTTACGACGGACTTGTGGCGCACACGACAAACTATGTTGGGTTTAGCTTCATATTACAATCCATTTGAAGAATAAACCGAAGCTCAAATTCTTCAGCTACCACAAGGTTCCAAGCTATCTCAACCCAGCGACATGAAAGTCCTGCAGGAGATTGACAAAAGCCTGCATCCGGGCTAGTGGTGGGAAGAGCTAAGGTATTAATTGGATGCATGGTTTCCACACTATCAGCATGTGCATCCTTTGTGATAATGAAGGTGGCTATAGCTGCGTGCTTGATTACCAAGTTTCGATCGCTGCGATTCGGGGCAGCAATGCCTGAGAGCTTCCCATTATTCCTAGAATCGATCCATTGAAGCCCAATATTATATCTTTTCTTAAAGGGATCAAGACTTGTTACACTGGATGTTCCGGAGAGGAATATGACTTGCCTATGAGATGCCTTTGCACCACTTACAGGTCACAACGTCTCTGATGGCGAATTCCTTGTTCGCACTTGCTGCACGCTTGGGTTCTTCCTCCGGCTCTAGACCGGGAATACCGTTCTAAGATTTCCTCTCATTCTTTGTTGCATGGTTTCATAATTGTAATCCCTCCGTTATTTATACCACACATACTACATAACAAATTTTGCATTTGTCTAGTTCTGCTGCCTTTAAGTAGACATGTATCACTTACAACTAATTGACCAGATTGGATATATACCTTTTGTAACTAATTGATCAAATTCTACCATTTCATATCAGTTGACCATATTAAGTTATGATAACATATCAACTGTGGCCTAATAGCTATGATGTTATTTTGTTGGCCCTTTTTTTTACTTATGTTTCTTCTATAAATAAGTTACACATTTTTCACTAAATTTTCATTGAACTAAGTCAATTTTTTGTCGCCCAAGTTGAGCTTCTTTACATAAATCATTATGTTCATAATTTGAATTGACATCAGTCATTCTAACCAGTTATATCACTTACTAAAAGTAAAGGTACTCATATAAAAGCATGATTTCACTTGAGTTGATTCATGGTCTCTTAGTTCTTGAGAACAAGGCAGTGAGGAGAATAAGCCAGTGAGGAGAATAAATTAGAAGAGATTGCAGCATAACAAAAAGACCGAGAAAAGCCTTTTTTTTTTTCCTTGTGTTTACTTCCCCCAATTTGCTAACAAGCAAATGGGTGGCAGAGCTTTATATGTGACTTGGATGTTAGATAGGTGCGTCACAAGCGCGATGTTGATAAGAAGAGAGGTCTATATAGTCTTGCCAATGTCCATGTAATTATATTTCTATGTGACCACCTAACGTATATAAATCTTAAAATGTGTGATAGTTTCCCCCAATTGGCACACGCGTGCCAGACGTGATATTCTAAATTGGCCATTGGAACATTGTTGCAATGAAAGGTTGCAATAAGAAAACATATATTTAGAAGTACTATGTTAGCCATATGGGAACATTTTCACATAGAAATATCTCAATACATGTGGCGATCGAATGAACATATATATTCCGAAGTACTAGACTCAAATAAACCTTGCAATAATCTGTATTTGTTTCAATAGTTTTTTATTCATTAATACGCGTGCTGGCGAGCAAGATCAAGGCCTGGCGCGGAGGCAACAACTGTTGCGGCATGATGGGCAGCGGAGTTCACTCCACTGGTCATGGCCGCTTCCCTAGACATCCTCTGACCCCGACGGAGATAAGAATCCCCCCCCTACCCCCCCCCCCCCCCCCCCCCCCCCCCCCCCCCCCCCCCCCCCGGGAATTTAAATTTCATTACTTCAGAAGCAACGAAATTACATTGCATCTGTCCAAGTCTTTTCTATGAGGTTACACATACTGTATTGGTTGCATGTTTTCGCATGTCAATCTAAGTAAAAATTTATACCAGTTATTTAACGATAATATTGACATTGTCAAATCCATACTTGCATATGTAATTAAACTATTTGAGCAGAGCAACGCAGCGGCCGGTTCCAAAATGAAGTGAGAACTCACGGCCAAAATGCAATATCCAACAATCCGTGTACGCGCGCTACCAAGAATCAACCGTATGTCGAGTGATGCACTTGCATGGCAACAGTCAAGAGCATCCAACGTTTGGATATACATGCATGCACGCTTAACAATAGATAGAATAAGCCGAAACCATGTGCTGATGCTCAAGCTCATCTTAGGGTCGTAGTTTGCCGGCCACAAAGAAGCGGGGCGAGTTGGCGGCCTGTTACGTTCTCGTGTCGCGTTCGATCGCATGGCCGCGTTCCCACGGTGTTGTCACACACGCGACGGGAGACAGCTACCAACTCGGCTCACGGGACCCATGACACGTATGTGCCCTCGCAGCCTCGCTTGGCTCGCCGTCACCACTCCGATCCTCTCTGTCAGCAACATCGTGGGCTGCCTACCTCCCACGGTCCGTGAGTCACGGATGACGCCAAGACTGCTGAACCACAAGGAGAAGGTGCAACATATTGAAGCTTGGAGTAAATCTGCACCTGGAAGTGTTATGAGATCAATGTCGATGCAGCATACAAGGCGTCGTTAGGCGGGCCGGGCTGCAGTGGGAGTTGTAGCAAGGAACGAGCACGGTGCCGTCAGATTCTCTTCAGGACGGTTCCTGTTCAATGTGTCGGATGCAGAGGAGGCCGAGCTCTTCGCGTGCCGCTAAAGCTTGAATTTGGCGATCCAGTGGCTTGTAGAAGAGGTGGTTCTGGAGACCGAAGGGCCCATCTGTCGGCAGAGGAAGGTTAGCGATGTTGGTGAAGGAAGTGAAGCGGCACGCGACTGAGTTTCGAAAGGTCGAGTTTGTTCACTATACTAGAAATCAGAATAGGGTTGCACATTGCGTAGCTAGCTAGTAAGGCATGTGATGAGGGTCTGCTGTGTGGCTTAGTCATGCACATGCTTATGTATTGCATCTTATTGATGCAGACTGTAACTCTGTGATTTAATATAAAGCTCGATCTTTCCTCGGAAAAAAAAAACGGCTCGAAGATATTAGACATGCATGCATGTTACTTCATTTGTCTCAATCTCCGAAAAGATGCCTTGTCAACCAACCACCTGAAGTTAGATGTGCTCAATTGCATTAAATCGTAGTATAAGATGATGTTGCAGTTCATTTATTGTTGTTGGGATTGAAGCAGTTTTTTAGATTATATATAAAAAATTAAAGCACACTTCTGTAATTTATACGAAAATGTATCAACTGATTTTTTTTGAGCCAAAAAATGTATCAACTGATGAGCTCCAAAAATTAAACAGAGCACGCAATGCTCACATCAGCGTGAGCTACTTAACTACGCCAGCAAGTGCACGAATTTCTGCTCCACTGCTCCATGTTGACAGCCGCGTCAGGTTTGGGCTGCCGTCGGCAGTGGCGAGTAGGAGGAGGGTGGGCCGGTTTCAGCCCAACTTGCTATTTTGAACTGTAGCACCATGAACAAGTAGCATTTTTTTTAGGTCCACGTGAGTTTAATTAGATTTCGGCCCACCCTATGTCCCAATTCTAAACTCGCCGTAGCGTCCGATCGAAGACGCGTTTAATTAGATTTCGGCCCACCCTATGTCCCTCTGTAGTTGCTGCCTTTGCAACAACCGGAGGCTCGGGATGCTGAACACGCTCAACAGCAGCGAGTCGCCCAGCAGCATCAGGAGGTCCAGTCTCACAAGCGTGCCGCGGTGGATCGGCTGGCTGAGTTCCAGCGACCGAAATTTGCCAGCGATTGGTGAAGCACAAAAACACATGCATTTGCCAAGAGACGAAACACCGGCAACGGCGACACAACGGTTACATGTCGGCACGAGCTCCTCGCGACCCGGGCTCCTGTCGACGTGAGCCATTTTGCTCTTGAGCAATAACGGCACGTCGTCCGACTCGGTTGGACAGATGGTGTTTACCCAGCGTTTCAATTGAACTTAGCTCTTTATGGGTGTCCTTTTTTTCTTTCTGGTGAGAAGCGCAGCTGCCCCATCACCACTCGATCTGCAGGGCAAAGGGATTGAGCATGGCGTCGTCCAGCGCGAAGGAGTAATTAAGGAAGCCCTGCAGCCGGTCGTGCACTACCACCGTACCGTCAGCACGGCGTCGAATTCGTCCTTGTGCACCAGGCACTGGCCGGGTGATCAGCTCCTTGCTGCCCGACCTCTACCATTGTGCTCCCGCGTCGCGGCCGTATGAACCCATCGGCGGCCCCCAGCATCGCAGCTAGGTACAGGAAGCATGGCTTAGTTAGATGGTGTGCGGCAGGCACGTCGTCGCGCGCCGGCCAGCGACATGACCCGCCGGCTGTTGCGGCTCCCTGCGCTCATCACCTCGTCCCACTTCCACTCCGATGGAGGCCACGCGTCGCGTGATGCGGACGGAACACGTCCTGGTACCTGGACTGGTACCGGCCGGGGCAGTCCGGCGCCGGAGCACCTCCGTGATCAGAAGTTCAGAACAAGACTGCTGCCGCTGACCTTGACGGGGAGAGAGGCACGCACGCTGTTCAACTCGGTGAAGGCAATTCGCCCTTGGTTGAGCAGCTCGGCGGGCGCGTTTCTGAAGCAGCGCTGAGTCATCCCAGCGCCGCCAGGTTAGCAGATCTGCGCCGAATCTGGACATGTCGTCCTCGGCGATTGTGTCGGCCGTCAGTGGCACGAGGACGTTGACGTCGCAGAGGCAGAGCGCGTCCCGGACGATCCGCGGCAGCTGGCCGCCATGCGCAACGGCGTCAAGGCCTCCAGACACGTCCAAGAACTGCCGCCGGACGGAAGGTTGTGCTGCGAGGAAACTCTGCCTGTCAAGACGTACGGCCGCGTCCAACTGCGTTGGCAGCAGCAACGGACGATGCTGGAGGGGGAGAACGAACGGGCCGCAGGTGCACCGACACAATGAAGCCCGAGCCGACTAGTTCAGGCGACTGCGCGTACGCCTATCCGCACCTCCTCCTTTGGCGACGGCTGACCACTGATGCAGTGAATGGCGTTGCTGATGCAGAGTGACACTCGTGAGCGGCGTGCGGCCTCATGTGGAGGTCGACGACCCCCAGCACTGACAGCAGTGAAATTATAGTTAACCGTGTACTAAACGGCGAATGTGTCCGGATCCTCGGCGTGTGTGTTCGCAGTTAGGATGAACACTCACTGTACAGTGTTCACCGTCTCCTTCAGTCTGATCTGCAGCAAGATCAATTTAGGTTTCAGTGAAATGGTTGGCATACAAAAAGAAATGCAGAGGTGATTGTCCTGTATGTAAAGGATGCAAGTAGGTACCAGTGACGGACGCAGCATCTGAAACTTGGGTATTCCCAAGCCTTGTCTTTGTTCTTTGAAGAGCGGTCTCTGGGGACCCTCCAGTGGCGAGCTCCTCCATGACACACCCCAACGACCACATGTCCACCGGCACGCCGCATTTTTCTCGCAGAAGCACTTCCGGCGCCATGTACCTGAGCATGCCATGGAACTGCTTGTTCCCCAGCGCCGCGCGGTGAGTGGTATGGCGAGGCCGAGGTAGCAAATCCTGAGGCGGTTGTCGCCCTTTTTGACGAGGATGTTCCCACGCTTGAGGACGCGGTGCACGATCCCGTCCGCATGCATCCTCTCGACCCTGGCCAGCAGCTGTCCATGAAAGCACACAGTACCAATGCTTGATAGTAAGCATCGGTGAATCATTGCTTTGGCAAGGTGTGTCTATTTGATTTTCCTGGTTGTCCGCGTTATGTATAGATATGCAAACAGTCCAGAAATGATACAAATCCCACGAGATGTCTGGGTGTCTATATCTCGCACAGGATGCTGGATGACCTCGCGAGGATACCCTTATCTGGGTCTCGCATAGGGTATCAGAACGCGCCGTGGCATGGATGGCTTAAGGCACGTCATCGCTCAAAGACGGCAGCTTCAAGGGCTTGTCAATGGCGTGGCTTTGCTGTGTCGGGCTGCCCTTGCGACACAGCTCTCGCGAGAATTAGAGGAGAAGGAGGTGGTGGTGCCTCGAGAGCTAAGCCCAACGGCCGCAGCGTGACTGGATTGATAGATGGAGCCTAGCGCACGTAACAAACTCCGAAACTACGCTCATGACACCCCGCGTTCAAACCCACAATTACAATCATTTCCCCAAATCCCACACCAATTTCTGGCACCACCCACCACATCGTTGCCGCCACCTCATCACCGCTTCTTCGTTCTCTGCCGGCGAAGGTGTCGACCACATGGCCCGCGTCCGCGACGGAGGAGGATGTTTTGTGTCGTGCAGCCCGTCGTCAGCGTCCACCTCGCGGCGCACGACCGTGATGAAGAAGAAGAAGCTAGCGTATGTTTTCCCTTTTTACTCATGTTATTCTGTAAGTAAGTTACACATTTTTCACTAACTTTTCGTCGAACTAAGTTCAAGTTTCCTCACCCAATATGACCTTCTCATTATAATTTGAATTAATATCATAGTCACTCTATTCAAATTTATCACTTTTTTTTAAAAAATGAAGGTTCTCATAAGAAACTCGATTTCACTTAAGTTGATTCATGGTCTATCAGTCTTGAGAAGAAGGAAGTACAAAGAATAAATTAGGATTTGATTTTTTTCCCCTTTTTTAAATTTTGTTTGCCTCCTACAAACTTGCTTACTAACTAATGGGTTGCATAGCTTGTTATGTAACTCGAATGTTCGATAGAGATGCTTCACAAGTGCGATGTTGATAGGAAGAAAGGATCATATAGGTTTGCCAATGTTAATGTAATTATGTGTCTATGTGACCACGAAGCTTATATAGATCTTGGGATGTGTCATCGTTTCTCCACATTGACACTTAGCTTGCCAGACCAGATATTCTCAATAATATATATTTGGAAGTATCAGACTCTAAATATTTCTTCAGAACCCATTAGTACGTAGGATATTTAATTTAAACACAAATTATTTAAATATTTTTTATTCTTGAACATGTGTATAATATGAAATTCCTAAAAATAAAAATCAAAGAGAAAGGTCAATCAATTCCTTGTAACACTGAAATAGAATAAGTTAGGTAAATATATCTAATAACATTTGTATCTTATAACATAGTTTGGAAATTACGCTATTTTGAATTATCTAGATGACAATAACATAATACATCAAGAAATCTGAACTGTATTGTGAATCAAAAGTTCAAATCAGAGGTTTGCCGTCCTATTTGGTAAACATACAACTAAGAAAAAAACATTTGACGTTCTGATTTTGTGTTTCCCTTCTATGTTCTCAGGCTTCAGTGTCAGTGAATTTTGGACGGAAGCCTAAATAGAAACTTGCAATGATGAACAGGAAAACCAGTATTACTCTAGATTTATTTCTGTTCCAGCAGATGAATGCACGCTCGTCGAATTTGGAGATCCATGAACGAAGGAAATTAATACTTACCGCTCGGGATGCAAAAATTTGACATGTAAGTGTTGCGTGCTCATAGCACCAATTATTCTCACTCATGACCTAATACCCGTTAGTCGTAAAGTGAATTTGCATAATATGCATGACTACACAAACTGGAGTATGCAAATTGGTTAGGTGCCAATTAATGTGGATGAAAGAAAAATGGAGTACATTGGGTTGTCATGTTTGTACTTGGCCAGGAACTGCCACTTGGCATACTAACCAAACCAACGGTTTTGGATTTAATCTCTCTCTCTCTCTCTCTCAGTCTCTCTCTCTCTCTCTCCCACATTGTATGTCACAATCTGAAAGGCATCTGGACCAACGGACGGGTATCAACACAGAGTATCTCCAGATACTTGAATTATGATAACATACTCACTTTTCATAATTTGTTTCATATGGATTGCTTTAAAGTATCTTAGAATGGGTATGAACATACTCAAAGTGATAAATGGGTATGCTCACACATACCTGAGGTGGTTTCCCACAGAACGTGCTTGGCGTGTTCTTCACCTTGAGCATCCAGCATGTCATCGCCACAAGGTTTTCATTTCATCGTTTGATGATGCCGTTTTGTTGCGTCGAGTACGGCACTCTGCGCTGCCGCTGGACTGCCTTGTGCACGCAGCTTCTTCCCGGTCTCGACGTCCACACAGGTTTGGAACTTCTTGATGGCGTTCGAAACAGAACAAGCCACATGTATCGGCTCGTGTCATCATCAAGCAGGAGGACAGATTGCCATGGCAAGGAGCTGTCGT
This sequence comes from Eragrostis nindensis, assembly GCA_012490785.1. Taxonomy (NCBI): domain Eukaryota; kingdom Viridiplantae; phylum Streptophyta; class Magnoliopsida; order Poales; family Poaceae; genus Eragrostis; species Eragrostis nindensis. The sequence continues at coordinate 396,873 of JAAXCT010000053.1, read as the reverse complement.
TGATGACCACGCATGCGCACGATCGCAACGAATTCATATGCTCTGGCAAGACGACGATGGCCAAAGCAGGAGAGCGCACCTCCAGAGAAGGGCCCAAGGGCTCCCACCGGACGTGGGACAGAAGCGTGCGCTGCGGCGCAGACTCTGCCCGTCAAGACGGCCGCGTTCGATGGCAGCAGCAGCGGACGACGCGGGAGGCGGAGAAGGAAGGAGCCCAGGTGCACCTGCACAATGCCACAATGACGCCCGAGCCGTTCAAGACGGCTACTAGTTCACGCGACGGCGCGCTTCTGACGTACGCCTATCAGCACCTCCTCCTTAGGCCACGTACGGCTGAATCGGCTGATCACAGATGTAGTCTGATGGCGCCGGCGTTGCTGATGCAGAGTAACACCCCGTGCGCAGCGTAAGCCTCACCAGGAGGAGGTCGACGACCCCAGCAGAGAAAGTTGGTTCAAGCTACCGTGAACCGTGTAGTCGTGTACTCAACGCAGTTGCGAATGCGACCGGATCCTCGGTGTGCTACTGTTCTCCAGTTCAACGCCTTCCTTCCTTCGTCGAACACCACGTCCCTGGTGACGAGCAGGTGGTCGCTATTAGTCATGCTCGGTGTGTTCGTTGCCATCATGCAGCGTCCCATCGCCGTCAACGGTTTAATATCAGCGCCCTATATGATGCCGTCTTGGTGTGCAGCCTTGTGCGCGCAGGCGCAGTACTCCCCGAAGTCCACTGAGGTGAACTACCCATCCGGAGCGCAATCAGCTTCCTCCCGGTCTCCCCAGCCAAAGGTTTCTGCTAATCTTATTACCAGTTAAGAATTTTACTTCGATTCCAATTGATCCGCACCCAGCTAATGTAGTCCCAACTGGACCATCTTGTTTTTCAGCACTTAGAAAAGCAACCAGACTGAATAGAAAAAAAAGTTCGTTTTTTTGCGAGCAATTTATTTGGGGGTAGATTCTTTGTAATACGACCAGTTGGATAATTGTATATTCTTTTTTTTTCCAGGAAATACCATATGAAAACATATAAGAAGCCATAGTTGGCCTTAATCATTTTTCGCTTTGAAGGAATATCAATCGGTTTTCTCTTGTTTTTGCAATAATTGTATTACCATAGTTGTGGGCTGCCTTACTTCTTGTCCGAGCCATTGAGCGTTCTCCCCTCGAGCCGGTCCTCTGGCATTGAGTGTCCCATCGGGCGGGCCGCTGTCACCGGCTTCCAAGGAATACCAATCCGTTTTTATTGTTTTTCCAATAATTGTATTACCATATAGTTGTCCAAGTGGCAGCAAACCAAAACACCTGAAAAATAGAAAAAACAAACTTTGAGCAACTAATACTCAGCAAAACTTAGCTGTCGAACTGGCAAAGATTGACTTCTAATACGCAAAGGCCTTTTGTTGCTTGCTGACTCTTTGCAGATGAGCATACTATGTTAAGTCCTTGCTTTCAAGTTACAGCAGCAGGTTCTAGTAACAATTAAATGCTTATGTTTGCACCAATCAACTAAAGCAATCAAGGTTGTACAAGCAAATTATAAGTAATGAGTTAAGCATGATTCAATTCTAATCATTCAGTAATTCAACTACAATGCGACTAAGAGGAAGTGGTAGTACTCACATCCGAGAGTGGCGGTATCTATGTACTTCCTGCAATAGAAACTTGACTACAAGATATATGCACACCTGTGAACAAGCCACAACTGGAATTCTTTCTCAAAGCCCTCGCACAGCCGAAATCGAGTTTCTTCTCTAGGTGAAGTCTTGGGCCAAATGCGACACTCGGCCTAATCGTTGTCCTTAGGTGGTCCTCATTGTCACGTAATAGCAGGGTATGGTTCGTTTCCCTGTTGCTAATAAGCTACCTTGGTGCCCATATCACTATCATGTGAATCATTACATTCAAATACTTGCTCAAAGGTCAACAATTGTACGATTCTCAATCGACACAGACGGAGCTGCCACACACATGTCTTGCTACACAAACTACACATCATTCCCGTCCGGTCTCCAATTATCTATCATGTGATCCTCAACAGAACATAACCAACATCCCAAAGATGTGAAGGCGAGTAGTGGAGGGCTACTCGTCTTCTATCGAAATATTGTTTCCTAAGCATAGTAGTTCTATCTACCTCCAAAAGAAACCAAAAACAAAGTATCAAGGATAATCAGGAAGGAAAAATATTTTATGCAGCTAGTTGCATGCAACTACTATAACCTAATTCACAAGCATGTAATCATAAAGGTGATAAGAGCAGGAAAGAAAAACTTGGCGGGATGCACCAAGGCTTGCCTTGGGCTCATACGGGTTAGTATTTTGTTGAGTTGGCTCTAAATCAACGCGAACGTCCTCGATCCTCTTGGAGTGCTCCAGTGTACAACATTCACGTCATGAACTACACGTTATGACACAAGATGCATAGGTTACTAGAAATGTACGAGAGAAGCTGCAGTTTACAGATTTTAGCCTAATAAATTAGTTGGACAGTTATTTATACGAGTAAGAGTTAAACTAAAGTATTTTCACATTAGAGGTGCTAGTTCCCAAGATCGGCTTTGTCCGTTGCCTCAAGGTTCCAATCTATCCCACCCCGACATGAAAGTGCTGCGGGAGTTTGACCAAAGGCGTTGCGTCTAGGCTAGTGGATGCAAGCTAATATAAGGCACTCTATTCTTCATCAGGCGGATCGTGTCACCACCATCAGCATGTGGATCCTGTGTGATGCTAGAGGTGCCTGATTACCATGTTTTGATCTTCGCGATTCGGGCCAGCAATCATTAAATCTTTTCATTCAATTTCTAAATAACTAAATAAAATTATTTGCCACAATTGAGGTTATTTTCTTGAACAACCTCGCCGTTATTTGAATTGACAGCTTAGACACTCTACATAGGGTTCTCTCTTTCGTAGAATAAAACACAAATTAATACCTGGATCATACGAATCAAACATGATGACACTTGAATGGATTGACAATCTCTAAGTTTATAGGGAGAATGTAGGAAGCAAAGGGAAAGATGAAGCCAGAGACCAAAAGACCAAGCAAAGTATGCATAGGATGTTATCCACTGGCCTTTTGTATTTGTGTGTAGTTCCACTAACTTACTCATGGGCTGCATAGCTTATCGTCTGGCTTCTCATGGTAGATGGATATTTCACAACTGTGTGGTGCTCATTAGAAGGGGATCCATAAAGGTTGGCCAATGCCCATGTTATTCGTCACATGTCACCACCTAACTTATATTAAACTTTTGATATGATATACTTCCTCTACATCTGTGCTTTCTTCCAAGAGTTGATATTCTAGGCTGGCCATTGGAATATTGTCACAAAGAAATATCTCAATACGTTCGTGCATGAATATTTATTTGGAAGTATTAGGCACAAGTGTATATTGCACAAACATTGGAATATATTGTTTATTTTAATTAAATACATATTGTTACAATATACATTGGAATATATTGGTCATCTTTAATACGGGTGTAATATTAATTTGATCAATATAAACTTCTCGAAACAAGGACAAACTCCACTCGGACACTAAAAATAATTCTCTAGATCAAGATTGTTGTTGAAATTTGTATTTTTAACAATATTTTGAAAATATAGTTTTCATTAACATAAATAACTAATATTTATATAAATTTATGCTGCAGAACTCAACATAACAGGGAATTAATTAAGAAGGACAACTCATGAAGAAACGTGATTGAAACTGTAAATTCAGAACAAATTATAAAGCTTTAGTGAATTAAATTTAAAAAATTTCTACATTACAATTGAAACGAGTGACACTTCATACTAAGTATGTGAAACAAAACATCGATGTGGAGAAGGACGGGGCGTGAACGGAGGATTATAGCGCAAGCTAGGAAATGTTGCAAGTGCTTGCTTGAGGAAGTGAAGAATATACATGCACTATAGCTTCCCTACCTCTACCACGTTCCATGTCCTTGGCCCTAGTTACCGGGGCCCGTCCCATGTCAGCTGAAGGTGTGGAAATGCTACATCCTCTCGCGCCATTTAAGCGACTCTTAGTGAAGATTTGTCTCTTGTTTACCGAATAGAATAGTCAGTCATAGTTTATAACATCTGGCTGCTATCTGCACTAATCCATTGCGCTCTGTGCATTCACCAAATGTTGTGTCGCTGCAAATAACAAATATCTGGTTTTAATAGGTTCATTCAGATGTTTTTTATTCTCACATTTGTCCTAACATCCTTGAGGTGTTATTTAGTAGTGATACTAAGTTATTTAGGAACACAGAGTTAGAGATGAGATGTGGAGTTGCGGTGAATGCAAGCAATGCGATGTTAATTAGTCCCATTGTGTTGTTAGTGTTTGTTTTCTATCCTTAAAAAGCACTCAATGTTGTCAAAATACGCAGAACTACACTTGAGAAGAAATCATCATAACGTATCAAACAAACGAATATCTATCCATATATAGGTGCCAACGGGAGATCGAATTGATGTCTTTTTATAGTGAATTAAAAAAATATTTTGCATATCGGTGCTTCCCTCTGGATGGTTGATGCTCAACGACACTGGTGGCATGGGAGCGATGAGGAAAGTTGAGGTTGTTTTTTGGTTTATCGTCATACTTGAAGGTACGTAAGTAGCTTGTATACAAATCTTAATGGCATTCTCCTTTTTAAAGTTGTATTGATCTCAGTATAAGTTTCTTCATCTGTTTGAACTCTTTATATATGTAACACTGAAACTCTCTTGTCCTTTGACTATCTTTTACAGATAAATTTCCTACTAGATCCGTAGATCGAACTCCAGGATAACTACGTACAGTCCCTGAGACCGTGCACAGCCAGCGGGCCCCAGCACTACATGAATGATTTATTTCTATTCGTAGTAGAATTGTGATAACCGAAAGAGGCGCTGTACAGCCCTGAGCTAGTTAAGACTGATACGTTGGTTAATAGTTCTTATCTTTTCTATTTAACTAGATGGATGTGGCTCTAGGTGTTGCATTTGCATTATTTTTTTTTGCGAACTTGATTTGCATTATCTATAGAGTAATGATCATTGACTTTTCAACCTCATATTATTTCACAGAAAATGCATTGAAATTTCTTACTGTGTTTAAATCCTCTCTCTCTCTCTCCGCGAAGGTACGTAAATCCTTGGTCTCTTTCAGGTTGGGTGTAGTTGCAGGGGACGGCAAGAGGGAACGGCGTGGGGGATGGCGCATGAGGAAACTTTTCATTATTTCAGGTGAAACTTTTGTATTTACACTACAAGAAAATGACTATTAGTCACCAAGATATTTAGTGATTATATATGTATTGTTGGTCGTAATAGCTAGTTTGTCATCAACAAACTTGGTCATATCTAGAGTGATGGAACTCTTTCAAATTTAATATTTTGGAAAGAGTTCCATCACTTTAGATATGATCAAACAAGGACAAAAGCTCTGGGTTACTGTAGTTTTACGGTGGCTGGTGCTGAGGTGCTGAAACCTACCATTCCCTGTTTATCGATTAATTGCCATTATTTTTGCTGATACATACCTCCAGCACATTGGAAGCTCCTTGTAAGAGGCAAATATCATGCAGCAGCAGCGAAAGCATTACTGCAAAATGCAAAAGGACCCTCACTATACAAGACATGCCGAAAATCACAAAACTGCTGGTGACGTGTAATAATGCCCATCACACTCTCCTGCGGACAAGTACAAAGGCAATAAACTCTGTTCTGTACTGGTGCAAAATCACATAGTTAATGGTCTTAGGCCCTGTTTGTTCCCCCTCAGATTATATAATTCAGCTTATATATAAGTTGAGAGAGCAGCTTATGAGATTATGATAATCTGACATGTAAATTGCTATATTCTGGCTATAATCTGAGACTTGTTTGTTTCAACTTATAGATCATATGAGTCAGATTATATACAGGGGCGAAGCTACCTTATGGGCTGTGGGTGCAGATGCACCCAGGACAAACTGAAAAATCAGCTATATCCCTCTTATTTTCACCGTGATTGCACCCCCCATTGGCTATAGTTATGCACCCACAAGGGGAAAAAAACTAGAGAAAAATCAACAAGCTAGAGGACTGCATCCCCATAATTTTTTCTCTAGCTTCGCCACTGATTATATAATCTAGCTGGGAAACAAACAAGACCTTACTCCATGGCATTGATGAAATTTGTTAACTCCACGCAGTTGAATCTCATTTCTTGCATTGATTCCACAGCTCTGATTGTGCCGAGTTATCCATCTCATTTGTTAACGCCGAGTTATGCCACAAATCTCATTTCTTGCATTGATTCCACAAATCTCGTTTCTTGCTCTGATTCCACAGCTCTTGCATAACAAATCTCATTTCACGCGTCATTCGTAGGTTTATGCCATTCTCATTCTTGAAACAGCACACATGAGTAGGAAAAATATTTCAGCAAAAATTCACCGAAATATCTGACATTTCTCCTTTTTCGGTGGGGTCCGAAATAAGGTCGAAATAAACAGTACCAATGAATTTTTGTTGTTGACCACCTTCATGTGTCCAAATTGTCTTGATTATGTATGCAACGTGATGTTTTATAGATTTGAGACAATATCTTGTGAAATCATGTCAAAACTTTTTGTAAAATTTATCTTTTTTTGTCCAAATTTCTGAAATTTCATTTTTATCTCCAAAATTTTTTTATTCCTGAAATAGTTTTCCTAGCGCATGACACCATTGCCTTGGTCACAGAAACGGTTCCAGGCAGAGCGCGGGGCATCGAAATGCAAGTCAGGTGGCGCGTGGGGCCACATGTCAGTGACCTCACGGCAGGCTGCCGATCCTGTTGCCTTGGTCACATAGCAGTAGTATAACTGTTTGGCCACCGGCCGGTCATAAGTTAACCCGGTACCCAGAAAAGTCCCTCGTCCTACTTCAACTCATAGCAGCCTATATCCACCGAGATCGTCCTCTACGCTTTTGTTCTATTAATGTCATCCAAGCTTGACAAGGTCCAAACTCACCAGCACGTCAGGTCCTGAGTTCGGCTCCTTGTAGAAGCAAATTTTCTGGGACTTAAAAACGTTGTGCTTTCAGTGGTAGGCGACGTGGCCGTCGATAGCGAAGCGATTTGCCGGCTCAGTCTTCGAAGATGCTCATAGGAGTTGTGTATGTACATTCATAGGGGTGAGCAGGCCCGTCGATGGGCATGGGCAGGGTGACCGACGGCCCAGGGCCCCCAAAAAATTAGGGCCCTCCAGCTCAAGCTTCCCTTGTGGCCGTCGTTGTGTTTAATTCGCCAGATGATATGTACTTTCGAATTTGATTGATAGGAGCAAGGGAGGATGAAGATGGCACTCGTCTGGGCCAATGTGGGCTGAAAATTGGAAGTACCGCCTGGGCCGTTTCATTTTTATCCTATTTTGCACCCAAAGAATAAGAGGAGGGTAGTTAGTAACTGGGGCCCCATTTTGCATTTTGAACCAGGCCCCCGAATTCCTAGCGGCGGCCCTGGGGTGAGTGTGTGTGCGTTGTGAGTGTCTGAATTGTACTATATAATTAGGAAAAAAAAACTCTGCGTCACCAGCTTTCTCCGGTCCTTCTTTCCCGGTTCACACCGCGGCGCGTTATTCTGCTGGCCTTCCAAGTTGCCTTCGTCCAAGCTTACGGATTTCTGTTTCTCCACCTCTTCCTTCTCGCTCTCTGACGGAAATTGCCGTCGCCGCGTCCAGAGACACTGTCGGAGCCGGCGCGCTCGGCAGCGCCGTGTGGTCGCCTGAATCTACGCGGCTTGTTCACGTGCATGCATGCATGCAATGGCAAATAAAGAATTCTCTCAAATATAACCATTTTGAATTGCATTATCCAGCATGATCTCTTTATTTAATCGAGACCGTTCAGTTATCATAAAAGTCAACATTGTGGAGCTTTTCTTTCTGCGATTTTACCGTGGTAAACGTCGACTGGTAGGCTACGCCGCAACTCACGCCCTGACGCACATTTCCCACATTCGCCGCGTCCACCGATCACCGCAGCGCACACTCCGCGCCAACCAGTTTACTAGGCAACTCCGGGGCGACATAGACTGACAGAGCCAAGCCAAAACATAACGCCATGGGAGAGGAGACGAAGACGGCTGGCAAGAAGAAGGACTCCCGCGCGGCGGCTGCGGCCCCGGCGGCGGGGCCGCAGCCCATCGTGCTCAAGGTCGACCTGCATTGCCTCGGCTGCACCAGGAAGGTCCGCAAGGCCATCAAGCACGCCCCAGGTGCGTGATAACCCAGTGGTCGTGGTTGGTTGCTGCGATCCTTCTGCGGAGTTCCTGACCGTTTGCTTGTTCTGTACTTCTGTGTCAGGCGTGGTGTCGGTGGCGGCGGACGTGCCAGCGGGCAAGCTGGTCGTGACCGGCATGGCGGACGCGGCGGAGCTGAAGCAGCGCATCGAGGCCAGGACCAAGAAGGCCGTACAGATCATCGCCGCCGGCCCCGGCCTGCCCAAGAAGGAGAAGAATGCAGGGAAAGATAAGGGCGGCTGCGGCGGTGACAAGAAGGCCGCCGACAAGGAGGTGACGCTCCAGGTCCAGGTGCACTGCGAGACCTGCATCGGCGGCCGCATCAAGCGCCGCACCTCCAAGATGAAAGGTGCCGTACGTGCGGCTTCTGTTTCTTTCCCGCCGCCGCGGGATTCCACTTCGAACGACGAATCGCCGAAACAAACAAAGGTGCCAACTTAATTTGTTGCCGAGGATTGAATTGACACTTGCGTTTCTGATTGCAGCCGTAATGGGTGTGGCGATTGACGCCGACAAGGACACGGTGAAGGTGACCGGCACCATGGACGCCGCCGCGCTGCCGGACTACCTCAGGGACAAGCTCGGCCAGCCTGGCAGGAAGCACGGCGAGACAAGGGCGCCGGCGACGTTGGTGACAAGAACATGGACCGCGGCGGCGAGGAGAACAAGGACCGTGGCGGCGATGAGAAGAAGAGCAAGCCCGCGACCGCTTTCGCGTCGGTGTCGCCTACGCCAGTGGGCGACGCTGGCATATACCAGTTGATGCCGCCACAATACGGCTACACGCCGTTCCCTGCGACCCCTGGCGGCCCGCCGCCGAACCCGGCCTTCTACGACAACGCCGGGTACCCTTCGCCGTACCTCCCGTACGCTGCCCACCTCCACGCGCCCCTGATGTTCAGCGACGAGAACCCCGACTCCTGCACGGTCATGTGAGGCCTCACCCACCGGCGCGGCAACGCTACCCACTCAGTGTAATCAAGGCTTGGGTTTTAGCGGTTTAGTTAGTTAATCATCTTCTAGTTAGCTAGATCAAGGGAAAGAGTAAGCACCAAGCCCATGTTATTTACTTTAATTTAGGCTAATAAATTGCCCATGCGTTGCAACGTATAGGAGGTACAATTGTTAATAGATATCTTTTGTATGCATAATGTTATGTTGGAGCATAACGGGAGCCCATGTTATACACTACGGCATCAAGAATTTGATGGAGAACCCGAGACATATATTGATGGATCGATGAATTAGTGAAATATGAGCAGTATGCCATGAATTCCATCACTCGCAGACCTAACCTCGCTGCAAAATTTCCCATTAGCTAGTGAGGGCGCAAAATGGACAAAGCAGCTCAACGGATGAAACTTTATAAATGAAACTACTTACCACACATGTGAAACTAACTACACTTGCTGAAGCAAGATGCTAAGAGAGCTTAACTGCGTGATCATGAGTCAGCAACTAGTTTGGCACCGGTTAGAGGTTTACTTAGTGTGTTTCTAAGGTTTAGTAAGATAAAGACAGGGTTGTGTGGGTCGACAGCCTCCTTGGACAGAAGATGAAAGATATAAATCTTAACAACAGGCCCCCGTGTGCCCGCTACACACACCGCAGGCAGGGTACTGCCATCCTGCTGCCTAATTGAGGACATGAGAAATGGCTATTGAAAGGTTGAATAACACTCTTAATTGTTTCACCATATACCATTTGCACTTTTTTCAAAGTCCTTATTTGTTTATGAACTCTAGGTTGGGCTAAGCCCTTGGTGCAAGTCGTTGGCTTATGTCCCTCCAGAGGCAGTGTGAATATATGGCTGCTTTGCATACCGGAGACACTCCCGCCCACAACAACATAGGATAGATTACTAGAACGGGTGTCGCAAGTTACTTCTTGGTATCAAGGATAATTTCCAGATATGTTTCTTTCGTTTTTTTACGAAGCAGCAACCGTGTCAGCAAATGGAAGATGGAGGATCTTGGAGATGTCCCAGCGGATGATGGCAAGCTTTTATGCCGCTGTCTCCAGGGCCATTAGTCAAGGGCATATCACCTGCGTCATGGTTATTAAACCATCATCTTAGTTGCACTAGACCAAAAAAAGCTCTACCGCGATGCAGCCCATTTTACTATAGCGTCGAGTATAAACTTCCTCCGCCAATAAAGTGCTTGAGGGCCTGATCCAAACGAACCGCCGCTACAAATGGCCTAGCATTTCTTTCATCCAGTCATCTTACTACCAGTCGCAACAAATCTCGCTTCGGCGCACCAGGGTTCGGTCCTTGGGATCAACTTGTGCTGTTGAACCGGGACTCTAGTCTCAGAATAAATTTGCGGTGGTCCCTCTCACGTGCGGCGACACAATGGGAGTGCAACGTCCCCGTTGCTTAGCGGATTCGACGGATTATTCCAGTGATCTCTCGAAGGACGTGGTCTTCACTGTATTTAGTTGGAGGATCTGACCATGTGCGTGGGTGTGCGTATTTGTAGATGCTACATTGTACCCAATATGAGAGGCTTCAAACAAAAATCTTACTGCGTCCTATGGCTTCCAGCCGAATAAAAATCTCAAGTTTCAATAAAAGTGCGTGGCGAGCAGGCCCTATCCGCGCCTCTCATAAGCGGGCCCCATCCCCCAAGCGGCGAGCAGATCCAGACTCCCTCCTCGATGAGCTAGATCTTGGTGTAAGGATCGTGTGACCGAGAGGGGGGGGGGGGGGGGGTGAATCGGTGCACTCTAGAATCTATTTCCAAACACTTACACCCAAACGACTCCTAGCGAGTAGTTCTAGTAACAAGGTAAAGCACACTAAGGAGTATCCTTAACCTATATAGCTAGTGCATATAGATAACGCAATCACACCACACTAGCAACCTAGCACAAGATAGATATATAGCGGAAGACTTAAGCTAGGCAAGGCAAGGAACAAGATAACTAGAGACAAGGCAACCAAGATACTAGGCACACTAAGTAGAGTCCTTAGAGCAATTAGATAGGCTATAACAAGTAAGCACACGAGCAAGGCAATCAAGCAAACCTAGTGAAGCTAGTAGGTACCAAGGTAAACACACAAGCAAGATAAGAGCACAACTCAAGTACTACAAGCAATCATATGAAGTGCGATAAGTAAATGCGAGTAGTAAAGGAGAAGGGATAGAGAATGCTCATGATGTTTTCCCGTGGTCTCGGAAGGATGGCGCCTTCCCCTACTCCACGTTGGGTCACTCCCGCCGGAGTCTCGACCCCGTCCCTCCGCTCGATGGCGATCCCTCCTAGAGCACACTTCACCCTCCGAGTGAAGTCGCGGGCACGTCCCGCCGGGCTCGATCCCGGGTACTCTTCCGGAGGTAAGGCTCCGCACGTGATGCGTGCCAAAGGGCGCTCCACTAGTGATGCTTCTTTCGCACGGGAAGCTCCAAGACCGTGTACAAACTTGTGTCGACTTCCACAATCTCCTTGGACAGCTCAACACCGACGCCTAACCGGTCTAGGCCTTGCCATAGACCAAGAGTAACAGCCCTAGATGACTCTCTCAAGCCCACACTAGCCTAGAGATCAAAGGATGCAACTTGCTACTCTCTCAAGCACTAGGATCACTCCAAATCCTTCTCAAGTGCTTCACACATCTCCCTCTTGGCTTCTTGGCAGCACCTCCCCTCTTTCCTGGGTCCAAGAGCACCTCAAAGAGGTAAATAACCGACTATATATAGGCCTCCAACCTCAAACTAGCCGTTGTCCAAAAGTACCCAGTCTGCGTAAGGACTGTACAATAGGACCGTATTGTCCGGTCTCCATCTGACCGTATTGTCCGGTCTCTACCAGACTGGCGTCCGGGGAGTGCTGTTCATCATCTCAAACCAGACCGTATTGTACGGTCCCTAGGACCGTATTGTCCGGTCTCCACTTCTTCTTCAGCCAACAGAAACTTCTCCTTCTCTGTTGCTCTTCTCCTGTAAGACCGTATTGTACGGTCTCCATGACCGTACCATCCTGTCAATTGTCCGGTCTCCATTCCTCAACTTCCAGAAACTTCAGCTTCTCTGTCTGGAACACCCCAATAGAGACCGTACTGTCCGGTCCCTAGGACCGTACTGTCCGGTCAACTGTCCGGTCTCTATTTCTCCAACTTCCAGAAACTTAAGCTCTTCTGTCTGGAACTCCTCTGTAGATCGTATTGTACGGTCTCCTTGACCGTACTGTCCGGTCTCTTCTGCCTTCACAGCTTCGATCTTCTTCTTGATCTTCTTCTTCAACACTTGATCTTTTTGGTTCCTTCAACTCTCTTCTGCCACCCTAGCCCCTGAGAGACTCACCATGCATCCAATGATCTCTATAACTAGTGTGTACTAAGAGAACCACCTCGAACCCTCTTGATAGTCCGGTTTTTCCTATGGACTCAAGCTAACATCTAACCAAGCAACACCCGCTTGGATCTAGCATGTCCTTAGCCTTGATCCATGTCTTCTTCGCGACTCCATCAAGTCCGTTCTTGTGTAGATGAAGGCAACCAATCATCCTTGTCAATAAGTTCATGGTGTGTTGGCGTTCACCACCAACGGACGGAGCTTTCTTTATATGTGACCTATAAGATCTCACAAAGAGTGTTAGTCACATTCATGGTTCTCATCCTATCACCAAAACATTCATACCTTGGGGTTTCCCTAGCTCCAATGGTCATGAAGCTTACAATCTCCCCCTTTTTGGTGATGGATGACAACCATGATAAAAATGATCGAGAAGATAAAGAATGTAATGACAAAAGCCAAGATAAAAGCGCAACTCGATCAAGACACTAAACAACAAGTATATGATAGAGAGATAGTTACCTTGTTGATTAGGTCGAGGCAAGTCATAGCTCAAAAGAAGTCACAAGTTAGAGCAAAAACTCATATCACAAGTGAAAGAAAGCACATGGAGCTATGACAAGCAAAGGTTGCAAGGGGTTTACCTTCATACCTACTTTGTAGAATTCCGCTCCCCCTTGACAAGTGCACCAATCTCAAGATTGTGTGAAGATCGATCATCTTGATCACTTGATCTTCATTCGCACACACTCCCCCTTGAGACGGCATTGCTTCTTCTTCATCACCTCAAGATTGTGCGAAGATCGATCGTCTTGATCACTTGATCTTCTCTTGTACAAACTCCCCCTTGAGGTGACATCTTCCAACTCATTGTAAGTCCGAACTCTTCTTCCCCGTATTCTTCTCCGCTCGAACTCTTCTCCCCCATATTCTTGCTCGATCATTTAGCCCAACTCTTCTCCCCCTTTGGCATCTATCATCCAAAAAGAAATTCTTCCAAGGGAGAAAAGGTTAGTGTAAATGTATGAGACGAGTGGGAAAATGAGTTACTTGATTTGGCGTGAAGCTCCCCCTTGATCCGTGATTCTCCATCTCCCAACAATTATCCCTACACACATTCTCAAAAGAAAATTGTCTTGAAGTACATAGGGGTTAGTTGATGATGATGGAAATGTATGAACCCATAGACTTTGAGCCGCGCAAGTGGATTTAACCTTGGAGCTCAAAAATCTTGGTTCAATGGGCATGAAGCTCATATAGCATTGCTATAAATTCATCATAGGAGGTCATATACTCATATTGTGAATAAGCAACTCCCCCTAGATGGGTGCTCGGCGCCGAGACACTTATGCAAGATGCATGATGCGAATGCAAGGAATGATAAGTGTACAATGCATGATGCTATAAGGGTAAAACAAGAGAAAGCTAAGAGCGAAGTTACCAACAAGAAGTTTGAGCCCTTCATGAGCTTGATCACAACGAGCCATTCTTCAAAGCCTCGGGAGCCAAGTGCCACCAATCCCAAGCTTAACCCATGCTCATTGCTATCTCAAGAAGGTTAGTCGTCGGTCCTACAAAACAAGAAGAACACACAAAAACAACAACACAAACAAAAACAAGCAAAGTATATATACATATATACATATGTAAGCTCAAGGATATCAAGTGAAGTCGGAGAGGTCGAGAACATTAAGTTCTCCCCGGAGCTTACAAAAGGTCTTCTTGTCAAGTGGCTTGGTGAAGATGTCCGCCAATTGTTTATGAGTCCGAACACCAATCAATTCAATATCCTTCTTGGCCACATGATCCCGAATGAAGTGATGCTTGACTTCAATGTGCTTGGCATGGCCGTGATCACCCTTGTTGAGAGCCATATTGATAGCACTTTCGCTATCACAATAGAGAGGTACTTGCCCATAAGATAATCCATAGTCCAATAGGGTTTGCTTCATGTATAGGAGTTGAGCACAACAAGCACCGGCCGCCAAATATTCCGCCTCCGCCGTAGAGATAGCCACACAATTTTGCTTCTTGGAACTCCATGAGATGAGTGATTGTCCAAGAAATTGGCATCCACCGGAGGTACTCTTTCTACTCACTTTGCATCCGGCGAAATCCGAGTCCGCATAGCCAACAAGTCCAAAGTCCGAGCCTTTTGGATACCATAGGCCCATTGTAGGAGTACTCTTGATGTACCTAAGAATTCTTTTCACGGCACTCATATGGGACTCCTTGGGGTTAGCTTGATAACGAGCACAAAGACACACACTAAACATGATATCCGGTCTAGATGCGGTAAGGTAAAGAAGTGAACCAATCATAGAACGATAGAGTTTAGGATCCACCGGTATACCTTTTACATCCACATCAAGAGGGACACTTGTAGCCATAGGTGTGTCGTAGGACTTGGAGTCTTCCATGCCGAATCTCTTAAGAAGATCCCGAGTGTACTTCTCTTGGTAGATGAACGTGCCCTCCTTCATTTGCTTGACTTGAAAACCGAGGAAGACATGAAGTTCACCTATCATGGACATCTCAAACTCTTTCTTCATAAGAGCACGGAACTCATCATTATAGATTTCGTTAGTGGAGCCATAGATGATATCATCAACATAGATTTGACAAACAAAGAGATCATCACCAATATGCTTAGTAAAGAGAGTGTTGCGATACTACCGATCTTGTAGCCCTTGGTGATGAGATGATCTCGAAGTCGTTCATACCATGCTCTTGGTGCTTGTTTGAGTCCGTAGAGAGCCTTCTTGAGCTTGTACACATGGTCCGGATGCTCGGGGTCCTCGAAGCCGGGAGGTTGCTCTACATAAACTTCTTCACTGATTAATCCATTGAGAAATGCACTTTTCACATCCATTTGGTGAAGTTTAAAATCAAAATGAGAAGCATAAGCAAGAAGTGTTCTTATAGCCTCAAGACGAGCGACGGGGGCGAAAGTCTCGTCGAAATCGACGCCTTCAACTTGAGAGTAGCCCTTCGCCACAAGTCTTGCCTTGTTCCTCACGATTGCTCCCTTCTCATCTTGCTTGTTCTTGAAGACCCACTTAGCGCCAATGACATTGGATCGCTTGGGCCGCTTCACCAACTTCCAAACATCATTCCTCTTGAAGTTGTTGAGCTCCTCTTGCATGGATAGCACCCACTTGTGGTCTTTCAAGGCTTCCTCGATCGTCTTCGGCTCTAGGGTAGAGACAAAAGAGAAGTTCTCAACAATGTTAGCTTCATCAACATAATTTGGCTTATATTGACTTCTCCTAGTCTTTAACCCTTGAGAAGGACTCCCAATGATGAGATCACGTGAATGATCTCGAGCAATGGGTTTGTGCTTCCTTGAAGGTTCTTGTCGAGGAGGAGGAGGAGCCGGCGAAGTGTCTTGCGCATCTCTTGCGGCTTGCTCCCTTGAGATGTGAGTGTCTTGTTGTCGAAGAGGTGAACCCGAGCCATCATCTTGAGTTGAAGTAGATTGTGCTTGTTCTTGATTGCTCGGTGAAGCTTGGCTCGTAGATGCATGAGGTAGACTTGATGGCGCTTGTTGCGGTTCATTTGGAGTAGCTTGACTCGAAGATGCTTGTTGCGGTTCGCTTGGAGTAGCTTGACTCGAAGATGCTTGTTGCGGTTCGCTTGGAGTAGCTTGACTCGAAGATGCTTGTTGCGGATCACTTGAAGGTGCTTGATGTTGTTCACTTGAGGGAGAGCTTGGATTTACTTGAGATGTGCTCGTAGAAGGTCCGCTTGATGAAGTTGTTGGAGGAGGTGTCGGAGGTCCGTCTTCACGAGGAATAACTTCACCGATGGGCATGTTCTCCAAGGCTTCCTCGACGGGTTCATCACCTACAATATGAGAAGAAGGAGGGTCTTTTTGAGACCCGTGAGACTCATCAAATTGCACATCATAGGTTTCTTCAACAAAGCCGGTAGAGGTGTTGTAAACCCGATAAGCCTTAGCCGAGCCCGAGTAACCGACAAGAATGCCCACATCGGTCCTCTTCTCGAACTTGCCAAGTCTTTCCCTCTTCTTGTAGATATAGCACTTGCAACCAAACACTCGGAAGTAGGCGACATTCGGTCTTCTCCCAACAATCACTTCATATGGAGTCTTGTTTAGCAACTTGTGAGGATAGATCCGGTTAGAGGTGTAGCATGCGGTGTTGATAGCTTCCGCCCAAAACTTCTCCGGAGTGTTGTACTCATCAAGCATAGCACGAGCAAGAGTGATAAGTGTCTTGTTCTTCCTCTCAACAACACCATTTTGTTGAGGAGTGTATGTAGCCGAGAACTCATGCTTTATGCCAATCTCATCACAATAGTCTTCAATGATAGAGTTTTTGAACTCCGTCCCATTATCACTCCGAATCTTCTTGATGCGATGCCCATACTCATTTTGCACTCTTCTAGCAAACTTCTTGAATATCCCAATTGCTTGTGCCTTGTTCTCAAGAAAGAATACCCAAGTATATCTTGAGTAGTCGTCCACTACCACCAAGCAATAGAGATTCCCGCCAATGCTCACATAAGTTGTAGGCCCGAAGAGATCAATGTGTAAGAGCTCAAGAGGTCTTGAAGTTGACAAGAAATTCTTGGACGGGTGAGGTGAAGCCACTTGCTTTCCGGCTTGGCATGCACTACATAGCTTGTCTTTCTCAAAGGTGATATCCTTGACTCCTCTCACTAGCTTGTTCTTCATTACACGCTTGAGTTGACCCATACCAATGTGAGCAAGCCTCCGATGCCATAGCCAACCTAGAGCGGACTTAGTGAAGAGACAAGTGCTAGGGGCAACAATGTTAGTCTCAAAATCAACAACATATAGATTATTATGACGAAAGCCCTTGATAGAGAGACCCATAGCATCATTATGAAGAACCACCCCATTAGCATCAAAGTTACAAGAAAAGCCAAGATCACATATTTGAGCAACGGATAGAAGATTGAAGTTTAGGGACTCAACAAGCAATACATTAGAGATAGAGAGGTCATTTGAGATAGCCACCTTACCAAGACCTCTCACCTTGTGCTTGGAGTTGTCCCCAAATGTGACCTTGTCATGATCTTCATTTTCTTCCAAGTTGGTGAAGATGGATGAAGTACCGGTCATGTGTTGAGTGCAACCACTATCCAACACCCAATGTTTGCCACCAATCTTGTAGTTCACCTTGGAAGTAGCCATCAAGCAAAGAGGAGTGTTAGTATCATGAGAATCAATTGACATATCATTTACCTCTTGCTTGCTCTTGATGTAGGCCATAGGAACTCCATTTAGAAAGTCCAAGTCCAACGCATCCAAGGCGCCAATCATTGCCTTGGTGACTCCATTGTGTCTCCACATGGTCCGATCAACACCCATGTGTGTGACATGAGTTCCAAGTTGAAGACCTTGAAACCTTCCCACTTCTCCATTAGCATTGAAGTACTCAAGAATGTTGTAGATTTGATTCTCATAGGATAGGGCAATCAAGATGGCTTCCTTGAGAGGCATCCGATCAATATCATCACCAATATCATTTAGGACATAGATCTTCCGATGATAGGGGAGGAGAGACAACATTATCCGTATAGCACTCTCATCACAAACCTTCTCCTTCCCTTCAAAAGAATTGACTCTTGCAAACAATATGAGGAGTCTCTTCCAACACTCAAGCCAAGTTTCTTCTCTTTTCTTGTAGAACTCATCATATATGTCAAGGAGAAGGTAGTGAGCTCCACCGGCAAGACCCGGTTCATACATGTTGTAGTAGTCTTCATAGAAAGGAGGTAAGAGATCTCCATCTGGGGATATTCCTTTATAGGCTTCGGCTCATCATCACTATCACTTGAATAGTCATCATTACAATAGAAAACCGGAACTCTATCATCTTCTTCTTCTTCCTCATCATCACTTGGGGTCTTGAATGTGTTAGAAAGCAAAGAGCGAGCCCTTCTTCTTGTGACAATCTCGATGACTTGCTCAATTGAATATGACTCAAGCTCAAAGCTCTCAAACTCAATGTGATCACCATACTTGTCCTTTGGAAGAGCATCAAGAAACCTTCTAAGACCTTGACCCTTAGTGACTATCCAAAGCTTGTTCTCATTTATCCTCTTGATGAGTGAATCCATCCGAAGAGCAAACTCAACAAGATCTTCATTCGGCTTCATTGAGATGTGGTCCAACTCATCACATAGCTTCATATATCCATCCTCTTGATCCCGAGAAGAAGAGCCTTCACCAATACGAGATGATGATTGAGCTTGAGGTAGAGGTTGAGTTTCAATGTGTTGATCTTCACTTGCATGAGAGATATCCTTGCCCTTCTTGATATCCTCCTCAAGAGAGGAGAGAATAGCAACCACCTCATCGTAGGGCATGTTCACAAACTCATCCACTCGAGCAAAAGCAAGAATACCAAACCGCGAGAGTGGTAGAGATCGGATAAGCTTCTTCACAACATGCTTGTGCATAATAGATGGATAGCCTCGTGACATGAGTTTCCTAGCAAGAACATACAAGCGAGATGCGAAGTTAGTGATATCCTCATTATCATTCAAAACAAGCTCATCATACTCATCACGCACACCATAGTAAGAAATGTCATTAAGCACACAATCATAAGGCTCAATCAAGGTAGAGGCGATGGAAGTGTTAGAAACGTCATCATGAGTGGACTCCATTTTCCCACACGCAATCCCGGTCACGACTCAAGGCGGTAAAGCCCTAATAATGAGCACTTGGCTCTGATACCACTTGTAAGGATCGTGTGACCGAGAGGGGGGGGGTGAATCGGTGCACTCTAGAATCTATTTCCAAACACTTACACCCAAACGACTCCTAGCGAGTAGTTCTAGTAACAAGGTAAAGCACACTAAGGAGTATCCTTAACCTATATAGCTAGTGCATATAGATAACGCAATCACACCACACTAGCAACCTAGCACAAGATAGATATATAGCGGAAGACTTAAGCTAGGCAAGGCAAGGAACAAGATAACTAGAGACAAGGCAACCAAGATACTAGGCACACTAAGTAGAGTCCTTAGAGCTATTAGATAGGCTATAACAAGTAAGCACACGAGCAAGGCAATCAAGCAAACCTAGTGAAGCTAGTAGGTACCAAGGTAAACGCACAAGCAAGATAAGAGCACAACTCAAGTACTACAAGCAATCATATGAAGTGCGATAAGTAAATGCGAGTAGTAAAGGAGAAGGGATAGAGAATGCTCATGATGTTTTCCCGTGGTCTCGGAAGGATGGCGCCTTCCCCTACTCCACGTTGGGTCACTCCCGCCGGAGTCTCGACCCCGTCCCTCCGCTCGATGGCGATCCCTCCTAGAGCATACTTCACCCTCCGAGTGAAGTCGCGGGCACGTCCCGCCGGGCTCGATCCCGGGTACTCTTCCGGAGGTAAGGCTCCGCACGTGATGCGTGCCAAAGGGCGCTCCACTAGTGATGCTTCTTTCGCACGGGAAGCTCCAAGACCGTGTACAAACTTGTGTCGACTTCCACAATCTCCTTGGACAGCTCAACACCGACGCCTAACCGGTCTAGGCCTTGCCATAGACCAAGAGTAACAGCCCTAGATGACTCTCTCAAGCCCACACTAGCCTAGAGATCAAAGGATGCAACTTGCTACTCTCTCAAGCACTAGGATCACTCCAAATCCTGCTCAAGTGCTTCACACATCTCCCTCTTGGCTTCTTGACAGCACCGCCCCTCTTTCCTGGGTCCAAGAGCACCTCAAAGAGGTAAACAACCGACTATATATAGGCCTCCAACCTCAAACTAGCCGTTGTCCAAAAGTACCCAGTCTGCGTAAGGACCGTACAATAGGACCGTATTGTCCGGTCTCCATCTGACCGTATTGTCCGGTCTCTACCAGACTGGCGTCCGGGGAGTGCTGTTCATCATCTCAAACCAGACCGTATTGTACGGTCCCTAGGACCGTATTGTCCGGTCTCCACTTCTTCTTCAGCCAACAGAAACTTCTCCTTCTCTGTTGCTCTTCTCCTGTAAGACCGTATTGTACGGTCTCCATGACCGTACCATCCTGTCAATTGTCCGGTCTCCATTCCTCAACTTCCAGAAACTTCAGCTTCTCTGTCTGGAACACCCCAATAGAGACCGTACTGCCCGGTCCCTAGGACCGTGCTGTCCGGTCAACTGTCCGGTCTCTATTTCTCCAACTTCCAGAAACTTAAGCTCTTCTGTCTGGAACTCCTCTGTAGATCGTATTGTACGGTCTCCTTGACCGTACTGTCCGGTCTCTTCTGCCTTCACAGCTTCGATCTTCTTCTTGATCTTCTTCTTCAACACTTGATCTTTTTGGTTCCTTCAACTCTCTTCTGCCACCCTAGCCCCTGAGAGACTCACCATGCATCCAATGATCTCTATAACTAGTGTGTACTAAGAGAACCACCTCGAACCCTCTTGATAGTCCGGTTTTTCCTATGGACTCAAGCTAACATCTAACCAAGCAACACCCGCTTGGATCTAGCATGTCCTTAGCCTTGATCCATGTCTTCTCCGCGACTCCATCAAGTCCGTTCTTGTGTAGATGAAGGCAACCAATCATCCTTGTCAATAAGTTCATGGTGTGTTGGCGTTCACCACCAACGGACGGAGCTTTCTTTATATGTGACCTATAAGATCTCACAAAGAGTGTTAGTCACATTCATGGTTCTCATCCTATCACCAAAACATTCATACCTTGGGGTTTCCCTAGCTCCAATGGTCATGAAGCTTACACTTGGCGGATCTCGGTGGCGGCACCCTCTATAGCGACTAGTCCGCGAATCCAAGATCAGGCAGAATCGAGGGCGGGGCGGGGCGGTGCCATCAACAGGTATATATGTATGGCGACGGTGGCTCAACGATGAGGATGCGGTCAAGGTGGGTCGACAATGATGATGTGGCCGAGGTGGGTCGACGACGACGACATGACGACAGATTTGACGATGACGACATCCTTCAATGGAGGCTCGATGGTTCCGGGAATCGTTGCAGGTATGATCTATGGTTTGGTTGTCTAGGGTGGCATGGTCTCATCAAGTAATGGGCTAATTCAACTGGTGAGTTTACGCACTGGCTCACTCCTTCTTTTGGCAGTTAATCATGACCAAGGTTTCGCAAAGGACGTCCTTAATTGATTGGGTGGAGCGCTTGCAGATGAATGTTGAGCTACGGATTCAATCACAAAGTGTTCCAAACCATGCAGTGTTGTTTCTAAGGTTTAGTAAGATGAAGACTGGGTTGTCATGGAGGTGTCTGTCGATGGCCTCCTTGGACATAACATGAAAGATGTCAATGTCAACAACAGCCCCTCGTGTGCCCGCTACACACAAACAATGCAGAGTACTGCCGTCCTGTTGCCTAATTGAGGACACGAGTAATGGCTATTGCAAGGTTGAATAAATCTCTTATTTGTTTGACCATATACCAATTGTATTTTTTTTCAAAGTTCTTATTTGTTTATGAATTCCAGGTCGACTTGATTGTCAATGCAGAGTACAATGATAAAGTTGTGCCAAAAATGTTTAAGCCACTTTTTTTTAGGCCAAGCCCTTAGTGCACATTGTTGGCTTATGTCCCTCCTGAGACAGTGTGAATATGTGGCTGCTTTGCATTCCAGAGACACTCCCGCCTACAACAACACAGGTAAGTTGACTAGAACTGGTGTCTCCCTTGCTGCAGGATACATGTCCCGGTGCCTCGCATGGGGGACTGTGCCTATCCCCTGGCCTTTGTGGTTTGGATGCGGGGTCGCGGCAGTGAGGTTGTGGTCGGACGGCTGCACGTCCTTGTCTACTGTCTTTGGCACATATGTTCTCTCCTTTAGGCCGTTTGGCCTGCTGGGAAACCGGCTGAGATATGCGGCCTGTGGGGGTATATTTGGTACATATCCTCCACATGAAGGATATTAGAATCACGTTGAGTGTAAAGGATCCCTTTTTACAGCATGTTAAGTCATGTGCATGATGCACAAATGATGGGTTAGGACTGCAATGGGCCACTAATCTCACTTGGGCCCAGAAGCATCGGTATTGACTGAGTAAGCACCAACAAGCCCATGTTCTCCGTTCCATTGCAGCGACATTCGGGTTTCCCGTGTATACGGAATGTTTCTGCAAGTGTCAATGCGGTTGTTTTTTTCTTCTTGGAGGCTCCATGGTCCGAGGAATCGTTGCAGGTGTGATCTATATATGGTTGGGTCATCTAGGGTGCATGATCACATCATGTGATGGAGGCTAATTCAGCTGGTCAGTTAACGCATTGGCTCACTCCATATTTTGGCAGTTAATGATGATGGACTTCCTGTGATGGTCACATCATGTGATGGACTTCCTTAATTGATTGGGTGGAGCGCTTGCTGATGAATGTTGAGCTATGGATTCAATCACCATATGTTCCAAACCGCACAGTATTGTTTCTAAGGTTTAGTAAGTTGAAGACTGGATTGTCATGGAGATGTGTGTCGATGGCCTCCTTGGACAGAACATGAAAGATGTCAATCTGAACAACAGCCCCTCGTGTGTCCGCTACACACACAGAATGCAAGGTACTGCCGTCCTGCTGCCTAATTGAGGACATGAGCAATGTCTAATGAAAGGTTGAATAACTCTCCTACTTGTTTTACCATATACCATTTGTATTTTTTTTCAATGTCCTTATTTGTTTATAAACTCCAGGTCATGCCAAGCCCTGGGTGCACGTCGTTGGCTTCTGCCCCTATAGAGGAAGCGTGAATATGTGGCTGCTTTGCATACCAGAGACACTCCCGCCTACAACAACACAGGTTAGTTGACTCTATAACGGGTGTCACAAGTTACTTCTTGGTATCAAAGACAATTTCCTGATATATTTCTTTCATTTTCTTACTGAATAGCAACCATGTCAGCAAATGGGAGGTGGAGCATCTTGGAGATGTCCCAGCGGAGGATAGCAAGCGTTTATGCCGCTGTCTCCAGGGCCATTAGTCAGGGGCATATCACCAGCATTTCGGTTATTTAATCATCATCATAGTTGCACTACAATAAAATGTCTTTCAAGGATGCAGCACATTTTACTATTATGGCCCTAAACATCCTCTGCCGATAAAGTTCTTGAGGGCCTGATCCAAACAGGCCCGCCGCTAAAAACCATGTATAGCTTCATCCACTAGACGAACCGCCACTACAAATAACCTGGCATTTGTTTCGTCCGCTCATCTTACTATACCAGTAACAACAAATCTCGCTTTGGTGCACCAGGGTTCGATCCTTGGGTCAACTCGTGCTGTTGAACCGGGACTCTAGTATCAGAATAAATTTGCAGGTGGTCCCTCTCACGTGCGGCGACACACCCCATTCCTCATTGGATTCGACGGTTTATTCCTGTGATCTCTCGAAGGCTGCGGTCTTTACTGCTGTGTGTAATTGTAGGAAATATTTGTGCTTGTGCGTGGGTGTGTGTAGGCGTGTAATGGTGGTCTGAGTGAGTGTGTGTGCATTTGTGCAATTACTACAGTGTACCAAATATGAGAGGCTTCAAACAAAAATCTTACTACGGCCTATTTTCTGGCTTTCGGCCCAACAAATCTCAGGATTCTATAAAAGATCCTCTATGCAACCCCAACTCTCAGCCGCACTTCTCTCTCTACCCACCAGCCGTAGCCAAGTCCTCTCCTCACTCCATCTCCTGTTAGGTGTGGCGAGCACCCAGCTCGCGCGAGCGGCCCTTATCCGCGCCACGCGCAAGCGGACCCCATCCCCCAAGCAGCAAGTGGATCCAGACTCCCTCCTCGGTGAGCTAGATCTCGGCCGATCTCGGTGGAAGCATCCTCCATGATGACGAGGCCGCGAATCCAAGCTCGGGGCGCATCAACGGCGAGGCGGTGTGGCGCATCTCAGTGGAAGAACCCTCCATGTTGCAGGTGTGATCTATGGTGAGGTCGTCTAGGGTGATATGGTCTCATCAAGTGATGGGCTAATTCAACTAGTAAGATTACGCATGGCTCACTCCTTCTTTTGGCAGTTAATCATGAGCAAGGTTTCGCAAAGGACTTCCTTAATTGATTGGGTGGAGCGCTAGCTTGCAGATGAATTGTTGAGCTAGGATTCCCACGTGTTCCAAACTGCCCATTGTTGTTTCTAAGGTTTAGTAAGATGAAGTCATGTGAGGTGTGTGTTGTTGGCCTCCTTGGACAGAACATGAAAGATGACAATCAGAACAACAACCCCCCTTGTGACCGCTACACACACAGAATGCAGGGTACTGCTGTCCCGCTTCCTAATTGAGGACATGAGCAATGGCTATTGCAAGGTTGAATAACTCGCTTACTTGTTTTACCATATACCATTTGCATTTCTTTCAAAGTCCTTATTTGTTTATGAACTCGAGGTCGGGCCAAGCCCTTGGTGCATGTTGTTGGCTTATCTCCCTCCAGAGGCACTATGAATATGTGGCTGCTTTGAATACCAGAGACACTCACGCCTACAACAACACAGGTTAGTTGACTAGAACGGGTGTCGCAAGTTACTTCTTTGTATCAGAAAATTGTCCTTGATACCAAGAAGTAACTTGCGACACCCATTCTGGTCAACTAACCTGTGTTGTTGTAGGCGAGAGTGTCTCCGGTATGCAAAGCAGCCACATATTCACACTGCCTCTGGAGGGACATAAGCCAACGACGTGCACCAAGGGCTTGGCCCGAAAAGAAAGTGGCTTAAACATCATTGGCAAAATTATATCATTGTACTCCGTATCGACAATCAATTCGACCTGGAGTTCATAAGAAAATAAGGACTTTGGAAAAAATACAAATGGTATATGGTAAAATAAATAAGAGAGTTATTCAACCTTACAATAGCCATTGCTCATGTCCTCAATTAGGCAACGGGACAGTACCCTGCATTCTGTGTGTAGCGGGCACACGGGGCCAGTTGTTGAGATTGGCGTCTTTCATGTTCTGTCTAAGGAGGCCATCGACAGACACCTCCATGACAATCCAGTCTTCATCTTACTAAACCTTAGAAACAACACTGCCTAGTATGGAGCACTTGGTGATTGAATCCATAGCTCAACATTCATCTACAAGGGCTCCACCCAATCAATTAAGCAAGTCCTTTGCGAAACCTTGGTCATGATTAGCTACCAAAATATGGACTGAGCCAATGCGTAAACTCACAGTTGAATTAGCCCATTACTTGATTAGACCATGCCACCCTAGACGACCACACCATAGATCACACCTGCAAAGATTCCTGGAACCATCGATCCTCCAAGAAGCCGGACGTTATCATTGAAGGCTGCTATCGTCGCCTTCAAATCGGTGTCATCGTGTCGTCGTCGTCGATCCACCTCGGTCGTATCATCATCGTCGACCCATCCTCGTCGTTGAGCCGCTGCCGCCATACATACTGTCTATGGCGCCGCACTGCCCCGCCGTCGATGTGCCCCGAGCTTGGATTCGCGGCCTCATCATCATAGAGGGTGCCGCCACCGAGATCCGCTGAGATCTAGCTCACTAAGGACGGAGTCTGCAATTGCTCGCCGCTTGGGGGATGGGGTCTGCTCACGCATGGCGCGAATGGGGGCCGCTCGCGCGAGCTGGGGATAGGGTCTGCTCGCCACGCCTAATAGAAGATGGAGGGAGGAGAGGACTTGGCTGCGGCTGGTGGGGAGAAAGAGAAGTGCGGCTGAGAATTGGGGTTGCAGAGAGAATCTTTTATAGAAACTTGAGAATTATTGGGCCGGAAACTAGAAAACAGCCCGCAGCAAGATTTTTGTTTGAATCCTCTCAAATTGGGTACAATGTAGTATCTACACAAATGCGCACACACTCACTGATACCACCAACACACACCTACACACACCCACGCACAAGCTCAGATCCTACAACTACACACAGCAGTGAAGACCGCGTCCTTCGAGAGATCACAGAAATAACCCGTCGAATCCGATTAGCAACAGGGACGTTGCACCCTCATTGAGAGGGACCACCTGCAAATTTATTCTTAGACAGCACGAGTTGATCCCTAGGATCGAACCCTGGTGCGCCGAAGTAAGATATGTAGCGGCGGTTCGTCTGATGGATGCAGCTATAGATGGTTTTTAGCCGCGGGCCTTGTTTGGAGCAGGCTCTCAAGCGCTGTAGCGGCGGATGAAGTTTAGGCTCGTCGCTGTAGTAAAATGGGCTGCATCACCGTAGAGCTTTTTTGGTATAGTGCAACTATGATGATGATTAAATAACCACCGGTGATACGCCCATGACAAATGGCCCTTGAGACGACAGCATAAAAGCTTGCCATCATCCGCTAGGACATCTCCAAGATGCTCCTTCTCCCTTTTGCTGACATGGTTGCTGCTTCGTAAAAAAATAAAAGAAACATATCAGGAAATTGTACTTGATACCAAGAAATTACTTGCGACACCTGTTCTAGTCAACTAACCTTTGTTGTTGTAGGCGGGAGTGTCTCTGGTATGCAAAGCAGCCACATATTCACACTGCCTCTGGAAGGACATAAGGCAACGACGTGCACCAACCGCTTGGCCCGAAAAGGAAAGTGGCTTAAACATCATTGGCACAATGGTATGATTGCACTCTACATGGACAATCAATTCTACCTGGAGTTCATAAACAAATAAGGACATTGAAAAAAAGATACAAATGGCATATGGTAAAAGAAATAAGAGGGTTATTCAACCTTGCAATAGCCATTGCTCATGTCCTTAATTAGGCAGCAGGACGGCAGTACCATGCATTCAGTGTGTGTAGTGGGCACACGGGGGGCTGTTGTCCAGATTGACATCTTTCATGTTCTGTCCATGGAGGCAATCGATAGAAACTTCCACGACAACCCGGTCTTCATCTTACTAAACCTTAGAAACAACAATGTGCGGTTTGGAACACATGGTGATTGAATATATTGCTCAACATTCATCTGAAGCGCTCCAGCCAGTCCATTAAGCAAGTCCTTTGCGAACCTTTGGTCATGATTAACTGCCAAAAGAAGGAGTGATCCAATGCATAAACTCACCTGTTGATGAATTAGGCCATCACTTGATGAGACCATGCCACCCTAGATGACCTCACCATAAATCACACATGTAACGTTTCCTAGGACCATCAAGCCTCCAATTAAGAAGCCGGACATTGTCGTTGAAGGCTGTCATCGTCGTCTTCACATCTGCGTCTTCGACCCCCTTCGGCCCCATCATCATTGTCGTCCCGCCTTGGCTGCATCCTCATCGTTCAGCCGCGACCGTCGGGCATACCCGCTGACGGCACCACACCGCCCCATCGTACCATGCATTCAGTGTGTGTAGCGGGGCACACGGGGGCCTGTTGTCTAGACAGACATCTTTCTTGTTCTGTCCATGGAGGCCATCGATAGAAACTTCCACGACAACCCCACTCTTCATCTTACTAAACCTTAGAAACAACAATGTGCGGTTTGGAACACATGGTGATTGAATATATTGCTCAACATTCATCTGAAGCGCTCCAGCCAATCAATTAAGCAGGTCCTTTGCGAACCTTTGGTCATGATTAACTGTCAAAAGAAGGAGTGATCCAATGCGTAAACTCACCAGTTGATGAATTAGCCCATCACTTGATGAGACTATGCCACCCTTGATGACCTCACCATAGATCACACATGCAACGTTTCCTAGGACCATCAAGCCTTTAATTAAGAAGCCGGACATTGTCGTTGAGGGATGTCGTCGTCGTCTTCACATCCGCGTCTTCGACCCACCTCGGCCCCATCATCATTGTCGTCCCGCCATGGCTGCATCCTCGTCGTTCAGCTGCGACCGTCGGGCATACCCGCTGACGGTGCCGCACCGCCCCATCATACCATGCATTCAGTGTGTGTAGCGGGCACACGGGGGGCTGTTGTCCAGACAGACATCTTTCATGCTCTGTCCATAGAGGCCATCGATAGAAACTTCCACGGCAACCCAGTCATTATCTTACTAAACTTAGAAACAACAATGTGCATTTTGGAACACATGGTGATTGAATCCATAGCTCAACATTCATCTGAAGCTATTGTAGCTACAGTGTCAAAATCCACGAAAAGCTACATTTCATAAGCTTACGGATGCTGGACAAAAAATGGATCCTGCTTTTTCTATAGCTACAGTACCTTAAGCAGAATCCTAAATGCACTGCAGAAGCCGTGCCAAATGCTTAGTGTGTCAGGGCTGGAACTGGCTTTTCCATCCGACTTGATTAATAGAATGTGACCCATTTGAAAAATAATAGCCCAATGGCCCACCTCGAATATAGAAACATTCTTCCATTCACTGCCCCCTCTTTGCCGCGCTGCCGTGAGGCGCCGCAGGCACTGCTAGCGCAGATTTCCCCCTCCTCTCCGATTTCGGCTGGAGCCTCCTGAGGGTAGCAGCCACCCAATGCTCCTTCCCCTGTGCCGCTGCCTTCACCCTCCGGCGATGTGTGCGTGTGTTTGAGAATGAGAGAGAAAGGGGATGCAAATCCTAGCTCGTGTGGTGAGAGAGAGAGAGAGAGAGAGTGGACGAGGATGAGGGAGAGAGGGTAGAAAACTGGAAATGCTCCGGGGCCTGTTGGTTTCCCTAGGAAAGCTTGTAAATTTCCAAGGAACCGCTTCCTTTCCCTACCACTTCTGTTGAATTCCCTAAGGAATGATTCCTTCCCTACGATTTTCAAACATGCGGTAGGGAAACCACCTTTCCCTAGGATTGTTGAAAAAAAGCAAGGGAAACAAAAAGAACTGTGGGCCCGCTTCCTTTCCCTACCACTTCTGTTGAATTCCCTAAGGAATGATTCCCTTTCCCTACGATTTTCAAACATACGGTAGGGAAACCACCTTTCCCTAGGATTGTTGAAAAAAAGCAAGGGAAACAAAAAGAACTGTGGGGAAACCAGGGAATTCTAGTAGTGATAGGTCATGGTCAAGCTTATTATTTTCATTATTCCATCCAATTTCCTATCTATTTAGCATGTTTCTTCAGTTCTCCACTCTATTTCATTCTCCCGTTGACCATCCTACTGTGCCGCAATCCCGTTGCTATATTACTGCCAGTAGCTATGGTCATCTACTACCAGATCTTATCCCACCTCTTTGCTGCCTTGCCTTGGTATGACTCAAGAAGCTGCAAGGTTCTCTTCAGTGGCACCATCATTGCTCTCAGTACAAAAAGAATGGGCTGTAGCGGCGCCGCCCAAATAAAGGTAGCGGCAATAAAAGTGAAGCGCCGCTACAGAGATGGGAGAAACTGTTGGACAATGAACCGCCGCTACAGGGTATTTGTAGCGCGGCGGTCCACGTTGTGGGCCGCTGCTACCCACTCTCCATCGGTCCAGCTCACTCAGCCGCCCGCCCCCATATAAACTAGTAACGTTAACCCTCTCAACTATCTCTCCCACCGCCCCTCTCCTCTCCTCTCCCCACCCCCATCGCCGCCTCTCCCTCTCTCTCCCTCCCTCACCTCCGCCTCCTCCCAGATTACGATGCACACGAGCAACTGGCGCCCCTTGTGACACCCCCCCTTGAGGCGCCCCCCGGTGATGCGGCGCCCGTATCTGGCGGCGACATGCCCTCCTCGGCCAGATCCGGCTCCGGGCGCGGCAGCAGACGGCGGCTCGACACGTGCCGGGCGATGCGTCCTCATGCCCTTTCGGGGCGCTGCCGCCCAGGGAGATCTGGGCGGCGCAGCGAGATCCGGTGCAGCGGTGCGATGACGACAATGCCTCGACGGCCGGCTTCAACGTCACGGTGGCCGGCGTCCCTCCTTCGGAGGCGTGGAGGTAATGGAGGGGCGACGGATCTCGACGGCAGCATGGTGAAGCTCGATGACGGCGCAGGGTACCTTGACGGCGGCGCGGTGGATCTCGATGGCGGCGCAGGGTACCTCAACGATATAGTGTGCACAAGGTAAGTATAAGTATACCAATGTTTTATAGTGCGCACGGAGTAAAATTGTTTAAACCATCTCAAGTATATATAGTTTGCACAAGGTGAGTATACGTGTAGTGCTGACATTCGATTGTGGTGCATCGCTGGTCAAGCCACTGTGGCTAGAAATGTTTGAAAAGATCTCAAGGTGTAGTAATCATCCCTCATCACCTGCCAGACTTGCTATTTGTGAAGAAAAGGACCTTAATAACATAGTCAAGGGCATCATCATTATTTTTTTGGTGGTAGTGTCATTCAGCACATCCACAAGTGCCTCATCGGAAAGTTTTCTCACGGCTAAATACCCATGTTTTAAATAGTGGGCTAAAGGGTTAATTGTACATGAAGAAAAATAGAGTGACACTGCCTTAGAAAGCTATAGCGAACTATATAGTGGCAACTATATAGCGAAAGATTTAAAACCTTGAAAAATACTAGAAAAATGTGCATCTCTAACATTTAGATTGGACTTTTCTGTGCTCATGGATTGTAGGTTCCGGTTGTTTTGTAGGTTTTGGTTGAGCCCTCAGATGATAGTTCTTTGTACTTCTATAGTGTAGCTCTCACGTGCTAATTGTGAAAGATTATTGATTTTGCACACCTTTATTAATCAACCCTCACCACCTGCCACACTTGCTGTTAGTGGAGATGTGGATCTTAACAACGTGGTCAAGGGCATCATTTCTGGTGGTAGCTTCATTCCACACATTCACAAGGCCCTCATCAACAAAGTATTCTAAAAACTAGATACTAGAGCTGTGTGTCTCTTACTTTAAATTTACTTTTCTGTGCTCATGGAGTGTAAGTCCTGGTTATTGTGTAGGTTTTAATTAGATAAGCCCTCAGATGGTGGTTAGTGTGCGGCCCATTTGTTAGTGTGTGAACCATTTCCAAAATATAAGCCAACAGGTCACTGCCTCTCTAGGTCTCTCCTCCCTCTTTCATTCTCATATCATCACGCTACCACCAAGATTCGTTCGACCGCAAGACCAAGTCACTTTCGTTGGCTCATTGCTCCCGTTACGCTTTACAAAATTTCCAAACCTTCCTTTCCTCCTTAGTCCTGACTAACCGTGCTCGACATACCGCACTCCAGCCAGATGCAGTGCACACAAACTTTCGCCTTTAGGCCTCTCTCAAAAACCCCTGTATTTAAGCACACATGGCACGCCACTGTAGTCACCTCTGGATCACCGATACGCCCCGGAGGCAGCCGTACCCATATCCAATAAGGCGGGATACGATACGGAGATACTGTGATAAGCCCTCTATAAAATCTCTGTTTTGGTTTGAAACTCGCGTATCGTGTATCGCCGTATCGTATCGCCATACCGTTATCCCTGTATCAGTGGATGGGGTGCCAGGGGTGTCAGCAGTGGTCCCTGGCTCGCCCGCGGAGCTGGATGAGAACTACTCCAAGGGTCCAAGTGAGTGATACCTTTTGTTAAGATTCACAGGCAGCTATCTTGTGATCGAATTATGGTGTTTTTCTCATTCGGCTCTTGTCGCCTCTTCAGTGATTATTGGACTCGGACGAGGAGGGCTTGAGTTCCTGGTCCGCTTGTGCTATGTCATTGTTCCAATGTGACATACATAAACTTGAAGATACTTGCTGGTTTGCTTTGAACTTCGGAAGTGGCATGGCTTAGTTTACACCTTCCCTTTTTTACTCCAACCAAGGAGATTGGTACCATAATTTTCCAATTATTTCATGATAATAGCAAAATAGCACTAAGACAACACAATAACAAAATAACACAATAGCGACGGGCCGTACCCTCTATAGCGGCAGGCACGGACGGCCATCGTTCTTTGAGGGTATCTAAAAATGACGATTTTCAGGGGCAGGTGTGCCCCTATAGCGGTGGGCGACCTTACCGCCCGCCACTACAAATCAATGCAAAAAATGAAATAAAAAAAACTTCTGGCAGGCGCATCTGGGCCCACACTAGAGCCCGTCACCACCTTGGAGGTCCCGCCGCTCCCGCCACCGCCGTCCTTGAGGAGCACATGCAGGCCGCTGCATGCTATGAGGAAGCCGCCTGAGATCAATGTCGCCGCACACCACAACGCCAGATTGATGAATCAGTCTTGTGCCCTGAGGAAGAGGAGGACATCACTGTGAAGAGAACTGAAGTTGTCTTCATCATCTTCAAATCAGAGTCATCGTGTCGTCATCGTCGACCCACCTCGACTACATCATCATCATCTACCCTCCTTGGCCTCATCCTCGTCGTTTAGTTGCTGACGGCGCCGCACTGCCCCACCATCAACGCGCACCGAGAACGGATTCGTTGCCTCTTCGTCGTAGAGGGTAACTTTGACATATTAGGAAATTGTCCTTGATACCAAGAAGTAACTTGAGACACCCGTACTAGTCAACTAACATGTGTTGTTGTAGGCGGGAGTGTCTCTAGTATGCAAAGTAGCGAAATATTCAGACTGCCTTAGGAGGAACATAAGCCAACGACGTGCACCAACGGCTTGGCCCGAAAAGAAAGTGGCTTAAACATCATTGCCACAATTGTATCATTGTATTCCATATCGACAATCAATTAGACATGGAGTTCATAAACAAATAAAGGACTTTGAAAAAAAAAGTACAAATAAGAGAGCTATTCAACCTTGCAATAGCCATTGCTCGTGTCCTCAATATAGATGCGGGACGACAGTACCCAGCATTATGTGAGTGTAGCGGGCACACGGGGGGGGGGGGGGGGGGGGGGGGGCGGCTGTTGTTCTGATTGACATCTTTCATGTTCTGTCCAAGGAGGCCATCGACAGACACCTCCAAGACAACTCAGTCTTCATCTTACTAAACCTTAGAAAGAACACTGCATGGTTTGGAAAACTTGGTGATTGAATCCGTAGCTCAACATTCATCTGCAAGCGCTCCACCCAATCAATTAAGGAAGTCCTTTGCGAAACCTTGGTCATGATTAACTACCAAAAGAAGGAGTGAGTGTTGGCGGTGCTTATCACTCAAATTTTACCGCCAACACCATTCAATAAAAGCCATCAAACAAGGATAAAATGAACATTCTTTTATGTTAATGGCTCTCCACGAGTTTTGTTGGATATTTGAATGCAGGGAGCAATATGGACAAAAATTACAGGAAATAGGGGCCAAAACCCCCCGGCCGGCCCAATCATAGGCCGGCCGGCCCACTGAGGCTCCCGCTGGAGTCCGTCTTCCCTTCAGAGGCCTTTTGCAGCTTCCCCACGTGGAATTCAAGGCCCAACCCAACAAGAGACAACCGACATTCTAGAACATGGGCTTTTGGCCCTAAACTTGAAGGCCACTCCATTTCTGCCGCCCCTATCAAGTAGCCGACCTCCGAACCGACATCAGGAGCAAATCTGAGACGTACAGGAGAAAGACGGTGGCCAACCGCCACAATCAGTGGCCGGCCGGCCTCCCTACTAGGCCGGCCGGCCTGACTTGGCGGCCCCGCCACTCTAGCTTCGGCTAGCTTCGGAGCAACTCGCACCTTGATTCATACTTGAGTTAGTCATTTGGTAGTAGCGAAACGCTGCTGGTAGAGAGCGAGTGAGTGAGGGGCTAGGAGAGTGAGTAGACCCGGAATGCCGGGACTCTACATCTTCGGCGCCTCGGGTATGCTCCTTGCCTGGGAGTAGTCGTCCGAGTCTTCCAGGCCGGGTAACATGTAAGAAGATTATTGGTCGGGCAATAAAGTGTGGTATTCTGCTCTATTTACTTATGGGTTTCAGGTATGCTTTAAATATTTATTTATTTATTGTATAGACTAGCTTATCTGGAATTCCTCGCTAGTTGTGACGATGGGTGTAAACGTGGTGTTTAGACCTAGAGTTATGCCTGATTTGCTCTTAACCCCACGGAGGATGGTAGCCGCGAGTACGTGTGACAGGCGTACCGGTCTCTGTATCCACCACGTCCGGGTTCATATCTGTAGCGCTCTCAATAGCAGGCGGATTCCCAAAGTAGTTGAACCTAGTTCTCGGGTTGCTGCTTTGGCATGTTTGTGCCCCGAAATAGATAATAGAGAAAGGACCTTACCAAGTTGCCCAACTGCATAACTCCTTGAGATTAGATAACCTGGCCAGAAGACCTTTTTATTTATTGTTGCACTTCTGCTCTCCTGTGCCACCTTGATCGGATATTTTATCTAGGATAGAGTTGTTAGTACACTGTTCGTTCCCTGTGTATTCGATACCCTAGGAATACTCCTTGTGGTGAAAGCTACATTGGTATCCGTACGCTTGCGGATTAATTTCTGTTAGGCCTTGGGACTGACAACAGTGAGCCAATGCGTAAACTCACTAGTTGAATTAGCCCATCACTTGATCAGACCATGTCACCCTAGACAACCTCACCATAGATAACACTTGCAACAATCTGTAGAATCATCGAGCCTCCAAGAAGCTGGATGTTGTCATTGAAGGCTGTTGTCATCGTCTTAAAATCCGTATCGTCGTGTCATCGTCGTCGACCCACCTTGGCCGCATCATCATCATCGACCCTCCTTGGCCGTATCCTCATTGTTGATCCGCCACTGCAATACATGCCTGTTATTTTCCCCGCATCGCCCCGGCATTGATGCGCCCCGAGCTTGGATTCGCGGCCTCGTCGTCATAGATGGTGCTTCCACCGAGATCTGCCCAGATCCAGCTCACCGAGAAGGGAGTCTGGATCCGCTCGCCGCTTGGGGGATGGGGTCCGCTCGCGTGTGGCGTAGATAAGGGCCGCTCGCGCGAGCTAGGGATTTGGTATGCTCGCCATGCCGAACAAGAGATGGAGGGGGGAGAGGAGTTGGCTGCGGCTGAGAGTTGGAAAGATTTTTTTTTGTAGTGCAACTATGATGATGATTAAATAACCGAAATGCTGGTGATATGCCCCTGACTAATGGCCCTGGAGACAGAAGCATAAAAGCTTGCTATCATCCGCTGGGACATCTCCAAGATGCTCAATCTCCCATTTGCTGACAAGATTGCTACTCCATAAGAAAACGAAAGAAACATACCAGCAAATTGTCTTTGATACCAAGAAGTAACTTGCGACACCCGTTATAGAGTCAACTAACCTGTGTTGTTGTAGGCAGGAGTGTCTCTGGTATGCAAAGCAGCCACATATTCACACTGCCTCTAGAGGGTCATAAGCCAACGACGTGCACCAAGGGCTTGGCCCGACCTGGAGTTCATAAAAAAATAAGCACTTTGAAAAAAATACAAATGGTATATGGTAAAAAAGGGAACAGAATTATTCAACCTTTCAATAGATATTGCTCATGTCGTCAATTAAGCAGCAGGACGGTATTACCCTACATTCTGTGTGTGTAGCGGGCACACGAGGGGTTGTTGTTCGGATTGACATCTTTCATGTTCTGTGCAAAGAGGCCATGGACACACACCTCCATGATAATCCAGTCTTCATCTTACTAAACCTCAACATTGCGCGGTTTGGAACACATGGTAATTGAATCCATCACTCAACATTCATCACCAAGCACTCAGCCCAATCAATTAAGAAATTCCTTCGTGAACCCTTGGTCATGATTAGCTACCAAATATGGAGTGAGCCAATGCATAAACTCACCAGCCAAAATAAGCTCATCACTTGATGAGACCATGCCACCCTAGACGACCTCACCATAGATCACATCTGCAACGATTCCTTGGACCATGGAGCCTTGAACACAGCACTGACACTTGCAGAATTCTGTATACACGGGAAAACTGAATCTCGCTGCAATGGAACAGAGAACATGGGCTTGTTTGTGCTTACTCAGTCAATACAGATGCATCTTGGCCCAAGCGAGATTAGTTGCACATTGCAGTCCTAACCCATCATTTGTGCATCATGCACATGACTTAACATGCAGTAAAAAGGGTTTCTTTACATTCACCACAATTCTAATATCCTTCATGTGGAGGATATGTACCAGATATACCCCCACAGGCCGCATATCTCAACCGGTTTCCTAGCAGGCTGAACGGCCTAAAGGAGAGAACATATGTGCCAAAGACAGCAAGCAAGGACGCGCAGCCGTCCGACCACAAGCATCCGAACCACAGAGGTCAGGAGAGCGGCACAGTCCCCCATGCGAGGCACCGGACCATGCATGCAGCAGCAAGGGAGACACCCCTTCTAGTGAACTTACTTGAGTTGTTGTAGGCTGGAATGTCTCTGGAATGCTTGTTGGTATTTCTTAACGATCACAGATAAATCCGCAAGCGCACGGAGAATACCGCTGTAGCATTTCACCCGGGAGTATTCGAAGGTATCGAAATTTATATTTTCCACAGGGAAGACGATGGTCAAGAGAGTACTGTGCTCATAGTTAATGTCTACATTTAAATGGATCACGGTCCATACAATGCTAAACAATAATATATGGGTAGTGTGACACACAAGAAAAGGTTCAATCTAATATACATCCATAGCCAAGTGGAGAAGAACAAAGAAAAGAGCTAAATTCCTGATGTACTTCAATATACAGTGGCATAGTAAACAACATACTCATGCATGCACACAACTAAGGTTTAGGCATATGCACTCAAGCAAATTGGGCACCGGCTTACCCCTGGTCTGTCAGGCGACTCCGGTCTACAGCTTTACGCCGTACCCGAACGTGGAGGGATACCGAGGACGGACAGGGCTGTCACCACCTACCGTCTACCTCAAACAATCCGTGGGGCACGAGGCATCCAATGTACTCTACCAATCCAAGCACCATGCTTGCATTGCTAAAACATTACTCTAAAACCCCTAGGCGATGATATGGATCTAGAGCATAATCATAAAGATCATTGGACCTATGCTTGGATATGCAAATGCATGTAAACCTAAGTATATACATGGCCTGGTATACTACGTAATAGGACACGTGACAATAAGGCAATTATGTCCATACTGCCAGCCCTCTAGGCAATACCCACATAGCAAGCATATGAATATCACACTAGCACTGTATAAGAAGATTATAATTACTCTATTACATAAGCAAGCCAAGGGTCCACAACCAAACAAGGAACGCTTAACCAAGGCAAGACTATATGAAAAGAATAATATTATTAAATAGAATAAAGTCGCAAAAAGAGAAAATGATACAAGTACCATACCAGAATCTCCAAGAGGACTTGGGAACTAGAATAGCTCTACTCTAAGCCTAACTCCACTAAAGCTTGGAGACTACATCTAATGCAAAGGAGTGATTTCTCTCTTGGTGTGTGTTCTAACCGGCCGAGCACCCCTCTATTTATAGCCCCAAATGAGGTAGAGTGGCGTGCACGTTAAGTGGGGAGTCGGTGGAGAGAAATGGGGGCCAAGCCAGGCCGGCCGGCCTCCCACCTTGGCTAGCCGGCCATCCATTGTCTTGGATGGCCACCGCCTTCGCCGTGGGCTAGCGCTTGGGGGCGGTTATGGTGGAGTAACCATCAAGTTTAGGCCCAAAAGCCCACCTTCCGGAATGTCGGTTGTTCACCCGTTGAATTGACACTTGGGCTTGATGTTTTGGAGTGTATGTAGCCCACTGGAGGAAGCTCGGGCCATTCGGAGACAAAAGTAGGCCGGCCGGCCTAGGGGGGTGGCCGGCCGGCCAGACAATTTATGGTTTCGCTCAAATCTTCTGAATTGCATAACTTCTGCTCCCGAACTCCGAATTGGGTGAACCAAAAGTCCATTTTGACTATGTCGACGAGGCCTTCGACATGGCAATCTTGAATTTGTCATTTGAATAAATTTCTCCTCATGTCTAATTGCCTCTTGATTTATAGTTTTGAATTTGTCGAGATGTTTGATCCAGCCCTTGTCCACCTTTCCTTTGAAATACACCTGCATCAATAAATCTACCACAACTCGTGGAACTTTATTAGTTTAAATAAATATGCATATAAGAAATGCTAATTCTCCTTTATTTGTAGGAATATTGGCGGTCGAAGTTGGTACTTAACGACCGTCAACAAATGCAAAGCAGCCACATATTCACTCTGCCTCAGGAGGGACATAAGCCAACAACATGCGAGCCGGATTTTTACGCCAACTTGACACCACACAACAAGCTTCCCTTGACACCTTTTGGAAGGTTGGTACCTTCTTCCTGATACATGGTGGAAGGAGAATTGAGAGTGTTGGGAAGAGAGGGTATGCCAAGGAAATATCTAACGGACCACAAGGCCATTACCAGGCCTTGGCATTGCGTGCCACATGCGGCGTGCACCGGGAAACATGTTACACCCTACTATGGCAATAGCTTTTTTTAGCAGGTTATGTGCCTCACCACACATTTGGCAGGTTTGTTTGATTTAATTTGGTGTGAAGGACTACTGAATCACTTGCCTTTCGGCGCTGCAGTTTCCGATTATTGAAAAACTTCTAGGAAAAAGGAGATTTTAGGAGGAAGCCAGCAACAAAAAACACAACAGCATGATTAGATAGGCATCTGCGAAAGTGCTTTTGGATTTTAATGCAGCTACTGAAAAAAATCATTGGAAAACAGCGATGCTCTTCATAGCATTTTGTTGGATTTAAATCAAGTGGTAGATGAATTGTCCCTTTGTTATGGTCCGGGAGTGGACCGAGGCTGCTAGAGTGGCGTGCTATGTTTGGGAGGCAGGCCTAAAGCGAAAGCTTCTGTGTGCGCTACAGCTGGCTGCAGTGCAGCAGGTCGAGCACGATTAGTCAGGATTATGGAAGAGGAAAAGAAGGTTCAGAAATTCTGTAAAGTATAACGGGAGCAATGAGCCAACGAAAGTGGCTTTGTCTTGCCATGACTCTTCATTACCTTGTATCCCACCCCCCGGCTTCTTTATCAGCTTTCATACAAATTTTGCTAATGGCGCGTTTCAATTTGTTGGAGATGTCATTTATTTGTTTCTATGGGTAGTGATAAGATCTCTGCATCTGGTATTCTGGTGCCAAGAGAAGTGGTGGTTCCACTGAGGAGAACCATGCACCTTCTTCTCTCATAACTAGCAATGGACGAGCATCCCGATCAGCAGTGTAGGGCTACGGAATTGGGGCAGTAGAATTTTCCCCCGGGAGATAGAAATCGAGTGTAGAATGGATGAAACATGCTAAACATGATAGAAGATTAGTGGAACAAGGAAATAACTCAAAATGATAAGAAAGGTTCTGGGAGGGCCACATGGCATTTTCCTAGACATGTAGCACACGATTTTAGAGTGAAAGAGGGAGGAGAGAGATAGAGAGGTTAAAGTAAGAAGTGGGTCCTCATCTTTTTGTTTATCTTGACAATCGCATGATGGCAGAAGCGAGGAAAAGCTGTTGCCATGCATAACTCACCGCCTGCTGCACATCACACGCTGTCACATAGCAGGGCCACATCCGCCCTGTAGCAACACCCGGCCCCGCTCTGTCACAGCCACTGGCACGGTAGCTCATCATCGCCGCTACTTGCGGCCGAACGAATCTTGGTGGTAGGGTGATGATATCAGAATGAAAGAGGTGATGATATCAGAATGAAAGAGGGAGGAGAGACCTACAGAGGCAGTTAACCTGTTGGCTGATATTTTGGAAATGGGCCACACACTTACCACCAGCTGCGGGCTTACCTAATTAAAACGTACACAATAACCAGTACTTACACTCCATGAGCACAGAAAAGTCAATTTTAAAGTAACAGACACACATGCAATTCTAGTATCTAGTTCTTTGAAGACTTGTTGATGAGGGACTTGTGAATGAGCGGAATGAAGCTGCCACCAGAAATGATGCCAATCTGAATAGAGGTGTGTGTCAATAGCCTCCTTGGACCGAAGATGAAAGATGTGTACCCGCTACACACACATAAGGCAGGGTTCTGCCATCCTGCTGCCTATTTGAGGACATGAGCAATGGCTATTGAAAGGTTGAAGTTTTACCATATACCATTTGCATTATTTTCAAAGTCCTTATTGTTAATGAACTCCAGGTCGGGCCAAGCTCTTGGTGCACGTCGTTGGCTTATGTCCCTCCAGAGGCAATGTGAATATGTTGCTGCTTTGCATACCAGAGACTCCCGCCTACAACAACACAGGTTAGTTGACTAGAACGGCTGTCGCAAGTTACTTCATTGGTATCAAGGACAATTTCCTGATATGTTGCTTTTGTTTTTTAGGAAGCAGCAACCATGTTAGCAAATGGGAGATGGAGCATCTTGGAGATGTCCCAGCGGATGATGGCAAGCTTTTATGCCGCTGTCTCTAGGGCCATTAGTCAAGGGCATATCACCAGCGTCATGGTTATTTTATCATCATCATAGTTGCACTACACCAAAAAAAGCTCTACGGCGATGCAGCCCATTTTACTATAGCGACGAGCCTAAACTTCCTCCGTCGATAAAGTGCTTGAGTGCCTGATCCAAACAAGGCCCGCCGCTAAAAACCATCTATAGCTGCATCCACCAGACGAACCGCCGCTACAAACGGAGTGGCATTTGTTTCGTCCGGTCATCTTACTACAAGTCACAACAAATCTCGCTTTGGTGCACCAATGTTCAATCCTTGGGATCCACTTGTGCTATTGAACTGGGACTCTACTCTCAGAACAAATTTGCACGTGGTCCCTCTCAAGTGCGACGACCCAATGGGGGAGTGCCACGTCCCCGTTGCTCATCGGATTCGACGGATTATTCCTGTGATCTCTCGAAGGGCATGGTCTTCACTGTGTGTAGTTGAAGGATCTGAGCTTGTTCGTGGGTATGTTGGTGTGTGTTGGTGGTGTGAGTGAGTGTCGTGCGCATTTGTGCAGATACTACATTGTACCCAATATGAGAGGCTTCAAACAAAAATCTTGCTGCGCCTATTTTCTTACCTTCGGCCCAACAAATCTCAAGTTTCTATAAAAAGTGTAGCGAGCAGACCCTATCCCAGCTCGCGCGAGCAGCCCCCATCCGCGCCACGCGTGAGCAGGCCCCATCCCCCAAGTGGCAAGAGGATCCAGACTCCCTCCTCGGTGAGCTAGATCTCGGCGGATCTCGGTGGCGGCACGCTCGATGACGACGAGGCCGCGAATCCAATCTAAGGGGGAATCGAAGGCGGGGTGGGGCAGCACCATCAATAGGTATGTATGGCGACGGCGGCTCAACGACGACGATGCGGTCAAGGTGGGTCGACGATGATGAGGCGGCCGAGGTGGGTGGACGACGACGACACGACAATACAGATTTGAAGAGGACGATGGCAGTCTTCAATGACAACGTCCGGCTGCTTGGAGGCTCAATGCTTCGAGGAATCGTTGCAGGTGTGATCTATGGTGAGGTCGTCTAGGGTGGCATGGTCTCATCAAGTAATGGACTAATTCAACCAGTGAGTTTACGCATTGGCCCACTCCTTTTGGCAGTTAATCATGACCAAGGTTTCGCAAAGGACTTGCTTAATTGATTGGGATGGAGCGCTTGCAAAAGAATGTTGAGCTATGGATTCAATCACCAAGTGTTCCGAACCATGCAGTGTTGTTTCTAAGGTTTAGTAAGATGAAGACTGGATTGTCACGGAGGTGTCTGTCGATGACCTCCTTGGACAAAACATGAAAGATGTCAATCTCAGCAATAGCCCCCCGTGTGCCCGCTACACACACATAACGCAGGGTATTGCCGTCCCGCTGCCTAATTGAGGACACGAGCAATGGCTATTGCAAGGTTGAATACTCGCTTATTTGTTTGACCATATACCATTTGTATTTTTTAAAAACCAAATTCTTAATTGTTTATGAACTCCAGGTCGAATTGATTGTCAATGCGGAGTACAATGATCCAGTTGTGCCAAAAATGTTTAAGCCACTTTTTTTGGGCCAACCTTGGTGCATGTTGTTGGCTTATGTCCCTCCGGAGGCAGTGTGAAAATGTGGCTGCTTTGCACTCCAGAGACACTCCCGCCTACAACAACACAGATAAATTCACTAGAACGGATGTCGCCCTTGCTGCCGCATGCATGGCCGGTGCCTCGCATGGGGGACTATTCCGCTCCTCCGACCTCTGTGGTTTGGATGCGGGTGTGAGTGAGTGCATGCGCATTTGTGCAGATAGTACATTGTACCGAATATGAGAGGCTTCAAACAAAATTCTTGCTGCGGCCTATTTTCTGGCTTCCGGCCAACAAACTCAAGTTTCTATAAAAGATTCTCTCCACAACCCAAACTCTCAGCCGCACTTCTCTCTCCCCACCAGCCACAGCCAAGTCCTCTCCTCCCTCCATCTCCTGTTAGGCATGGCGAACATACCCTATCCCCAGCTCGTGCGAGCGGCCCCCATTGGCGCCACACGCGAGAGGACCCCATCCCCCAAGCGGCGAGCGGATCCAGCCTCCCTCCGCGGTGAGCTTGATCTCGGCGGATGTAGGTGGAAGCACCCTCTATGACGACGAGGCCGCGAATCCAAGCTCGGGGCGCATCGATGGCGGGGCGGTGTGGCGCCATCAATAGGTATATATGGCGGCGGCGTCTCAAGGATGAGGATGCGGTCAAGGCTGGTCGGCGATGATGACACGACGACACGGATTTGAAGACGACGATGGCACGACGACACGACGACACGGATTTGAAGACGACGACGGCAACCTTCAATGACAACGTCTGGCTTCTTGGAGGCTCGATGGTTCTAGGAATCGTTCCAGGTGTGATCTATGGTGAGGTCTTCTAGGGTGGCATGTTCTCATCAAGTGATGGGCTAATTCAACTGGTGAGTTTACGCATTGGCTCACTCCTTCTTTTGGCAGTAAATCATGACCAAAGTTTCGCAAAGGACTTCCTTAATTGATTGGGTGGAGCGCTTACATATGAATGTTGAGCTATTGATTCAATCACCAAGTGTTCCAAACCATTCAGTGTTGTTTCTAAGGTTTAGTAAGATGAAGATTGGGTTGTCATGGAGGTGTCTGTCGATGGCCTCCTTAGACAGAACATGAAAGATGTCAATCTCAACAACAACCCCCCCTTGTGCCCGCTACACACATAGAATGCAGGGTATTGCCATCCCGCTTCCTAATTGACGACATGGGCAATGGCTATTGCAAGGTTGAATAACTCTCTTATTTGTATTTCTTTTTCAAAGTCCTTTATTTTTATGAACTCCTAGTCGAATTGATTGTCTATGCGCAATACAATGATACAATTGTGCCAATGATGTTTAAGCCACTTTCTATTGGGGCCAAGCACTTGGTTCACGTTGTTGGCTTATGTCCCTCCCGAGGTAGTGTGAATATGTGGATGCTTTGCATACCAGAGACACTCCCGCCGACAACAACACAGGTTAGTTGACTAGAACGGGTGTCGCAAGTTACTTCTTGGAATCAAGGACAATTTCCTGATAGGTCGAAGTTACCCTCTACGACGAAGAGGCGACAAATCCAAGCTCAGGGCGCATTGATGGCGGGGCAGTGCGGCGCTGTCAGCACGTATGCATGGCGGCGGTGGCTGAACGACGAGGATGCAGCCAAGGCAGGTCGACGATGATGATGCGGTCGAGATGGGTCGATGACGACGACGACACGATGACTTCGATTTGAAGACGATGACGACAACCTTCAATGACAACTTCCGGTTCTCTTCACGGCGACTTCCTCCTGTTCCTCACGGCACACGGCTCATTCCTCAATCTGGTGTTGTGGCGTGCGGCAACGCAGATCTCAGGCGGCTTCCTCGTGGCACGCAGCGGCCTGCTGGTGCTCCTCAAGGATGGCGGTTGCGGGGATGGGGGCGGCGGGACCTCGAGCATGACGACGTCCTCGTGGCCTCCAAGGCGGCTGCGAGCTCTAGTGTGGGCCCAGACGCGCCTGCCGAAAGCCTGTTTTTTCATTTTTTGAATTGATTTGTAGTGGCGGGCGGTAACGTCCCCACCGCTATAGTGGCACACCCGCCGCTGAAAATCGTCATTTTAGATACCCTCAAAGAACGACGGCCGTCCATGCCCTCCGCTACAGAGGGTACGGCCCGTCGCGATAGTGCTATTTTGTTATTGTGTTGTCTTAGTGCTCGTTTGCTATTATCATGAAATAATTGGAAAATTATGGTACCAATCTCCTTGGTTGGAGTAAAAAAAAGGGAAGGTGTAAACTAAGCCATGCCACTTCTGAAGTTCAAAGCAAACCAGCAAGTATCTTCAAGTTTGTGTTTCTTACACTAGAACAATGAAATAGCACAAGCGGAGCAGGAACTCAAGCCCTCCTCGTCCAAGTCCAATAGTCACTGAAGAAGCGACAAGAGAAAAACACCATAATTCGATCACAAGAGAGCTGCCTGTGAATCTTAACAAAAGGTCTCACTCACTTGG
Source organism: Eragrostis nindensis (assembly GCA_012490785.1). Lineage (NCBI taxonomy): Eukaryota > Viridiplantae > Streptophyta > Magnoliopsida > Poales > Poaceae > Eragrostis > Eragrostis nindensis. The sequence continues at coordinate 352,163 of JAAXCT010000053.1, read as the reverse complement.
ACTCTTGGAGTAGTTCTCATCCAGCTCCGCGGGCGAGCCAGTGACCGCCACTGACACCCCTGACACCGCGGACTCCATACCTGCTAGTACAAGAACAAGCATTGCCGGAATGAATACAAGATATGCGAAATCAAAGAAAATTGAAGACAGGCCAGTGGCTGCTAGCTGCAGCGCGAGGCCTACACACATGGGAATGAGAAGCTCAAGCTCATAGTGCCCATGGGAACCATAATCACTGGCACCATTTCCAATTACTCCTTGACCAAAGTAGAAGAGCTGTGGATCTCATCCAAAGAGGCTGCAGCTGGTGCTGGTGTCTATGCTACATTCTATGGTGTGTAGAGGTCATCAGGCCTGCCTCTGGTGGAGTAGCTCTCTTTCTTGTGCCATCTGCGTGGGAGGTACACTGGAGTTGCAGTGGTGGACTTGTGTGTACGGGCGACTTCAGAGTCTCAGAGACTGAGGTTTACTAGCTGCGCAGAGTGGCTAGCAGAGAATCACCTATACGGGGATACCGGTACGACGACACGATACGGCGATACACGATACGCGAGTTTCAGACCAAAACAGTGATTTTATAGAGGCAGTATCGGAGTATCGCCGTAACGTATCCCGCCTTATCGGATATGGGTACGGCTGCCTCCGGGGTGTATGGGTGATTCAGAGTGGCGTGCCATGTGTTCTTAAATAGAGGGGCTTTTGGGAGGCAGGCATAAGGGCGAAAGGTTGTGTGTGCGCTGCATCTGGCTGGAGTGCGGTATGTCGAGCGGTTAGTCAGGACTAAAGAGGAAAAGAAGGTTTGCAAATTCTGTAAAGCGTAACGGGAGCAATGAGCCAATGAAAGTGGTTTAGTCTTGCAGTCGAACGAATCTTGGTGGTAGGGTGATGATATGAGAATGAAAGAGAGAGGAGAGACCTAGAGAGGCAGTGACCTGTTGGCTGATATTTTGGAAATGGTTCACACACTAACAAACGAGCCACACACTAACCACCATCTGAGGGCTTACCTAATTAAAACGTGAATGTGTGGAATGACGCTACCAAGAGAAAAGATGCCCTTCACCACTATCATCTGAGGGCACCATCTGAGGTTTTAAATCTCCCGCTATAGCTACCACTGTAGCTAGCTATAGCTTTCTAAGGCAATGTCCCGCTATTTGCATCCATGTACAATTTAACCCCTCAGCCCGCTATTTAAAACATGGGTATTTAGTCATGAGAAAACTTTCCGATGAGACACTTGTGGATGTGCTGAATGACACTACCACCAAAAAAATAATGATGATGCTCTTGACTATGTTATTAAGGTCCTTATCTTCACAAATAGCAAGTCTGGCAGGTGATGAGGGATGATTACTACACGTGAGATCTTTTCAAACATTTCTAGCCTGACATGGTTTAAATAATTATACTCCGTGCGCACTATAAAACATTGGTATACTTATACTTACCTTGTGCACACTATATCGCTGAGGTATCCTACGTCACCGTCGAGATCCACCCCGCCGCCGTCGAGGTACTCTGCGCCGTCACCGCGAGCTTCACCACGCCGCCATCAAGATCCGTTGCCTCTCCATGGCCTCCACGCCTCCGAAGGAGGGACGCCGGCGACCGGGACGTCGAAGCCGGCCGTCGAGGCGTTGTCGTCATCGCACCGCTGCCCCGGATCTCGCTGCGCCGCCCGGATCTCCCTGGGCGGCGGCGCCATGGAAGGGGATGAGGACGCGCGCCAGCCACATGTCGAGCCGCCATCTGCCGCCACACCCAGAACCGGATCCGGTCGAGGAGGACACGTCGCTCCTGTGCGTCGTTGACCGGGAGGAGGCGGAGGTGAGGGAGGAAGAGAGAGGGAGAGGCGGCGGTGGGGGTGGGGAGAGGATAGGAGAGGGGCGGTGGGAGATATAGTTTATATGGGGGCGGTGGCTGAGTGGGCTGGGCCGATGGAGAGTGGATAGCAGCGGTCCACGCTACAGATACCCTGTAGCAGCGGTTCATTTGTCCTACAGCCCATTTTTGTTGTACGGAGAGCAAGGATGGTGCGACTGAAGAGAACCTTGCAGCTTCTTGTGTCATATCAAGGCAAGGCAGCAGAGAGGCGTTATAAGATCTGGTAGCAGTAGATGAGCATAGCTACTGGTAGTAATATAGCAACAGGATTGGGGCACAGTAGGATGGTCAACGAGAGAATGAAATAGAGTGGAGAGCAGAAGAAACATGCTAAATAGATAGCAAATTGGATGGAATAATGAAAATAATAACCTTGACAATGACCTAACACTACTAGAATTCCCCGGTTTCTCTACAGTTCTTTTTGTTTCCCTTGCGTTCTTTCAAGAATCCTAGGATAAGGTGGTTTCCCTACAGTATGTTTGGAAGTCGTAGAGAAAGGGAATCACTCGTTAGGGAAATCAACAGAAGTAGTAGGGAAAGGAAGCGGTTCCCTAGAATTTTACAAGCTTTCCGAGGGAAACCAACAGAGCCCGGAGCATTTAAAAGTTTTCTACCCTCTCTCCCTCATCCTCATCCAGTCTCTCACACACCACTCGAGCAAGGATTTGCATCCCAATTCTCTCTCGTTCTCAAACACACGCACACATTGCCGGAGGGTAGAAGGCGGCGGTGCAGGGGAAGGAGCATTGGCTGGCTGCTACCCTCAGGAGGCTCCAGCCAAACTCGGAGAGGACGGGGAAATATGCGCTAGCAGTGGCTGCGGCGCCTCACGGTGTTCGTGAAAACAAAAACTCGAAGACAAAAAATATAATCACACACAAGTGCACAACACACACGTGTAGCGAGAAACTATATATTTCATTAAATCATTGGATTTACAAAATACACAGTTTACAGAGCTTTGTCTTCTTTTGTCTTCCAGCGTCGATGCTTAAGGAAGATCTAACTTAAGAGATTGCGTAGTTCGCCGATTCCTGGGGATTTACATGCATGCCCGGTTAATTACATCTACGGAGCGAGTCTGTAGAACACCTCCGATTAAGCTGCGCGTACTGGTCGAAAATCTTCATGTAGAGTGTTGCTCGTCCATGAACAATGTAGTGTGGATGGGATGTGTGTAATGCGGGTGGCTTTTATATTGCCGAAACCCAGTCATAACAGCACCATCGCCACGTCGGATGTAAACGGAAGATGTCGATGAAGGGGATGACTTTCGCCTCGTCGGTACCCAGTCATGTATATGCCGGTCTTCATCAACTCGAATAGAAATGTTGCCTTTGCCTCATCGGTACCCAGCAACGATGTACATTCGATCCGTCGTATGGGACGTGTCAGTGGAGTGTTGACTTAGCTTCGCCATTACTCAGCCAAGGTTTCGTCTAGCCTCGTCGGTACCTAGACGGAAGGGAATGATTGGTTATAAGAGTGCTGCAAATAGCAGCATGTTCTGGACGATGCTTTTCGAGAAAGCTTGATAGATTATTTACTGAATAGATGTACATGACAGCAGTTCAGTCAACCGTGTTTAACATATGGAGTTTCATTTGAATGCTACCAAGAAAGCAAGGTAGCACACAGCAGCTTGACAGCAACTTGCTGGTAAGATAGTGAAGCTCACGTCGTAGCTGCGTAGCTCATTACAGAGAATAACATAATAATCTCGTATGGCATATGTCTCGCCTATCATTTGGCCAGAGCATCTTATTTGCATTGGCTGATACAAGCATGAACAGATCGACGCACTGCATATGCCTGTAATCTAGTCGTCCAGATGTTTACATACAGAGTTCCGTTGAAGACAAAATAACACGGCAGCTCACAGTTATCTGATAACATTTAGAGTTCACGTGTTAATGTATCCTTGATGTAGCTACACGTAGCTTAATAGCTACGGCAAATAGCTTAATTTGAGAGTAAGTATAATAATCATGATAATATCTCATTGATCATAATACAGCATATGTATCGTATCAAATACTCGGCCATATAGTGTCATTATTTGCAATGCTAACACACGCCATGTATGCATGCGTCTTGCATTGGATACTGTTTGTCTTCAATATTTCGATTCTTCTTGCACAAGCATTACAATCCGAAGATTGCTAAATATGCTTCATAACATCTTTGTGACAGCAAGACCGTCGGCCCTCCTCAATAGGATACTGCCCGTCTTACTCCGTCGTAATAATATCAACATGCAGACCGCCGGCTCTCCAAGATAGGAGGCTACCCGTCTGACATTGTTGTGTGAAACGAGAAGCAGACTGATCGGCCTTCCCCAATGGGATGGTTCCCGCCTTACTTCTGTCATGGTAAATTAACAGGCAGACCGTCGGCCCTTCCCCATAAGGAAGCAACCCGTCTAACGCTGTTGTGTGAAGATGAGAAGTAGACTGATCGGCCTTCCCCAATGGGATGGTTCCCGCCTTACTTCTCTTTATCGTAATGGACGCCTTGCCTTGATTAAACAAAGAAGAGCAGAACACCGCCATGATTCAATCTTGTGCTGCCGAAGCAGCTTGCTCACCTTGCCCCATGTTTGCAGGAAAGATGACTCCGACGGCTGGCATCGCGGAGCTCATCATCGGTGTCTCGCCGGGCTTCCTCGCGTCGTACTCAGCGAGTTGCAGCGGCGGCGTGGTGGCTTGTTGCGTGCGTGGTCTCGCGTGGATGCGTGGTGCGGCGGCGTAGGGTTGCGGCGTCGTGTGGCGTCTTCTCCGGGCGGTGGCGCAACAACGTCTCTTGGCGGCGGCGCGTGTGCGTCGATATTCTGGCGGCGGCTGCGTCCTCCTGAGCGAGAAAGGATCAGTTTGTTTATATAGGCAGGGATGGCAGGGTTTACGTCGGTTGAAGATACGTATCGCACAAGTACAAATGATCTTATCTCCAATCATTCGTGAGCATGCTTATCTCTAACAATCAACCGGCGTGTGATTAAACCGATCGACGTGAGCTTGCAGGGCACCGCCATATGGGCCAGCAATCGTAACAACTCAGTAGACGAATCTGCTTTGAAGTATATCTCCAGCAACCCAAACGACCTCCAAGTAAATCAAGCTAAGTTTGTTGATCGGATAACTTCTGTGAGAGATCGATCATGCATGCAACTCTTTTAATCACCTTGCGAGCGTAACTGGAGCCCGTTTGGATTTATTTGCATCACGTTCAGGGCTCTATCTCCTGCAAACGTGCATTCTAAGTTTTATATTCAGCCAGGGTATGAATATACTGGCCGGTATACGTACGTATGTTCACTTAGCGCCAGAATTATCAGGGCAATGACCTACGGGCCAGCTGCTGACGAATCCTGACTTTAATATATTTCATTTCATTCATAGGAGCTCTTGTACTCAGTCCAACTTTGCATATATTCAGGGATAGAAGCCTGTGGATATACTCAAATGAGTTTTATGCATGCATCGCGCAACTTATCAACCTTGCACCATTTTGTTTCCTTTACAAAATTGTGTATAAAAATCCATCAAACACACGGCAGCGTGGCAAAGGGGCGGCGGTGAATGGAAGAATATTCCTATATTCGAGGTGGGCCATTGGGCTGATATTTTGGAAATGGGTCACATTCTATTAATCAAGTCGGATGGAAAAGGCAGCCCCAGCCTTGACACACTAAGAGCTCGTTTGGCACGGCTTCTGCAATGAATTTAGGACTCTGTTTACGGTACTGTAGCTACAGAAAAAGTAGAATCCGGCTTTTGTCCAGCATCCGTAAGCTGATGAAACGAAACTTTTCATGGCTACATTTGCTACTATAGCAACACTCAGGGAAGCAGAATCCAAAGCTGTTATGCCAAAGGGAGCCTAACAAATAAATCGGATCCCTACGCCACTGGCCCTGCTGGTTGAAAGTAGGGATGAACCACTGCATTGATCGGACAACTGGAACAATCGGAACACAGAGATCGAGTAAGACTATGCATCATGACGAAAGTATCGTGCATGTGCGCGGGGAGGTGCTACACCTCTGCACGACTTTGCCTGACGGAGTTCGGAGATATGCTCAAGCGTTGTTTAAGCAGCGACAAGTGTTTTCTTGCATAGAAGATTTGAGTCTTTGAGACTTCTTCTGAGAATGAAAGTAGGGCTGCAACAACAGTGATTGATCGACACCATAGGATGTTGGAGGGGCTGAGCTTGATGTGTAGAGTTTTCTTTGTTTTTAGGTGTTCAGGCTGTTTTGTATCAGCTCAGTTTGGTGTTTGACATGTAAAGGCTAAATGTACCTCGTTGTGTTGAGGCCAGAACATTATTTCACATCGAAATAAAAGCTTCCTTTATCTATAAAAAAGATTACGCATCATGACAAAATCTATGGTATAGAACACTAAGAAAATACAACAGCAACAAAATCAAGAACCGGAGAACAAGAGTAAGATGCATAGGGAGGGGATGAGACGGCAAAGAGTAATGAGGCCGGAAAACTTACTCCACGCATAGGTCGCCAAGCGAAAGGGCATGTACTCTAGTGCTTACAAGAGACTCAGTAGCATCTCTGGATTCTACTCCCTGTAGGTGCGAATTTTCTAGGATTTAGCTGCGTTATATTTTCAGCTGTAGGCGACATTCACGTCGACAGCGAGGTGCTAGTGGTGACTCCGTCAACGTCGAGGACTTGCCGGCTCAATCTTCATAGATGCTCATAGGTTTGCTCTAAGGGTAGGGTCTGCATACATGCGTTCATAGGGGTGAGTGTGGATGCATTGTGAGTATCTGAGTTGTGTTGTGTAATCAGAAAAAGAAAATCGTATAGGTCATCGGAACCATCGGATGGATGTATACCCAAAAAAAAAAGAGGATGGCTGGCACCAAAGCACGACCGACACCAATGCTCTTGACCACCCAAGCACGGATGTCTCCTAGCGTAGTGATCTGGTGCCAGTGGCGGAGCTAGGCCCAGCCCACAGGGTGGGCCGAATCATTTCTGGGCTGCTCAGGGTGGGCCGACAAAGGGAAATAAAAGCAAAGAAAAAAGAAAAAGATACTGTAGCAGTGCTACAGTGCTCCAATTGAGTGTTGGGCTGGATCTCAGGGTGGGCCGCGGCCCACCGTGTCCACCCCCTGGCTCCGCCCATGTCTGGTGCACACTGTCGGAGAATGTGGTGGCGCAAATGACTTGAGCAAGTGGTAATGGGCCTAGCTTACCTAGCTTGGTTAATGGGCCTCAGTTGCAATGCCCAGGTCTATTGCGACTGCTCCTGGTGGATCCTATATGTAGGGCGGGCTATAGTTAAGTTTTGATAGGACAGTGTTTGAGATTCGTGCAACGGCTCAGATTCGCGCAGGTGGAGAAGGGGATGGCTGAGAAGCTGCCAAGTGTCGCTCTCTGATTGGGGCGGGTGGGAGGTGGGAGAAAAAGAAACGAATTTCAAACTTTAAACGCATTTTTCTCCTAAACCGTAAGTCCGTTTTCGAATTCGTTTGAACCTACGTGTTTGTTACAATTAATTCTACAAAATGAGATCCAATATGAATATTTTTTGAATTTTTTAAAATTTAAAATTTTTGTCAACATTTAAATATACTATATCAACATTTTGTTTATACTAAAATGTCAACATTTTTTTTTGTTTGTAGTCAACATTTTTTATAAAAATGTTGATTTTATTTTAAAAATGTTAAAATAGAACTACAAAAATGTTGACTCTTCTGTTTCAAAATGTTGACGCTCTAACTTGGGCTGGGCTGTTCAGATTTAGTAGGCTATTGGGCCAATCTATCGTATGTTAACTATAGGACGCCCTGCATATAGGAGGTCCTACTACTCCTCTGGATCAATATGAGGAACATATACTACAGCAAAATGGACAGGTCCCGGTTTCGGCCAGCCACGCTAGGCAGTCCTGGTTACTGAGCAACATACTGTAGCGGCTTGACCAAGCGTTGCATGCCAATGACCATACTAATCAACAACCAGCCATAGTTCGTGGCCACTATGGTCCCAACTATGTCTCACGCACATATATATGCGCCCGCGGAAGACGTTCATAACCAGTGTGTGTGTGAACGCATATTGTCATTTGCCGAGTGTTGTTTTCTTTGCCGAGTGTATTTATTCGGGCACTCGGCAAACAAGGTCTTTGCCGAGTGAAAAAAAAAAACACTCGGCAAAGAGATGTTTGCCGAGTGCAAAAAAAAAAACACTCGGTAAAGAGCTCTTTGCCGAGTGTTTGTTTCAACACTCGGCAAAGTTTTTAATCTTTGGTTTTTTCCGACACTCGGCAAAGAGCCCTCTTTGCCGAATGTCAACCACTACACTCGGCAAAGATCCCTCTTTGCCGAGTGTTTTTCCAATTACACTAGGCAAAAAATATTTTAATTAATTTTTTGAGGCACTAAATTAATTCGAATCAAAAGGTTTTGAACTACAAAGTTGTATAACTTCTCAGCATCTACACTTCTTATTTTGGTAATTTTTCATTTGACAAAGCACAAGTAAATTTGTTCACAAAATCTACGGCTCCCGTATAGTTTCCCGAAACATAAAGAGAGATATTTGAATTTGTGAACAATGTTACTACCATTATTTTGGATAAAAAAGATCAAAATAAAAGTTGTAGATCTTCAGAAGTTACACAACTTTGCTGTTGAACACTTTCTAATTTGAATTAATTTTGTTAACGAAAAGTATGTTTGAATTTCTTAAATTTCAAAATTTAAATTTTTCAAATGACCTCGGATGGAGAAACAACCAAAATGAAAGTTGTAGATATCAAAAAGTTATGAAACTTTCTAGTTGACAACTTTTTTATTTGAAATCATCTTGTCAACGAAAATTTAGTTTGAAAGAGTTGAAATTTGAAATTCAAATTTTGTAAACGACCTAACATGGAGAATCGACCAAACTAAACGTTGTAGATCTCGAAAAGTTATAAAACTTTGTTGTTGAGTACTTTTTAATTTGAATTCATTTAGAGCCTCAAACAATTAGTTGAAACTTGGTTTAGTATAATATGAGTAGAATCAAAACGGAATATAGGCACATGTGATGCTGTCGTGTAGTGGTAGAGCGGCTCCACGCGCAAGGGAGAGGTCCCACCGGCCGCGTAGCGTGCGAATATTACGCGAAAAATGCCGCGACTTGTGAATATTACGCGCTAGCCGGTGGGGGCCTCCCTTCATTAAAAATTATTTTTACTATTTTTTTTGGTGTTTTTTCGATTAATATTTTGCCGAGTATTTCTCTTTGCCGAGTGCTACGTGGGCTCTTTGACGAGTGCCACTCGGCAAAGAGCTCTTTGCCGGTACCTGTTTGCCGTGTGCCCTTTGCCGAGTGACACTCGGCAAAGGGTTTGCCGAGTGTATTTAGCCTTTTGCCGAATGCCTAGGGCACTCGGCAAAGAGGGGGTCTCCCGTAGTGAATTACTATATCATGCAAATTTAATGATGCAACAAATTTATTGCATGGGTAGTGAAAAAAAAATCAACAAATGAAAAATCACGTTTGAATTCAAATCATCGCTGCTTTTGGTAGTAAAGTGCCCATCTATACTCCCTCTGGACATCAATTCTTGGCGTTGTGACAACAATGGCTTATTCCTCTCTAGTTTAGCGAAAAAATCGGCTGTCAGAACGTCACTTATTCAAGTCTGGAGTAAGAACATTAGAATACCTTTTCAAGTTGATATTCCTTTTCACCTCTAGGTGTTTTCAAGTCGATTCTTCTCTTTCCAAGAGCTTTCAAGAATTTTTTTTTCCACGGCAAGTGTGTGTGTGTGAAATATTTGTGAAAAGTTTCTTAGATAAATGGAACTGTTTGATATATCAGCAAAAATGTTCAATGTAGAGATTTTTATCAATAGTTTTTGAGAAAAGGTTAGCCAATTTTATTAGGGCAAAGTTATATAAAAATTGTGCTATTATCAATTTGATGTTTTTCACTTCACTTCTCATCCTTTTTCCTACTTTGTTTCCATAGGAAAAGCTTGCTTTGACATGTTTTACCTTTGTGCGAACGCATCTGTAGAAAAGGAAAGAAGAAAACATGGTTACCGAAAATATTAAATAGGAGGAGTCCTATCATCAAGCTGTTACAAGTTTCATTCTAGCTAGGTTCTCTCGTCGTGTCACAACGGAGCTGTGCTGGGGAACATTCATGGCCTGTCACTTTGCTCTCTTCTGGAGAAATCAACATTACAATAGAAATGTTCATCTTTCAGAGATTCATAACCATGATAAAAATCTCTTAAGAGGTAGTCAGAATTGTCTCCCATAGGTATGTTGGCTGTGGGAGATACAAACTCTCTCATATGGATGAACAAACCGTGCGTGAGAAGGAAGATGGGCTAGATACAAAAAAAAAAAACAAAGGAATGTGATAAACTATACATTTTTCTTTCATGCGACACGGCACCCAGGAAATTAAAAATGATCCTGCAAAATGCATTTAGTAAAAGACATGCTGAAAATCAGTTTTTTTTAGATAATGGGAAAAAGTGTCCTTGACCTCAAAAGTGACTACAGCCCAATCCTACATCAAAATGTAGCCCATGTGTCTGCCATCACAAACTCAAAATGTAGGAAAGCAGGAGGAGACTACAATATAGTTTACAAGGGAATTTATTAAGCAGCAATCCTATTGCTAAATCTCCATTCATGGTCAGCATATATTTGCATCGCCTCGTCTCTAATGATCGGCATGCATCTCTCATGATGTTGGTGTCTTCATCACACTTTTGCAGTTGCACCCACGTCTGCAGCCGGTGCTGTTGTATAGTACCTTCATATAGGTTTTCATCGGAATATTTAGTTTTTTTTCGAGAAAATCGGAATAATTAGTTCTTTCTGAAAGTTCTGAAGTGATAATGTCAGCATGGATTTTAATTTCTTGGTTGCCTCTCATTGTGCCAAACTGGAAGACTGGAACCGTGGGGGTAATTTCATATGAATCCGTAGGAAATAGTTCGTCCCAAACGAGTCTTGAATTTACATCCGCTTCGGTTACGACACTTGGGAGTTAATCGTGTTACTTGTGTCTGAACACGCGTGATTTCAACGAACCAAATGCCATAACCTTCCCTGTCCACCTCACGCTCCACTTCTCGGAACAGGTGCCCTGAAAGAAACACCTTGTACAAATTCAAGTAGAGCTTTATTTCAGTGTCAAGCTTTCCAACTCCATTGTGGAATTCTTGCAAGCAAAGACACCGTTTGAAACTTTTTCCCTCGCAGGTGGGCCGTGATATCAGAAGAAATTTGGTATAGCATTCCTGGCAAAGCTGAGTGTAGCCTAAAAAAAAATAAAAAATCAAAGCTGATAATGGAGCTCGTCTCATGTGCTAGATGTTGGTACAGAGTGGCCTTCTCTCAACCACATATGCAGCGGCAGATGTCCAAAATTGAGCTGGACCAACAAAATTTTGTTAATTTTTTTACAATAAGAATAAAAAACTGGTATCCTACTGAACGACAAAATTCAATACTCTACAGCCTCCACGAGCAGATGAAAATACTTGCAGCACTGGAGCCTGCCAACTTGCTCGCCGGCTACCGCACAGCCGTCGGTGCGCCGCCGCGGGTGCCGAACGCGTGCATGTGTCCGAGAAGGGAGTTGAGGCGCTGCAGCTTGAGGTCCTCCCGGAACTGCCGGATGAACAGCTCCGCGCGCGCGTTCAGCTCCGCCTTCCCCTCCACCGCTGCCTCTGCTTCTTGCCTGCTGGAGCGCGCGCGTCGCTTAGGTACCTTCGCCGCCGCAAGATCCTTGTTCGCCGCAGTGGTGGTGGCAGCTGGTGCCGATGGTGGCTGCCATCGACAACTCTGCTGGATCATCGCGTAGGCCTCGTCCAAGCTGATGGACTTTCCCTGCTCCTCCCCTGCATCATCGTCATCTTTGCTCTCCAGCACCAATTCCGAATCAGCTGATACCATAACCATCGCAGCAGACCCAGTCAGTGGCGGCACCACGGCAGATGCTGCCGTGCCGACACATTTTCCGGCCGTCGGCCGTGGTGTCTCCGTGAACATCGTGGACGCTTGAGTCACCTGAGGCGCGGGCACCATCTCTGCTTCTTGCCAGCAGAAGCAGAGGCCCGAATCCTAGACATCATCGAGCAGCGGCCCCGTGACGCCGCCGGCAGTGGGGTGGACGGAGAAGAGGGAGAACGACCGGGGCTCATCGAGGAACACGGACGAGGCGCTGCGGCACAGCTTCCGCCTGGACGACGGCACATGCCCGTCATCCTGCCTGCCTGACGACATGATGACGATGGCGGCGACGACGGCGTTGAAGAAGATGAACCACGCCGCGCCGGGGCTGAGCCACGGCGACAGCGGCCACCACGGCTGCGCCACCATCACCACCATCAAAACCTGATCCGGCAGCACGCCCTGCTGTCTGCTGCTATGTCTGCTGCAGGCGTCCAGGCTAGTTGCGTGATGCTTTCCTCAGGAGAGAGCTGCGCACCTATTTATATGGACAGACACAGACTTAAACTCCTGAGCCTGGCGCCCATGTGTGTGATCCAGTGACAGCTTCACGCGGCGATACGTATAGTTTGGTGGAACAGGTAAGCCGCGTACATGCGCCAGGATGGATGGCTCGCAAAGGTAGTGGATGGCTGGATCCTTTTGCAATTGGAGCATGTGTGGCTCGTGCAACCAGCCAGAAAATTCGCCAGGGGGATTACACCTACTGTGGCCTTTATTTAATTAATCTCCAATTTGCGCCTACTTTGATTTGTCCAGATGTTTCTCAAAGACGTGAAGCTTAGTTATGCTATACCGAACTATCACACCTAGGGCTGCAAATAGGTGACCCTTACCTTCTTCCGACCATTTTAGTTCAATCAAATGAACTAGTTTTTCAAAATGAAAGCTCATTTTGAAAAACCAATTCATTTAGTTGAACTAAAGAGGATCGGAGGTGATCCTAAGGGTCACAAATTTACACCTCTAATCACAGGGTTACTGACACATTAGCCGTCGTCATTGTCGTCTTCTACTCCCGCCATGTTGTTTTCTTTCTTCTAACCAATTTGTTTGTCGGTCTCCATCTTTGTTTACTGATCCCGCATCGAGATTTGACTTCTCTCGTTCTTTGTTTGAAGTTATGATTATGCATTCATACGCCTGGTGGGCACGCTGAAAGTGAATCAAAGACCTCATTAGTTCCAACCAAACCTCACCTTGCAAAGAGCTTACGTCCATGAACACAAACCAGTTCCACAAACTTCCATGTAGAAATATTTGTTTCGTAAGACTCAGGGATTGACAGTGCGAACACATGCTACCCAAAACTCCAAATTTGGACAGAGACACCAAAAATTGAAGGCAAAGGAGCATGGATGCATTGTGCTCAACAAGGACGATACGGCTCGTCGTTGTCCCTCGGGCGACCGTGGCATGCATATAATGCTGCAATTGCACCATGGACTCAGGAGTAGCCTCCGCCTCCCCTCTTTCCTTAAAGTTCACCACCACCAAGTTTGTGTTGGGGTTGAAGAGGGAAAGAAACGAAATGAGAGAGGGAAAGAGAGGGAAAGAAAGGAAAGAGAGGAAAAGAGGGGAGAAGCTCCTCCACCTCATCTCCTTCTTCTCTTCTTGGTGCTGAAACGAAATGAGGGAAAGAAACAGATGGCTGTATTGCGGGAGAAGAGGGAGAGAGGGTGGCTGCCAGGTGGGTCCCATGGCTATTTTTCTTTCTCCTGAATTTGTTCCTTTTCTCTTTAACCATCAATGTCCCCACCTTAAAAGCTTCCAAAAATTATGCCGATTTTTGTGGTGATACAAATGAGAAAGGAAAATCCATTTTAATTGGAAACTCTCAAAAGGAGATTTTAGATTTGGATTTAAAATTGTTCAAAGTTGGCAGATTTCAAGGTTTGTTTGAATTTTTAGGGCATTGAGAATTACCCAAAAATTAAAAAAAAAGTGTAAATTCAAGATTTCAAGAGTACTTGTAGCAGAATTTTTGTTGATGCCCACTTGCATGCAAAATTTTGGACTTGCTTCACAAAGGCATGGAGAGATTTGAATTTAGAATTTGAATTTGAGATGCAAATGCATTTGTTTATGCAATGACCATGCTTAGATGATGCACTTGATGATAGATTATGTTCAATAACGTGAAATTGAATTTTGGGATGTTACATTTCCTCTGCAAAGCATTTCTTAAAAAAAAAGGAATGAAGAGAGAGAGATGTGCTAGCTAGTTTCTCAGAGTGCCAATCTCGCAAGGACATATACAGCGGCAAATGACTGACACAGCCTTGATCTGGCTGGGACTTCTCTGAAACTGGCCGGGCCCATGCAAGACCCTGCTGGGAAGTGGGAACTGAATTTTATCGCTGCAGAACGACTCATAACACGCACCCATCAGAACTGTGTACCTTGCATGGACCATGGAGCATCCGCAAAGTCCACCGACCACCATGGAATGGAACTTCTACTCTCGTTGGGGACAAAATAAGAAGGATGCCATTTGCAAAAACGTCATGATCAATTGACAACTGGTGTCGCTGATGCTCCTCAAAAACTCGATATAATATGAACAAAAAGGTTGCGTCATTATGGACGTGGTACTACTTAATTTGCTAGAGCCCGCCACACCTTATCACTTTATGTCGACGTGTGTGTATAAAGCTATATAGGACAAAACGTACACGTCCCATGCATGTATATATCCCTTGGCTGCCATGCCATTCAGCCTGAACCGTGTCCTACATCCAAATACAGTCGCATCCTGAATAAGAAAACCCACGTACCTAAGACGTGGCCTGTGAGAGAAAACACAAACGGTAGCTAGTGACGACGCGGGGACGTGGCAAGGCAGAGGGAAGCCGCCAGGTTTCAAAAACTGCTGCGTTGCTATTCCGGGTTAAGCACCGAAACGGTCCGTTTGACTTTTTGAACAAAAAGACGACTATACGTTAAGTTTGAGATTTCGGGGACGTCCGAAATTGCGCACAAGCAAACGTAGTCTAGGATGACCATGTTAGATGCCTTGGCACACCAACTTATGTTTTTTGCCCAAGGCTAAGAAATATATAACATTATCAACTGAATCCATCCCTGCCATTTAAGTTGCTGCTAAAACTTCCGGTAGTATATCTGGCCAACTAATGCAGAAGATATAGTACAATTGTATATATATATTCCATTCCTACTCTCGACGTAATGTATGGAAAAATATAGACAGCCTGCAGGGGGCAAAAGGGAAGATAGCCATATGATCCCGCACGATATATCTCACGAGAGTTATGTTTGCTCGGATTTGGTCATGATATAATAATACTACTCCTATAGCCGGACTGAATGAGATTCCAGACTTCCAATTTTAGAAGACATGGATTTGTGATAATTTAAGGCCCTGCGTAAATGCAGTGATACCCACAAATGCGGTGACACCCATCGGTTTCATGTGTTTCTTTGGCAGCACTTGCCGTCGTCCATCGATCTCTGCTAGCTTTGCTCCCATAATTCATGCACAACGGAACAAAAAATTCTGAACAACCCTCGTCCGCAGGCCGTGCACTGGGTTTTGAACATCAGTTTCTGTCTCCAACTCTCAGTTACTTTTCACCTTGTTTGACCGCTCCTGATATAGATTTGTGTAGATTTGCGGCCTCTTGTCCATCATAAGTTAGTAGTCATAAAAAGTTGCCAAGCGATTTCTGGGAACAGGTTCACCTTATACTCTGCTGTTTTCTCGGCATGCATGACACGCAGTACAAGCTTTAAGAATGATATTTGAATTCCCAAGAATACCACAATTGAGAATAAACAAAATTTCCTTTTTTTGAAAGTCAAGTTATTATACTAGTGGATATTTGTTAGGTGTGCTATAGGTGGATCACATGCATAACTTCAGTTTTTCATGGTTAGAATATATGTTGGATTAACTTTTATTGCATGGAAATTAAGTTGGTTAAAATTTATATAACGTCTAAAAATAATTTATACAACGCTCAGACAAAATTTAAGTGTGTGTCGCTTGCCAAGAATAAAAAAAACCCTTACGTTTGTCGATATGGATTTATTCGCTGCACGTCATATTGACTTGATTCTACGTGTAAATACAAAGAGAAAAAAAATACTGGAGTTGCGTCCGCTACGGAGCAACCTAACCAATAGAGTGATAACAACTTCCGCGGGACACATATCGATATGGATCTATTAGCTACATGACATGTTGACTCGATCCTACGTGTAATTACAAAGCGACAAATATCGGAGCTGCACCCGCTACGGCACCACCTAAGAGTGGTAACCGCTTCCCCGGAACACTTATCGGTGCGGATTTATTCGCTACACGACATGTTGACTCGATTCTACGTGTAAATACAAAGCGACAAATTGAAGCTGCGCCCGCTACAGAACCACCTCAGAGTGGTAACCGCTTTCCCCGAACACATCGGTGTGGATTTATTTGCTACACGACATGTTGACTCAATTCTACGTGTAAATACGAAGCGACAAATATTGAAGCTGCGCCCGCTTCAGAACCACCTCAACAATGAAATGATAATCGTTTCCACGGAACACATATCCGGATACGCTCATCTTATCGTGCCTCGTCCACCCTTCCATATCACAGTTATTGATGTACGACAAAGCTGAGGTGTTTCCCGTGCAAAAGCGTTGCACCAAAACCTTCTGTCAGCTAGCTACCAAAGTTTGGCGCGATCGCCCGAGGCAGATTCGAGATTCTAGTAACGCCAACACGATCTAACGGGATGTCTCGTAACGCCAAGCACGTCAGATAAACCTTTTAGGTCATGTACTTATCAGTCAGCTCTAAAAATAGTCTGAAGCGCCGATTTCACCTTATTTTTTTCATGCTCTTGAAATTTCTCGAACATGATCCTCATTTTCCACCTCATGAATCTTTATCTTGGGAGCAACATTACCACTTACGTCCTTACAGTTTGTAAAACTATTTATTGGGGGACAACTATATCCTGCCGTTGTATATATACTAGCAACAATATCAGAGAAGAAAAGAGAGAACGGAAATAAGGAGGAAGAAAATCCAAGCCACAGCAGGCACAGGCAGGCAGCTCCCCTACATAAGCACAGCCAGGCGAGATGGTGAGGGGCCAAGACCCAAGAGCTTGCTCTGATTAACCTCGGACATCTCATTACAGCCGAGAGGGGAAGAGCAAGCACAAACAAAAAGGGACGAACTCCAACTGAAGAGACGAGAGGACGAAAAGGGAAAATTTTTGGCGAAATCTTTTTGTGCCGTGCAAAACCCCTCCGATTCTGGGAAATCTTTCCATTCCATTCCGGCCCGATTCGCCCCTCGTCCGATCCAATGGCGTACTTGGGCGGCCGCGGCCGGGGCACGTGGTCGGGCGCCGACCACCGCCGCGGCGGCGCGACGTTCCCGTGGGGGCGGGTCGTCGGCGCCGGGGGCGGGGGCGGGGCCGGGGAGAGGCCGCCAACGCTGGCGCAGCTGATGGCGAGCCGCGCGCCGGAGCCGTGGACGATCCGGCGGGACGCGGTGCGCGCGGCGGAGGCGGCGGCGCTCGAGGTGGCGCTGCGCGTGCGCCCCACCCAGGAGGCGGAGCGTCACCGCCAGGGCGTCCTCGGCTACCTCAAGCGCCTCCTCGGCTGCACCTTCGGCTTCGAGGTGCGTGCTCGTCCCATCCGCCGCTTTCTCTTTAATTCTTTACCTACGCGTGCGCTTGCTTAGCTTGTCGTCCGCCCGGAGTCCCCGCCGGCCGCCGTGCCTCGCGGTCGGCGCCGGCGCCGGCGCGTCGTCTCGTTTAGCTTTTGGACAAAAAGAAAAAAAAGGGGTTTTAGCTTTTCTGTTTGGTTCCGTTTCGGTTGGTGTCTGCGCGCGGCTCCTTCCGTTGCCAACTGGGCGCGTCACCCCAAATACACATCGCCGCTTACAGCCGTCGCTTTCACCTAGGGACCAGTCTCACCCCGTCAACGATTTAGACTAATCGGCCTGTTTGGTTCGGATTAGTGATAATCCCTGTTAATTAGTCCTCGTTCAATTAGCACACCACGCGTTCCTAGTACTCACGTGCTCACGTGTTCATGCTGGTCTTCTTTTACTTGTGCTCGTATTAGTCATGCAGTACCTAAGTAGCGCGTAGTTTTGTTTAGTGATTTTCGTTTCGTGTCTGCAGTTAGACTAATCGTTCCTTATGATTAGGATATTCCCTGTTTCTCAGTTCTGTTGTACTACTCCCTCCGTTTTTTAAATGAAGTCGTTCCGACACAGCTTGGCAGTTCACTTTTAGTTCATTTGCTTGGTCGGGAACGTCAACAATTAACGAACGGAGGTAGTAGTATAAACCGCTCACTCTTACTCGAGGAAAGTGAATACCGCTCACTCTTACATGCGTATTTTTATACACAAGTATGATAATTAGTACGGTAACTGAACAGATAATTAATACATGAACTCTTTCTGGAATGCATGTAACATTTTCCACACACACGTGTGCTATTAGTGTTTGCAGTTAAAATGCTTGTAACACTTTCTTTGTTAATTTTGCTATTAGTGCTTCACACACTTTCTTCCTTTAGAGCAAATGTGGCACTCACTTTTTTTTCCTTGAAGTATTGCTTGTTTATTTCATATTTTCCTACAAGCACATTTCCTGTATTAACACATGCTTATTTCATATTTTCATCATCCAGGTCTTTTCATTTGGATCGGTACCTCTGAAGACGTACCTACCTGATGGCGACGCCGATATAACAGTATTGGCGAACACATGGTTAAACAGTAGTTTAATCGATGATGTTCGCCAAGTACTCGAGTTGGAGATGACCAGCTGTGATGCCGAGTTTGAAGTGAAGGACGTGACCTTCATCAACGCTGATGTGTGTATTCCTACCTTTGCATCTTATGTTTAGTCCTTTTATGTTCTGAAAGTGGTTGAGACACATTTTCCTTTTTTTAGACCAAAGTTTATTTTGCACGTTTCTAAAGTTTAATTTTGCTCCTTAACTAGGTTAAGCTCCTTAAATGTGTCATCGAGAATATTATGGTGGACATCTCATTCAACCAGGTTGGTGGGGTGTCCACTTTCTGTTTCCTTGAACTGGTACGCATTTTACTCCTTTTGAAGTCTTCAATTAGAAAATCTTTCTTAACATTGAATCGTGACATGAATAACTACATTTATACTTCTTCAGATTGATCGTGAGATTGGAAAAGACCATTTGTTCAAAAGGAGCATTATGTTGATCAAGGCTTGGTGCTATCATGAAAGTCGGATACTTGGAGCACATCATGGACTACTATCCACTTATGCCTTGGAAACACTAGTCTTTTACGTATTCAATCTATTCCACAAATCTCTGCACGGTCCTCTAGAGGTAACTCTTGGAAGTCGCATCTCCTTTCAGACTTTTTATTGTCAGCTTGAGGCAATGTGTGAACTAAATCTTATACATGTGCTTTTTAACAGGCTTTGTATAGGTTTTTGGAATATTTTAGCAAGTTTGACTGGGACAAGTATGGCATTTGTTTAACTGGTCCTGTTCTTTTGTCATCACTTCCCGACATAACTCGTAAGTTATATCTCCTTTTTTACTTCATTTTGTTAAGGACTGACCAATTTTGTAATCACTGACCTGATTATTATAATGTGACTTGCAGTTGAGCCCACGGTGCCACTGGATGAACTGTTACTCGGCCAGGAGTTTCTTGAGCGCTCATTGGGCAGGGTTGTAGTGACTAGTGGTTCGAATGGCCACGACACAAACTTCCGTGTGAAGTTTATCAACATAATCGATCCACTCAAGGGGAATAATAATCTCGGCCGAAGTGTCAACAAAGGTTAGAATAACCAAAGTGCTTTATCATTTTATTCTTTTACTTAATTTTTATTGCCCCTGCATTTGCTATGTTTTACAAAATACAAGATTGTGTATAGTACACATTAGCATGTTGTGTCTCTTCTATATGGAAAAAAAGTGTGTGTTCAGTCATGTAGCATGTAGTGGTATTCTTTCTTGTTTTGCATGAGATGTTTTCCACATTTCCTGTTTTACACATATAAGAAGTCATGTTAATGCATTGTCCTTACATTAAGTGTGACTAACATATTACAATTTCTGCAGCAAGCTTTTATCGCATTCGGAGTGCTTTCTCATTCGGCGCACAAAAGCTTGGTCAAATTCTTACCTTACCCTCTGAGCTTATTCGCGATGAAATTTTTGGATTCTTCGCAAACACATTGCAGCGACACGGAAAGGGGGAAAGGCCAGACCTTGGCGATTATAGTTCATTCGAGTCCTTGCTTTGTTCTGAAAATGCTCCTAACGAAGATGTTTTATGCTTGAAGATGTCTTGCATTACTGAGGGTGAAAACAGAGGCTCGTGTAATTCATTGAAACTTGCTGACAATGAGTCAAAAGTGGTACAGAGACAGAAGATTTCCAGCACATATGTGTCAGGCAATGTTCAAGGTCTTCCATGGAACAAAATCTGGTTCATGGAATACGCATCTGATTTCAGTGCAAACTCTTCATGTTCAGCCAGTTTCAGCGGCCACTCATCGTTTTCTCTACAGAATGGTAAGGATAACAGTATACAATGCTTTAATAATTGTGCAACAGGGGATTCATATCATAGCAGATTGCCTATGCCACAACAAATTTATGCAGATCATCCATTGCATATATTGACTGATTCTACTCATGCAAATACTTTGGATGTTTCCTGTTTCTATCCTGTTAGTAAGTCAGATTGGACTGCTCTCCATGCAGGAAAGAAGTCACTTCCACCCTTCTCAGAATCAGATATGCTGGATCTATCAGGCAATCTGGATATGTACTTGGAATGCCTTTGCAAAGTTAATTACCATATAGAGTACTTGTATGATGAGTACGTGAAGGCGTTTCAAAAAGCATGGTTAGCTGGTGAGATAAATGAGGATTTTTTCAAGCTTCTAAGTGTGAGGACAGAGACTAAGACTAGAACCCAGAGGCTTACAATAGCTTCCTCTGCTGGTACTGAGACAAGGAAACTGTCCCCGGTTCGTAGTGCAGAAGATGTTGCTCAGCAATCACATGTCGAGGACCAAGCGGATGTGGTTCAGCAGCAGAATGTGATGTTGTCCGCCAACGGATTTTCATTTGCTTCATCTCCTCTATCTAATTCAGATATCTATCCTGTTTCTTGGCTTTCTGCCTCTCCCAAGTCGCATGGAACTGGCACTTACATTCCCAAAGTGGTATGAACTCTTACATGATATTATCTGCTGCTTGTGCTTCTTGATTTGAAATTAGTTATGCCTTTCTTTACATTGATTCATTTTTTTGCTTGTTTCCTTACGCTATGTATCCTTGAGAGGAAACGGTCTAGGAAACAGGCACATTTTTTATAAGAGCTACGATTCATGTGTTGTAATGTTACTCTCTCTTTTTGTTGTTGAAGAGAATGCTGTTATTTTTCTCATAAAAACTCGTGGTAGTTTCCATTAAAAATAAAGAAAATAAAAACCCTGGTTACTATTAAGTTCAGCTGTACTCATGTGTTTTTTTTCCCAGAGTTATGAAATGTACAGGGAACGTACGCAGCGCTTCGCACCTGAAAGGGGATTCATGCCTGAAAGAGAAAGAAGGCAAAGACCAAGGCTAGCTGATAGGCAGCTTGATCAGTGGTGTTCTGGTGTAGGAAATGAAGATGCTGCATTTCAAAGCACAACAAGTCAAGTAGCGGTGAAGGAACAATATTCGCCACAGGATCTTCATTCGAGCAAGAGTGTTGATCCCAAAGGAGGCTTTCTTCCTGTCTGGGAGGAAACAGAAGCAACAGGTTGTGGAACCAAACAAACAGAAACAAACTTGACTAAGCTTCAGATCAGTCAAGATGTCCCCTCCTCACCTGCTATTGAAAACTCAAGCAAAGACCCCATTGAGAAGGAAAGACAAACAAAACCACAATCATCAGGGATAGAATTTCCTCACTGTGGTCAAGGAAATTCCCCAGCATCATCTACCTGTCAGCCCTCCTCACCTGCGACAGCAAGTTATTATCAGTTGAAGGCACAAGCAGTGGAGAATCTTGAGTTTGGATCCATGGGACCTTTCTCGTTGGGACTTATCTCGGCGCAGTTTGAGGAAGCATTCCCCCCTCTCCCTAAAAAACCAGTCCCACAAGTCCCTGCCTCTGTGGTGCAGAGCCCTGAGCCTGTTGTAACCGAAAGCCGGTATTGACTTCTGTCTCATAGACTAGCATTGCTTATATACACTACGCTCATGTCATAGAGTATGTTGCTGCCGCTTTGTTATAGGAATCGTTTCAGTCAAGAAAACCTCATGTTTGAATTAATATGTGCAGGCATGAAGAGGCGTTCAAACTACAAGATGAAGCTGAGTTCCCTCCTCTCAATGCTGGCTGCCGCTGAGACCTCCAAGACATCGAGGTGATACAGTTAATCAGAGTTGGGAAGTGAGAGGCCAGGGAAGATTTCTGGATGAAGAATAGGTGCCCCGGCAGGATTTTCTGTTCGACGATAGCATAGCAAGTTTAATTTGAATGCTGTTGCCCGTCGTAGCATGTGTGGTGCCATGTAATGTAAACAATGTTGCATCTTCTTTCTTTTCTTATTATTTTTCTCTTTTCCCCCTTCTTTTAGATGAACCCCTGTGCTATTTATTTTAGTACTTTCTTCCGTAGTTATTTGTTTCTCCTGTGGAAGGAACAAGGCTCTAGTAGTTTAAAAAGTAGTTCCCCTTTGCTTGGAAAACACCAAAACAGAGGGAAACGGTCAGGAATGAACGGAAATTATGCCTCAGACTGAACTTTTTTTTTTTTTTTTGAAGAAATCTCAGACTGAACTTTTGCAAAGGAGAGGAATGAAAGCAGGGGGATTCTCATTCTCATGTTTTCGTGACGTATTTATCATGATGCTCTTTGTAAATAAAATCAAGTCTTATATATGGAGAGCACGCGCAATTTTGGCAGGTCATAATTTAAAGTTGAAAAATAATTTTGTGCGGCAGAGACGATCCTCGTGCCTTCAGTTTCGCAGTTGCAAGGGAACATTGAATTTAACCAAGAATGCTGAAAGCTGAAACTGACCATTATTATCAGGGGAAAAGAGAACTAGTACATCAAAGGAAAAATGCTCTGCCATAAGCGCGAGCGCAAAGTAAGCACAAGATACGCAGCCTAAATTAAACCTGATGCCTACACCTAACCATCAGTGTATCGATCAGACATGGACAGACGTCGTCAGGGGATCACGACACGAACACACACACAACAGCAACAGCGCCCAAACGACGTTATCTTCAAAAAGGGTCGGCCATGCGAGCCCCGGATGCATGCGGCGACCGTGACAACGAGACCGAGATCGAGTCCGGCCGTCTTCTACAGCTCCAGCGACGCCATGAACTGGCCGAGGTCCCTGTTCCGCAGCGCGTTGGACTAGACGACCTTGTCTCCGGCCACGACGTCGACCAGCTTCCTCGTCGGCCAGGCGTCCTGCACGCACCGGCACGGCGCGGCACGCGAGCAGCGCGTGCATCTACTGCTCTTAAGCAAAGATCGATCGATCGGCACCTTCTCCTTCTGCGCGAGGATACAAAAATTGGTCAGATCGAGAAGCGCAACGTGGTGTTTGCACAGAACGGCGGTTGTCAGAGCTTAATTACGTGGACGCCTGTGCATGAGGACGAGCAAGCATGCCGACCTGAGCGGCTGAGCCTTCGATCGATACACAGTTGAGGAGGCGGCTTCACGAGGCGGTCGGCCTTCTCCACTATCTCGGCGATGCTGTTCAGTTTGTTCCCGCCAGGGATCAGCCGCGCGACAGCTTGGCTGTCGTGTCGGCGCGCTGATCCGCCACAGCGCTCTGCACGGGCTGGCGGCGGCACATGCTGGCCATCGCGTCGGCTCCGCGGCGTCGAGCGGGTCGTAAACGCAGTGCGTCGGTGACCTCGCGGTGGACGTCCTGGAGAAAGCTCACCATGTCCGTGGTGTCCAGCGCGGGGCGGTGGAAGCTGAGCACCATGGTTGCTCGCTCTGATGCTGCGCGATGCTGGTTTCTCACTGCGGAGCTCAACAACGTACGGGCCAGGGTCAAGGGAAGAGAGAATTCTAGGGAGGAGGAGGAACCGCCGGATAGGAGGTTGGAAAAGGGCGCAGTGATTGGTTGTTGTGGTCTTAACCACAGGTTTAGCAGTAACTGACCCGTAAAAACCGGAGGCGGCGGCGAAAGGCGCTCTCACAGGGCGATGATGGCAAAGTCCATCGGCTCTGTAATATATCTGCTGATGAAACTCTGCAGCACCTGTTCTTTGAATGTCCTTTTAGCAGATGGTGTTGGAGATTCCTCAATATTGATTGGAATATCAATCTACCACCAGGTGAGATGCTCCTGCTTGCCAGGCAACAGTTTGGTTCCAGAATTTTCAGAGAAATGTTGATGGTTGCCTGTTGGTGTATCTGGTGCCACCGAAACAGCATAATATTCGATCAAGGCACTTTATCAATTAGGAGATGGAAGCAATGTTTCAAACATGAAATGCAGCTAGTGGTCTTAAAGGCCAAACCTAGCGTCAAGTCAATGCTGGAAGAATGGATATGTAATATAGTTTAAGCCTCTCTTTTAGTAGGGTCTTCCTTGGCCTGCGCCTTGTACATTGTACATATCTTTTTTTACATATATAAAAAAAGAAGGTAGAGGGCTCCCCTGCCGTTCGTGTCAAAAAAAAAGTCCATCGACTCATCGGCTGTGAAGCTTTGAAATTCCTGTTACGCGCATCTGCGCGCGTTGGAGACCGCGCGCATTCGCGGCGGCCAGCAACGCGTGGGGGAGTCAGGTCCTACAGGCTATTTAAGGCAGCGCCGGGGGAACCGGGTTGTGGGGCCAGTGGGACCAGCTCATGGGAGAAACACATGAGTCTGCTGTATAGTACAACATAGTCAACACACGAAGCTTCCATAAAGCATCCTTTTTCTTTTTTTTTGTCTGTTTCCTCTCGTGAAAGTTGTTTTAGAAGTTACAATAGAAGTTGTCCCAGAAGTTACTGATGTAAAACTTGTCCTAGAAGTTACTGTCGTAAAAGTTGTCCGAGAAGTTACTGCCGTAAAAGTTGTCCCACAAATTTCAAAAATAGTTGTCTTTGAAGTTGCGTCGTAAGTTACGTTGCCTCGTACCTTCCAGTAAAACTTTCACTAGAACTTTTCCCAACTAAAACTTTCACTAGAACTTTCCCCAGCTAAAACTTTCACTAGACCTTTTCCTAGCTACCAGCAACTGCTGGACCATGTCATAATTACGCGGGGCCCACCACTAACCGTGGGACGCGCACGAAAGCCAACCGCGGGCAGAGAGAATAGGAAAGCTTCTGCGTAGGGATATGTTTGGTCTGTTTGTCTCGTTGCTGTCGGAAATCGTGCGCTCACGCGGCTCCACGCGCGAGCGCAGATTAGAGTCGCCCGTGAAGCTGCCCGCCCAGCTGGCTCGATTCCTGGGTGCCGCGTGGTTGCAATAAACGTGCTTGCCTCCCTTTGCGACTGTGCCAATTGTTGCGATGGCCCGCCCCCACGCTCCTTTGAGGCTTCTGTTGGTGTGGGTCTGCCCGTCTTGGGTTCCTCCCGGAAGACAAGAAAATTCTTTGCGTACGGGGTCGACTCGCAAAGCGGCTCTTGTGTGCCACCTGTCCCTCCTCGCCAATCCAAGCACCTCCTCTCACGGGATCGATACGAAGTGAATAGAGCCGCAAGTCGAACAAAACAGATCGAGCCGGCCTTCTCCATCCAGTATCACCCATAAACATAGCTTCATTCGCCGGAAGCACGACACATTCGAATGATTCAAATAGACTCTGCAGAGCTTGTCCAGCTTTACCCACACGATATCATGGCTCGATCGGAGCCAAGAAAACAAGAGTCAAGTTACCCTCTCACTTCCGCAATATGCCCAGTAAGGCGGGATCCATCTTAACAGACTGCAACTGTTTACATGGGACATACTGTGGTAGGCTGGACAGCTGATGGCCTACCCATGGCATAGGTTGGGCAATATCCGAGGACCTAGCCAGGCACATCCGCAAAGTGAAAGCAATAACCGAACCAAGTCCGGGTGATCAGTCCCGTGGATGGGCGAAAATTATGTTCTTATCGTGGCTCAGTTGACTATTCCTCAAAATCGCCCCCGTGATCCGCCACATAACCACTGAGGTACATGTGCACGCAATCACCTCAGAACTCATGTCCTCAGCCCAATCCATACTTCCACCATTACCCAGATATAGTCATATTCCCAAGTAATCCTTAAATATTAACCTTAACATGTAGTTCAAATCATCTATCTATTGATGAAGGCTCAATCTAGGTTGCAATCGCATAAATATGGCCATTGTGGAAAGGATGGCTCTCTGACACAAACATTGGGTAGGAACTTCTACCACATTTCCCATACTGCCATATCTGAACTAACAATAATTCCATAATGTACAAGAACCAAAGAAGGAATATAGGTGATACATGATCAAACGGTGTGTGACTTGCCTTCTTGCTCATCGGTGTTCCACTCCGTCGCTTCAGGATTCTGTCCCTCTGCACTAGCTAGCCCCAGATCCGAGCTCGTACACGTCACAATCTAGCGTCGATTAAGAACAAGCTATAATAAACAACTGTCCTAAAAAGAACCAAATGGAACTCCAAAGAAATCCAGAACATTCAATTAGGAGTTGAAATCATTTTTATCAAAGCATGATGCATTGAAAAGAGAGCAAATTTGATAACTTGATGCATGTACTGTCCTGTAGCATTTCAGACAAACACTATACTTGTTTTCCTGAAAATGAAGCTCTGAAGCTAATGCACTTATATGCAGGTCATGCTTATGCAGAACTATGAATGTCAATAAAATGGTATGAGCTCTCATAAGACTGACATCGACCCTCATCGACACAGATTTAGCTAAGTTTATTTAACTATATGCTATTGACAGTATATGGTTTTAATCTCTCAATATGTATGACACGGTCCATGCAACAAAATATTTATAGATAGCTGACATGTGTCCTGTTGAAAGGCTAGGATTATATGTCCTATATAGCTAAATACATATACAGGTTCAATTAACTGTAACACCCTGTGTTTTGCCGCATTGTAAAAACCACTAAAAATTTGAACTTTTTCGAATTCAAACAAATTCAATCAATGAGGAGGTTTAATTCATGCCAAATCGGAGTTTTCGAATTTTAATTGTGCATCCAATCACACCATGAGCATGTTTGGAATTTATTGTTTTTATTTATGTGTTCAGTTGGTTTGATTCCTTTTTCAAATTTGAATTCCATTCAAATTTGTATCTATCTTAAATCTGGGAAATGTTTAAACATTTCCTTCTCCCGCGGGCCACCCTTTCTCTTTTTCTCTCCACCGGCCCGGCCTTTCCCCTTTCCTTTTCTTTCCCGCGGCCTGGCCGGCCCAACCCGCCTCTCCTCCCTCCGGCCCAGCAGCGGCCCAACCCACCTACTCCCCCACGCGTCGCCGACGGACGCGCGGACCCCGCCGTCGTCTTCCTCCTCCCGACGCGCGGCGAGCGTCGCCCATGCCGCCGCGTCACCGCGCCGTCTCGTCCCGTCCGTCGCACTGCAGCCGTTCCGCGCCCTCGTCACTCCGCACGTGAAGCCGTCCTACTCCTGGCGCGCCGTCGCATCGTCTTGAATTCGGCGACCGGCGCCTTGACCGAGCCGGCGACCTAATCCGCCCAACGGCTCCTCCCCCGGCCGCCTATAAAAGCCGACGAGCTCCGCGTCACTTTCCTCTTCCCTCTCGCGCACACAAACACCATCGCCGTCACCGCAATCTCGCCCCAATTCCACTTTTCCTCACCGGCCGCCGCCATCCCCTTCTTCTCCGGCGACTCCCTCCGGCCAGCGTGAACACGGCGAACAGTAGAGCCCCGTCGACTCCTTCTTCTTCCCCCGGCCTCGCCGTGCCTTGGCTAATCTCGTCGTGCTTCCTGTTTTTGCAGTTGAAGCGCGGAGCCATGGCGTCCACGGCGGGCTAGGGTTCCGGTGACCGCGCACGTCGACGAGCTGCCTCCGGCACTTCTCCGCCTCCCTCCAGCCCACCGTGAGCTTCGCCTTCCTTCTCTCTCTCCCGCGCCCTTCCTTTTCCTTCCTTTCCCCTCGCGCGAGCTCTCGCACCGAGCTCTTCCACCCGCCGCCACGCGACCTCGTCGCCGGCGTGCTTTCCGGCCGCGCCCGGCTCGGCCGAGGCACGCATCGCGCTCAGCGCGCCCTTGCGCACCCGCACATGAGCACGCACTCGTGCAATCGCGCGCGCACGCACTTTCCCCTCGCGCACCTCCGCGCCGCCCATCTCCGGCGAGCGCGCGCCGCCGCTCCGCTCGCCACCGTCGTCAACGTGTAGCACGGCTAGCTCCGCCACCTCGCGTAGAGCACGAAGGACCGCTTCTCGTCGCGCGCCGCCCCCGGAACTCGCCGCCGGCGAGAACTCCGGCGAAGCACCGCCGCCACTGCCCTGTTTCCGCCGCCGCCCCGGTCGTTTGACCGCGTCGCGCGGCCGTCCGACGTGGCACGCCACGTCGGCGCGTGGGCCCGCGCGACCGGGTCGCCTCGCCACGTGGCAAACCCGGTGCACCATAGACTCCCTTCACACACGCGCCCGGTCCACCGTCCTGTGGACCGAGTCCACCGCACAGTCCCAGCACAGTACACTGGCCCCACGGGCCCATCTGTCAGCCACACACACGTTCTGTAACTGCTAGCGCCACACAGCAAATGTACCCAAATTCTTTTTCGAGCACTTTTCCAATATCAGTAAAATTCCGTAAATTCTCCAAAAATACTAGAATACTTTCTAATCATGTTCCAATACTCAGTCACCTCAGATTAATTGAGTTTTGCCCATACTTAATTAATCAAGCTTAGTTATAATCAATTTAATCCCACCAACTTCTAAAATCTATATCTTTTTCATTCTAACTCCGATTTTGGCGATTCTTTCGCCAAAATTCATCTAAATTCATGATCTATCCAATGCTATCAGAACCTTCTCCATTTGATGTTATTTGGATCTTATTTGGTTTAACGCTTGTTTAATTAATTGCTTGAGCGGTAGATTTATTTGTCGTTATTTACTTTTGATCGCTAGATAATCAAGCTTACGAGGAAGAAGCTGAGGATCCGGATTACGAGGACTTAGAAGAAGAAGACTTTGGTGAAGGCAAGTCCTAACCCTCCTTTGATCATGATTGATCCTATGTTTATAAATTACCTACTTAGAGCCCGTTTATAAATAAATTGCATGATGTTTAATGCTAGTATGTCCTAAGTACTTATTGATTGCCATGCCTTGTTATTGATTACCCTGCTTCCATTGTTAAACTTAAGGTCCAACATTCGTTAATTATTTAATGATTAGTTGGAATGCTATGCTGCTTAGGACTGTTATACATGAGTACTTAATTAATCTTGCTATACATGCTTTTCGTGTTAAATGCGTGAGTGCTCGGTGGTGTGTGTTGTGAATATGATAATGTGGGGATGGTAATTAGTGACTTGTGCAACCTCATAGTGGGGATACTTTGGCGGGAGCAGGCGAGGTAGTCCTCAGTGGGGAGGGCTATCTCTGGGATGCGACTCCTCTGTGAGGATAGCTATTGAAGATGCCTGCTTCGGTCGTATAAGGACCGGTTCCTGTGCCGCCTGGCCTAGCACCCTTCGTACAGCCACAAGTCTTGTATGGGAAAGAGTTGGAACCACACCCTACTATAGTGTCCACCCGGTATCCACTCGGAGGCAGGAGTCGCAGCGGAAGCCAGGAGAAGACTCGCTGACAGTGGGACGCGAGCCCGGCATGTGGTTACTATTCAGGCCTTTCTATATGATATGATACGTGATGAAGCCCCTGGTCGGATGATTTTCCGTGGGTGGATGCCGTGGTGACACCAAGTAGGTACGGGACCTCTGTATGCCTTTCCTAACCACGACGGTGGGAGGGACTGGTATACCTTGTGGGAAATCGTGTACAACCTCTGCAGAGTGTAAAATCTATCTGGATAGCCGTGTTCCACGGTATTGGACGACGCGAAAGCTTTGGCCACACAAGATTAGTATAACAGTGTGAGTTATATCCTTGGCGTGTTTTTTGGAAATACTCCGGTGTGGAACCGTGTGCTGGTTTCCTGCCAGCATTAAAACTTGGGAACTGGCGGGATGGATTGCATCTCCCCCAGGGCCAAACAACCCCACTAAAAGATATCAATAATCTTGCCTGTAGTTGCAACTGGCTTTGCTTTTAAAACAACCTTTGCATAAAGATGGCTTTAACCGCTATGCTTAAACCTCAGCCTACCCTTGATTATATCCTTGCATGCTTTTACCCCCTTGTGTTAGGGCTTGCTGAGTACCTTACGTACTCACCCTTGCTTTAATCATTCAGAGGAAGAGCCCGAGTACGAGTTCCAGGATGGTGAAGATGAGGAGTAGGGTTCTGTCCGCACTCGAGTTGCCTGTAGTGGTCCCGTCTCCGTTTTCCGCTGTAGTCGTGTTTAAGTGGTTCTGTTGTAGTAGATCATCGATGTGATGTTTGTTGTAATAAGCCGGCCGCTGGCCGAGTGTTGTAAGACCTTTTATGTAAGAAGGCTTGTATGAGACTCGGTAATATTTATGTAAGTTATGACTCTGTGATGACATTCTGTGTAAGTGTTCGTATCAGCGTCTGATCCAGGGACTGATACGGGTAAGCACTAGTGCTCCAGAAATGGGGTACGACAGAGTGGTATCAGAGCCATGCTTGACCGTAGGATGGACCCTAGGTTGGAACGAGTGTGAGAGAGTGATATTTTATATATATAATCTATATTACCAAAAATTTACTTCCTGTACTGCCTTTACTTTATAAAATTTTTGTTCCGTTGTTGTGTACTTACCCATCTTCAACTTTTGTTGAACAGATGGAGGTCCAGTTGGTAGACAGCGAGTGGTCCTTCAGCTACCAGATCGGCACTGCAGGCTTTCCCACTGTCCTTTGGGAGACCCTGCAGAGGTTCGGCTACACCGACCGTCCAGAGTACCGCACCCGCCGCTCCGTTCAGCACGGCACCCAGAGGTGCGAGGTTCGCGTGACTACCCTCCAGTCACCCGAGCACCCTGACTGGGAGCCGCTGACAGCCACGACCTTCGGCGCTTCACTCTCCGACGCCTACCAGGCAGGGGCCCGCAAGGCCCTGCTCCTCTTCTGCGAGCGACACGAGCAGGACGTGCGTGGCACGCCGTCCCGCTACTTCCCGCTCTACACCTTATGCCGCCCGACGTGGCGTCGTAGGTGGAGGGCACTTCAGGGTTTGAGTCAGACAGAGGACAACCCCGCCTTGGTTGCCACCGTCCAGTACCTTCTTGCTTTGGACGACCTGTACGAGCAGCACCAGCGACAGTGGTCGAGGTGTGTCACCAGAGCCGAGGAGGCAGAGACTAGAGAGAGAGCCCTCAGTGAGCAGCTTACAGAGACCCAGGCACGACTCACACAGACTCAGTCAGTTCTCGAGACCACTGCAGAGCGCTGGCAGAAGGAGACAGACAAGCTTAGAGAGACTCAGGCACAGCTAGCTGCAGTTCAGGCTCAGCTCACAGAGACCCAGGCTACCCTAGAGCGTACCAAGAAGCTCTGGAGAGAGGATGCCACCTACCTTATCAAGAGGTTGGACAGTTGTTACGTGGGGTGCCACAAGCACCATGGAGGACCCCGTCGCAGGTTTCTTCCGAGGGTCAGGGGACTGCACCGCCACTCACACTACGCAGCACCTACAGAGTCAGAGGGTGATGACGACACTACAGACACAGAGGATGACTCCAGTGACAGTGAGGATGTTGGAGGTACAGGACCGTCTGGAGTAGCACCGCAGGCAGCCCCAGTTCCCTCAGAGGCAGCACCAGACCAGGCACTGGTTCCAGCTCCAGCCCCCACAGAGGTTGCCCCAGTTCCAGCCCCTACAGAGGTTGCGCCAGCTCCAGTGGCAGCACACGGTTTCCTGATGGAGTCTGACAGCTCAGAGGACGACGACGACTCAGCACACGAGGAGGACTCAGTGAGGACTGAGGAGGAGCCCACAGAGGACGAGGATGCTGAGATGGCAGTAGACGACCCTGAGCCAGAGCTACCAGAGGAGCCTTCGCAGGATGAGGAGCCTGCAGAGGACGAGCCGTCGGAGAACATCCCGTTCTTCGAGTTGGACTACGCCAGTGACTGGGGAGAGTACTCAGATTCGTCGTCAGATGGCCAGCCTCCTGTGTACAACATACCACCTGAGTTCTACCAGATGTTTGAGGACGATCAGTCAGAGGAGTCAGAGGACTCCATGGCAGATCAGATCGTCGATCTCACAGGAGACGATGATGCGATGGATGAGGATTACCCAGCAGACGCTGACTCACCAGCACACTCCCAGCCAGCAGTTGTTGATCCACCAGCTCCGTACCAGCCAGCACCTGTTGCTCCACCAGCTCCGTACCAGCCAGCCCCTGTTGCACCACCGGCTCAGTACTACCCCACAGTTGTAGTGCCACTAGTTCAGTACCAGCCAGTGTTTGTTGCACCCCCAGCTCAGTACTTTCCAGCAGTTCAGCAGCAGGCACTTGGACCTCAGATGCTCAGTGACGCAGGACTCTTCGAGTACTACCAGTTGCTCAGTGCTCACTACCAGTGGAGCGACCCCTTCGACCTGTACCAGGAGTGGCGCAGGGACCGTGGCTTCGACCTGTGAGCAGCAGTTAGCAGTGATGGAGTTAGCTACCAGCAGGACTTGTGACAGCAGTGCTTGTACCCGTAGTTTGTCTAGCCAGTAGTGTGTGTTTGTGTAGTCCAGCAGTTGTGTGTCGTTGTATCATAATGTACCTTGTTGTCGAGTCCTGTACCTAGTTGTAACCGTCAGATCCTTCTACATGAAAGGATTTGGGTATGTGTGATCGAACCTATGTTATGATGTATATGTAATGCTGTGATGTTGTAATGATGCTGGATCTTCATGTTTGTATGTTAGTTATTTTCAGTGTTGCCTTGTTTCTTCGTTAAAGCTCGTAACCTTAACCTTGTCTCAATCTTACCCTTCTTATCGACCATCTATCAACAGATGCCACCCAAGAGGTCCGCTAGAATCCAGCAACGCCAGAGGCGTGCAGCACATGAGGAGCCAGAGGATGATGGCCATGATACAGGCAGTGGACGTGGACGTGGCAGAGGCAGAAATAACAACCAGCGTGGAAGGGGTAGAGGTGGAGGCAGAGGTGGAAACCATGATCAAGACCACCAGGAGGATGAAGCTAGTCAGAATCAGCAGGAAAGTCATGATGAGGTTGGAGATAACAACCAGAGCCGAGGTGGAGGAAATCAGAACCGTGGCAGAGGTGGAAGAGGTGGTGGACGAGGTGGTGGACGAGGTGGAAGAATACCTCAACCACCTGTCACTAACCTAGTGGCAGTGATGGATAACCAGACCCGTCTGATGGAGGTCATTGCCCAAGGACTTCTAGACCGTACAGCTGGTCCCCAGAACAAGATGTCAGAGTTTATGAGACTCAGGCCACCGACCTTTGAGAGTGCTGAAGAAGATCCCTTGGCAGCAGATGATTGGCTGAGAGGCATCACCAAGAAGCTGCAGGTTGTCAATGCCACCGACAGAGAGAAAGTCCTTCTGGCATCTCACCAGCTCATTGGAGCAGCAAGTGAGTGGTGGGATAACTACTGTGAAGCCGCAGAGAATGCTGATGCCATCACTTGGGAAGAATTCCAGGAAGAATTCAGGAGATACCACATCCCTGAAGGTATCATGGAGATGAAGGCAGATGAGTTCCGCTCTCTGAAGCAAGGAGCCATGACAGTGAACCAGTAAATCAGGAAGTTCATGAAGCTGGCACGCTATGCACCTGATGATGTCAATACTGACAAGAAGAAGCAGGATCGCTTCAGGAAAGGACTCAGTCCCAGTTTGAAGATGCAGTTGATCACTCATATCTATCCAGACTTCAACACCCTGATGAACCGTGCTATCCTTCTGGAAGATGCTCGTTCTCACCTTGAGAATGACAGGAAGCGCAAGTTCAATGCGCAGAGGTTCAAGCAGCAGGACAGGAACCAGAGGTCAAGGAACAGCTTTTCTCAGAGGCCCAAGCACCAACCGACCATGCAGTACCGTACCTCAGCATCAAATCAGCAGAAATCAGCTCCCTCTTACCACAACCAGAGTGCGGGTAGTCAGCAGAAAAGCAGCCCAAGTGTTGCCCAGCCAGCCCCGAATGAGAAAAGAACATGCTTTCACTGCCGTGAACCAGGTCACATGGTTGCCAGATGCCCTTATCTAAACCAGAACCAGGCACCAGCTCAGTCACATCAGCCCAGCAACACCAGGACTGCAGCATCAGGAGTTGGACGTGGTGGACAGCAATCCTCAGGACCCCAGCGAAGGAACAATCAGACCTATGGCCGAGGCAAGGTCAACCACATCAACACCGAGGAAGCTGAGGAAGCACCAGACGTTGTCCTTGGTGAGTACCTTGTCAACTCCACTCTTGCAACAGTTTTGTTTGATTCAGGAGCTTCGCATTCGTTCATATCTTCGAGTTTTGTTGCTGCACATGGTTTTCCAACTGTTTTGCTCAAACAACCCCTCATAACAAAATCCCCTGGGGCGGAAATTAAGTGTTTGTTGGGATGTCCCCGGGTTAAGATTCTTTTAAGTGGGGTAGTGTTCCTAGCAGACCTAGTAGTGCTCAAGTCTGCAGGAATAGATGTTATCCTTGGAATGGATTGGTTGAGCAAGCATCAAGGCAATATAGCCTGTGATACCCGAAGAGTATCTTTAGTGAACCATCAGGGAATCAAAGTAGAATGTGAGCCAAGAAGAGCAATAATCACACCCATGGTATGCAGTATAGAGGCCAAACCCTTGGAGGAAGTACCAGTTGTCTGTGAGTACCCAGACATCTTCCCAGATGAGTTACCAGGAATGCCACCAGACCGAGATATCGAGTTCATCATTGAGCTTCTCCCCGGAACCTCTCCAATAGCTAAGAGACCCTATCGGATGGCAGCAAATGAGCTAGCAGAGTTGAAGTTGCAGATAGTAGAATTACAAGAGAAAGGTTTCATCAGACCAAGTTCTTCTCCTTGGGGGTCACCTGTTCTGTTTGTCAAGAAGAAAGATGGCAGTCTCAGAATGTGTATTGACTACCGTTCACTCAACGAGGTCACTATCAAAAACAAGTACCCACTACCCAGGATCGATGATTTGTTTGATCAGTTAAAGGGAGCTAAGTTCTTCTCCAAGATCGACTTAAGATCGGGTTACTATCAGCTGAAGATTCGAGAAGGAGATATACTCAAGACGGCTTTTGTCACCAGATATGGTCAGTATGAGTTTACAGTGATGCCCTTTGGACTTACCAATGCACCGGCATACTTCATGAACCTGATGAACAAGGTCTTTATGGAAGAGTTGGATCGGTTTGTCGTGGTCTTCATTGACGACATCCTGATTTACTCCAAGAGTGCTGAGGAGCATGAGCAGCATCTAAGGATTGTACTTGAGAAGCTGAGAGCACATGAGCTCTATGCCAAGTTCAGCAAGTGTGAATTTTGGTTGAGGGAAGTAGCCTTCCTTGGTCATATCCTGACAGAAGAAGGTGTGGCAGTAGACCCAGCCAAGGTTGAAGCAGTTACTAACTAGAAGCAACCCACCAATGTGACAGAAATCAGAAGTTTTCTTGGATTGGCAGGTTACTACCGCAGATTCATAGAGGGATTTTCCAAGCTAGCCAGACCAATGACCGCCCTGACACAGAAAGGAAAGGAGTTCAAGTGGACAGATGCTTGTGAAAAGAGTTTCCAGGAGTTGAAAAGAAGGTTAACAACGGCCCCAGTGTTAATCCTACCGGATATTCATCGAGATTTTGTCGTATTCTGCGACGCATCTCGACAAGGATTAGGATGTGTCCTGATGCAAGATGGCAGAGTGGTAGCCTATGCTTCAAGACAGTTGAAGACTCATGAGCAGAACTATCCAACCCATGATCTGGAGTTAGCAGCAGTTGTGCATGCTTTGAAGATATGGAGGCACTATCTTATTGGAAATAAGTGTGAAATTTACACAGATCATAAAAGCTTGAAGTACATCTTCACACAGTCAGATCTAAATCTCAGGCAGAGAAGATGGTTGGAATTAATCAAGGACTACAACCTGGACATACAGTATCACCCTGGAAAGGCCAACGTAGTGGCAGATGCACTAAGCCGGAAGGCTCATTGCAACAGCATCAAGTTGAAGAGGCGAAGACCTGAGTTACTGGCAGAGTTCGAGCAGTTGAATCTACACTTCATAGATGCAAGCCAGTTAAGCACCTTGCATGTTGAACCAGCTCTGGAAGGTCAGATTCGAGCAGCTCAAAAGGAAGATGAGGAGATACAAGGGTTAAAAGAGAAAACAGGTGTGGATAAAGCACCAGGTTTCAGAATAGATGATCAAGGCACTCTATGGTACAAGGGCCGAATCTGTGTACCTAAGAATGGAGGTTATCAGCAGCTCATCATGGATGAAGCCCATAATTCAGCATACTCCATTCATCCAGGATGTACCAAGATGTACTTGGACCTGAAACAGAAGTACTGGTGGACAGGAATGAAAAGGGACATAGCAGAGTTCGTTGCCCGATGTGATATCTGCAGCAGAGTCAAGGCAGAACACAAAAGACCCGCAGGACTGTTACAGCCGCTACATGTTCCAGTATGGAAATGGGATGAGATCAGTATGGATTTCATTGTGGGGCTACCTCGTACCCAGAAAGGAAATGATTCAATATGGGTTATAGTGGACCGTCTGACAAAGGTCGCACACTTCATTGCAGTGAAGACAACCTACCGAGGGGACAACTATGCCCAGCTGTACATAGATAATGTTCTCAAGTTACATGGAGTTCCGAGCAGAATAGTGTCAGATCGAGGTGCCCAATTCACCTCAATATTCTGGAAACGTCTGCACAAGCTACTAAAAACAAAGTTGGACTACAGCTCCGCTTATCACCCCCAGACAGACGGACAGACTGAAAGAGTCAATCAAATACTGGAGGATATGTTGAGAGCATGTGTACTGGCTTATGGGAAAGATTGGGAGAAAAGTCTATCTTTTGCAGAGTTCTCCTACAACAACAGTTACCAGGCCAGTCTGCAAATGTCACCCTTTGAAGCTCTTTATGGCAGAAAGTGCAGAACACCTCTCATGTGGTCAGAAGTTGGAGAACGATCTTTCTTTGGACCTGCAGTCATCAGAGATGCTGAGGAGAAAGTGGCTTTGATCAGAGAGAATCTGAAAGTAGCCCAGAGCAGGCAGAAAAGTTATGCAGATACCAGGCGCAGAAATCTGAGTTTCGAAGCTGGAGATTATGTGTACCTCAAGGTATCACCGATACGAGGTACTCGAAGGTTCAGAGTCCGAGGAAAGTTAGCGCCAAGATATATCGGACCCTTCAAGGTGCTCGAGAAGATAGGAGCAGTGGCATACCGCCTTGAACTACCTGAGGAAATGTCGGATATCCACAATGTCTTCCATGTCTCGCAGTTGAAGAAATGTCTGAGAGTCCCAGAAGAGATAGTACCACCGGAAGTAATGGATCTTCAACCGGATCTCCGTTACCAAGAGAGGCCAATCAGGATCTTGGATGTTGCTACTCGGCTAACAAGAAGGAATGCCATACGGTTCTGCCGAGTGCAATGGAGTAACCACACAGAAGGAGAGGCTACTTGGGAACGCGAGGACGATCTCAAAAAGGAGTTTCCCTATCTGTTCGAGGAAGAGCCTGAATCTCGAGGACGAGATTCCCTTTAAGTGGGGTAGGTTTGTAACACCCTGTGTTTTGCCGCATTGTAAAAACCACTAAAAATTTGAACTTTTTCGAATTCAAACAAATTCAATCAATGAGGAGGTTTAATTCATGCCAAATCGGAGTTTTCGAATTTTAATTGTGCATCCAATCACACCATGAGCATGTTTGGAATTTATTGTTTTTATTTATGTGTTCAGTTGGTTTGATTCCTTTTTCAAATTTGAATTCCATTCAAATTTGTATCTATCTTAAATCTGGGAAATGTTTAAACATTTCCTTCTCCCGCGGGCCACCCTTTCTCTTTTTCTCTCCACCGGCCCGGCCTTTCCCCTTTCCTTTTCTTTCCCGCGGCCTGGCCGGCCCAACCCGCCTCTCCTCCCTCCGGCCCAGCAGCGGCCCAACCCACCTACTCCCCCACGCGTCGCCGACGGACGCGCGGACCCCGCCGTCGTCTTCCTCCTCCCGACGCGCGGCGAGCGTCGCCCATGCCGCCGCGTCACCGCGCCGTCTCGTCCCGTCCGTCGCACTGCAGCCGTTCCGCGCCCTCGTCACTCCGCACGTGAAGCCGTCCTACTCCTGGCGCGCCGTCGCATCGTCTTGAATTCGGCGACCGGCGCCTTGACCGAGACGGCGACCTAATCCGCCCAACGGCTCCTCCCCCGGCCGCCTATAAAAGCCGACGAGCTCCGCGTCACTTTCCTCTTCCCTCTCGCGCACACAAACACCATCGCCGTCACCGCAATCTCGCCCCAATTCCACTTTTCCTCACCGGCCGCCGCCATCCCCTTCTTCTCCGGCGACTCCCTCCGGCCAGCGTGAACACGGCGAACAGTAGAGCCCCGTCGACTCCTTCTTCCTCCCCCGGCCTCGCCGTGCCTTGGCTAATCTCGTCGTGCTTCCTGTTTTTGCAGTTGAAGCGCGGAGCCATGGCGTCCACGGCGGGCTAGGGTTCCGGTGACCGCGCACGTCGACGAGCTGCCTCCGGCACTTCTCCGCCTCCCTCCAGCCCACCGTGAGCTTCGCCTTCCTTCTCTCTCTCTCCCGCGCCCTTCCTTTTCCTTCCTTTCCCCTCGCGCGAGCTCTCGCACCGAGCTCTTCCACCCGCCGCCACGCGACCTCGTCGCCGGCGTGCTTTCCGGCCGCGCCCGGCTCGGCCGAGGCGCGCATCGCGCTCAGCGCGCCCTTGCGCACCCGCACATGAGCACGCACTCGTGCAATCGCGCGCGCACGCACTTTCCCCTCGCGCACCTCCGCGCCGCCCATCTCCGGCGAGCGCGCGCCGCCGCTCCGCTCGCCACCGTCGTCAACGTGTAGCACGGCTAGCTCCGCCACCTCGCGTAGAGCACGAAGGACCGCTTCTCGTCGCGCGCCGCCCCCGGAACTCGCCGCCGGCGAGAACTCCGGCGAAGCACCGCCGCCACTGCCCTGTTTCCGCCGCCGCCCCGGTCGTTTGACCGCGTCGCGCGGCCGTCCGACGTGGCACGCCACGTCGGCGCGTGGGCCCGCGCGACCGGGTCGCCTCGCCACGTGGCAAACCCGGTGCACCATAGACTCCCTTCACACACGCGCCCGGTCCACCGTCCTGTGGACCGAGTCCACCGCACAGTCCCAGCACAGTACACTGGCCCCACGGGCCCATCTGTCAGCCACACACACGTTCTGTAACTGCTAGCGCCACACAGCAAATGTACCCAAATTCTTTTTCGAGCACTTTTCCAATATCAGTAAAATTCCGTAAATTCTCCAAAAATACTAGAATACTTTCTAATCATGTTCCAATACTCAGTCACCTCAGATTAATTGAGTTTTGCCCATACTTAATTAATCAAGCTTAGTTATAATCAATTTAATCCCACCAACTTCTAAAATCTATATCTTTTTCATTCTAACTCCGATTTTGGCGATTCTTTCGCCAAAATTCATCTAAATTCATGATCTATCCAATGCTATCAGAACCTTCTCCATTTGATGTTATTTGGATCTTATTTGGTTTAACGCTTGTTTAATTAATTGCTTGAGCGGTAGATTTATTTGTCGTTATTTACTTTTGATCGCTAGATAATCAAGCTTACGAGGAAGAAGCTGAGGATCCGGATTACGAGGACTTAGAAGAAGAAGACTTTGGTGAAGGCAAGTCCTAACCCTCCTTTGATCATGATTGATCCTATGTTTATAAATTACCTACTTAGAGCCCGTTTATAAATAAATTGCATGATGTTTAATGCTAGTATGTCCTAAGTACTTATTGATTGCCATGCCTTGTTATTGATTACCCTGCTTCCATTGTTAAACTTAAGGTCCAACATTCGTTAATTATTTAATGATTAGTTGGAATGCTATGCTGCTTAGGACTGTTATACATGAGTACTTAATTAATCTTGCTATACATGCTTTTCGTGTTAAATGCGTGAGTGCTCGGTGGTGTGTGTTGTGAATATGATAATGTGGGGATGGTAATTAGTGACTTGTGCAACCTCATAGTGGGGATACTTTGGCGGGAGCAGGCGAGGTAGTCCTCAGTGGGGAGGGCTATCTCTGGGATGCGACTCCTCTGTGAGGATAGCTATTGAAGATGCCTGCTTCGGTCGTATAAGGACCGGTTCCTGTGCCGCCTGGCCTAGCACCCTTCGTACAGCCACAAGTCTTGTATGGGAAAGAGTTGGAACCACACCCTACTATAGTGTCCACCCGGTATCCACTCGGAGGCAGGAGTCGCAGCGGAAGCCAGGAGAAGACTCGCTGACAGTGGGACGCGAGCCCGGCATGTGGTTACTATTCAGGCCTTTCTATATGATATGATACGTGATGAAGCCCCTGGTCGGATGATTTTCCGTGGGTGGATGCCGTGGTGACACCAAGTAGGTACGGGACCTCTGTATGCCTTTCCTAACCACGACGGTGGGAGGGACTGGTATACCTTGTGGGGAATCGTGTACAACCTCTGCAGAGTGTAAAATCTATCTGGATAGCCGTGTTCCACGGTATTGGACGACGCGAAAGCTTTGGCCACACAAGATTAGTATAACAGTGTGAGTTATATCCTTGGCGTGTTTTTTGGAAATACTCCGGTGTGGAACCGTGTGCTGGTTTCCTGCCAGCATTAAAACTTGGGAACTGGCGGGATGGATTGCATCTCCCCCAGGGCCAAACAACCCCACTAAAAGATATCAATAATCTTGCCTGTAGTTGCAACTGGCTTTGCTTTTAAAACAACCTTTGCATAAAGATGGCTTTAACCGCTATGCTTAAACCTCAGCCTACCCTTGATTATATCCTTGCATGCTTTTACCCCCTTGTGTTAGGGCTTGCTGAGTACCTTACGTACTCACCCTTGCTTTAATCATTCAGAGGAAGAGCCCGAGTACGAGTTCCAGGATGGTGAAGATGAGGAGTAGGGTTCTGTCCGCACTCGAGTTGCCTGTAGTGGTCCCGTCTCCGTTTTCCGCTGTAGTCGTGTTTAAGTGGTTCTGTTGTAGTAGATCATCGATGTGATGTTTGTTGTAATAAGCCGGCCGCTGGCCGAGTGTTGTAAGACCTTTTATGTAAGAAGGCTTGTATGAGACTCGGTAATATTTATGTAAGTTATGACTCTGTGATGACATTCTGTGTAAGTGTTCGTATCAGCGTCTGATCCAGGGACTGATACGGGTAAGCACTAGTGCTCCAGAAATGGGGTACGACATTAACCGAATGTGCTCTCCCTGAGAACAGAGCTGTTTTCACTCTATACAGGATTCTAGTTTTAAGCATGATGACCGGAGGCTATAGCCAATGGAATAATATTGTTCAGAATTTAAAAGAGTTGGCTAGCTTATGTTTAACTGGTATATAGGATTTTCTGGGCATTCACATGCATAAGTATATGTATGTTGCTCAAGTCTGAACCCAACCAAAACTGATAGCATGTAACTGTCTAAAAGATTATTCAGCTCTAGGTGATCCTCCTCTGCTTTTGCACAGAACATGCTCTGCTGTCCTATGCATAACTGAAAGTATGCCCATGGTGTGACTTAGCTAGTGAACTGGCTCTATTTTGTTCTCTGAAATATATAAACTAAACTGGAACTAGTAGAATATATCACTCCAGTAGAAAAGATGCTACTAATCGATTGATAATGTGCTGGGTAACCACAGCACTAATGCTTTTTATTCAGTATTCCTAAACATGCATGGTCACACGTGAAGGATAAAAACTATTGAACTGCAGCTGGTCGACTGACTACAACTTCAAATGCAAACTGCACTAGTGTCTCTCTGATTCCTCACATCTAGCTTGATGAATCACCCCAAAGCTCAAGCTGTACTCTGGCAGCAGTAATGCATGATCGATGTCCATCAGTTCTGCTTGTAATAACAAAGACTCTCGCCAAAAGCTTACTAGCTACTGGACCTAAGCTGCAGGATAGAGAACTCTGAAAGTTACCGAGAAATATGAGGCGGCTCACCCTTCTGCTAGCTCAAGGTGTTATGCAACAGGAAGATGAAGCCCGATGTTCTCTAGTTCTTGCTTTTCTCAATAGATCAGGGAAGAGGAAAGGCTCTCCTCTGTTTTGTGAGAGCAGGGCAAGGTTCTGACTGTTTGTTGTGGATAAGAATGAAGAAATTCAGAGTACAAGTGAAGTTGTTCTATGCTTGGATAAGAAAGGAAGCTGCTGGAGTTGAGGGCAGAGGAAAAGTGCTACACGGCTGTTCAGTTCCTTCAAGAGAATCAAGATAGGCTGTACCGACATCCCTAAAATATCCTCCTGTTTATTTTCCCTAACTGCTATGATTAATGGAAAACTAACAAGCTATCACTGGTCGTGTGCCCTCCACAATAGTCAAGTGTGTGGGCATGCACCGTGTGTATGTGCTATGATATAAAATGGACATATGCCAATATCCCATAAGACATTCTCTTGATTAAATTCTCTAACTGCAATAATTATAAGAGATTAGCTTATGTGATTAATGTGAGCATATACTACTGTGTTTGTAGGCTGTGATGTGCAAACAAAGTGAGCTGCATTCTCGATAGGTGTCTGGATGATGTACAAGTAGATGTTCACTAAATATTCAGTATGAAATCATGACAATGCAAATGATCTGTAAAGAAAATCTTCTTCTCGATAGCAAGGAAAATCAAATAGAAATGAAAATATAACAGGAGCTAAGAAATAAAATGCAAGGTGCCTCAAAATTCAGAAAATGCATGGAAGACATCGACATGCACGCTCTGAAGAATTTTGCAAATATTTTCTTCGAAATTCAAAACTGGGGCTGTTACAAAAATATCTCTTCAATGCTTATTGTAAAAAACTTTTCAAAAAATAAGCTTCTCAAAGAATTTACCTACAAAATAAGCTTCTCAAAGAATATACAAGAAATTGGCATGGAATAGCTAGCTCCTC
The DNA here is from genome assembly GCA_012490785.1 of Eragrostis nindensis. NCBI lineage: Eukaryota > Viridiplantae > Streptophyta > Magnoliopsida > Poales > Poaceae > Eragrostis > Eragrostis nindensis. Next base: position 309,036 of record JAAXCT010000053.1, on the reverse strand, counting down.
GAAAAAACAGCAAGTGAAAATCAACTTGAAAAACTAAATAAAAGATTTTCCTTAAGCAAAAGAGAGATGGGTACCTTGCTGCCAAGAGCAGCCATGATCAATTCTAATTATTCATTAGTTGGTACTTCTTTTTTTTGACTAGACATCGCACAAGTTTGATGCATCATAAAGCATGCATGCTCCATACATTTAATTTTTTTGTTAGTATTTCTTGCAAGTTTCCAAATACATCTATCGCTAGAACGGGAGCGTGCAGCCGCGCTGGAGCACTACATTGCGCGGCCGCGTGTATACTGGAGAATAGCACGAGACTCGGGCACCATGACTGGCTGCTGACTAGCATGGCTTGGCCATTAGCATGCAGTGGTCAGTGTGCAAGCAACGCTTGGTCAAGCCAGTGGAACGCGTTGCTCGGTAAATCTTGCGACTTGCGCGTGCCTGGCATGGCCGGTCGAAGGGGGACCTGACCGTTGTGCTGAAGCAAATAAGAACTATTCATCGCCTGATCAGAAAGTGCAGGTTGAATGATTCGTTGAACGGATCTCCATGGCAGACGGGCCTGCCGCCATCCACGACGTCACCGACGGTCACCACCTCGTCCTCGAGCTCGTATTCCTGCGCCTCCCATCCCTCGCCGACCTGGTCCGCGCCGCGGCCGCGTGCAAGCCATGGCGTCGCGTGACCGCCGATGCCGGCTTCCTCCGCCTGTTCCGCGCCCTGAACCCGCCGCCGCCCGCGGCCGGCGAGTACTACAACGGCTACCACTCGTCTGGTTCTCCATCTAGACCGGTGATAAGCATCCGCCCGTCGTTCGTGCCCTCGCCGTCGACGACGGTCCCCGCCGGCCGATTCTCCCTCGACTTCCTCCCCGACGACGCCGACGACTTCTTCCCACTGCAGGACTGGAAAATCGTGGACAGCCGCGGAAGCCTCCTCCTGATACTTCGCCGGGGCCCGTGTTACGACCCCTACGGCTTCCCGGACATGCTGGTCGTCTGCGAGCCCCTGACGCGGCGGTACAGGAGAATCCCACCGCCGGCGAACTTCAGCTCTCACCGTTACATATGGGGAATCTACCTCGTCGACGGCCACGCCGACGAGGCCGGTGGCCGCATCGGCATGTCAAACTTCAGGTTGGTGTGCGAGTACTACCGCGGATGCGCCGCGCACGCAGCCGTCTTCACCGGCGGCGGCGGCGGAACAGGCTCCTGGACCGAGACGGCGATGGACCACGTTGTTCCGAAGCTCAACGGCAGGCTCACATGGGCAGGGCCGGGGGATCTTGGTACTTCTTCGTCGAAGGCAGGACACTGGCCGTCCTCAACGGCCACACCGGCGAGTACTCACCGCACGAGATGCCGGACACCGAGGACTGGCCTCCCAACCTGCGTAACTTCAAATTCTGCTTCACCGATGGGCGCGATGGAAAACCGCGAGTCTTCTCCATTGTCGGCAGCGCCATGAAGGTGTTTGCACGGCTAGGCTCCGGAAGCGGCGCCGAGTGGGCGCCGGAGAAGAGGGTTCTTCCGCCGGAGGCGACCGTTGGCCTGCCAGGTTACGACCCATCCTCCTTCGAGCTGTCCCCGGTCATCTGGAGTACGGGCCCGGGGTTCGTCACTCAGCTGCCATACGCCAGAGTGCGGTGGATGTTCTCTGTCGACCTCGAGGCCATGGAGGCAAAGACAGCGGCAGATGAGATATGGGACATGCTGTATCGGTGCGAGCTCCCGTGGCCACCAACATTGCACGCTTGCACATAGATATGCAGGAGGGGCACTAGAGGTCAGGCTAAAATAAATAACTTCTTTCTTTTCAGTTTTATATATTCTGTTCGAGCATCTTTAGTTTCCAATAACTGCATTTTTTGTTGAAATCCCTTCACCATGTATCCATGCGAACAGGATTTTATAGCACAATAGATCTAGCATGCCCTTTTGAACTCTGAACAAAATGTGTTGGAACAAGTTGAGGTTTACAACATTTCTTCAAACCACTCTGGCATTTTGAATACAATTTCGCTGTTTTGTGCCTTTTTCCTGTGGTTTAAAGTATTTGCCAATGGGAAAAACAAATTACTAGTAGTGCTTTGTTTGACTCGGAACAAAATCGTCTGCTCTAGCTATTGTAACGGCAAACCATGAGACTCCCTATAGTCACTGGAGCACCCAGCCCACCAATAGACCACGAAGCCAACGAAGGCCCAACAAGCAGTCTGAGACTTCCTACTCTCTGGAACACTTGTTTCTTACTACTCGAACAATGGTTACTAAACTATGGAACAATTATTTTAACTACTGGAACATTTTGTTCTTAAACGCTGGAACAATCGTTACTGGAACATTTGTTCCTAGATAATGGAACAATTGTTCCAATATGTTGGAACACTAGATTGAACAACGGCGGGAACCACGGCAGCCAGGGGCATGGGCAGCGGGGCCACGAGCAGGGGCGGCTAGGCAGGCAGGGGGCGCGGAGGTTGCCGTGACAAGCCAGGCGAGGGCAGATGGTCGCCGGTAGATTTTGCTTTGTGATTCTTTCTCATGGTCGGTCGTTGCTTCCGGTGCCTAAGGAACCCAATTGGACTATGGGAGATAAAGAAGTCCATGGGAACCATACCAGAGTGAGCTTCAGTGGCCAAACTCGACTGCGGGCATGAGCGGAGCTAGCGGGTGGACACTGTGGGCCGCGGCTCACCTTGAGATTTAGCCCAAACCTCAAATCGGAGCACTATAGCACTGTTATAGTAGCGTTTTTCTTTTTTCCTTTGCTTTTATTTTCCTTTTTCGGCCCACCCTGAGCAGCCCAAAAAGGATTCGGCCCACCCTATGGGCTGGGTCTAGCTCCGCCACTGACTGCGGGCAGCAAGGTCCAGGAACTGAATATCCGGCGTGGTGAGAAAGATTCATGGGAAAATGGGAGCTCGATGATGGTATTGGGAAGAAGATGACACTCTTTGGTCCTAACGTCGGCAATTTGATTAGAAGTTATAACCAGCCTTTTTCAGAAGTTTTTACTGAAATCCATAGCGCACGCGTGTGAATAGGGACTTGGGCATTCTTGATAATTGTAATCTCATGGTCGTGTGTCAATTTCAGTAAATATACTTTTAGCATATTCCCTTGTTCTTCCTTGCATCTGGCACCTACTTCCTTCTCTGGCATGGTACGGACGTCAACTTGCAGGGTAGTAAACAAAACGACGAATGATCAAAACAAACAATGACGAGAACGATATATAGAATTATACGCGTCAAATCGACAGATTATAGTTAAGACCGGGATCTAGCTGCGCCTAGGAGTAATTGATTAAGCTTCGTCTAGCGCGTCCCAAAGTAAAACATGGCATCCAGCACGCAGGTTAAACCATTGTTAATTCCTTAGGGAATCTTCTATCAGGCTGCTTCTACTCCAAAAGAAACCGAATAAAAATGGTTTATCCCACGTGCACATCGATCGCTAAAAAAACAAACAAAACCAACGCCGGGTGAGCCAACCTTTTGGCATCATCAATCCACGGCTTTTCAACGCGGACGTCAAAAGACACACTCTTTCCATGTTCACATATGCCTTTTTTGTCCTTTTTTTTTTTGGACAGAAGAGCAACGACAAGGAAGTGTGTCACTATCGACGCCTCTGCTTAAATACAGTGCTCACCCTTGTGCGGATAGCAGAGCAACAAGTTCGTTAAGCGCAAGAACAGAGAAGAACAACAGCAAGCTGATCCTCATAGTCAAGCCATGCCGATGGAGCTGTTTTGGTGGCCGCTGTCGTCGTGGCTCAGCCCCAGCGCGGCCCTGTTCGTCCTCTTCAACGTCCTCGTCGGCGCCGTCGCAGTCATGTCGACTCGCGAGCATCAGCCCGGCCCCGGCGGCGGTGAGCCGGCAGCGTCCAGGCGCCGGCTCCGCCGCAGCGCGTCGTCCATGGTCCTCGACCGCCTCGGTCGTTCACCGTGTTTCCCGTCCACCCCGCAGCAGCAGAGTGCTGCTACCACACGCCCCAGGAAGACGAAGAAGACGAGCATCAGGTGGGCGGGTCGGCGTCGTCGCAGCCAGCACAGACACAGAGCGCGCCTGCTGATGCTGAAGCGCTGGCTGCAGACGACGCGGCGCCCATGTCAGAGATGCACAAGGATGAGGCCGAGCCAGAGGAGGAGAAATCCACAAGCTTGGACGAACCTAGAGTGGAATCCCCACAGCATCACGCGCCAGAGACGTTGTCGCCGCCGGCGCCATCCGCCGCTGCGGACGACGGGGTCACTGCTACGGTGGACAGAGTCGACACACCGGGAAAGAAGAAGAAGAAGAAGCAGAGGCGGAAGTGCGCTCGCTCGAGGGGCCAGGAAACGAAGGAGGTGGAGGGGAAGGCGGAGCTGAATGCGCGTGCGGAGCTGTTCATCCGGCAGTTCCGGGAAGATCTCAAGCAGCAGCGCCTCAACTCCATCGTCAACTACACCCGCGCGCTCCGCCGCCGCGGCGGCGCAGCAGCATCGGAGGAGAATTAGCTCATGTGGCATCAGCTCCGATGGTTTACATAGGGCTCTGTCTGCTAATGTATAGTGTTAATTGGTGTTGGGTCACTTCGACGTGTTTGACAACACAGTTTTGATTGTATTATACTGGTCACAGAAGTGTACAAGTACTGAGTAGCAATTTTTCCGAGGACCACGACCACAAGAGTCAGGCGGCGTACACGCCCAACCACTGACAAACACAGCGACAGACAAATGAACTCGATACCTTTGCCATCTCTACATGAAGGGAGACATGAACGCAATCGCGTCGTCCTCACGTCCTCTGCGAGTCATGATTTTCTCACACTGTGCTCGGCACATCTCAGTACTCAGACATGAACATTTGTGCGGGCGGTGGTGATGCTGATGTAGCGTTTCGCAGCGACGATTCCTCGGACACAAGGGGCCGCGAGTTATGCATGCACCCGCGACGCACGGAACACTGTTTGATAATGACGCCCAGCCATCACTTGAAACTGGATCGAGTAATATTTCTAACCGGATGTATACAGTAACAATGGACAATACTGTGAAGATCCTGCAGTAGGAAATTTCTAAAAGCTGTGAAAGGCCAAAGGGATCTTGGCAAGTGGTCAAAGCGCCCGTGCGACAAGTTCAGGTCCCCGAGTTCGATCCTCAATGAGGGTGAATTTTCATACTAGATTAGAGTGAGTTAAAAAAAATTCACTCGCCTCTCCGCACTCAAAGCAAATGTGTAAGAGAGGAACCGAATTCATCTCACATGTTGAACAACTCATGATGAGAGGGGTTCGAAAGTTTTGTCGACCTGCGTGAGAGTGCTTTATTCTTAATAAAGTGCCATAAGGGGACTTGCCCCTGTAGGTCGAGTTTTCTAAAAGCTGTAAAACAACCCGCCTTTGTGTGTACAGGTTCGAACTTGTCCATCCTATCTAATGTTGTCCTCGTCACCTGGGTAACATCACAAAATGGAGCAGCACAAATAATTTCCGGAAAAGGAAAAGACAAGAAACAGGTATTGTGGGTACGACAATCTGGATCATAAAACAAAAATAACAGCAAAAAAGAAATAATTCCACGCGTAACATGCACTCTATAATAAGATCAGGATCTACTCGACTAGCACCATGTTAATTAACAGAGCCTAGGGAGTAAGTGATTAAGCTTTTCGACACATCCAAAAGCGACGTAGGACGCCGGAAATGCGGGTTAAACCATTGTTAAACCCCCTCGCGCGCATCTTCTCGCCTAAGCAAACGGAATTATACTTGTTTTCTTCCCAACTTGCACGAGCTTCACATGCACCATTCGGAAGCAGACGAAAGCCACGCTGCCGCAAGGCAGCTTTTGTACGCGTAGTGATGGAAAAACATTTATTCCTCCCACAAGAAAAAGAGACGAAGCACATGCTTTTGTTTTCTCGTCGTTCCTTTAATTCTTTCTTCTTCTTTTTTCCCTTTCATTTCAAAAGTAGGACTTTCTCTAGTGCAGCAGAGCTATTTGAAGCTGTCAGCATATATTCGGCTCTGCTGTGCTGAGAAACAGAGCAACTGGCTTTGGCTTGTAATACTAAGGTTCACATAGATCAGAGGCGGTGAGGCAGCAGCATCGGCGATGGAGTCGTGGTGGGCGCTGCCTGCGTGGCTCAGCTCCGGCACGGCGATGTTCGTATTCTTCAACGTCCTCGTCGGCGCCGTCGCGGTAATGTCTCGCGGCCAGCAGGGCGGCGGTCCTGGGCGCAGGCTCTGCCGCAGCGCGTCGTCCATGGTCCTCGGCCGGCTGCGGTCCTTCTCCTCCATGTTCTCCGGCCACCCCGCAGCCGAGTGGTACCACCACACGGCCCCAGAAGCAGAGGAGCCGGCGGTGGTGGACGGGTCGGCGCCGGAGCCGATGGCCGCCGAGCCACCTAGCTCGCCTGTCCGGACGACGGCTGCGGACACGACGCCGGCGGCGGTGGCAGAGTCTCGGAATGTCGAGGCGGTGGCAGAGGAGATGCGCACCAGCTTGGACGAGAAGAACGTGCAAGGCCAGCAGCGTCACGCGCCTGAGCCGTCGCCACAGGCCGCCGCTGAGTCCGCTGCTGTGGCGGAGCAGCCGGCCGAAGAGGCGCCGGAGTCCGTTAACAAGCGGCGCGCGCGCGGCTGCCGGCGGGAGGCAGAGGAGGCGGTGGAAGGGAAGGCGGAGTTCAACGCGCGCGCGGAGCTGTTCATACAGCAGTTCCGGGAGGACCTCAAGCTGCAGCGCCTCAACTCCATCATCAACTACACCCGCGCGCTCCGCCGCAGCGCCGCTGCAGCGCTGTCGCAGGATTGCTAGCTAGCTCGCCGCCGGGCTGCTTCGGTGACCAGTGGGTTTCCATTCGTTCGTTCAGGTGGAGTCTTGATTTTGTTTGTTTCCAAGCGGGCGAGAAACGCAGTTTTGTTTTTAAATTTCCAATGTGTAATACAGTGAGACAATTGTTTTTAAATTTTCAATGTTTTATACAGTGTGACAATTGTGGCAGAAACAATTTTCCGTGAACCAAATTGTACAACACAGCGACAAATCAGAACAGTCGATTGAAACCTTCAGGCGCATGGATGCTACCCAGTGCCTACAGTTAGAGATTTTATACAGTTGCATATCCGTATTTGAATGTGCATAGTTCAAACAATATAAAACATTTTAAATAGTTATTCATAGTATTTTGCTTCTAGCACTTAGACTTTTCCTTGCATTTCATATCCTCTTTAGAGGAACATGTATTTCGCATCACTGGTTTTCATTGTTTCCACTGCAATTGCACACATTTTGGGTAACAGATAATTTTCTATATATGATGAATATTCGTTTTGGTATCACAATTGAGTGGCACTACATCTTTACTCTTCCTTATTTTCCTTCTGACTCTGCGTGCGTCGCCTGTCTCTTACGAAAACTCGGCGCCGACAGGTGGGACAGCTGCGCCTTTCTGCTCTCGCGCGCCCACTTCGCCTGCTGTCCCGACTCCTCTCGCGACTCGTGTTCTTTTCTCTCCTCCCGATCTCCATCTCCCTCACCAAACCCTAGCCGCCGCACCGCCATTAGCCGCGCCTGACTCGCCCCGGTGGGTGCCTAAATCACCGTCGCGACGACCCACCCACTTACTCTGTGGCGGCGCGAGCGGCACCATTTTGCTGGTCGAGGGGGTGGGGTCCGTGGTCGCGACGGTGAGCGGCTACGAGGGCCAGGAGCGCCACCACCTCATCAAGATCATCACGGATACCGGCGCCAGCTTCGACGGATTCATGAGCAAGTCCATCACCCACCTGGTTAGTACGCATCGCCCGCCCGCTTGCTCGCTGCGCGCGCGTCTCTATTCTGTCGGGGTTCGATTTGGTTTGGTTTGGTCCCGTGCTGCTGAATACGGGTGCCTGCGTGGTTCTGGGGAAGCAGGTATGCTTGAGGCTGGATGAGAAGAAGTATGACATCGCCAAGAGGGTGCACACGCGCATCGTCAGCCACCGGTGGTTCCAGGACTGCCTTAGGGAAGGGAGGCAATTTATCTTCCTCTGCTTGTTGTGAATGGCAGGAGCGATTTCTCTTTCTCTGCTTGTTGTGAAATTGTAAATGGTGTGAGGGAACTCACGAACCATGAAGTTGACAAGGAAATATTATTTGGGTGATATTATGTGAAATTGGAATTGGGATCTAGATTTGCAAAGATTTGCTGTGACGACTGCAATCATCCTAAGGAGCGAAAATTGTTGTGGGAAGTTCTAATCCTTCTGTCCAATTTTATCCTAAATTTGTGTTACCATAAGTTGCAATTGATGCTACTGAAAATGGGTAATTCACTTGATTAAGACGCCAAAGTTGTCCTGTAGACAACAATAAGTCTGAATGTTATCTTATTCTGTGGAAATGTTTAGGAGGTCTTTCTCAAAAAACCTTCCCTTGTGCGTGAAGTGCAGTGGCGAAGAAGCAGGGCAGTCCCAGCAGAGGTTCCTGCTCAACCTTGTAAGCAAGTCAATAAAAATGTTGTCATGGAGGATAGAGTTTGAAAGATTTACCTGATGATTTCTGCAGTACTCCAGCCAGCTATATGAAAGCTTGATGATTCAGATTCTGATTCTGAGAATGAGGCATGGACTGATTCATCCCTACTAAAAGAGGTAATGAGTTAACAGACCATAACTTCACTTGATTTCTTACGTGCATACAATTCTTTGAATCGTTTCCAAAGTTATCTGCTTTATCATTTTTTTTTTGGATGTTCAATTTATCGTCAAAGTTTACCCGGTGTCCTGGTGTGATGGAACAACGATGGCGGCACAACTTCAGCGAGCCCAACTCTTGCGATTTTGCTCCTGTAATGTTGCTCCTTGGTTAATGATCCATTGGATGGCATGCTTACTGTTTTGATTCATAACCTTCCACCACAAAATGTACTGTTTGCAGCGAAACAATAAACGCTGCTAACCAATGGTGGAAGGAACTAACTCGCAGGTTGGTTACAAATTCAAAATCATTTTCTTGCACCCATGTTAATCTAGGACTATTCTAATTCTGAAATTGATATATTTCCTAATGAAATTAGGAGGTCATGAAATACTCTCTAAAGATGCAGAAGTTGAGGCTCATCGATTGATTTCAGCGACAGTGCTGCTGGACACAATTCTGTTGAATCTCGATGTAAAGCACTCTTCATTGACTTGTTTTGTTTTGTGAATTTAATTATGTACTGAACCTGGCAATCATTTAAGCTATTGCACCTATGGTTCCAGACTGCCTTATTCAACAGCATTGTATCGTCTACACCTTTTATCTTGCATTTAATCAGGCACTGGTTACGTTTCTAATCTTCACTTGATGTCAATTTCTTAGCTGCTGTGCCATCAACTACTGTCTGCGACGAGCCAAAAGTACACTAATTAACCAAAAGGTATGTCTCATTTATTATTACTAATAATGTTCAAGATGCAACTGCATCTGAACTTTAGATAGTTTGATTCACCCAAGTGAATATCTTTTGATTCAGAATTCCTGTGAATAGGAGTAAAAATAAGGAAGTCAGTATGAAGTGAGGGTATAAAGGACACTGGGATAATGCAGTACCACTAGAGACCTCATTTGCAACCAGAGGAAGCTTGATCAGCTGGTTGGGCCCAATATGCACCTTACAAATCTTTTAGGTCCGACGAGAACCTTATCATCTGAGGTTGCACCACTCAAATGTTGAGACGCAGCCATACAGTGCAGTAGTACTCATGATCCCTTCTTTTTTCCCTTTGATACATGTCATGAAACTTTCATATTATGAGGGAAACAAATATATTCTTTATTATTTGATCCTCAAGTTCTTGAACTCTCAATTATAGTGCACATGAATGTTCATTAGATGCAATTGTAATAGTTTTCTTTTCTGGAATCAGTGTCATCTACCTGCATATTGTGTTATAAAATCTATGCTTACAGAATCGGACTGTGCCTTGTGTCATCGATCGTTCATTTAGATAAAATCATGTTAGATGATTGTATGACGCCCGGTAATTGGACAACGAGTGATACATATTAAAATTATATAATTATCATTTCTAGCATTTGTAGGGTGTTACAATGCTTCACATGTATATATTAATGTTGTTTCAAATGCTCACTTCTCATTAATTAATCAAAGTCCTGATTATGATCTGTGATTTATATTTGGGTCCACTTCCAAGTCCTGATCTACTTTGTTAATCAAAAAATACCTGTATTCCAATCCATGATTCGTACCGTCGAGGCAAGTGACTCCTTTAATCATAAGTTTAAAACAAATATAATATAATTGCATGAGTAGCATTTACAATTTTATTATAACAATATCAAGAGATTTTTTTTAATTTGAACAGCCCGTAGCAACGCACGGGCACTTTTGCTATAATTGTTAATGTTTTATGCCTTCGGATACAAATTTCTTACTGAAGCGAACATTTTAAAAACTTTGAACGAAGAATTTACATTTGTCAAATTTTCATGAGCGAACATGAGAAAAAACAGAATCTTGTTTACACGGTTCTGTTCTCTGTATTTTTGAAGCCAAATTCGTGCATGTTCTTTGCACATTTTCTGATTCAAATTAAACATACCATTAAACTCAAAAATCATATTGAATCAATTTTCTCTAAACACATATGGCCAGGAAAACTGTGTAGCAAAACTAGATATTACTGAATTCATGTCCCTATTTGTTATTCGAAAAAATATATGTTCCTTTAGTTTAAAATGTCATGAAAAATTTGTGAATAGTACACGCTTCCATACAAAAAGAATGTTGTTTAAATTAATTTAAAACCAGAGCGAGTATGCATTACTTTATTCATCGCAAAAAAAGAGTATGCATAACTTTACACATTGGAAGTTAGAAATTCGAACATTTCAAAGAATTAAATTTTGATTGAAAACATAAGGCTCAATTATGATTGCACACACATATCCCTGTGCAAAATTATTTGAGATCGCTATCCAAATGCAGTTCGGAACATGCCAGTCGTGTGTGAAATCTTTTGTTGCCGTTTGCAAATTCAAGCTAAACCCTCCTAAACCCCCTTGTCTGAGTCCATGGGGACACGGACGGCACGGATGGAACCGCGTCCAAATGTCTCGCTTACTCCCGCTCCGGCGCCGCCTCTCCACCTGGAACTCCGGTCACGCCGCCGCCTCCCTCCACGAACTCGCCTCTCTCCTCTTCGCCGGCCGCTTCCACCGCTCCGTCGACCTCGCCAAATCCTTGATCCTCGCTTCCCATCCGCCGGGCGCCTCTGCTCCTGACCTGTACCACGCCCTCGCCTCCACTCCCGCCGCCGCCACCGCTGGCGGCGGCCCCACCGACCAGGGGGACCTACAGCCCCGGTTTTTCCTTTGCGACGCGGCCTCCGCGCTCGTCGTCGCCTCCGCACGCCTGGGCCATCCTGACGGCGCGCTCCGCTTGCTTTCCCTCCTCGCCGGCGCGGGTAACGAGGCTGGCTCGCGCGCCCCGCTTCCGTCGCTCTCGTCTTGCAACCTCCTCCTTGAGTCCCTCGTCTCCCTCGGCCGCCACGCCGATGCGCGGGCCGCGTTCGACCTCCTCGTGGCGGCCGGGGCGCAACCGGACACCTTCACGTGGAACAAGGCCGTCCAGGCTTGCGTCGCTGCGGGCGACCTGGACGAGGCCCTTGTCTTGCTGCACCGGATGGGCCGCGACGGCGCGCCGCCACCCGACGCGTTCTCGTACAACGTGGTCATCGCGGGGCTGTGGAGGGCCGGGAAGGGTGGCGATGCGCTGAAGGTGTTCGACGAAATGGCTGAGAGGGGCGTCGCGCCGAACCGGATCACCTACAACACGATGATTGACGGGTATGTCAAGGGCGGGGACCTGGAGGCTGGTTTCAGACTGCGAGATCGGATGGTGCTTGATGGCCCGAAGCCGAATGTGGTCACCTACAATGTGCTAATGTCAGGCCTGTGCCGTGCTGGAAGGATGGATGAGATAAGGGCATTGCTGGATGAGATGGCATTGCAACGATTGTTGCCGGATGGTTTTACTTACAGCATTTTGTTTGATGGTCTGTCGAAAACTGCAGGTTCACGGACTATGCTTTCCTTGTTTGGAGATTCTTTGAAGAAGGGAGTCACGATTGGGGCTTATACCTGCAGTATCTTGCTGAATGGTTTATGCAAGGAAGGGAAGGTTGCAGAGGCAGAACAGGTTTTGCAAATGTTGGTACAAACAGGGCTAGCCCCAACTAGAGTGATATGCAATACTCTAATAACTGGCTATTGCCAAATTAGGGACCTTCAAGGGGCATTCTCTATCTTCAAGCAGATGAAATCACATCATATTGCTCCAGATCACATCACCTACAATGCTTTAATAAACGGATTGTGTAAGGCGGAAATGGTCACCAAAGCAGAGGATTTGGTGATGGAGATGGAGAAGGCTGGAGTGGATCCGACTGTGGAGACTTTCAACACACTGATTGACGCCTATGGGAGAGCTGGACAACTTGACAAATGTCTGATAGTTCTTTCAGATATGCAAGAAAAGGGGATAAAGTCAAATGTTATCTCTTTTGGTTCTGTCATCAATGCTTTTTGTAAGAATGGAAATATCCCAGAAGCTGTAGCTATATTGGATGATATGGTACAAAAAAATGTTTCACCAAATGCTCAAGTGTACAACTCCATAATAGATGCTTATATAGAGTCTGGGGACACTGAGCAGGCTTTTGCTCTATTTGAGAAGATGAAGAGTTTTGGGATATCTGCAAGTATTGTTACCTATAATTTGCTTTTAAAAGGTCTTTGCAAAAGTTCACGGATTGCTGAAGCTGAAGAATTGTTTTACAGCTTAAGAAATCACGGGATGACACCTGATTTTGTCAGCTTTAATACTCTAATATCAGCTTGCTGCAATGTGGGAGATAATGATAGATCTTTGGAGCTTCACCAAGAAATGCAAAAGCATGGAGTCAAACCTACAACAAGAACATACCATATTCTTCTTAGTGCATTGGGTGGTGCAGGGAGAGTAGACGAGATGGAAAGCCTGTATCAGCAATTGTTGCATGAGAACATTGCGGCTACAAGTACCATATATGGCATCATGGTTGATACCTATACAAGATGTGGAAATGAATCTAAGGTAGAAGCTCTGAAAAAGGAAATGATGGAGAAAGGAATAGCCATTGATAAGACAGAAAGAGTTAACTGTGAGCTGGATAGGAGTTTAGCAAGTCCAATTTAACTGTGGATTGAACACGCAGGAGGGTTGCCTATTGTATTATAATAGGGGGAAATTAATTTGTGAGTTAGAGTTCAGTTGTACAGAGACAAAATGAAGTGCCAGTTGTAGATTAACCTTTTGCTCACGCAAGGACCCAGGTCACTGCTTTCTACATTAATCTTCGCTAGTGAAGTTGGGCCAGGTTTGTGTTATTCCTCTATTTTTGATAAGTAAGGAACTGTGCTCGTTCTAGAATTCCCAAGTTACAATGATGAATCAATCATTATATTGAAATGTTTGTCATTGTTGCTGATGAATCGAGCAGTACAGTAGATTCATTTTTCCTTACCTTAGTGTATTTTTTCAAATTTTGCCCTACGACTTATTGTCGCAATGGGTGCCCGATACCTGATATCCGATGGGTAAATGCCCTATTTGGGGGCAGGTTTCCAGTTCGAGGCATGCCATGTTTTTACACATGTATCTATTAGTGCTATTTGTTGTTTGCTTTATCTGCATGAAAAATGATGCCTTTACTGATGAAGTGTGCAGACATGTTTTAGACTGATTATTAATTGATATTATGTTGTCTCTGATAAAACTGTTAATTTATCCTGAAACCGATTGGTGTGCGATAAGTAGAACATGCTAATAATTGTTGTTCGTTGTTATTATTCTTGATATCAGATTATCCATTGTAGTTTAGATTACTGTGCCTGAATTACTACAACTATCATATATTGAAAGCAAATGGTCCAAAAGTGAAAGGAGTTTAAACTGATGCTATATTTAAGGTTGCTGGTTTTCCTTTTGCTTCCTAAACAAGTAGTACTCAGATATTTTTCATGTAAACATCATCGCGTATATTAATGGCTTCTTATTAATACTAAAAGAAATTTTCTTTTGTATCATGTGTAGTATGGTACTCCCTCCGTTTTTAATTATATGACACCGTTGACTTTTTCCTTGAACTTTGACCAACAATATAGATTTAAATAATAACTTTTCGAATGTGAAATGAGTATCGTTGGATTCATCATCAAAAGCACTTTAAGGTTAACTTATACACTTAGCTATTTACACAAATATTTATAAATAAGACGAATGGTCAAAGTAACGAAAAAAGTCAACAACGTCATATATTAAAAAACGGAGGGAGTATTTGATTATTGTATTATACCAATTTGTGTAGATCCCAGCAGTTTTCAAACTGAAGAAAAAATCCGAAATCGATAATGGTCATTACAGGATCTGGTGAATCCAATTACATATTTTTTTGATATCTTTTATGTGAGATACTGAATCAGCTGTGCAACCATTTATTAATGTTGTTCATTGAACTAATCACACATGTCAACGTAGTAAGGTAAGTGTATATTCTGTTGATCCTTTCTGTTTTTTGGAAAGTGAATATTTTGGAATGTCTTCTTGGGCTTCCCATGTACAAACACTATTTTGTGATATGGCTGGTTCAGTTCTTTTTCAGCATGCCGGTTTTGCATGTCTCAAAAGGAGACATTTGCTCTGGATTTCTGTAAGCCTAAACTGTAGGATCTCTGGAGTGTTGGAATGTGGCTCCTTATGGGTTTTCAGTCTAAAATGTCCATGATGAGTGAATTTTCATAAATTTGTATACCTTTGAATCCAGAAACAAATTAGATTATCAGCATAACTAGAATTTTCATTTGTCAAGTTGGTAGTTTCCCACAAACAACTTTGGAATTCTTGTTGCACTTTTTCGATCTGAGAAAGGAAAACTTCGAACCTTTAAGTTACAAAATAACAAAAATGGAACTCCTCTGTCTAGTGGTAGGTTGTCTTTCATATAATTTCCCAATTTGACTATTGATGCTACGAATTCCCAGGCGGCTCATTGGTTTTGGGACAACTATGATGGTCATCAATCTTACCTTTCAATTGGGATAGTCTTTGTACGATGGTATGGGTGTATCTAACCTTTGAGATTTGAATATTTATGTTTTTGCTTCCTGTATAGAAAGGTTGAAATCTTTATCATGGCAAGTTGTTGAAGTTAGTGATTGACCACAGTACAATACTTGTTTTCAGTCATGTTCTGCCCGATAGCTAACACCTCTCAGTTTTGTAGTTAGAATGTTTAAATATATACCATAGCAGGTTATTGAGGTTAGTGATTGACCACAGTACAATAATTGTTCTCAGTCTTGTTCTGCCGAGTAGGAGTAGCTAACCCCTCTCAGTTTTGCATAGGTGATCTTTGGATTGGTAAAGCTTACAAAATAGGTTATGCTTGCCATAGTGGTAGTTTTAGGATTCAAGTTTAGCGGTAATGTTTTGGGACTTTCACATTATGTTAATTAGAAAACTGCTACAGGTCCTAACTTGTTGGATGGCATCAACCTTACATGCACCTTTCACAGCTGCGTAGGTGAAAGGTTAATGTACGTGTGGGATGAAGTATGTCAGGTAGTCAAAACAATTTCTTTCTATTGTTTGACTTGCCATTTCAATTCTGATGGAATTTGCACTTCAGAATCTATAAAATTGAAATAACCATTTATTGAGGCATTATACTTGCTTATTTACATTTCTTTTGTGTTGTAAAAAACATTAAACTTTTTATTTGGGATAACATCAGTAAAAGGCAGAATCTTAACTACAAGATATGTTTATTTCGCAAAGAATTATAGTCCCTCCTACGCATCTTTGTTTGTGGTCGCAGTTGTTTCTGTTTGGCAGTTTGGGTATTACCATATGGACACTGCAAAACCGGAAAGTGTTGTTCCAGTCAAGCGAGGCTAAGATGGTTCTTCCACCTGTAACTAGAAGAAACACATGAAGCAGAGAATCAGGCTTTACCTGTACAGATGATGAACATATGGCCGCTTCCATAAACATGGGGATTGAATCTCAAGAAGTGTACAATGCCAGAAGAAAATCAAGCCATGGAGGATCAAATAGGGGTTTGTAATAGTGTTAAATTGTGAGAGGGGTTTTTTAATGCTTAGATTGGAATTTGAGGTTTTTGTCCTGTAGTTTTCCTACTTCCTTTTCTTGAATAATAGATAGTACTGAATCTTTTGCCTCAGTGTTGAACTCCGTTTCTTCACGCTTTATATTCTGTCCATTTTTATTGGTGATATTGGGGAGTAAATCAAGTCAAATGTTTCGTCAAAAGTGTCAAATTTCCGTGAACAGGATAAAAGAATTGATTTGTAAAATTTCTGTGAACTAAGTAAAAAAAAAATTGATATGCACCAGCCGGGAATCGAACCCGGGTCTGTACCGTGGCAGGGTACTATTCTACCACTAGACCACTGGTGCTGTGTTTGAAATTTTATTTGTTTTGCTCTTTTTATAATCGATTGTGATAAGATCAAAGAACCCGATCTAAATCAGGGTTTGGTTGCATGGAACAGAAGAAATAGGCATGACATGAGCTGTAGCTGAGTGTGTCACAGAAAATTAGAACTTTCTGCGATTCAAATAGGACTAAGCAACGAGATTTCAGCGAAAATTCCTGTGGTGCCCACAATATACATGGACATGAAGATAACTTGTCTATGCCATATGCATCACGTTGACCAGTTTGCAGAGATTTTGTTCTCTTGACATTGCACGGTACAAATGATTCTTTACGAGCAACTACTACTTGTTTGATTTTTCATCACAATCACCAGTTTGCAGAGATGCATGCAGTATACCATTCAACCTTTCTCCTTTGTTTTCCCTTTTTTTTTCTTTTGGTTGGAACTAGCTAGAGACTAGAGTAACCTTTTCAGCCGGGCGCCAATGCAAGCCGGAAACCCATCATTGGTGATGGCCAAGGGTTCTCTGACAGCGACAGCTACCCTTCTATACCCATCTAACATCCTCTCAAGTCCCGATCGATCAGTCACTGCCACCAGCCGGCAGGAAGATCGATGCTAGCTCCACAATCTCAGTATACTTTCCAAACGAGCTAGTGGCTCAACTTTCATGCTTCAAAGATCGTTGCTTGTCAAAAGGTTACCAGAGATCGAGTTGATATGCTAGAATAACATTGACCATGCAACGTCAACACGCTCAAACCTTTTTTAAGTTCAATGCTGAATCGAACTCATTCAAACAAGGCCATATAAGAAATAAAAATGGGTATGCGATGTTCCTGAAACTCTAAACCAACCAAATTATCGACTATGCATGATTCACGGAGCCACACTTTTTCATTCGTTTTATTGAGATAAGACATACATAAAAATTCTGTATATGCTCACCTGAAACATGGGTAAAGAAACCAGAAACGTACTAATGCTGTTCGCAGCATGTCTCAATTTACCGGCTTGTATAATCGATGAATTTTTAAGGAACAACATACATACATATGTGAACATCCGAGATATGGGAAATGAGAAATCTAAGTTAGTTCACATGAGAATAGAGATGTGACGTATGTGAAGTGTCGCTAATAATTGGAAGGTACATGTTCCATTTCAGGTCGTAGGTCACTGTTCCATGCACCGCCCCACTCAACAGGGCATTCTTTTCCAAGTTCTCATATTCCCGCAGCCTCCTTTTTGGCTTGGATAAAACTTCATCACCAAGCCACCAGACTGACTACAATATAGTGGTTTATATAGACCAGAAAACTTTATTCAGTTACGTCAGTTTAGGTTGAGAAAACCAGCACTATTCCTCTAAGGGTAAAAATTTTTACAATACATTTGATGTAAAATTTATATATATTATTTTGTGTTTGAGTGTTTCAAGTGGCTATATATGCTTTCCTAATGACAAGTTTTATGGTGTTTCAAGCATGTGGCTATATATATATATATATATATCACAGGATCTGTCAAACGAGCTATATCCTTTTAACCATTTGTCGCGATGCTGCACCTAGCTATACAAATAAATACAAAACAAAATATTTACTGAAAATATTGCTAGAACACACAGTAAGCCAAGCACTTGAGCACTCACTTTTCGTGTGAAAGAGATTACATGTGAGCAATAATTTACACTACTCTGGAAGAGAATGTCTGCATTAAACTGCATCATACTTAGCCAAATCACATCAAGTAGGTAATAGTACAAGTATATATGCCTTCATAATATTTTTCATAACTCCACACTATAATTATGTCGGTATAATGATCATGCCCAAAATCATTCGGTTAAAATTCCAATAACAGTTAGTTACCTCAACATGCATCTAGTAATTTTTTTTACGGAAAATTCTTCCTTTGCATTTAGAAGAAAACACAGAAATAGCATAGTCTTATACAATGTCCATATTAGCGTGCGCTAAAACCAGGCAGACATGAAGAGCGAGAGAAACGAAAATAAGTTTTGGTACCGGCGAACAGGCTGGCCTCCCAGAAACGAAAACTTGCATCGAATATCATTTCGATATTCATAGTAGTGAAGGAACAAAACGGCAGCTCATGGATTGATCATGTCGTCGTGTCAATGATACTGTACTCAGATGCCTCTGATCGCTAGCTTAGCACGCGGGAATATATGATAGCGTACACTTTGTTGAAACGCAAGACCAATCATGTGTGCCTTTTTTGGAAGTAGGATCTCTCCTTTTTCGAATGGCCATGCACAAAAAGACCAATCCTGTCTGGCCTGGTTTGAGGCTAAGAGATGAGAAAGCAGTGTGCCAGTAATTAAAGGAAGATTAAGGCATCTCTTTAGAAGGATACTTCTTGTCAACGACGACGGTGCCTCAACTCATAAATCGTAGCCATTGCCAACCTCCCTTGGCGCACAAAACTAGCTTAGCTTACAAGTATATTTTCATTGAAGCAACTATTCGCAAGCTCCGCGCCTATTGTTCTTGGCCATTTCAAGGAGAAAATATATAGCTAAGTTTTTTCTCGTGCAAGTGATCCTGCAACTAATTGTTAAGGAGGCAATGGGAGGCGTCATGTCTGAGTTCCTAGGTGCCGGGAGTGAGAGGCAGAGCAGGAGGAGGAAGCAGTTCAACACGGTGGAGATGAAGGTCAGGATGGACTGTGATGGCTGCGAGCTCAGAGTCAGGAACATCCTCGCCGCCATGAGAGGTACTTATTTTAGGCGTTCAAATACTGGATCCATCGTCGTGGGAAGTTTCGCTTGACGACTGGCAATGCTGTTGGTCGATGGCCGTTCCAAAATTAATGTACTGATCCATTGATGGTACGTAGGGGTTCAATCGGTGGACATCAACCGGAAGCAGCAGAAGGTGACGGTGCAGGGGTTCGTGGAGACGCAGCGTGTGCTCCGGCGGATCCAGTCCACCACGCGGAAGCGGGCCGAGCTGTGGCCGTACGTGCCCTACACCAACCCCTACGCCGCGCCGCCGGTCTACGACAAGAAGGCTCCGGCGGGGCACGTTCGCCGGGTGGCACCGCCGTCGTGTCCGCCCCCGGCGCCGGCCCCGGGCAGGAAGAGCGCCTCGCCACGCTCTTCAGCGACGACAACCCCAACGCCTGCACGCTTATGTGATATATGTGATCCATCCGACTATCTAGCGGTCGATTTTTGTGTTGCTCTGTTTCTGTACGCGCCGTAGCTAATTATTTGCTCGATAGATTGAACGCATGTTTGAGATCTTAGTGTTTGGATCAACAAACGAGCAGAGAATTCCTGGTTTCCGTTCCTCTTCTATACCCTGCCGTTGACTTTCTCAACTGAAATGGGCTGACACACAGGGGACGTTTTCAGCCAGGGTCCCCCACCCCAGCTTTGGCGGTGTGGAAGAGCGGGGCAGGCACCACGGTTCACTTTTAGCCACCCATGTTGATCGGTAATTGATTGTCAGTCGCTGAAAGTGCGTGTCACAGTGTGGGTCCGTAAAGCCACTTGTTACCAAGCGACCATCAATAGGTAATCTTCACTCTGATTAAGTTCTATCTAGGCCATGCTCGAAATGCCAGCAGATGCAATGAGTTCTATCAAACAAAAAGGACCTGTCTACCCAGCACACGAGCGTTTCTTGCCATCTGAGCATCCGATTTTTCCACCGTACGATCAGGCCATAGGACAGTCATGGTGTTATCTTCAACCTCCTGACGGGCCATGTGCCATTCTTTCCTCCCGCCTGGGCGCCACCTTACCCAGGCGGGCTAGGGTCTCGCATCTGGTGGCGGAGCCAGTGTCAAAATGAAGTGGGGGCCAGCTAGAGACCACTACCGCCATCAAGAGTATGATGACCCGTTGCCGACGACGAGCGACCGCCACGACGTGAGTACGAACACAGCCGTCGTCGCCGAGAGAGACGAATGACAAGCAGAGAAAACGCAACACGCAAAGTAGTTACGATTCTGTTTCTATTTCTTTTCATGTCTTTGCCGGAATGGCTAGATCGATTACATATAGCCTGTTGGCTTAACTGGACCTGCTGTCAACCCACACGCATACAAGCAACGACCCAACACAGCCCACTCAGAAATACTCCGATCTAAATAAGAAAGCGTAAACTTGCAAACTCCACCTTGTCCCCTGTTTCCACCTTGTCACACAGCTTCAGTAGCAGTCGTGACATCTCCCTCGCGGCCTGAGATTGCTTGTCCCCAAGCAAGAACCTCAGGAAACCTTTTCACCAGCACATTCCAGTCTTCCCACGTCGCTGCCTCCTCTAGAAGGTGAACCCATTTCACCAAAACTTGAGGTATTGCATGATGTCCCTTTTTCACCAATCTCCTGTTCAGAATGCTGTCAGGCTTCAGCTGAGCTTGATTGAGACCAGCCACTACAGGCAGTTCTGCATAAACATGTGTGTAGTTTGGCAAGTAGGGCTTAAGCTGGGAAACATGTAACACCAGATGAACCTGAGCACCCTCCGGTAAATCAAGCTTATAAGCAACAACCTCAATCTTCTCCAAGACAGCAAATGGACCATAAAACTTAAATGCCAACTTGGGACATTTTCTGTTTACCACAGTATTCTGAGCATATGGCTGCATTCAGGAGTACCTAATCTCCCACACCTGAAATTCTCGATCAGTCCTATAAGTTTGTCTACCTGATACTTCATTCTGTTCTGAGCAGCTGCTAATTGAGACTTTAACATTTCAGTATGAGAAGCTCGACCTAACAGCTCAACTACAGATTTATCAGCATCACCCTTCACCACAGTGAAAAGAAGAACTATACCAGTATTCAGCCAAAGGAAGCCAACTTTTCCACATTTTTGGAGTTGCATGCAGTGAACATCTCAAATATATCTCAAAACATTGATTGTCCCTTTCACTTTGCCCATTAGTTTGTGGATGATAGGAAGCACTCATATTCAGTTTGATATTCATCAATTTGAACAGTGTCTTCCAAAAGATACTTGTAAAAATCTTATCTCTATATGAGACATTGGACTTAGGCAATCCATGGAGTTTGACAATATTATCTAGCACGACTTGAACCATTTGAGGAGCAGAAAAGGAATGCTTGTTGACGGTCATTAAACTATGAAATGACCTCCAACATATCCGTAACTAAATAGTTGTTCACCAAGATTCGATGCATATTAGTTTTAATTAACATAGTTGCACGAGTTTTGGTGACTTTTCGATGCAGGAGTGGAAAATGAAGGAAAGTGGGTCTGAGCTGGGAAAACTCTGGCCAGCCGGCCCCACATGGTGGCCCCAGGCCTTGGCCTTCTTCCAGTGGCCTGCAAACAAGCCCACAACGCAGAAATCAAGGCCCACTCCAGCGGATTCCACCGACATTCTAGAAGGTGGGGGCAAATGGGTCTAAACTTGGCCCTCACTCCTCTTTTGCCGACCCCACGAACCCACCGACTGGACAACCGTCATCAGGAGACGATCTGGAGCGTTCAGACAGAAGGCAGTGGCGAACTGACGTAGGGGATGTCCGGCCGACCAAACGTGGCGGCCCCGCCACTCCATATCTTCGGGTATAAATACCCCTACGTCATGGAGAGGCTATAAATACCCCCGGCCGACAGAGGAACAATTCGCACCACATCACATCCAAATGATCATTACTCATTTAGTGTAGAAGTAGAATTATTTTGGAATAGAGTATGGTACAGTAGAGTGAGACCTCTCTCGGGGTTCTGGAAGTCTTCTCGGAGTTCTGGTATAGTTCTTGGATCTTTACTCTTATAGAATTATTTATTTATTTATTTAGTTTTGTCTTTATTTATTTATTTTAGTATTTATTTTTATTTAAGTTATTTATTTAGTTAAGCTAGTATGCTTGCAAGTCTTGTTGTTGTCACATCCCAAATTTTAATAACCGAATAACAAAAATCACTCCTGGAAAATTTCATAGATTTTGGGATCCATTTTAGAATTTTTGAAAACAAAAGTTCAAACCTTGTTAAGCTTAAGAATTTAGAAAAAGGGAATTTATGAAATAGGAATTAAAAATGGAACTTGCTAACATGATTGCTAGCTAAAACCTTGATTTTACAAAGTTTATTCGAATTTGTTTGACTCGATTTGGAGTTCATTTGAATTTTGTATGATTATTTCAAGTTCTGGAAAATGTTCAAACTATTTCTTTTCCCTCCTTGCTATCGGGCCGCATTCTCCTGGCCCATTTCTTTCCTTCCTTTCCCGCCGGCCTGTTTTTCTTTTTCTTTCCCTGCTGGGCCGCGCTTCCTCTTCTTTTCTTTCTCCCGGCCCGGCCGCGTCCAGTCCAGCCCGGCCCCGGCCCGCGCGGACGCGCCGTCGTCCACCTCGCGTCGCGCCGCAGCCTTTCCGCGCCGCGTGGCAACCGCCGCCTGCCGCCGCGCCGAGCCGTCGCGTCGCGCATCTCCGCCAGCCGCTCGCGGACGCGCCCCCGCCTCTAAAGCTCGCGCCCGCGTGCCGCCTTGTCGCCTACGCCGCCGAGCTGCCCTTGTCGCCGACTGGCCGTCGCGGCATCCCGCCGAGCCATCACTTCGCCACTGCCGCAGGCGCCGCCTTGTCCCCCGCCGAATCCTCGACAAGCCGCACCGCGCCGCGCTTCGCGTTCCGAGGCCCGCCGCCCGCGCCAGGCACTCGAGCGCGCATGCGCGCATGCGCCGAGCGGCATGGCCGCCGTTCCGGCCTCGTTGAGCACCCCCACTCCTATAAAAGGACCTCTCCAGCTCCGCCTCACCCCACTGCCTCCTC
This sequence comes from Eragrostis nindensis, assembly GCA_012490785.1. Taxonomy (NCBI): domain Eukaryota; kingdom Viridiplantae; phylum Streptophyta; class Magnoliopsida; order Poales; family Poaceae; genus Eragrostis; species Eragrostis nindensis. The sequence continues at coordinate 285,777 of JAAXCT010000053.1, read as the reverse complement.
CTGCCTGCTCCACGGTGAGCTTCCCCCTCCATCGCCGCCCAATTTCCCATTTCGCCCTTTCTTCCCCAACTCCGGCCGCCGCGCAATTCAACGCCGGCGAGCCCTTTCCACCTCCACCTCCTAGTGCCACGCGTAGTCCTCCACCTGCACAACCTCCACGAAGCTTCGCTTCATCGCGTCCCGGCCCGCGGCAACGCGAACGCCGAGCGCCGCCTTGCGCCGCCGCCTCCGCTCGTCGCCGGGCCGCCGTCGCTGCGAGTCCGGCGACCACACCTTGCCGCCCGCACTCGCCATGCTCCCACGCACCTCCTGCACCAACAAAAACACCACAAGCCGCACCATCCCGCGAGTTCACCTTCACGCCGCCGCCGTCGCCAACTCCGGCGACCTCGCCGTCGTCGCTCCGCCCTCCTCGCGCCTGCGCGACCCACCACCCAGCTTCGCCACGACGCGAGACACCTCCACGGCTACTTCTCGCCCTTCCCCGAGCTCCGCAGCAGCCGGCGGCGAGCCCTCCGGCGAGCCACCGCCTCGCGCCGCCGCGCGCCTCGCCGCGGCCAATCCGCGTGCGCCATGTCACCCGCCACGCCAGCGCCGCTCCGCGCGCGCATGCACCCGGTCCACTGGACCGCTCTCACACGCACTGCCACGTGGGCCCGGTCCACAGTAAACCACGGGCCCAACTGTCAGCCACACACCAAGCGAAATTGCTAGATCCACCCAGCTTAGTGTACACCGAAGCTTATTTCGAACCTTTTCCAATGTAGGAAAAATCTCCAAAAATACCAGAAAATAGGAAATAATTCATAGAACCCAATCCTACCCTTGGTTACTCCAGAAAAATATCTAAACACCGTTTACACTCTATTCCGCCATAATTACCCCCCTAACCTTCGTTAGGCCGTATCTTCATCGTTCTAACTCCGTTTTCAACGATTCTTGTTCCGTTCATCTCCTCTTAGCTCCCTGCAGTCAATATTGTCCTCAGATATCTCTCTCTTATTTCATTTGATTCTTATTTGGCTTTATTTGGTTTATTTTTGTTTACGCATTAGTATTTATTTTGGCATTGTTACGTGTAGACTACGAGGAGCACGAGGACAACCCCGAGGACGAGGGATACGAGGAGGATTCAGACCCGAACTTTGAAGGCAAGCTCTATTTCTCCTTGATCATGATTGATCCTATTATTTTTGCAATGCACCTATGTGGCCATCTTAATTACTATGCATTAATTGTTATTTTACTGCTTGAGTAGCTATTATCCTACTTGCTTAGTGATATTGATGCAAAATATTTAGGCATAAATAATTGATCCTTGATTTACCCCTCGTTAACCATCGCCTTGATAACCTTAGGGTACACTATCGTAGGCTTAATTAAATGATAGTGTAATTACCTTGATACTAGTATATATGCTTAGGACCCCTCGCAATGTTTCTACATTGCTACACCTTTACACACATACTTGCTTTTATAAATGCGTTAAAATGAGTTTGGTGGTGTGTGTACTATATGGGATTGGGAGTAGTACAACTGGTGTTAGGTGATGGTGATGAGCATGGGATGGGTATGGATCGAGGGCGAGGCCAAGTAGTGCAGTTAATGCTTGCGTGATAGTCCACCTTATGTGGAATGTTGGTGCTCGCCCTGGCCGCATAAGGACCGGTTCTTGCGACTGTAAACATAATGATTTCTCGTACAACCATAGAACCTGTCTTGCGCAGGACTTTGTCCTACCTTCTTGGTACTGCTGCAAGTAATTATCACCCGGTGGCCGGTAGTGGCAGCGGACTGGTTAGGGGAACACATCGGGTACTGAACGCCCGTTGCCGGCTTTTTGGGAGTGAAATCCCCGCACATTTATGACCACAGTGTCGTGCTTAATCCTCATCTTAAGCCCCTAACCCTCCGTGGTGAGCTTGCGGGACTACTCGGAGAAGATGGCCAAAGCGTTGTGTTGCTCTCTCGCGCAAGAGTGCATAGCCTGTGGGAAAAGTGTACAAACTCTGCAGAGTATAAAATTCAATCGATTGGACGTTGTCACGGCATATGACACATTTATGTTATGAGATCACATTGATTAGCCACCCTCTTATTCCTTGACGTGTGAGTGGGTGTATTAGACGCCCATGTTTTGGAAATAATGGCAAGTGTGCCGGGTCGGTAAGGCCATTGTGGTCCGAAGGCCCAACTAAAACTTGGGAACTGGCGGGATGGAATTATTCTCCCCCAGGGCCAATCAACTAAAATATGACAATCAAAACTCCTGTTTTTATCTATGTTTCCTTGAATTGCTAAACCCTGCATAAAACTCGCTTGCTGCAAATAAACCTTATGGCCTACTCCCTTGCTAAGACCGATTATGCATGTATTTATACCCTTGAGTAGTATAGGGCTTGCTGAGTACCTCTTGTACTCATTCTTGCTGCTACCCCTCCAGAGGAAGAAGAAGAAGAAGTCGCAGGAGACGATTATGACGAGTAGGGTCGACGTCTGCTCAAGTTTGCCTGTGGTGTTCCGTAGTGTTTTCTTTAAGTTTGTTGTATCCAGGCTAGTATGCTAGCCTCTGTCTGGTTTGTAACTTAAGACCATGTTCTGAACCCTATGGGATGTAATAATTATTCGTGTATGTGCAATGGAACACTTTGTTTGTGTGTACCAACTACTGATCCAGGGATTGGTACGGTAAGCATGTGGATTCCAGAAATGGGGTCTGACAGTTGTGGAATTCGTGATTGTGTCTAAAGAGTACTAGAGAGTGCCTCCGTCAGAGATGGCGTCCGCGCTTGGTGAAATCTGTGCTTTATTCTTAGATAGGACTGCTTCGTTGATCAGGAGTAGTTCCTCTAGGCGGGTTGTAAACGTGGCGCTTAGAGCTTGGCCGATGCACATTTGGCATCCGACCCCACGGAGGATGGTAGCCGCGAGTGTATGTGACAGCTACACCGGTCTCTGTAATCCACCATGTCTGGGTTGGACGTTCGACGTAGCAGGGAGTTTCCCAAGGTAAACTAGCGGTATCGGTTCATTAGCCTTGGCATCGCTGTGCGTCGAAATGACTTGACTTGTATGTGAACTTAGCTAAAGTAAATACACTTGTAGAATTGAATACTAGGATAGTAAATATAGGATAATATATATAAACATTTTGTATCTCGTTGTTCTCCCAACTTAATTTCTCTTTTACCCTTTTATTTTTCGATTGTTGGATGTGTGCCACTTTATCAACATGTACCTTACCTCCGTCTTAAGTACATATGTTATTTATTCAATAAGTACAATACTTTGTTACTATTTCATCTTCCTACCGCTCTACTTCCCTGCGGAAATATAAATACTATAACCTTAGAATACTATAAGGTGAAATGCTACAATGGAGTTCCGTGCGCTTGCAGAATTAATGAAAATTAATAATACGCATAAGAACCACCAACAATGCTTCAGTGCAAAGAAAGGTGCATATTTAGAAAACTTGTCAACAATGACCAAGATTGTGTTGTACCCTTCAGATTTAGGCAAACCTTCAATAAACTTCATTGTCAGATCCTGCCATGCACCCTCAAGAATGGGCAGAGGCTGCAACAACCCAGGAGGGTGGATCCTTTCACTCTTTGCTTGCTGGCAAATAGTACACTGCCTCACAAAATCCTCCACATCTTGTTTCATCCCTCTCCAGTAGAATGCTTTCTTAACCCTGTGATAGGTAGCTTGAGTGCCAGAGTAGCCTCCCAAAGAACTATCATGAAGAGCAGCTATTAAGTTTTTTCTGAAAGCACTATTGGCACCAATCCATATTTGATCTCCTCTCCTAATAATACTGTGATGTAAAGAGTAGCCCTGTTCATCAGGACTAAATATGGCCAATTTTGTCAGAAATTGTTGAGCATCCACATCAGTAGCATATGAATTAAGAACCTCCTGAATCCACATAGGCTTGACTTCAGTTATTGCAGTTAAAGACATAATCTGACCAATTTGAGACAAAGCATCAGCAGCCAAGTTCTCCTTTCCTTTTTTGTACACTATCTTGAACTGAAGGCCATTAATTTAGTCATCGCTTTCTTCTGTAAATCTGACTGCAGATGTTGATCATCCAAGAAACTCAAACTCTTGTGATGAGTTCCAACAATAAATTCATTCTTTTGCAAATATTGTCGCCATTTTTCCACAGCCATAATAAGTGCTAGAAATTCTTTCTCATATATACTCAGATAGGCAATGGGTCTGTCTTGTTGCATCAACACTGCTCCCATCCCAAAATCAGGGGTGGATGCCATAGCCAGCTTCAAGGCTTCAAAAGCTACATCAGCTTGACCACTCCATTGAAATTGCTTCTTCTTCAACAAAGATGTTAATGGTTTTTCTATAGCACCATAATTCTTCCCAAATTTTCTATAATACCCGGTGAGTCGTAAGAAACCCCTTAAATCAGAGACAGATGCAGGCATGGGCCAATGCAACATAGCTTCAGTCTTACTGGGATCAGTAGAAACCCCATCTTTGGATATAATGTGGCCCAAATACACCAAGGAAGATTGAGCAAAAGCACATTTAGATCTCTTGATATAAAACTTGTGATCTCTCAATTTCTGAAAGATTTGTCTAACATGTAAGATATGCGACTCCAATGTAGGGCTATATACTAGAATATCATTAATAAAGACCATCACAAATTTCCTCAGAAATGGTGACAAAATAGAATTCATTGCACACTGAAATGTAATTGGTGCATTAGTGAACCCAAATGGCATTACCTAAATTGGTAATGTCCACTGTGTGTTTTGAAAGCTGTTTTATGTTCATCGTTCTCCCCCATCCTGATGATACCCAGCTCTCATATCTAAACTTGTCAAGTATTGTGTCCCAAATAACTCATCCAATATCTCATCCACTAGAGCCATGGGAAATCGATTCTTAATAGTGAGAGAGTTCAATTTTCCATTGTCCACACAGAATCGCCATGAGCCATCTTTCTTTTGTACTAGAAAGACATGAGAGGCAAATGAGCTTACACTAGGAACAATGAGTCCAGCAGTAAGCAACTCAGCCACTTGTTTTTCAATTTCAATCTTATGCAGTGGAAATATCTGTATGGCCTTGAGTTCACTGGTATAGATCCAGGTATAAGAGGAACAGTGTGATCAAATGTCCTCTTGGGTGGTAGCTGTTTGGGCTCCTCAAATAAATCCTTGTACTCTTCTAACAACTGTTGTACACAGGTCTGCTTCTCTTGGGGAACAACCTCATCAGGTACTTGCTCTGCCACTGCCAGAGCCCACACTTCATTTCCTGCCAGCCATTTCTCCAACTACAATACTGACAGTTCAGAAATTTCAAGTACTCTATTGGGAATAACACCCTGCAACTGAACTTTAGTGCCTCCCATCTCAAACTCCACAGATTTATGCTCCCAATCACATGTCATAGGACTGTGTTCCTTGAGCCAATCATAGCCCAAGATATCATCATATGCTCCCAACTCCAACACTCTCATATCTATTTGAAAAGTAGTACCCCCACACCACCATTCTACTTTGGGAACATTAGTGTCACTGATCAGGACCTCCCCATTAGCCACCTTGACTCTAGCTAGTTTACATGGCTGAGCCTACAATCCCACTCTAGCCAGAAATGCAGCATTGATAAAACTAGTAGAACTCCCCGAGTCTACCAAGATTAACATCACTTGGTTCTTTACTAGTGCCCTTAACCTGATACTCTCTTCGTCCCCAGTACCAGATAATGCATGTAGAGACAGGTTGCACAATTCTGCCTCAATATCTTCTTGTGCCAATCTCGCCAGCACCTCCTCAAATAGCTCCATGGTCAAGTCCTCTGTATTGAGACTATTCAGGTGTACATTGTTTCTCTTGGGACATTTAGTAAGATGGCCTGGTTCAAACTTCTCACCAAAAGCACAACAGAGTCCATGTAGCCTTCTATATTCCCTCAATTGTCTCTCCTTCCACAGCTCTCCCCCACCAGGTGTGCTTGATTAGGCTCATGTTTGTTATGGTGCTGTATTCTTTGTAGGAAAACCTCCTTACTGAGACTTCAACTTCCCTTTTTCCCCAATGTATGCTTCACCTTGTACACCTGCAGCCAACGTGCTACGTTGCCTTTCATATGAATCGAAGCAGCCAATGCCCACATCATCTTGTTCACTCCATAGATCCTGAAGTAGTGCTCACACTTATCCACCTAGATTGCCAGATTTTCACCACTGGACTTGGGAAATGATAGTTTCGGCAGAGTAGTCTTACTGTTGTCAAGCCCAGCATCATTGCAACCTTCTGTTGAACGTCTTGGTGATGATGGTCGGAAGCGATGCGTGCCCCCACCTGCCGTAGTGCGACCATGACCACGAGGTGTATTGATCTCATCCTCCTCCGACCGCCACGCTGTTGGTCGTTTGTACGCACCTACTTATATACCGCAAGTGGACGATGTACAGTTGTAGCACTTTTCCCTTAGAGTATTCCAAGGTTTAATATCGAACCACAGAGAACAAGCTGGACTTAAACTATTATTTAAACTACTGAATTGATATAGCAAAAGTGTGTGAAAAGGATGATTACCAACTAGACATGAAAGAGCCTGCGATTGTAACAAGATTATAAAAGGGATCCTCTCCTATGGTTTGGGACTCTGGCATGCAACCTGGATTATTGTCCAATTGATAGGTTTAGTATTCTACAAGACATGATGGTTTCATTCGTCTCTCGCTCTGTCACGACAAGGATTAATAGCTCCCCACTGGTTTCTTGCACTATGTGATCATCGATAGCATAACCGCTGCAGTCACTACACTAATGAATTCATGTATTGATCAAATACGGAATAAACATATCACATAGACTGAACGCATCAAAAGAGTATCGAAGGTGTGAGAGTTACATAACCATGTTTCCCTCGGCACAGAGAGAATATGAGATCTACTCACGCATCATACTGCAACACATGATCATGGCTGCAATGGGACACGAGATTTTGACGTGGACACACAGGTGCCGAGCGGCACAGTGGTGTGCCGGTCGGCACAATCTCCCCTTTTGGTGGTGATGATCGGTGATCGCCGTCTTCGCCGCCACAACCTTCAACCTAGGTCAAAACTTCTATCTCTTTTTTTTCTCTCCCCTTTGGTTTGCGACCAAGATCTCCTCTTTATAGTTTCTTCCGATTGTGGGCTAGGTTTCACCGACTCCGACTCTGATATCTCTTCTGGGCTTCATATTTTCCCAGTGGGCTTCATGTTTGGGCTCGACCTCCATTGTGCCGGTCGGTGTGCCGGTCGGCACGTGGCCGTGCCGACCGGCACGGCCTCCAACTTCTTCGTTCTTCGGGCCTCCGGCAGCTCTTTATCCATAATCTCTCTATTTTCGCCTGTTTCCTGCAAATCCTTCCAAATACACAGAAACTACGCATATATATAATAATGGGGGTTAATTGTTAGTAATAATGACATAATAATGTATTAAAAACACCATATTTGTCATATAAAATGAGTACCTAGAAAGCACCAACAGCTCCCCCACACTCAAATCGTTGCTAGTTTTCGAGCAATACAAACCAAGGAAATCATCACCGTGCTTTCATCATGCTAAGAAGCAAAAACTCTCACAAATCTTCAACTTAGCTATTGTGAATCATCTCATCAAATTAGTATTCCTCCACAAGACTTTCTCTCAATTTTGAAAACAATTTCACCTCAAAACTTGAGTCGACCAAATCAATCACAAGACTTTTCTCAAACAAATATTTTTGTCTCCCTTCATTTCTCGTAGGATGAATGCAAAAAGCTTCAGACTTCACTCAATCGCTCAAATGTGTTTCCTTCCCTCTCCTATTCTATAGTATAAGGCTCTTTTGTGGATCTCGGAAAGTGGTATAACCAAATTGAATCGAAAGAACAACTAAGTCAACAATTCGCTCAATCATGCCTTCTAAAAGGGAGTTGTCATTATGATAGTACATAATACAAGCACAAGGGTCAATGGGAATACGAAGTAGATGAGAATGAACGAAATAGAATTGAGATAGGATCAAGCTTGAAGTATATACAGATCTTTTAAAATTTAACTCTTCCTGCAGTCTGCTTCCTCTGATATTCGTTTTTCTCTTTCGTTTTGCCCCCTTTTTTTTTCTTCTGTGCCGATCGGCACAAACACGTGCCGGTCGGCACCTTCTTCATTTTTCTCTTTTTTTTTCCTTCTTTTTTATTGCAGACTACTATCAGAACATGTTTTGAACCGAAATCTGTCTAAACTTCACATTTTGCTTGTAGGTTGTATCAAGGAGGAGGGAGAAACGATGAAATATTGGTTTTTGGATAGAAAGAATTTTGATGGCAGATGGCTAGTGAACTGAGATGAACAAATGAAACTCCTCCCTTCTAGCTTAGTCGTAATCAAGAGCAAAGAGTTGACAAAGATGTTTTCTTATCAAAAGGCTTATGTGTAGGCTTCTCTCATCTCATTTGGCTCAGTGTAATAGGCACAAAATCAAATCTTTAGCTAAATGCTTCAACCAAGATGACAGAAGGGGTTTTCGAAAAGTTGGTATATAAAGCCAAGCGATTATTCAATAAACTCAAGTAGATTGGCAAAACGATCGTCAAAAATAAAATCAAGAATATGGGGTAACGCATCGATTCGACAACTAACACTAACTTTATTCAAGACATTGCAATCATTCTTGACCTCGAAGCTTAACTAAGCACACCATCTCAAAGACTCTCTAAGAAAACTCTCACACGCGCACACAAACTCAAACCATACTAAATCGAAGCAAACGACCTTAAGAAGTGTAAGGGCGAATCCCCCACACTCAAACCTTGCAATGTCCCTATTGCAAAAGAACAACAACTAGACCAACCTAATCGTAGATGCCATGCCTCCTCAACATGCTAAAGACTTCGAATGTTCTGCAAGAGAAAGGAGTAATCCTCTTCGGCCATGCTCATCATGTCTTCAACTCTTCGATCAATGTCTCGTTGATACCTATGGCATCTCTCCATGTCATACTGAAGACGTTCGATGTTTCTTCTGCAGATCGGGCAACAGTTGGCAGGACGATCATGACGCTCATCTTGCAGGGGCGAGTTCCTGCGAAATCCCCTCGGTGCCAGTCGGCACGGACTACGTGCCGGTCGGCACGAGACACCGTTTACTTGATAACGCGGCCCTGCACTTCCTTGAGCTCCTACAAGGCTTCCTGTAGCCTCCTCTGCATTAGGTGGCTCGGCATCAACAGGTTCTGACTCGTCTTCCATTGGCTCCTCCTCGGGATCTTCTTCCGGATCCTCCTCGGGATCTTCTTCATCCTTTCGCAACAAGATTAGCTAATGGGTGTTCATGCTCAGGGGATGTCTCTATATAGCACACCGATTCGGAGGTATATCTCGCTCGTGGCTTTGAAGAAAGACGAGCGGAACGCCAAACTCCCTCTATTTCCTTTGATCTCTTTGATTCTGGCTCATCATCAGAGGACTCATCATTTATCTCTATGAAATCCACAACCTTGAGGTCGTGCCGGTCGGTACAGCTACCTTTTGTTGCAAAATACGCTTCTAAGTCTGCCAGATTACTTGCTCTTCTCCTTGCAGCATTGTCCCTGTCAATACGCCTCTGAATTTCATCATTGATCTCCTTAGGGGTCATTCGCCCTTTAGCAACAGGAAATCCATCATCAAAGACGAAAGTCGCAGGGATGCATTCAGGATCAAGCTAGATAATTCTCAATCTGCCTCTGATGGTCCTTCAGACAGTAAAAACACTTACATCCAAAACCTCTGGTGTTCTTGTGTATCATCTTCTCTTGGAAATCTTCCCAGACAGTCAGGACGCGTGGGAGCACACCGTGTCGATCGGCACCGTTTGTGTGCCGGTCGGCACCACCATCAAAAGTCCTCCCATCGTAAAGCCGAGACTTATGGATGGTCAGAAAGCAATCTCTATCGAACTCTTCCTTCTCGCTTTCGGTAAGTATTGATTTAAAGGCGATAAGATCATCATATGTCAAAGGACGTTCCATAGCGAGAAGTCCATCCATTGTGTACCTATCGGAGACTGGTGTGCTATCATCAATCTTGGATTTACCTTTGCGTACTAGCACCTCTCTGACCTTTTTCCGTAGGGCTTCGTCCATCTCCTTCTTCTTTCTATTGAAAGCATCCGCTTCACTCTTGTACATCCATCGTTGCTTCAAGTGCGACCATAAAATTGGATCGTCCTCGGTGGGGTTAAGGTTCCTGTCGCGCTCCCATGGCAGAGTCGGGCTCATTGGCGAAAATCCGCCGTCGCGCCGATGGGCACTGTCTCTGTGCCGGTCGGCACGGCCGCGCCGGTCGGCACCACCTTCGTGCCGGTCGGCACCGTCTCCTCCGCCGCCGAATCTGTCGCCTTGCATTGCTCTCGGTTCTAGGGTTTGGTTGGAACTTTGGCGGCGCTCCGGTTTTTGATGTTGAGATTCGAGACGACTCCTTCATATATATATATCCTTAATTCTCTTGATCCAAACGGACTCTATTTCTTAAATTTGGAATTCATCGAAGCATGTCTTGGAGGAAAGGCAAAAAACTTGACTCGAAAACGACACGGACTCTCCTGTGCCGATCGGCACGGTGCTGTGCAGATCGACACAGCGACAAAATTGCTACGCGCGACTCAATAAAATCAAGGAAACAGAAAACACAAAGAAAAACAGCAAAACCAACAGTGCTTTTGTTTTACGTCGTTAAGCTCGACCACCAAATCACTTAATCCACATAATATATATCAAATGACTTTAACTCACAAGTGTCGGGTTCAAGATATACATTTAGTCGTTGGCCATTCACCGTGTATGTATTTTGCTTTCCATCCATGATGATAACAGCTCCAGAAGGAAGAACTTTATGAACAAGGTACGGTCCGTCCCATTTGCTTTTCAACTTGCCTTTACCGAACAACCGAAATCTTGAATTGAATAGTAGCACTCTATCAACTTCGTGAAATTCCTCTTTCAATAGCTTCTTATCATACCACTTCTTGGTTTTCTCTTTATAGATGGCTGCATTCTCATAAGCTTTTGAGCGCATTTCCTCGAGTTCACTAATTTGAATCTTTCTTTTCACTGCGGCAGCATCTAAATCCAAATTCATCTCTTTGATCGCCCAATATGCCCTATGTTCTAACTCCACAGGCAAATGACAAGTCTTTCCATAGACAAATTGATAGGGTGTCATACCTATTGGTGTCTTGAATGCTGTGCGATAAGCCCAAAGTGCGCCATTCAACTTGTTTGACCAATCTTTTCCTTCTCTTGTAACAATTTTCTGGAGAATTCCTCTCAACTGCTTATTAGAGGTTTCTGCTTGACCATTGATCTGTGGATGATAGGCTGTTCCAATTCGATGCTCAATACCCATCTTTTTCAAGGTTTTAGCAAACTCGCTTCCAGTAAAATGAGTTCCACCATCTGTTATAATAACTCTAGGAACACCATATCTTGGAAATATGCACTCATTCAACATCAGCTTGGATTCATGAGTTGTACTAACTCGGCATGGCATTGCTTATATCCATTTTGACACATAGGTAAATTCCAATCCGGAGGTTGCATAATAGGCGCGGAGCATAAGGCTTCTTTCAACTTCCGGAAAGCGGTAAGTCTTTCATCATTCACTTCAAATTCAACGTCCTTTTGCAGCAATTCTGTCAATGGCTTAGCAATATTTGAATAATCCTTGACAAATCTGCGATAAAAAATTTGCATGTCCAAGAAAACTTCGCAGAGTCTTAAGATCAGTCGGTGGTGGCAACCTTTCAACTGTTGATATTTTAGCTTTGTCTATTTCAATGCCTCGATTATAAATAACATGCCCCAAGACAATCCCTTCGGTTACCATGAAGTGACATTTCTCCCAATTAAGAACTAAATCAGCTTCTACGCACCTCTTTAGTACTTTCTCTAAGTTTGCCAAGCAATGATCAAAATCAGTACCATGAACAGAGAAATCATCCATAAATACCTCCATAATGTCTTCAATGAATTCAGCAAATATAGCATTCATGCATCTCTGAAATGTAGCCGGTGCGTTGCGAAGACCGAACGGCATTCGTCGATAAGCATAAGTTCCATAAGGACAGAAAGTGGTCTTATGCTAATCTTCAGGTCGAACAGGAATTTGAAAGAAACCACTATAACCATCGAGGTAGCAGAAACAAGAGTTCTTTGCTAACCTTTCAAGCATCTCATCAATGAATGGTAGTGGATAATGATCTTTCTTTGTGGCTGTATTCAGTTTCCTGTAATCAATGCACATTCGCCATCCTGTAACTGTTCGTTGAGGGATCAACTCATTATTCTCATTAGGCACAACTGTCAGTCCTCCTTTCTTTGGTACGCAATGCACTGGACTCACCCATTCACTATCAGCAACAGGGTAAATCATTCCTGCATTGAGAAGTCTCAGCACTTCTTTCTTCACAACTTCCTTCATGCCTTCCTTCAATCGTCGCATGCCTTCAACAACTAGCTTGGCTGATTCTTCAATACTATAGCCGATGGCTCTCTTGAATTTCCTCAGAACAGCGGGCAATCGCTCTGTTTCTTCTTTATTCAAAGCACTATTGACGATGACGGGATAAGTTTTATCTTTGCCTAAGTATTCGTACCTTATACCGTCAGGAAGTGGCTTCTGTTCTACTTCTGGTGCTGCACCAGGATCCAGTTTACCCAAAGGCTCAAATTGAGGATTTTCGCCTTCGTGCCGGTCGGCACCATCGCTGTTCCGATCGGCACAACCAGTGTGCCGGTCGGCACTGGCCTGAATTTCCACCTCTTCCCTGTCTAATTCCTCAAACAGTTTATTCAACGGATCTGTATACTGTACCGATTTCTTCGTCTTTTTCTGAAAAGAATTCCTGAAGAGAGGGTGGGTCTTCACTTTCTTGAATGATGGGTGGGTCTTTGAATTCAAAGATGACTTCCTCTCCGCCCAGAGTCAATTTGAGATGACCTTTTCCAGCATCGATAACAGCTTGTACAAGCTTCAAGAAGGGTCTTCCCAAGATGATATCTTCAACTCCAACTTCACCTTTATCAAGAACAAAAATATCCACTGGTATAGCATTCTTTTTTTACCTCAACGTTAATATCCTTGATAACTCCCAGTGATTTAGTCCTCCTTCCATCTACCATGATTAGCTCAAGCTCGGTTCCTAGCAATCTTCCTTTTATGTCATAAGGCATATCCATGAATGCTTCATACGTCATCAAACTGACGCGGGAGCCAAAATCACATAGTGCTTTAGGAAAACTACCATGTCCGATTTCGCACGGTATGTAAGGATCAACTTCCGTTCCTTCTATAAGGCCAACTGCATATACTCCGCATAATCCTTCATACGGCGACGGGACAAAACAACTATCAAATAGCTTCTTTGCTTGTTGAACCTCCATCTGATCAATTTCCATATCATCGTTATACAATTTACCCAATACTTCACCGATGATAACATTGTTTAGGATTTCTGAAGTTCTAGTGTATTTAGGGAAGTTATACTGAACTCCTGTAGTAGAGGCATACCTTGGGTCATATGTTCTCCTCATATTTAGCAGATTCGAGCTGAAATCTATAGGAATCCAATCCAACGGTTCAAACTCATCCAACGGTTTAGCATTGCTCAAGGTTGGATCTCCTACTGGTCTTGGAAATTTATCTACGAAGCTGTTTTCATGCTCTTCTAATATTGCAGCTTCAGTTTTGGAAATCCCCTTAACAGAGGGCTTCGTGCTGCTCGGCACAGGGATTGTGCCGGTCGGCACAGCGGGCCCACGCGTGCCGATCGGCACTGCTGCAGTGCCGGTTGGCACCACCTCAGATCTTGGTACTTTCAGACCATCTTGCACTTGTTCTTCCATCCTTACTATTGATCCGACTTCAGACACTGTGCAACCTTCCGCTTCAACTTTGAATCCCAAAGAACCGTTAACTAGCGTCGATGTTTCAAGGGGAATTGGATCTTCTTGAAATTCTTCCCAATGTCTATGCATAGCTTCAGTCTTTGATGTCTTACTCAAAAGATCCAGACCTGCAGTAGCAGTCAAGTCGAGGAAACTCCCTCCAGCCGAACTATCCAAATGCATCCTGGAGATTCCTTCGAGAGACATGTAGAATGTCTGAGCAGTCAAGTTATCATCCATGCCCAAATCGGGCCCTTGTTTCAATAAAGATTGGAAACGCAACCATGCTTGAGTGAGGGTTTCTTCTTTCGTTTGCTCAAAGTTAACCACTTCGCTTCTCAATCTCTGCACCTTAGGAAGCGGGAAGAAATGCAAACAGAAATTTTCTACCAGCTTATCCCAGTTTCCTTTAGCTTCCCAAGCTGCAGATTTATACCAATCCTTGGCTCTTCCGTCTAGAGAAAATGGAAATAGCAACCATCTGTACCAATTCTGAGGCACTCCTTCATGCTTAAAGGTCTGACAGAGAACTTCTAGATCTTGCAGATGTGTGTACGGGTTCTCGCCCTTCGTCCCAGAGAATTTGCTGTTCTCGACCATACTGATGATGGTCGGGTTGAGAACGTATGACGAAGCAGTGACTTTCTCATCAGAAGTTTGTGGGATCGGCAATCCTGGAGACGGTAGTGAATGCTCCCTAACCGTATGGGTCGGCTCAGGAGTACCCATCCTGAAAACAGAAACAATACACAAAAACAAACTAGAAAAGAGAAGATTAGAGGTTAGTAGAATAAATAAATAGTAAAAGAACTGGCTTGCTCAACGGCAACGGCGCCAGAAAACGTGCTTGTTGGTCGTTTGTACGCACCTACTTATATACAGCAAGTGGACGGTGTACAGTTGTAGCACTTTTCCCTTAGAGTATTCCAAGGTTTAATATCGAACCACAGAGAATAAGCGAGACTTAAACTATTATTTAAACTACTGAATTGATATAGCAAAAGTGTGTGAAAAGGATGATTAACAACTAGAGGTGAAAGAGCATGCGATTGTAACAAGATTATAAAAGGGATTCTCTCCTATGGTTTGGGATTCTGGCATGCAACTCGGATTATTGTCCAATTGATAGGTTTAGTATTCTACAAGACATGGTGGTTTCGTTCGTCTCTCGCCCTGTCACGACAAGGATTAATAGCTCCCCACTGGTTTCTTGCACTATGTGATCATCGATAGCATAACCGCTGCAGCAACTACACTAATGAATTCATGTATTGATCAAATACGGAATAAACATATCACATAGACTGAACGCATCAAAAGAGTATCGAAGGTGTGAGAGTTACATAACCATGTTTCCCTCGCCACGGAGAGAATATGAGATCTACTCACGCATCATACTGCAACACATGATCATGGCTGCAATGGGACATGAGATTTTGACGTGGACACACAGGTGCCGATCGGCACAGTGGTGTGCCGGTCGGCACAATCTCCCCTTTTGGTGGTGATGATCGGTGATCGCCGTCTTCGCCGCCACAACCTTCAACCTAGGTCAAAACTTCTATCTCTTTTTTTTCTCTCCCCTTTGGTTTGCGACCAAGATCTCCTCTTTATAGTTTCTTCCGATTGTGGGCTAGGTTTCGCCGACTCCGACTCTGATATCTCTTCTGGGCCTCATATTTTCCAAGTAGGCTTCATGTTTGGGCTCGACCTCCATTGTGCCGGTCGGCACGTGGCCGTGCCGACTGGCACGGCCTCCAACTTCTTCGTTCTTCGGACCTCCGGCAGCTCTTTATCCATAGTCTCTCTATTTTCGCCTGTTTCCTGCAAATCCTTCCAAATACACAGAAACTACGCATATATATAATAATGGGGGTTAATTGTTAGCAATAATGACATAATAAGGTATTAAAAACACCATATTTGTCATATAAAATGAGTACCTAAAAAGCACCAACACACGCCTGCTCCGACTGCTCCTCCGCGAACTTCTCCATATTTTCCGCCATCCGCTCCAATTGGATGCGCACCACCGTCTTGCCTGTCTCTTCCACTTGGCGCGTAAGTAGCTCCATCTCCTGATCTTGTTGTTCCGCCACTTGTGTGAAACCAACTTTTGATCTGGACCCCCATCTTCTGATTCGTCTTGTCGATGTCGTCCAGCCGCATCTGCATCGACTCCAGCTTGGCGAACACCCTCTCCCAATTATCCGCATACGTCTTTGCCTTCGCCACCATCGCGGTCAACAGCAGCTTGGACTGCGCCGAAGGTTTTGGTGGAGCTGTGGTGATCGAACCCCAAACTGAACCAACCGTGGACGGATTTACAGGAAGTCAAGCTCCGTGATACGATCGTTTTGCTCGACCTCAACCAACCACTGCTCAGAATTTTACAGCTCCAAGTCGAGGGAATCCACGATGTACCACACACCCACACGCCGAGGAAGGTAAGGTTCTTGATACCAACTGTGATGACCCATTGCCGACAATGAGCGACCGCCACGGCTTGAGTATGATCACAGCCGTCGTCGCCGAGCAAGACAAAAGGCGAGCAGAGAAAACGCAACATGCAAGGTAGTTACGATTCTGTTTCTATTTCTTTTCATGTCTTTGCCGGAATGGCTACATCGATTACATATAGCCTGTTGGCTTAACTGGGCCTGCTGCCAACCCACACGCATACAAGCAACGACCCAACACAGCCCACTCAGAAATACTCCAATCCAAATAATTATAAGAAAGCGTAAACTTGCAAACTCCGCCTTGTCCCTTGTTTCCACCTTGTCACACAACTTCAGTAGTAGTCGTGACAAAGAGGCGCTCCACTTCTCCGCGAGGTGGATGGCAAGACCAACACATGCGGGCATGCGGCAGTTGGGAGCTGAGAAAATTTGTTGCTGATGCTTTTGCATCCTGAATGTCTGTTGCCTGGGCACTCAATATGTGGACTGCATGCATGTATAGATTAGATTGAAAAGTCTATTTGGCTAATTGTGGAGAGCGGAAGGGTAGAAAATATGAAGGGAATCAGGAAACCAGCCATTTGATCAAACCAACTTCCATTTTATGGCAGGTGCCTTTGCCAATCCATTACAATAAAAAGAAAGGAAGGGATCAAGCATATTACAGGAGCACGTATGCTTGTAATTGGGAGTTGGTTTACTAAGAGGGTAAAAAGAAAATTGCACGGAGTAAGTGGGCCAAGGCCCCGGCTGGCCCTCTCTTGCCTCCGCCAATGCTTGCAGCCACTAGCATGGAGCTCCGACAAGACTCCAGCTCACCAAGGCAACTGCATTGCTCCCTCCCTCCTGCCCCTGCGGCCTCCCTCTGCCGCCACTGTTGTCACCTCACCCCCCACCCCCAATCCGCCAACCGCTGTCCTCTGCCGCTGGTGGCATCCTCACCGCCTTGTCGCCCATCCATGACCACGACTACAGGTGGGCCGGTGAGCTCTCAAACTCCCAGATCCTAAGACACAACTGGTCGGGGACCTCGTCAGAGATGGGGAAGAACCTTGGTGGGGACCTGGTGCTGAAGTTGGAGAACGAAGTAGTAAGGCGTTGTAAAAACAAAATTGGGTGCTTGCAGCCTTCAAAATGCACGAGTTGGTTAGGATTCCCCAACAAACATGTCACACACTCGCTATGCCTTAAATGGAACCCATATCATGGACTAATTGTTGTGTAACTAAAACAGGTCTCAAATATGAAAAATAGCAGGCCAGGCCATTGTTAAGAATAAATAAATTATGAATACAATGACTACAAATATTTTAAATTATAATAACGGAAAAAATGCAACATATAACAATAATTAAACAAATAATCTGAAACAACTTTTCTGGAAAAATATCAGCCCTTGGGGCATATACTAGACTAAAGCACAAAGTATATTGGAATAAAAATAATTTCCTTTTTTTTAGAAATAAAAATGATAACAAATTGTGATAATAAGCAATTTTCAGAAGGAACGACAAAAGATTAAACATCAATTTACAAAAAAAAGGGAATAAGAAATTTCATGTGGATTGATTATAGGTAGATAACTATTTCAGAATGAACAAAAATTGACTCAAGAAAATGTAAACTCAAATATTTCACGAATAATATAAATATAAAATTAATAATATAACAACGATGAAATGAACGATCTTAGAAGAGAATTTAGAGAGTGCACTGGCCACTAGTGTCCAGGAATAAACAAAAGCATGAGATCAATCAATACATTAAAAAAGGATGACAAAATTGCAAGTAAATCATTCACAACAAAAAATGCAAGTAAATGTTGTTGTGTGGTTGCTATGAGAATTTAGTTGCAAGAATCGTCTAAATTAGGTTTTTTTAGATGCCACATTATGATTAAAATTTAGGTTATATGGTTGTATTGCAAATTTCTATGGTTGGATCGATGAACTGCGGGTTAGTTAAGGTAAGTGTTAGGGGCTCAATTGCAAAAGTAATAACTCGGGGATTTCTATAAATATTTTCCCATTGGAAGTTTTGAATGCTTGCCGACTGGGTCCATGGACCCATGGACCATCGCATTGAAGGCAGTCTAATGCAAATACAACGGACATAAGATCTAGTGTGTGGATGAATGCTGGAAGAAGAATGGTTACTTCATCATGCAAAAAGTCGATCAGTTCATTAATTAAGCTATATATTTTTGGGTGGAATCTTTCTGTTTGAAGGCCGGTTTCAAGCTAGGTTTTCACGATGTTTGCTGTTTAGCTGGTATCTTTGTGAAAATGGTTATTGTTGTCAGTCTGGTGCGTCACAATCACAAGAGATAATTTGTTGGGAAAACCATTACAATTATTTCTTCTCCCCCGAAAACGAAACCCCAGCTCCTGATGGCGCACCTCGGCTGACTTTGACCATATTATATATGCCGCCAATGAAATTCTTCATACGAATGTGCATGCATGTGGTTCGGACAGAATGGAGTGGTACATCTATGTGGTATCTAACTTTAAACACTTATCCTCTGCACTGGACATATATAGCTCAATATAGAAAGATGGAAAAGTACGCAAGACACCATTGTATAGTGCGTCAACTTGGCTCAATCGAACTGAGAGAAACCTTTTATTTTTGTGGGTGGAACTGAGAGACCTTAATAAGGTCTTAATTAGAGAAAGGTAAACTAGCTATTCCGTATCGCCATTACTCGATCTGTTTGAATTTGATAATAATTCATGGTTGGTGTGGTGTCCTTCGATTTCATAGCATTTCTAAAGAAGTAAGACGGGGTCAGGGGATTTAGATTGGAGACGGAAGAAGCAGCCGGCCGTATACATAGGCGTAGCGTACGTGCATAAGCCATCAGGTATTCAACTGCTAGCTAGAAAAATACATCAGTGATTTTGTACCGGCACGAGACAGACAAAGTTCGCTATGGTACAATATGCATGACGGTCAGCTGTTGTCCGAATCATGTCGCTACGAAATTTTCATGTTTGTTTGCTAGTTGCAATTTCATTGTATTTCTAGAGAAACTCACAGAGGATTTTGAATTAACAATACAAATCAACATGTGCAGGAATATGGTAGTTCAAATGCAAAAATAGTTATCCTCTTTTAGATTACTGGTCCGCTGGCCACATAAGTGCTGGTGTTAAGGACTTATAATTCTGGTCCCTCTGCATATTCAAAGTACATTTTTGTTTTCAAAAATGGACTCTTATGATTTGTTTACAGTGATGATAAATGGGTAGAAATAACCATCCAACTCGCATTCCTTGGACTGTGTATCAACAAACAAAGAGCGATATTTTGCCCATGCAGATGCCTTGGACAATCCGGTAGCTTTGAATGTTGCAAAACCTGTCGGTGTTTTCTAGTAAGTATACTCATTCTCCGGTTCCTGTATTTTAGATGATATTGTATTTCTAGTGTAATCTTATCTGTTGTGCGTCTATGTCTTCAAACTACTTCCACCAATCCAAGTTAAATCATTTTGAGATTCCATCCGATCAATTCTTTTAGCTTTCACTATCATATAACGAATTATATAGATTGGCAAGATGCGGCATATTTCACCATCAATATAATGAAATATATCAGTTGACGAGGTACACCATAGTAGTTAGATTTATGACCAATATTTTGAATATACTTTTAATATAAAATAACCAGTCGATAGCCCATGGACATGCGTGGCGAGATTCTAAAGCATAGCTGCATCTCCAGATTACAGCTGTATATGTGATTGCAAACTGCAAGTTCATGATTTTTACGTATACTCATCCTTTCATTGAAAAATAGAGGCTTGGGTAGTGTTATAAAGCAATACGGGATCGGGGATCAAGCAGAAGAAACATGATTTCATGGATCTTGGTAATGTGAAATCCTTGAAAGTCAGCAGCATGCTCCCGCTAGTTACGTTTGTGCTTTCATTCTCGAAGATGCGGGATCGAAATAATCGACTATGCACATATATATTCCAACAAACGAAAAGATAGCGGGTGAACCATGAAACTAAAGTCAACTTAATTATAATGAAAAATGCAAACGATGCTCTATATATCCACACACACACTCAGCTCTATGGAACATCACACACACAAACACACGCCCTATCAAATATGAACATCTATTATAGATTGTGCTGACATATCTTATAGATTGATGAAATCACTGTAGGTGCGTGGCTCACTATGGACAGACAAGTAGCATACCACTGAAAAAAATAAAGAGCGCTATAAATGCAGCGAGCATCCATTAGATTTTAAAGGGGATAGATTCTACAACACGAAAACTAACCAACTAAGAAAAAAAAAAAAAGAGGAAGACTGATATGGGTACCTTCCCTTAGTGAATGACATTATTTTTTTTGCGATTACACAGCACAACTAAGACACTCACAATGTACCTACACTCACCTCATAAACGCACATATGCATACCCTACCCCTATGAGCATCTTCGAAGACTGAGCCGACAAATCCTCAAGATTGACGAAGTCACCACTGACGCCTCACTGTCAACGGCTGCGTCGCCTCCCACTGAAAGCACAACGCCGTTCAATGACATATTGATTACCTCTCAGTCATTTTCTTTAACCATAGAAATCTGGTCAAGCGACGGCGAACCTGATTACTTTACGATTTCCCTTATCCACTGACTCATTACCATAAAAGTTTTACGGTTGAGGAATGAATGTTTGCTATCAAAAATTGTAACCGTACATTTAAGATAGTGATGGTCACATGAAAAGATATTTAAGGTCAAATGTGAGTAGGCAAAAGAAAAATCGACTGACAACTAGCAAATGTGTAACGTTTATACATATGGCTAGTTTAGTATTAACGAGTTGGTTACATTGCTCTTCAATAACCAGACAATCAATCTCATACCACACCGATTATGCATGAGGGACCCTGATAATTAAGTTCCAACGGTCATTCATCAATTCAACATTCCGCCGCGTGATGAAGGGTGGAACAAAATCTATTTTGTAGCAAACTGTGTCTTGTTGATGTGACGATTATGTTAGCTGCCGTCAGCAACGCTGTGGCAACTCCCTTTGGTCATCCCCGGCCTTACATGGACCACAGCCGTGCGTGGCCGTTGGGGGCAATACCAAGGAAACCGTGTAGTTCAGTTGAATGCTGAACGCTCCTGATGAATATTTGTTGCAGTCTCCACAGAAAGATTTCATGAGTTTCATATCACCCTAATGGATTTGAACCATAGCAAAGATTTCATTTATTTTGCGCAACTTGAACTTGCTATTGCTATCACAAACTTCATTGAAAGCTAGGAGTAAATTGGATAAAATAGAACATATGGATTGTGACTTCTACATTATTCAAAAAATGTCAGAGAATTGATTTATGGTGCACAATCGAGAACCACATTGGAGGATTAACAAGAGCCACATCAACAGGAGAAAATAAATTATTATATAAACTAATAGGGAAAAAGTTAGTGTGGGTAATAGAAGAAACCGTCACTAAAATTTCAGGCCCTCACTAAAGATCAAGTTTCTGGTAGTGGTACGCGGGTATATGAAAATCTTTGTGACTTGTAAGTAGATGTTCAAATTTTCCTTTTTAAAATATGGGATAATTTTTAAGCCATTGGACAACGGAAATAGATAAAAGGTTTGTGGAATAATTGACGTGATAGGGTAGGGTACTACTGGTGACCAACTACAGGCTACTAATCTGAAGCTCATGGATAGGCTATCCTTGTAAGGAAGACAAATTTGAATCCGCTTTTTCTATGAATTAGGAAGCTATATCATGTAACTATGAATCTCATGGAGAGTTTGATCCGGGCTCAGATTTTTTTTTTTTTGTTTATCAAACACTAGGCTAACAAATTGGTGTGCATAAATTAAAAAAAAAAGTAAGACTTCTAGAGTAAATGGCGCCATCGCTGTGTGCTACGGACACATCAATACCTGGGACCGGTGGCACAAAATTGGACCACCATTACAAGAGAATTTAGGTAGCAATTTTATACTAGCAGTTAAGAGTTTCTTAGTGACTATGGTGTTGTGTTGACTCAGTCTGGCATCGGTGCGTCTTCCTGCCTACTCCTATATCCTATAATAAGAAATCTCTGATGATCAGAAAAAAAAAAGAAATCTCTGTCCTGATGCGAATTAAACAAAAAAGCATCTTTACTTTTGGTTGCTCGCAAACATGACACGGGCAGATGGGACAAACTAGGAATTTCCTTGTTCAATACAAAATAGTGGTTTAATTGGCACATTGGATTCCAACGGCAAAGGATATGGCAGTTAAGATTTAAGCAATCTTCTAACAGATTAGCGGTTGTATAAGAGGCCTGCAGTAGTGATGATTTTTCTGCATGTTTAAAGTACAACTTGATTTTTAAAATACGACTAGTATAATAGGTCTGCAGTGATGACAAATGGGTGCGAGCAAGAAAACTACCTCAACTGCCCACCACCCCAGGTCGATTCAGCAAGAATACTCTGAGAGAGATACACAGCGGTAACATAAAAGAACTTAAATTTTCAGTGTGTGTCCCATGTTCATCTCACAGGCAATTGACTGGCAGTTGAACTCCGAGAAAGAACGGCGTCGTCGCTCACCGAGATCAATGTCATATCTGAAACCAAGATATCGGAGGCAAGCTATGTGGGTGGACAATTGCAATATTATAAACAAATGAACAGCCAAAAGAAGGATGGAATAATATGGGTAAGTGCATAAATGAGCACTTGATCATCTAAACTTGAATAGTGAAACAATTATAAAATTGAAGTGCTTGATTAAAAATTGCAGAAATGTAAGCATAGAAGTAAGACATCATATATATGTAAAAGTTCCATACTTGACCTCCATGTCAAGCTCCTATGCATATTCACTACCTCCATGGCATGGAAAAAAAATCTATGATCTCCTATAAGTAACCTAAACTATATTTCTTTGTTGAATAAAAATTATAAGCCTCACTAGTATCTTCAACTTAGTTGTTATAACTATATTTTTCTAATGTTGCATCTCAAACCACGAAATGTTAACGAAACTGAGTTTTTCTCAATTCACCAGGTGGTGGAGGGTTGGTATTGCACCCCTAACAACCCAGGTAAGTCCCCTTACTCTTGAATTTGGATGCCTAGTTGGTCGATTTTCTTCTTCTTGATGAACAGACCTCATAGCTCCTGCTAGGTTGGATATTTTTTATTTAACCACGAAGTGTTAAATACCTCAATAATAAATAGAAATATTTCACTATTTTCAGTATGAGAGCACCGAACAAGTGAACTAGACGGGGAATTGCACCGGCCCAGGATCTGACGTCGATCTCTGTATTTGTTGCCAGTTAGGAGTACATCAATTAGTCCTTCATTGGTGGAATCCTTCGAGCCTCATTACAAAGTTTGATATCAGCTGCCCAAGGACTGATGAATGAAGCTTTAGTATATTTTTTGATAGAACTGTGACACCAACCCCTACGTCGCGGCGCCTGTCTGAGAAAAGAAGGCCCCAGCAGGCCACGTGCGCACTGCGCAGGGTGGACTCCGCCGTCGTGTCCGCCTCCGGCGCTGGCCCCGGGTAGGAGGAGAGCCTCGCCACACTCTTCAGCGACGACAACCCCAACGCCTGCACGCTCATGTCATACTACATGTTAACATGTGATCCACCCGACTAGCTAGCGCCCATTTGTATTGCTCTGTTTCTGTACGCGCCGCAGCTTATAGCTGATCCATAGAATAAACAAATGAGCAGAGCATTCGGAAGGAACGATAAATGATTAAGTAGCAGTTTTTGGAAAAAAAAAAGTAATACTCTATATAACATGGATGGAATGAACATTCATGGAAGACAATTTAGAGAGTGCACTACCAACCGGTGGCTAGGAATAAATTGACACAACCATGAAAGCAATAAATATGCTAAACAGGATTCAAAACACTGACAAATTTGTGAAAAAATGTTGTTGGACATGTTAGGTTATGAGTATTTAGATGCAAGGATATCCTAATTAGAGGTTAAGGATATTAAGATAATCATTTTTAAAGGTTTTAGATGCTACGTTGTGATTAAAATTCAGGTTCTAGGGTTATATTGTAAATTTTTAAGCCTGAATGAACTACGAGTTTGTTAAGGGAAATGTTAGGGGCTCAATTGCAAAAGTGAAAATTTAGGGGATATACCCATTTATCATTTTGAGTATGTACACATACCCAAAATAAGGATTTCCAAAGTGGTAACATTGAAAATTTTTAGTGGAACTCATATTTTTTTGCACCTTGTTGTATATTACGTTTCCTGTATAGAAAAAGAAGTTTCCTCATTCTTCTAACTCGTAGTTCATTCAGGCTTAAAAATTTACAATATAACCCTAGAACCTGAATTTTAAGCCTGAAGCAGCCTAATTTACAATATAGCAGCCCTTTCTGTTATTGGAGATAGGCTGTTGCGTCAGTAAGAGATAAACTGCGGTGGTTTTCAGTCCAAGGAATCTCATTCTTCTCTCCGAAAAAAAAGCTCGTGATGGTGCACCTCTATCGGTTGACTTGGATCATTATATATGCCGCCAATGAATTCAGCATACGAGCGTGCATGCGTGTGGTTCGGTCAGAAAGCAGTTGTATATCTAAGTGGTATCTGCCTTTAAGCACTTATACTATGGACTGGACATAGCTCAAATATAAAAAGATGGGAAAGTACGCAGGACACCTTTATCTAGTGCGTCAACTTGGCTTAGAGAGAGGTAAACTAGCTATCCTGTATCTTCATTGCTCGATCTATTTGAATTTGCATTAGTTATTTCTAGTTGCTGTCCTTCGAGTTCATTGCATTTCCAAAGAAGCAAGACGGGACAGGGGCATCATATTAGAGGCGGAAGCAGCCGGCCTTATACGTACGTGTAGTGTACGTGCATAAGCCATCAATTAATTCAACTACAAGCTAGAAAAATACATCAGTAGTTTTGTACTGGCACAAGACACGCAAAGTTCTCTAAGTTACGTTGATGGTTACTTGTTGTCTGGAACATGTCGCTATATATGAAATTTTCATGTTTGCTTGCTAGTTGCAATTCCACCTTATTTCTAGGGAAACTCGCAAGAGATTTTGAAATAACAACGCAAATCAACTTGTGGTTGTGGGGCAGGATGATTACTGCAGGACCTGAGAGAGAGAGAGAGAGAGAGAGAGAGAGAGAGAGAGAGAGAGAGAGAGAGAGAGAGAGAGAGAGAGAGAGAGAGAGAGGTTCGGCCGGCCACATAAGTGCTCGTGTTAAGGACTTATAATCCTAGTCTCTCAGCATATTCAAAGTGGGCTCTTATAATTTGCTTACAGAGATGATGCATGGGTACAAACCACCGAACTCACATTTGATGAACTGTCCAACAAACAAAGAGAGATACCATTGTCAATTCAGTAGCCTTGAATGTTTCAAAACATCTCTTGGTGTGTTTTTGTAAGTATACTCACCACCGGTTTATGTATTTTAGATGATATTGTATTTCTAACGTAATCCTGTCAGTTGTGCGTTTATGTCTTCCACTACTAGGTAAACCATTTTAAGGCTCCGTCTGATCAAATGTTTTAGCTTTCACGATCAATATAATGAAATACATAGATTGACGGCGATGGCGAGGCAGAGATGACGTTGCTGCCATGGAATAAGGTTCTTCGGCCCCTTCCCTGTCGTGGCTAATCGATTCGGCCATAGTGTAAGGGCTAGTGAGATGGGATATTCCTTTCTTCATTTCGATGGAGATTTTTCTGATTCTCGTTCATAGGATTAAATCCATTTTGAATGTGAATTCTAAGGCGGTGGATCTTACGGCCTCAACAAAGTCTGGTGTCTCTCATCGAGGTTGAAGAGGATATGGCTTCGGTTCGATTCCTGTTTTTCGGCCGGAGAAGTGACATTGAAGATAAGTAAAAGCCTTAGATGTTTTTGTACTTTATTCGTCTTTCCGAGTTTTAATATAAAGAGGTTTGTACTTATCATATATTAATACAATACCTCTTTCATTTGTAAAAAAAAACACAGATTGACAAGAGGCGGCATATTTCACAATCAATATAACAAAATATAGCATTTGACAAGGTATACACACATAGATTGACAAGAGGCAGCATATTTTATATCAATATAACAAAAGGTAGCGTTTGACAAGGTACACAATACTCTTTATATAAAATAACCGGTTGATATGGGGCAATATTTGCATATGTGTATCGGGATTCCAACGCATATAACTGCGTCCTCTGGGATACCGCAGTATATGCGATTGCATACTGTTAGTTCATAATTTTTATGCATAGTCTTTTCTTTCATTGAAAATAGCGGCATAGGCAGTGTGATGGAGCAATAATATGGCTACATGTATCGGGAATGAAGCAAAAGAAACATGAATCCATGGATCTTGAATGATGTGAAATCCCTGAAAACCAGCAGCGTGCACTGGTTTGTCAGTGGCTGTTGTGGGTTCCGCATGTCATATGGATGATTAGAAGTTTAACCAGTGACATATAAAGGAATATGCGAAGAAATTAGGAAGAATAATGATTGGGTCTCTCTCTCTCTCGTAACAGACATATGTACCTCTCAATAATTTTTCTGACCATAAAAATCTATTCGAGCGACAATAATTATGATTGCTTTACGGTTACACTTACCCAGTGACAAATTAGCATAAAGGTTTTACGTGGTGGAAAGAATTTTCACAGTCAAAGATTCTAACCATACAACTAATAATCCTTGCGGTTACGTGAAAAAATTCTAACGTCAAATGTGACTGAGGTGAAAGATAAGTCTCAGGTGACCGAGTAAATGTGACTGAGGCGAAAGAAAAGTCTCTGGTGACTCAGGCCTTCTTTGGATGCATGGAACTAATTGTTAGTCCAGTGAACTAGGTTTTAGTCAATAAGGGATGCAAACAAGATGGAATAATAGGGCACTAATTTTAACCAACTAAGGGACTAATAATAATCCTATTAGTCAGGAGAACTCGACAAATGCATACTAATTTTTAGTTGACCAATTAGTCCAGCCTCCAAGCGTCACTACGGGAATCCCCCAATATGCCGTGTGCTCGAGGCGCACGGCAAAGGGCAGAAAGCACCCGGCAAAAGGTTTGCCGGGTGTAGCACCCGGCAAAGGCCACTCGGCATATTTTCATCGGCAAACAGCACTTTGCCGTGTGCTTTGTTTCGAGCACACGGCAGACAATATTTTGTGAAAATAAAAAAAAATGGGTCCATGTCACTCGCCGCCGTGGGGCCACCACCATCGTCACCCCTCGCCGGCGTGGGGCCACCGCCGCCAAAGCTGCCCGCCGCCATGCCCGAAGCCGGGAGGAGCCGCAGCCGCCGCCGCGCCCGAAGCCGGAAGAGAGGAGGGGCCACCGCCGCGCCCGAAGCCGGAGCTGCGCGGAGGAGAGGCCCGGCGCGGAGGAAGAGGCCGGGCTTGGAGGAGGGGGCTCGTCGCAGAGGAAGAGGGCCGGCGCGGAGGAGAGGCCCGCAGCGGAGGAGGGGCCCCGGCGCGGAGGAAGAAGCCGGGCGCGGAGGAGGAGGCCCGGCGGCGCCTGGATCTGGCCAGAGGCGCCCTGGATCTGCGCGCGGAGGAAGGGTCCTGGCGCGGAGGAGAGGCTGCGCGCGGACGAGGGTTCCCGGCGCGGAGGAGGAGGCCGGAGGCGCAGTGGATCTGGCCAGCGGCGCCTGGATCCAGCCACCCTACGCGCGGTGGTCCTCGCACTCGGGCGCGGAGGAGGAGGCCTTGTTTGCGACCTCGTCGCGGCAGCTCCGGCCACCCTCCCGTCGCTGCCCATGGAGCTCCCGTCGCGGCCATGGAGCTCCCGTCGCTGCCATGCCCATGGAGCTCCCGTCGCTGCGCCGCGCGACTTCGAAGAGGAGAGGAATGGAAGGGGAGAGCCCGCGCCGCCGCCCGCCGCCTCGGAAGACTGGAGAGAGGAGGGGCCATCGCCGCGTCTGCCTCGGGGTGCTCCGCGCTGTGCATGCGAGAGAGAGAGAGAAAGATGGAGAATGAGGGGTGAGTGGATGAGGGGAGAAGGACGGGAGGAGAAAGAGATAAGGCCGTGGGCCCGTGGTGGAGAAAGAATGAGTGGGACTTTGCTTGAGATAAGGACGGGAGAGAGTTTGTTTTGTGCCGTGCGCTGAGATAATGCCATGTGGTGGAGAGAGACTTTGCCGTGCGCCGTGCTTTTGCCGTGCGCTTTGCTCTGTTTGCCGTGTGCCTGTGACGTGGCACACGGCAATGAATTTCTTTGCCGTGTGCCCGACTTATAACACTCGGTAAACTAATAAACGCTCGGTAAATATAGGTTTTCCCGTAGTGCGTACACAAGACTAATAGTTAACTGACTGTAGTCAGCTAAGTTTTAGTTCAGAACTAACTGGCTCGGTGAATGCAAACATGGTGCCAGAACTAGCAAAGGTGTGACTTGTTATACATATGGCTAGTTTAGTATTAAACGAGTTAATTTCATTGCTCTTCAATAATCTCACAATCTCATACTGCACCGATTAGGAGGAGTGACGCTGATAATGAAGTTCCCACGGTCATCGATCAATTAAACATTCAGCAGCGTGATGAAGGAATGAACAAAATCTATCTTCTAACAAACTACGTTGTCTGCATCGAGCCGATGTCTGGCGCAACGCTGTGGCAACTACCTGATACAAAAATACACAACGTTGCATCAGCCAGAATGCATGTGAAAACCTCCCGCGACTTGGTCACCGGCCTTACATGGACCACAACCTCGTGCGGCCGCTGTGGGCAATACCATGGAAAACGTATAGTTCAGTTCAATGCTGGACCCAGGTGCACGATGGGCAAGTCATATACTGCTGCATGAAGATGATACAGTGTAGAGAGAAGAACATTGAAGGTGCATCCCATCTTTTCATATAGCTGTGTGTTAATGTTGAAGGCTCAAAGTTTGAATACTCCACAATACAACCGCAAAGATAGAGATACAATCTTTTTTTTTGGATAAAGGAAAAAATATCCTAAATACAAGCCATTGGATCAGTACCACTTTCAAAATTCAAGAAAGATGTCAGCCCGTATCTCATCAATTCTGCTAGATGGTGATTGATCATCTGCTCTTACTAAACAACGATCCTCTAATTTCTAATTTCTATGTGTGATGAGAGAATTAATGAGTTACATTATTTGCGCAGTACACTTCTGCCTATAAAACAGGACGGCGCCGCAACCTCAGTTTTTACAAAGTCCTTTGTGCAGTCTTCATATCTAGCTAGCTTCACAGGCACCAAATACACGACGAACCAAAGCAGAATCATTTGCAGTGTAGCCATGGCGACCCCGTGCGAACGCTGCGGGTTGAGCGGAATCCACAGTTGCTGCGCCGACATGCAGCCAACCCTGGCTCCTCACCGGCAGTTCCCCGGCAAAACATTGAAGTCCTCCCTCCAGCACCCAATCGGAAGCAACGGCGGGAGCTGCAGCGTCTGCGGGACACCCGTGCGTCGTTTCTTCTACTACTGCTCCCCCGAGAATGGTGCTTACGCATACTTTCACCCATGCTGCGCGCTCAGACCTCCTAATGGCGAGTGTCCGTGCAGCAATACAACCGCCAAGCCTACCCACAGCCAGCCCTTTGGAAAAAATCGAACACCTAAGGCTAAGAAGTACTAAGTGTTGTTCGCCTGCCTGTGTTGAACGTGTGTGGTTGCGTCTAGCTGCATGCATGGTTTTATTGTTCATGTTCAGGTCTATGTCGTCCGAGTTATTTTCTCATGCATATATGGTTTTTGTGTGAGCTCGTGGTCATATGTATAGCCAATAAATTAAGGTCAGCTAGCTGCTTGATGATCATGCGGGCAGCAGTAGCGAGCGAGGGTCTAGTGAGGGCATCGGATGTCTTGTTATCTCTACTGGACACATGCATGCACGAAATGGTGTTCGCCCTGCGGGCAGCACCGCAAAAACTACTGGTGTTCTTTTTCTTTCTTTGTGCACCGCAAGGCCAGCACCGCGCCATGTTAGTCCCCGCGCGGGTGAAAAATGAAGGGTTCCCTGCAGGCCATATCTTCAGTTTCTTACCGTCCCATCGCGTTTCTACCTGTCGAGACGCACGACCGACGCGGGTGTGGCAAACCGTCGCGCGCGTCGCAAGCCCGGCTCCTCTTCGATGGGATGCCTCGCGGAGAAAACTAGCGACTGCTTGTTGCGCCGAGTGACTCCCCGTCGTCCCACCCCAACCAACTGCGACGCCGTCTCCTCCGCGCCATGCCGGCGGTCCGGGGACGTACGAGCTCTGCCGGCAGAGCAGGGCCCCGGGACGGCCTCGAGCCTTAGTCCTGCAGGCCAGAAGTCCTGGTCGTCCTCCTGTTGTGTCCATCCATGTCCCCGCCGTCGCTCCCATCTGTTACTGGTGTAAGTTGGAACCAGATCATCTGCCATCGTACTGCGTGGACGTCAAAACTTGCACTCATTGCTTCATCCGCCGTTGGTTGCATCGGATCGGACGACGACGTCTAGCTATGCCTGCTCCACCTTTGCTTCAGCCCAATAGCAGCCCACGGACGTTTTCAGCCGGCCTAGATCGAGGAACAGGCCAGTCCAGCACTCGCCAGATTTTTTGGGGAATCCTATATATTTTTTTCCTGGAATCCTCCACCCGAGGGAGCAAACTCTCATTCGGACACGTGACACTTTCTGATTGGACAATATCAGTGGTGGGTTAGATTTTGAAAAGAAAATGCATTTTTCACTCAAACCGCTAACTCGATTTGAAATTCTTTTGAACCATGATGTTATTGAGAATTATTGCTACAAAATAAGATCCCACATGAATATTTTCTAATACATTTTTAGATTCAACAATATAAATATTACGTTCAACATTTTTTTGACATGTTTCAATATTTCGCATCAACTATTTCAACATTTTTAGATATTTTAAATAATTCAAATATAAATTTCAACATTTTTTATACTTGGTTCAATATTTTTTATGAACTGTTTCAACATTTTTTAATGAATTTTTTCAACATTTTTGACATAACATGTTGAATGTGTTATAAAATTGTTGATTTATGATTCATTTTTTTTAAACCCGAGTCAACACTTTTGGAAGCATGTGATTCAACTTTTCTCAAACCGGAGTTAACATTTTTAATAACATGATTCAACTTTTTTCAAACCTTGTATTGAACCGAGTGTGCTGAATATTGGGCCTAATAGGCTGAGTGTGAGTTTGCTATGTAGCACTCGGTGCTATATAGGATATCCCCCACCCACGTGCTTTTCCACAAATCCTGTATGGCACCTGAGTGTTTAAAAAAAACTAACACTCAGACATTGTCACATTGACACTAAAATGTATATTTTTCTCGCAAACCGTAATTCGATTTCAAATCCGTTTGAACTGTGATGTTAATGTGATTAATGCTACAAAATTAGATCCCACATGAATATTTTTTTAATATTTTAAATTCAATAATATAAATATAATGTTCAACATTATATTTAATAATGTAGCAATGATTTAACATTTGTAGACATGAACTGCAATATGAGTTCCAATAAATAAATAATTTTTAAAATTCAAATTTAGATAAAAAATCAACATTTTTTAATACTATTTCAACATCTATGATAGGATGCTTCAATATTCTTTATAAATTACTTCAACATTTTGACAGAAAGTGTTGAACTTGTTAAAACGTTGAAAAATTGTTGAGTGATGATTCTTTTTTTTAATATGAATCAATATTTTCGAAAGCATTATTCAACTTTTTTCAAATCTAAGTCAACATTTTCAGTAGCAGGATTCAACATTTTGCAGAGATTGTACTGGACCGAGTGGGCCAAATATTGGGGCTAGTGAATCAAGTCTATGTTTGTTATACAGCACTCGGTTGCCATATATGCATGCAAGGCAGGCGAAGAGCAGGCTTCACCATTATTAGTGGTGCATTTTCTACCTTCAACATTTTAGTTGACTAGATTCAACATTGTGCAAAATATATTCGACATTCTAAAATTACTATTTCTAAATTTTTTCAAAAAATGTAGAACTTATTTTTCAAAATGTTGAAGTAGTACATTTCAAATGTTGAACTAGTGTTTTTGAAATGTTGATTTATTTTGTTGAAAAATTATAGATTAAAACATATTGATACTGGATTTTATTTTGTTGTAATTAAATCTAATGAATGGCATGGTTCAAACAGATTTGAAATTTGGTTTGTATTTAAGAGCAATGTGAGTTTGAAATTTCCAATCAAACAAAACCACTCCCGTCCCGACCACCCGCAGCTTGACATGTGGCAGAGCAGTTTGCCCTACAGCCGCCGTCCTACGCGCTTGTTCGAGTTCCGCCTTCATCGCAGCCAGCTGTTTGCATGAATCTCCAATCCAAGCTGTTTGATGTGGAAGCAACTTTCACGACAAGATGGATAGGAATTCCATGATTCCATCCCCTTTGTCTCAGTCCGACCCAACCGCGCCATATATCTGGGACGGAAAATAGCTTGAAACGTGTTGTTGGAGAGAAAAAGTACAGTTTAATTCCTGCTCTGTTTTTGTGAGGAACAGAGAGAACAGAGAGGCCTGGCTATTTGTAGCATCACAAATCGCTCCAAACTAGCACTGAGGGTTCAAGTTACCCAAAACGTTCAGGCCTGGTTTTTTCGGTTTTGAAATTTCAGGTTCCTAGAATCAATACCGTTAGCCTAAAAACAAGGACCCCACATTTCAGGTACCCAAAAATTCGAGTTAAGGTTCCAGGTACCCAAGATTACCCGACATATACGATGTGTCTGGAACTTGCTACACGACCGTGAGATGGTGAGAGAAGGAGATGCCTACCACCATCATCGATCATAGGATGAGGAGTCGAGATAGGATGTCGGCGTAGGATAGGGCCGATGAGGGGACACATTACTAGAGTGGCAGTTGTGATCGATTCCGGCACATGAACGACACTCCAAGACATGTGTGGGTGTCGGCGGGTGGGGGCCCGGTTGCGATTGTGCTATATGCTCATGGCAGCTAGGGTTGGGTTGGGTTGCTTGAGCTGAAATTGCAAAGAAAATATTATTGCCTTGTTGGGCTGGTCGAAGATTAATGGGCTTTTTCTAGGTTTACCGGGCAATTCAGGTATTGGGATATGGAATTACCCAAAAATGATTTTGGGTTTTGAGATATAAAACCTGGTTTTTGAGGTTTGGGTTCAGGGTCGGGGTTTTCGAATTCGACGAACTTCGGGTTTCGAGTTTTGTGTCCAGTGCTACTCCAAACGAATAGAGAAGGATGCGAGGCATGGAGGTTAAGGTCCAGTTCCTGCTTGAAGTGAGCATAGCTCAGTTGGCAAGGTCTCTAGTTGTGGAGCCTGTCCACTCAAGTTCATGCCCTAGACTTGGCATGGGTGCTCGCATTTATGGCTAATTATTCTTTCAGTGAGAGGCGACGTCCCCGTTGACAGCGAGTCACCTGTGATGACTTCGTGCATCTCAAGATTAGCCAGCTCAGTCCTCCGGATCGAGGCGTTCATAGAAGTAGGATGTGCGTGTGCATGCGTGTATATGAGTGTCTGCGTATACTGTATTTCACAAAAAAAAAGGTCCAGCTCCTGCACAGAATAAGTTATGTTCTTACGGAGATATCGAAGAAGAGGCAAATACACATCACGATGGATATGACAAGTGCTATTGCTGTACTTGTCCTTCCTGATGAGACCACGAATTCTAGGGAGTGAACTAGACGTTTGACTACCAGTTATTGATTTTTG
Source organism: Eragrostis nindensis (assembly GCA_012490785.1). Taxonomy (NCBI): domain Eukaryota; kingdom Viridiplantae; phylum Streptophyta; class Magnoliopsida; order Poales; family Poaceae; genus Eragrostis; species Eragrostis nindensis. The sequence goes on along the minus strand of JAAXCT010000053.1, from coordinate 251,599 downwards.
AATATCATTTTTACCATTGTTCCTGCTATACTTTTCTTCGGCATTTACAAACGTATTCTGCTCATCTTGATCCATTGTCAATCATGCCACACAAATATCAGGTACAGTGATGCCTTGCTGACATATTGATCCTCTTCTGAATATTGTTGGATTGAGTACGGTTTCACCTTTCATCTTAATTGAGGTGTATGCTTCGATATATGCTTCCTATATCAATGTAGAGCTGATGATCATTGCATTTATTTTTCAGCTTTTTTATGAACCACTTATCTTTCAGTCGTTGGATACCTCTTGTTGTGTTTCTATGTATAAGCTGAAGATATATTTGGATGTCTATGCAGCCTCTACCTTGTATAATACTGCTCATCAACTTCACAAACCGGTGGTCAACGTAACAAGAACATCACCACTCAATATTTCCTTCTGAAGGGCACCAGTAGGTGATAAGCTCAATAATTGGGACAACCTGGTAGCTAAATCGAGCATATCAACTCAGTTGATCGATGAATGTGACATGTTTATTTGGATCTTACATGCTAACGGATAAGTTACAGTTCCATCAATGTATTCTTTCTTGATGAACCAGAACATTGCGTCGATTCACAACTCAGGTTTTCTTTTGTCTTTTGATAAAAACAAGTTGAACGTTTACAAAAGAGGTTTGCTTAAAAGGAAGAACTTGATGCTTGATTCCTATGTGTGCGAACTCTGCATCTTACAAAAAGAAGAAACTATGTTCTTTGAATGCATGCTTCTTCAGTCTGTGGTGTTGGCGTTTCATTGGTGTCCACTGGAACTCATGCTAGGAACCTGATGCTATGCTCCTAGACTCCAGATAAAGATTTGGCAATAAATCTATAGGCAAGTGATCATCGTTGCAGCTTGGGCCGTGGTGCCATAGAAACAGTATAATCTTTGACGCTGCAACCCTGATCTTGAATTGCTGGAAAAAAATGCTTTTAAGGAGTGGTTTGCCTGGTAGCTTTAAAAAGCTAAACCAAGTACAATTTTTTTTTGAATAGTTGGTTATGAAATATAAGCTAATAACAGTCTTTTCTCCAGGGAATTCTTTTGAGCCTAGAGCCTTTATAAATTTATAAGATCTCACTTCAGAAGTTATAAGATAGTTGCATTGCTAAAGGGAAAACTTTTTGTACCATTTTACATGTACATCATAATCCTGACTAATGTACTGGAGCATTTGGATTATTACCAGAAATAATTGGTTATACAATGATGTGAATCTAACAATGGCAAACTGCAGAGCATACTTTTTCGGAGAGCTTAATATGGTTATGTATATATAGAGCTAAGGACAAACATAACAGTGAAAGTGCAAGAATTGCTAGGCTCTTGCTCCTAATAAGCATACCTTTTTTATTTCTATTCTTTAGGACTTTTTGTTTCTTTAGGTCTTTTTGGTTAATCTTATTCCTTTTCTTCTTGTACATACATATTTTTTTATTCTTAATGTTTTATACCTTGAGTTTCTTAAACAAATTTATTTCATGAACAATTCTCATTTGTTGGCTTCTGAATCTCACATGTAAAGAATATAAAATCGTATTACTATTTTGCTGATATCGAAGAATCAAATCTCACAAGACAGACTCGATTCTAGGTGTCTAGATTGGAGAAGATGTAACCGAAAAAACTGTGCTACACTCAATTCACATAGGAGCGAATGGGGCTGTGGCTCTATGGTAGCCCTAGTGGCTGCCAGGCTACCCACCCGGGTTCGATCCCTGGAATCAATTCGTGGTATAGCTTGGGGACACTAGAGTCTCGAATAAAATATCAGGTTCTGCTTCTTGTGCCTGGATGGGATGCGACATCCTCATCACGGACATGATTCAAAAATCCACATAGAAGGAATGTCCTTTTGATATGTCATAATCATGAGTAAAATGCACAAAAGATACAACAATTTGTATGATGGGTGCAAATTGGTCTGGTGCAACATGTCATGCATGTTCCTTTCCAACTCTATATCCACGTCACCTGTTGCACCTCAAAGTTAACTTGTGTGACTCATGTGAGCATTCTTCAAGATCTATGACGAAATTGCCACTATGCAAGAATCGCTATTTGCAGACGCGGATTAAGTCTAATCGCTGACGAATTTTTTTTTTTCATCTCCAAAATTGCGTATGTGATGTGAGGTCCCACCAAGCCAGCATACATGTTGTTGTACCTATAATGTAATTTAATTTACTCTGTAATCATCTATTGTTCCCGATGATCTGACACCGGTCCTCTGTTTTTTGAAGGTTAACTGAGGCTTGAAGCTCTTCGTTTGTTTGTTACCAGAGAAACATAACAATTGGAATTTGGAAATGGTTTTCTTTGTGAGATATCGATACACTCGATCTGATATTGTATCTTTACACAGTACAGCTTAAAAACCTGGTGCAGATGCATAAACCAACGCGTCTTTCCATAAATACTACATGATCGAAAGGAGAAGTTAGCTAGTCCAGCTTCCATGCCTGACCCCCATGCATGCTGAACTTCTTGAGCCTGCCGTAGAACATGACGGCCATAAGGGCGACCTTACCTTCCCAGCTCCACTTGCCGGAGAAGCCAACCCACGCGTCTTTGCAGCTGCCGTCGGGCCTCAGCTGCCTGCTGCAGCTGTAACCCGTGCTGAAACCCACGTTCCCGTAAGCGCTGCGTGCAATGTTAGACAAGTGTTATACACAGCTTGTAATCTATAGTCCTCCGACATCATCGATCAATTATCTGTGTGTGATGTGTCCTTGGAAGAGTACTGATCATGTCGGACGCTCTGGTTCACGTACCTGATGACCTCGACGACGATGTTGAGGACGCTGAAGTTCACTGGATCGTCGGCGACCTGCCGCCGCTCGGTGATGCAGATGACGATGACGAAGATGGCCAAGCATGAGAGTGGAGACACCAGAAGCTTCTGCCATATGCGGCTACCGATGCTGCTCTTCTCGTCGGTCTGATGAGGCCCACTTTGCTGCTGCTGGTCCTTATCCAACGGAAGAAACGTGGTGTAAGGTGGCAGGTACCTGCACCAGCCAAGCATGCAACAACAAAAGCTTATTATCTGTCTATGCTCCGTGACCAGTAGAGCACCACTACCGTGTGGGGTCAACGTCATGGCAGTGGCCAGTGGGCTAAACACTTATGCACAAACTAATGATAACATAATTAACGTAACACAACGCACATCATCGCCACGTAGAGCACGACGACGGCCGACGACACGGTGGCGAGGTCGACGACCATCTCGCCGGAGTGCCTGGAGTTGACGGACATGAACAGCGCCGCGACGAGCTTCTGGAACGCAGTGAGACCGCGCAGACCCTCGGAGCGCCACTCCATGGCGCAAAAGATCGCCTGCTGCGCCGCCAGGAACGCCGCCACGGTGAGGGCCAGGAACCAAGTTCGCCGCCGCGGCAGCAGGTGGTCGTACGCCGTCGATGCGGCATCTCCACGTCGACGCAGCAGCTCGCCGAGCTCTCGCCGCCTCGTCACCTTCTCAAGGACCCAAATGGCGAGCCTCAGGAAGACGGGGAAGAGCGTGTTCCCGAGGAGGACGTGCGGCATGACGAGGAGGAGCAGGCCCGGGAACGACTTGAAGGACACCATGCCTTCGTTGGTCGGCACGAAGCCGCAGTTGGCGAACGTCGAGACGACGATGAAGATGGAGAAGGTGGAGGCGCTGATCTTCTTGCCGGCGAGCATGGCGCCTGCGTCCGCCACCATGCGGAGGTACACAAGGATGAGAGTGTAGCCGGCGAGGTGCACCACCACGAGGTACCCCAGAACTACCAAGATCAGCATCTTAGCGACGGACATGCGGCAAGAAAGCTGGTTCTGGAACCCCAGCTCCATTTGGTCTACCCTGACAGCAGCTGGGGCTGGGGCTTCCATGGGAGTGAGCTCTAGGCTAGGTGGCGGCGGTTTGCCATCAAGCTCGGCAACTTCATCTATCTTCTTGGACATGGTGTAGCTCAGCAGCAGGCCAAGAAGGCTTGTGAACACTTCGCCGCCGAGGAGCATCAGGAGAGTCAAGAGTAGGAGCTGGGAGTTGGAGAAGGACTCCATCTCCACGGCCACCATGCTCGAGACCGTCGTTGCTGACACCGAGGTGAAAATCAGGTCCAAGCCCGAAGGATACGGTGTCGTGATGTCCTTCATGGGAAGGGCTTTGAGCAAGAAACAACCGAAGAGGGAGATCGACACGAAGTACAAGAGGTGGAGCCAGAACGGGTGCACCTGATAGAGGATGCGACCACTGCGGATATGTAACGAACCCATCTGTGTCAATACCTTGCTGTGCTGCTTGGATACGGGGTGTTTGACTCTTCTTATGTTGGCACAAATCAGATCGACCTGTTCCTTATTTATAAGAAGAGAAGAGAGAATCAGAGCAAGCAGCTTCCCGAGCATAAGTGAAGAGGAGATTTGTAGTGCACAATACTACCGGTATTATATCGGTGGTGTAATCGCCCGATTGACCGGAAGTTAGGCAGATATTTGGATTGAGGAACCCGATTGACCGGAAGTTTGGCAGATATTTGGATCAAGGAAGCAACAAATAGTAACAGAATAATCTAGGGCATACCGAGGGTTTTAGACTGATTCGGACCCTCCGAAGGACAATAACCCTACCTCCATTGTGGATCGTGTTGAATGTGACGACAATTCTGCTAGGGTTAGAGATAGCATCACATAACTTCTTAGGACAGGTACAACGCTACACATAGGCAGTCTCATAGCCTGTCTCATGCATTGCTACATAGGATTTTTGATGACATGAAAGAGAGAGAGGGAGGTGGGAGAAAGAGGTGATTGTTTCGCGAGGCAACCACCTCATACGCTAAAATTTAGGAGTATGAGACGGCTTGCACACCACTGTACGAATCATAAATATTTCTTTTTGAACCCACAAATAAATGAAGTATGATATTCTTATGAGACAACTAAAACAACCATCTATTGTATATGTAGTCTTGTAGATCGTCTTAGGATTACGTGTCATGTATGAGACCATCTACTAGACAACACCTGTGTACCTGCCCTTATATGGAGTTTACATGTGTATTTATAGACCAGCGACCAATTCTTAGAGTCCTAGCGTAATTCTAGGTGACTTCCAATCTATAGTAACATTGTCGGAGTCTATCTCTAGAATCTTTTCCGTGTATTACAACTCTTCGATAAAATAAGTCTTTTGAATATTTGAAAATATAGGTACCACAGAAGGTGTCACAAAATTTACCGTGGTCATTTTGAGCCGCCCAATTCAAATCAAAGCCCCCGCCGAGACCATCACATAGACGGTATTCACCTTGACGTAGTGGTGCCGACGCAACTCTACCTCCCGTTACCTCGCAACGCAGTCACCCAATACCCTGCGTCATGTGCCGTCACAGATTCCACTGTGCTATTTAGATTTATTTTTTTTGGTGAAACACCTAGTGGTATCAATACTACTCAAGAATACTCGTGGTATAATTATTAGGGGGTCGGAGAGGAACTAATCTGGATTTTCAAATCCTATGTACCAGTATATACTTGTGCTATGTCCACTGTAAAACTTCTTGAGAGAAGAAAAAGTTTCACCCTTAAAAAGATTTGTGAATTGTTTAACATATCGGGGCTGTTCGGCTGGAGGCTTTCCAGCCGGTTGCTCCTTCTTCTCCCTCACATGGCTACAGTACTGCTTCCAACAGCTACAGTGTTCTCTCTCAGAAAAACTGCAACTGCAACTGCAACTGCGACTGCAACTGCGAGCCGAACAGGCTGATCATCGATTGTACATGTTGAGTGCAATCATTCTAAAGCTAGCGCACTAGGAGCACTCGTGTAATACATATATAGTATGATATGCAATTGAAGGTCGTTGAAACGCAGCATTGCACTTTTCCGGACAAACAATGAAATCTAGCGATCAAAATCTACGTCGACGTCACCCGTATCATGTGGTAGCAACCTAGAAAATAAAATCAACCAATACCGACCGTGTAAAAATACACTATGTCTTCTCATAAACAATGAATAAAATAATTACCGATATGAACATCTAGTCACCGTGTATACACTATATCTTCATCGTGCATTCGCCTGTAAGCACAAAGACCAACATCACTTCATTTGGGTACTAGATGAATTCCCCGCGCGTTGCTGCGGGAATTTTAGGTTCATTTTGATGACATTATATGAATGTTGAAAGAAACTAAATAGAAAGGTTGAGTAATTTGAAGAATGAAGCATTGCAGAAATATAAGATATCTTGTGGTAAAAAAGTTGGAGTGGATATAGTTTACGGAATAGCAGTAGACATAGTGAAAACCTACTAATTGTTGTTGTAGGACAAATTTATACCCCTGCAATTGAACTAAAGCTACCACCTTCATATTGCAGAGGCTCGTTATTTGGGTAGCATTTCGCTTTTATAAAACAAATGTAGGCTTTGGTTGTAGCCATCTATTCAGAGTTCAGCCTGCAACAGGGATAAAAGAAGTGAAATTAATTAATACGCACCACAGATGATTGGGGGAAAAAGAGAGAGGATTATGGCTCCAAGGATGTCATATTACGAAAATGGTCGGCTGAATCATATGGCACATGAAAATACCCAAAATGTACTTGACAAAATTTACACAGATGATATAGATGGCTCGTGGTTGTATCCAATAAAATAGAATTGATTGGTCATCAAAGTACTATTAAGCTAAATATGTTTAGAATTGAGGTCAGGAAAAACAACTTACAGATAGAATAGCTTAGATTAGTGATCCAGCAGGCGCGAAATGCTCACCTAAGCAAGTGTGACCTTGATAGGCACATGTGTGTCACCAGACAAATCCGAAGTACGAAATCAATGTAGAAAGGCGAAAGATGAGCTGTTTATAAACCACAGAAGGAGCACGAGTAGAGGCAGAGAGCTTGAACCTTGAACTATGCACTGATAACAGATGAGAGGAGGAGAGAATGAGATCCTTGCATCATGCGTAACCCTTTGAAAATTCTGGAGCTGCATAGGATTGATTCTGAATGGCCTTATGTACGTAGGCCTTGGGTAGATGAAAGCCTCCATCAGTTAACCGCAAGTTAAAAGTATTAAAGACAGGAAATGTATATGCAATTGATTAGTACTAATTAGACAATAGAGGGGAGCATTTTGTTAGGAGTAACGGTCAGCTTAGCGGGAGAGAAAATATATTGCAGCCAAATTGAATGGGCAGTGTTAAGGACTAATTAAGGTTAGTGAATGACAGTTAAAATGATGGTGATGTCAATGGTCTGATCTAACGCTCAGAATTGAAAGAATAATATGATCGGACGGACCAAACAATTGAGGTGATGTGGCTCCATGAGAGTTGAGCTTTAGAAGGTATGACCTTTATAGATATTGTATCCAATAAAATAGAATTGATTGGTCATCAAAGTACTATTAAGCTAAATATATTTAGAATTGAGGTCAGGAAAAACAACTTACATATAGAATAGCTTAGATTAGTGATCCAGCAGGCGCAAAACGCTCACCTAAGCAAGTGTGACCTTGATAGGCACATGTGTGTCACCAGACAAATCCGAAGTACGAAATCAATGTAGAAAGGCGAAAGATGAGCTGTTTATAAACCACAGAAGGAGCACGAGTAGAGGCAGAGAGCTTGAACCTTGAACTATGCACTGATAACAGATGAGAAGAGGAGAGAATGAGATCCTTGCACCATGCATAACCCTTTGAAAATTCCAGAGCTGCATAGGATTGATTCTGAATGGCCTTATGTACGTAGGCCTTGGGTAGATGAAAGCCTCCATCAGTTAACCGCAAGTTAAAAGTATTAAAGACAGGAAATGTATATGCAATTGATTAGTTCTAATTAGACAATAGATGAGAGCATTTTGTTAGGAGTAACGGTCAGCTTAGCGGGAGAGAAAATATATTGCAGCCGAATTGAATGGGCATTGTTAAGGACTAATTAAGGTTAGTGAATGACAGTAAAATGATATTGATGTTAATGTCTGATCTAACGCTCAGAATTGAAAGAATAATATGATCGGACGGACCAAACAATTGAGGTGATGTGGCTCCATGAGAGTTGAGCTTTAGAAGGTATGACCTTTATAGATATTATAGATATGTAATAAATAAGTGTATCCTATCCAACAAAGAACGCGCACCCTGCATCATACATGACGCTTTCTATTTTTGTTTTCACATCTATTATATATATATTTGACGACGAAGAGGAGCCACCACGTTCGCTCTAAAATGCTAGAAATTCTCACGTTAATCCGAGAACATAAGAAGAGAAAATTACCCACCACTGCCATTATGAAACAATTAGTTAGAAAACCCTCTAAAAATATTTATAAAATAGCTAAAGTCGGAATAATAAAAAATAGCAAAAAAATACCCACCATGCCATTATGAGTAAAAAAAACTAAATTCAGAATAATAAAAAATAACCAAAAATACCCTTCACACTTATTTCTTGTAACATCCTGGCCCAGGGCTTAATAGGATTGATAAGAATACTCATACCAACAGTTGCAACTTCTTTTCCGGAAGCTCATCTCGAAAGAACTCCGGGGTTAAGCGTGCTTGGCCCGGAGCAATTTCGGGATGGGTGACCGACCGGGAAGTCCTTCCCGGGTGTGCACGAGTGAGGACAAAGTGCGCAGAAAAGACGTGTGTTGGTCTGTGGGGACAGTCTTGAGATCCTAGAGAGCTGCCAGGCGTGCGGGCCCGGCCTTGTGGAGGCGGGACGTCACAAGTGGTATCAGAGCCGACTCTCGCGGTTTCACGGGCGCGTGTGGGCGCAGTTGCGCAGGCATGGTGTGCATGGCTGGTGTGGGCCCAAGTGGTCGCACAGCATGGCACATGCGCTGGCACTGGACGCACGGACGTGGCCAAGAGAGGAAGTTCCTGGCCTGGGGTTGATCGACGAGGACGTCGATCTCCTAAGGGGGTGAGAATGTAACATCCTGGCTCAGGGCTTAATAGGATTGATAAGAATACTCATACCAACAGTTGCAACTTCTTTTCCGGAAGCTCATCTCGAAAGAACTCCGGGGTTAAGCGTGCTTGGCCCGGAGCAATTTCGGGATGGGTGACTGACCGGGAAGTCCTTCCCGGGTGTGCACGAGTGAGGACAAAGTGCGCAGAAAAGACGTGTGTTGGTCTGTGGGGACAGTCTTGAGATCCTAGAGAGCTGCCAGGCGTGCGGGCCCGGCCTCGTGGAGGCGGGACGTCACATTTCTAAATTACCCTCATTACAAGTCCGAAAAAAACTAAATTTGAATTATACAAAATAGTTAAAAATATCTCTAATTTTTATTTTAAATTTGCCAAACATACCATTATGAGCCCAAAATAGCTCAATTTTTGAATAATATAAATATCCAATAGACACTTCATCCCGATCTCTAAATACACCGTTATAAAAATACATCGTGACATTCTAGCTAGTAAGACACATTATCTTATTTTTAGCATGACACATTTCCTTCGAAAGATTTATTTGTAGCAACCACGACATATGTTAGTTGTTTAGTGTTGGTGCTTTCTAGATACTCATTTTATATGACAAATATGGTGTTTTTAATACCTTATTATGTCGTTTTTGCTAACAATTAACCCCCATTATTACATATATGCGTAGTTTCTGTGTATTTGGAAGGATTTGCAGGAAACAGGCGAAAATAGAGAGACTATGGATGAGAGCTGCCGGGGGCCCGAAGAACGAGGAATTTGGAGGCCGTGCCGGCCGGCACGGTCCGTGTGCCGACCGGCACAACGGAGGTCAGGCCCGAACATGAAGCCCACTCAGAGAATATGAAGCCCAGAAGAAATATCAGAGTCGGAGTCGGTGAAACCTAGCCCACAATCGGAAGGAACTATAAAGAGGAGATCTTGGTCGCAAAACAAGAGGGGGGACGACAGGGAGATAGAAGTTTTAACCTATGTTGAAGGTTGTGGCGGCGAAGACGGCGATCACCAATCATCACCACCAAAAGGGGAGATTGTGCCGACCGGCACACCTCTGTGCCGATCGGCACCTGTGTGTCCACACCAAAACCTCGTGTCCTATTGTAGCCATGATCATGTGTTGCAGTATGATGCGTGAGTAGATCTCATATTCTCTCCGTGGCGAGGGTAACCTGGTTATGTAACTCTCACACTTACGATACTCTTTTGATGCGTTCAGTCTATGTGATACATTTATTCCGTATTTGGCCAATACATGAATTCATTTGTGTAATTGCTGCAGCGGTTATGCTATCGATGATCGCATAGTGCAAGAAACCAGTGGGGAGTTATTAATCCTTGTCGTGACAGGGCGAGAGACGAACGAAACCACCATGTCTTGTAGAATACTAAACCTATCAATTGAACAATAGCCCAAGTTGCATGCCAGTATCCCAAACTATAGGAGAGAATCCCTTTTATAACCCTATTACAACCGCAGGCTCTTTCACCTCTAGTTGTTAATCATCCTTTTCACACACACTTTTGCTATATTAATTTAGTAGTCTAAATAATAGTTTAAGTTCCGCTTGTTCTCTGTGGTTCGATATTAAACCTTGGAATACTCTAACGGAAAAGTGCTACAACTGTACACCGTCCACTTGCGGTATATAAGTAGGTGCGTACAAACGACTAACATTTAGCATGCCACGTTTGAACCGACCTCACTTCTAAAATAAAATGAAATACATTGTTGGATAAGACAATACATAATGACTCATCTCACCCCCAAATTGAGGAGTGGTGAGAAATTCTTCAATCTATTTTCTACTATTTTATAAATACAGAGTATAAAATACGTAATAATAAAATATATTAAAGTAATACAATAATATAAAAATATTTAAATAGTATAGTAAGTCTAGCCGCGCAAATGCGCGGACAGCCATACTAGTTGATAGTATTGACACAAGATGCTGAGACGACGAGTTAATTATACGGTACGCCCTGTAGTGATATTAGATGAAGTCCACAGATAAGCTAATAGTATGCGAGGCAAATGCACGCACAATCACTGTAAGAAATTAAAGTTTTAACTACGGCCCTGTTTGTTTCCCCCACCCAACAACTTATATAAACTATAAGCTGTGGCAGAGAAGCTTATAAAATTATGATAGTCTGGCATGTGAATTGTTTGTTTCAACTTATCAATTATATAAGCTGGATTATATAATCTGAGCGAGAAATAAACAGAGCCAGATGTGGTGCCATGTGTTCATTGTGGTCGATATACTTTGAACCTACAAATTTGTACATGTGCATATATCAATTAACGATTGTCTTATAGTTTTGTATTAAATTTTTATAGTGCACGTGGTGGCTATCACAATGGATAAATATGTATAAGGGTATGTTGAAATAATTTATCCTTAACGGCAGTGGTGGGTAATTTATTACTCCCTTCTTCCTAAAATGTAATTCTAAAGTTAGTCAAAGTCAATCTACACTTCAAGTTAGAGCAATGTGCCCCAGTTGTGATTTGGCTTTTTTATTTCTCGAAGTACAAGTCGAATTTTAGGCTCAAATTTTAAGTGGTTCTCGCTCCGAAAACAAGCTATGTTAAAATATTTATAGTATATTTTTATGATATTATTTACATGTTTTTATTGTTATTTGCTCTTAGACTATGTAAATAATATAAGAAAATATGTTATTATTATTTTAACATAGTTTGTTATGTTAATTATCATAATGCCAAATTTGAGTTTTAAATTCTACTTGTAGACTGAGAAACGGAAAAAAAGACAACCTTGTATATTGCACCCACTTTAATTGTTCGAGGGTGTAAGTTGGATCATGATTTTGTTTAGAGCCCAAAAAAATAAAATGAATGGTTCATGGGAGTAAAATAGACCTTTCTAATGTTGTTACTATTTTCTATGAAATTAGCCAAGCTTAAGTATTTGACTTTGACTAACTCTAGGACTAACCTTATCTTGGGACCGACGTAGTAATAGATATATGCACATCTTCAGCTTTCTCAGTTAAATATTAATATAACAGGCTTTGGAGGGAAAAAAATATAGCACACCGTACTGCTTTCCGTATATATGCATCCGAATCAGGCCCAAAAGTTCACTATCGTTACAGTGTTATACTACTGACATACTGACAGAAGTATGCATACACTGAACAAACTCGTCATTCTTTTTCATTTGTTTTGCAATGATATAAACTGGAGTTTTTTGCTTATTTTAACCTTTTTTAAACTATTTTTAGATCTAGACCATCCAGAAAACTATTTTCAAATTTGACTCTCGCTATCCGCGCCACCGAAACTGGCGCGGTCGTAGTATGGAGGCACGGTGGGAGCGTTGGGGCGCTGGTGTCCGGAAGTCAGCACCAGTTCTGGCGCTGGACTAATTTATAGTATAAATAAATAAGTTTACTTTCCCTTCCTGACCTCTGCATTGCTCTAATGGTAAGGTCACCTGTTTGTATCTTTGAGGTTGTGGTTTCAAATCATGGAAAATGTATCTTTTTTTGTTATTATTTTTTTGTGCGCAACTTGTACAATATAAATAATTTACCTTCGTCTATGGTCACCAAAAGAGTGTTGCTTCTTTATTTTTATTTTTGCATCACATGAAATCCCTTTTTAAGTATTGTTATCATGTTTAGACGACAGGGTACTTATGGAATCATGATCATTCCGAAGTGAGTGGAAATTATGCCAAAAAAAAAAAGTGGAACTAAGCTTGCGTGGGGGTTTGAACCCGCGCCATGTTTCACGAGTTTAAACGCCTTCAGCACTAGGGCATCGGATAACAATTGTTTAACAAAGTAACTTAATAAATCTATATTGTGCTTGTGTCAGCGCCAGAGACACTGGCGCGGCTCCAGCAACGAGCTTTTCCACTCATCCAACACCAGCGCCTGAGATTGCTACATTTTTCAACTCATGTTCAGCGCCACTTCTCTCGGCGCGGACCTCAGGGGTCAAACTGAAAATAGTTTCTCCGACAGTTCAGATTTCAAAATAGTTTTTAAAAAGGGTCAAAATATGAAAAGAACACTATAAACTAGTCATTCAGTGCATTAATTGATTTTATACTAGAGACAACGGTACTCAAAGTATTAAAGCTGCTTTCGTCGTCCGTTCCAAGCATTCCTGTCAAACCAGCCTTGTTCTATCGCAACAGAATCGATTCTTAACGAGCGATCTAAACAGCACGTAGGTACATTCTCGTGAGATAGGGTACTGACACAATATTCCAGGGTATCGGGTCCATTAATTTGATCACCGGTTGTACCACAGAACTATATTCTTATAATTTGTTCCTGTTAGATATGTCTGCTTGCTTCTCTCTTACGAAATCACTATGAAACTGACCGTAGTGGACGTGAACGTTTCGATATAACCCATCCTACAAACGTTACAAATCAGAAATCTTATGTTAATATTTGACTAAGAGAAACAAAGCTTTATCATGACAAATATTGTCATATTAATCGAATAAAAATATTCCAAAATACCCATATACCTATTTACTCTCTCCGTCCTAAAATATAAGCATTTTTGAATTCGTTCAAAGTAAATCCTTTTCAACTTTGACTATCAATAACAAAAAGATTATAGTGTTTGAGTATAAGTGATACTTGCAGATTCATCATGAAACCAATTATTGTAATACGCAAGTCGTTATTTTTGAAATAATTATTTTTACGTCAAAGTTGAAAAGAATTTTCTTTGACCAGTAAACCTAGAAATGCTTATATTATAGGACGAAGGGAGTATAAATTAACTACTAACCACTAGTATCATAGAACCCAAACTTAGAATACCAATATTTGTTCATAAATTATCATCTACTGAGACGATTAATAATCTATTAGTCCTCTTTTTCAAGGCAACTTGATGAAGCCTCGACAGTCTGGGTTGTTGATTTACAGGAGAGGAAAAAACAATAATTCTATTGCTTCTCTGCAACCGAATTTGGTAATGTTTCGTTGCAATTAAATCTGACGTGGTAATGCAAAAGTTGATGAACATATCCATACGAACTGTTCCTTGTTTTCGTATGCTTGGCAAACGTAGCTAAACAAAAATCAGAAATGAAAATCAACGGTCATTAAGACTGACTCCAAAAGAGAAGGCAAAAGGATAGGCAAAGGACATTTGCATCACCAATCTCAACTATGCCTCACGAATCGGTGCTCCAACAGAATAGGCAACGCGCCAGGCATTTTTAGCTTCGAGGAGAGAGAAGATGCAAATATGCACTCCCTCTCTCCTCAAAGGCATCCATCAGAGACGGCGGGGACTCGCGGGGCCGCGGCGGCGTCCAGGCCGAGACGAGACCCTCTCACCGCTCGACGACGTCGAGCCGCCGCAGCAGCCCGACGCGGCGGACCTGCTCGCCTGCCCAGGCCCGTCCGCTCCGAAGCTCCTGCTCGCCCTGCCCCGGCCACGCCCGCTCCGCCGCTCCTGCTCGCCCTGCCCCGGCCGCGCCCGCTCCGTCGTGCCCGCCCGCCTGTCGTGCCGCGCGCCCTACCCCGGCCTCGCCCGCGCCCAGGGCCGGCTACGCCGCCACCGCCTGCTCGCCGTCGCAGGCGCCTCTGCTGCTCGAGCGCGGCGGCGCATGAAAGAAGGGGCGAGAGCCCGCATGCCCGTCCGACGCCCCGCGCGCCACCTACCGCTCGCCGTCTGCCTGCGAGGTGCGGCGAGGAGGCGCGCGTCAGCGGCGAGCTGGGCGAGTGAGGTGCGCGACGTCCGCCATAATCTATTTTCCCCCTTTCGCAAACCTAGCCTGCGAATCTGCAAAATTCATGGCACAAACCGTGAAATCGACCAAATTGATGACAGTATCACCTTCTACACTTGCTAATCAATTCATTTTGCTGGTCACTAGCATCAATCGTCGAGCAGGAGGCCTCATGCGGGACGATCGGCGACGGCGGCGCGCCAGACGAGCAAGGAAGGCGGCACCTGCGGTGTGGCAAGCGCGGCCTCGAGGAGGTCCACGTGCAAACGCAGCAGGGGCGGCGGGGCGCCGAGCCGCGTGGCGCGGCGGCACGAGGGGCCGCGGCGGGGAGCGCGAGTCGCGGCGGGGTGGATAGGGCGGCGGGGTGGACTGGGCGGCAGGGTGCGTCGGCACGAGGGGCCACGGCAGGGCGCCGGGCCGCAGGGCGTAGCTACGCGAGGGGCACATCTCCCCGTTCCCGTGCAGGCGAAGCAGGACGCGAACTCGCAGCGGCGTGGTCCGAGAGCGCGAACTCGCAGCGCCGAGCGGCGCGCGGCGCGTGGAACTGCTTCTCCAAATGCATCTTTCTGTTGGAGACGTCACGAAACACAGGGCTCTTTTGTCACTGTGGACACAAGGCAAATCGAGATTGCCTCTCAAAATTGGCTATCGACTGTTGGAGTCAGTCTAAGGTGGATGTAATCTTGGAGCCTGCATATGGCACCGTTAGGAAGAGAATGCCACTGTTTCAGGTGGCATCTGGACTGCTGATGATCCTCCATTCATTATTAGCTGAAGCCACAATGGCGATCGATCAGACAAGTGGCCGGGGAACATCCCATACCAACATGAGATACATGGGAAGCTCACTCGAAGTCAGTATGATGCCATTTCGGCCTTTCTCGCGTACCTCACACAACAAACCATAGGGAGAAGAATATGGAGAAAAGATGCTTATGATGGACCTTGCCCAAGAGATCATATCTATCCAGATTTTTGCTGTACTTGGATTTTGTTTGGCCTGGACTCTCCTCTACCAAATCCGCCTTTGCATTGCATCAGTGTTATTCTATGACATAGGGAATCAAGGAATGCCTCGTTGCCTGAGTTCAGTGACATGGCCTCCAGCGGTGGTTTTCCTGGCAATGTACATGGAAGACAAGGCGGGGCACGGTGGTGTCTTGGCACTATGTATCTCACGTAATCATGAAAGTGGCAGTGGTGGTAGGTGGGCATGTGTTCCATCTCTTCCAATTTACTTTGGCATCCTGGCTTTGGACCAGGTTCACCGAACAACTCAACAGCTAATATGAGACACACATCTCACATGAATGACTAAGAAAAAATTTAAAATTAATGGGTGATACTAATTTCCTCCCATGTGTACAATTCCAAACTGTGGTAGAAAATTGAATATTCAAGAATTGTTTGGTTTGAGTTCTGCCTATTGCTGATGGCAGCAAGAGGATGAGGTCACCATGGTATATTCTCTCTTGAGTATTCAGGGTTATATTAGGAGCTTGTTATGTGTTGAATCTTGTTGATTCGAGTCGTAGTCTACGTAGGGATTGGACTTTAAATAAAAGGGCATGACAATAAATAAGACCCCAATTAATCTTTGACGAAAGCGTCTCCGAAGGAGGCTCTAAGAGCCCACGATATTATATTATATTGTAAAAGAGAGAGAGAGAAAAACTAGCTCTTTTTGAAGAGCTAGCTTTTAGCAAAGTATAGAGAATGAAACGTGAAGGTCGCTTCATAATATTTCCCTGCAAAAGCTCGCTACTGAATCTTAGCTAGTTTTACTATTAACGCTTTGATGTTTCACTGAATTACTATTTGAATAAGCTTAATACTCGATAGTTAATAAGACACCAATTAAGGTAGACGTTAGCTCCAATCTAGCAATTGTTGAACACTATTGTCCACCTCTCTAGCATTAACCACGGTTTACCGTTTTTGTTTTTTGGAAATTCGAAAATGCGCATTGAACGGTTTTGGCAACAGTTTTCATGCTTTTCACGTGGCAACAGCTGTGATGGTTTTTGCGGTTACCGCTAAACCGGCATTGCGCGACCCCGCCGACGTTTGTACGAGCCGCAATCATCTCCTCAAGATGGAATGAGAAATCACCATTTCCGAACGTTGTGCCTCCTCCTACTGGCTGCGCCGCTCCATATGACTTGTTGCTCCAAGAAGGCAACTTTCCAGCTGAATAATAAAGCTCCAGGGCATGATAGTTTCCCAGCTGAATTCTATCAGGTTTGTTGGGAAGTCATCAAACATGATCTCATGGCTTTGTTTGCTGACTTGCATGAAGGGAAGCTAGCGATACATAGTCCAAACTTTGGGATAATTACATTAATTCCAAACAAAGGGGACGCTCTCAAAATACAAGACTACCGACCTATTTGTCTACTCAATGTCAGCTTCAAGATACTAACTAAAGGTTCCACTAATAGGATCAGTATGGTCGCAGAAAAAGTAATCCGCCGTTCTCAGACGGCATTCATGCCTGGTCGTAATATAATGGAAGGTGTAAAAATCTTACACGAGACCATTCATGAATTGCATAGAAAACACCAAAATGGGGTAATTCTCAAAATAGATTTTGAGAAAGCTTATGCTAAAGTCAAATGGTCTTTTCCGCAACAGACCATGAGAATGAAAGGATTCTCGGAAAAATGGTGCCAAGACATGTAGGGATCAAAGTCAATAATGATGTTTTTTTTTTGGAACAAAGTCAATAATGATGTTGGTCCTTACTTCCATACACACAAAAGACTGAGGCAAGGCGACCCACTCTCTCCAATTCTATTTAACTTGGCGGCAGATATGCTAGCTATTCTCATAGAGAGAGCCAAGGGCGAGGCTCAGGTGGCTGGAGTTGTTCCAAGTCTTGTTGATGACGGGTTGTCAATACTCTAATATGCATATGACATTGTCATTTTCATGGATCACAACAACGAGCAAGCCAAAAACATGAAACTTTTGTTGTGTGCTTTTGAGCAACTATCAGGCCTTAAGATAAACTTTGAAAAGGGTGAGATTTTCTACTTTGGCGAGGCAAAGGAGTATGAAAACCAGTACACACAATTATTTGGATGCAAAATTGGCGCTATGCCTTTTCACTACTTGGGCATTCCTATGATCCATAGAAAACTAAGAAATAGTGAATGAAAAAGAGTCATAGAAAGATTTGAAAAGAAGTTGTGTTTGTGGAAAAGTAAACTCATGTCTACAGGAGGCCGACTAGTGCTTGTGAACACAGTTCTAAGTAACCTTCCCATTTTTATGATGTCCTTCTTCGAAATACCAAGTGGCGTCTTAAAAAAACTGGACAATATTCGTACCAGATTTTTTTGGGAAGGAGACAACCACAAAAAGAAGTACCATCTTGCAAAATACTCCCTCCGTCTCAGTTTGCTTGGCATACTAGCCCCATCCAGTTTTCCCAAAATAATTGTCATTCTCACTTCCCGATGCACCTTTCTCTCTTCTCAATACACCTCTATCTCTATCTCTCTCCTTCTCGTTTTCTGCGCACCTACCTTTACCAACTTTTCTTAATTTCCGTGCCGAGAGCTAAAACGACAATTATTTTGGGATGGAGGGAGTAGGATATACTATGCCAACCCAAAGATCAAGGTTGACTTGGAATAACAAACCTTCATATAAAGAACATTTGTTTACTCAGCAAATGCCTCTATAGACTCTTTAATGTGGATGGGGTACGGCAACATTTGCTAAAAAATAAATATTTCAATAGAAAATGTCTTACCCAAACACAAGGCAAACCAGATATTATTCTCACTTCTGGTCTGGCCTAATGAAGGCTAAAGAAAAGTTTCTAAAATGGGGACACTTTCAAGTTGGAGATGGAAACCAAACTAGATTCTGGAATGAGTTTGGTTGGATAATACACCACTAAGCGAACAACATTCTGCATTTATAATGTGGCCAGATGGAAACATATTACTGTGAAGGAGGTTCTCCGCTCAATTCCCCTGAACTTAAATTTCAATTGGTGAAACAGATTCTTTCAAATGGAATTTTACATGCGAATGGAAAATTCTCGGACAGTTCGATGTATAATACAATGTTGTTAAACTTCCTCTTAAAATAAAAATATTTTTATGGTACCTAGTAAAAGGGGTCATCTTGACAAAAGATAAATTGAGAAAAAGAAAATGGAAAGGTAGCCCCAAATGTAGTTTCTGCAACCAAAACGAAACTATTAATCACTTATCTTTCAGCGTTATATTGCTAGGTCTATTTGGAGAATGATTAACATTGTCACTGGCATTACCATGCCGCATGATTAATCATATCTTGACTGGTTGGCTCTCTTCAAAGGAAGTAAAAGAAAGGAAACTAATCTTTATAGGAGTGTCTGCTATGTTCTGGTCGACATAGCTATGCCGAAATGATATTACTTTTAACAAGAAACCAAATGTTACTTTAATGCAAGTGATCTTCAGAGGCACATACTGGTTTCGCTTTTAGAGATTTTTGCAAAAAGTGATCTACAGAGAGAAAGTGGCGAATACGTGTCATATGTTGGAAGTGGTGGCCAATGAACGTGTTTGCCAAGCATGCATGGATGCCGTAGCATAATAAGCTTGTTGTTTAGTCTTTATTTGTGATAATTCTACTCTTGTGGCTGTATGATGCAAAATGCCGGATATTGTATCCTTTATCTTAAAAAAAATGACTTGTCGCTTGCGTCGTGCCGCCGGCTGCCGCACGTCATGAGTGCATATGCGCTGGTGCCTGCGCGCGCAGCTGCAGCTGCCGTGCTATGTGCGATTCGCGCTTGCTAGAGGGAGGCTAGGAGCTGCGCGACACTAGGACAGGCAGGCCTAGCTTCGAGATGGAAGCGGCAAGCTCCGGCGTGCCCTGCTGTGTGGATTTGCCTGAAGTGGATGGAGCAGGTAACGCCATGGGCCCATGCCGGTACGTGAGAGCTCCAGAGAGGATAAGGGTTAATTGCTTCTTTTCCGATTTGGCCCTTGCCATTTTGCAAAAATGACCTTTCGAGAGTGAAGAACTGAAGAATAATCCTTTAGGCAAGCAAAGACACCAAATAAAATGGAAAACTATATTTCAGTTTTTCATATATAAAATTGTATATAAAAAATGTCATAAACCTTTTGTCTACTATACAAGCAACCAAATGATCTGTAAAGATTGATAATTCGATATACACTTGATCAGCTTAATTTGTGGTCTCATGTGTGACTTAAATATTATACAGACAATTTAATGGACAAGCAGTTGTGTAAGTTGTCTATTTAGCTGTGTCTGTTTGGGATAATCGATGTATACACAAACAGTAGCGGTCTATACAATTAATTGTCGGTGCCCTAAACGATTAGTGGTTAGCTTGGGAAACGTACCTACAAGTAGTTTAGCAGAACTCGATGCTTTTATCTCATCTACCTTTATATGGAAATAACTACACCTCTCCATGATCCAAAATCTGGAGGCCCTACATTCCTTAAATAGTTTACAACTGCGTGCTATCAATTTGTTTACTTTATTTGCAGATTTACTTTTTCTTTGTTTAGCTTTACGTTCTGGCATTTGTAGCAGGGATGTTAGATCACGTAATGCGGATACAATTATTAGTTTGCGAAACGTTCCTACACCTTTCTATTATCCAAAATCAACCTTATTTGCTATTTATATCTTTGCAGGGTTAAGTGCCATTAGTTTATTTACTTTATTTCATTTTTCAACTTTTGTTTAATTCTATCCTCATTGACCATTTCTGTGGTTGTAACAGTGACATGACCAATAAGAATTGGGCCAATATACTAGATGATGAACCAAAAAAGGTCAAAAAAAGATGGGAGAATAAGAGTTGAGAGTGGTGTTTTAAATAGCAGTTTGCAAGGTTTAGCGGCAACTGCTAAAAATGAGGCTATATAGCTGGCTAAATTCCGCTATAGCCTAGCTATAGCGCGCTATAGCCCGCTAAATCCCACAGGAGCATCTCTCGAAAACCGTTATAGCCCGGTATTTAAAACTCTGGTTGGGACAATGAATGGTGCTAAATTGTTAATTTGTCACAATTTCCATCGTGCATATGGTAATTAAGTACTTTGTGAGCAATTCTGCGATATTTTTTGCCCTCATATACTAGTGACAAAGTTCTTATCATCACCGATTTAGCAATGAACACACCCAATACATCACTACACGCATATCTAGCTACAATCAACGGGTGACACGTCCTCCGGGCATCATAGGCCTATGTCAGTGACAAAAAGGTCTATTTAAGAAATAATTAAGCAGGATCGGTTAGCAGATTTCTTGTGGTGACTATGGGCCTAAGAATTATATACTTAATACTCATGCATAATATATGTAAAGGATAAATAGCCACAATCTTAGCAAAAGTGGGAGAAGGATGTACACATTGCTAGACAAGAAACTAAAGTAGATCCAACGAATTAGTTGTGACAATGAACTAACTGAGCACTGCAAGCTACTTTGTTGTCGAAGGTCAATCTGTCAGGACCAGATTGACGCAGTGGGCTGAGCAACTTCAGGCAGTTCCGTCTTGTCAAACCACTGCGAAACATTGTTTAGGGTTTTATTGTCTGTCAACCCAGCAAGATAAACTAAAATACCGGAAAGAATGAAGGCGTCACGGCGCGTGCTCAACTTGGTTTTGTAGTAATCCGTTAGCTCTCGCCAGACTGCTAAATAATAAATAGCAAACATGATAAAACGATTCATTGCTAATTTGCAGTTCTTAATCAACAGTGACCAATTGGTGTGTTTTCAGTAAATGCTCATTTTAAGTTATAAGTTACATATGTTTCCTGTACGCTGGTAGGAAGATCATATCGATCATGCGCGGCAAGAAGCTTGACACTGTCGCCAATAACTGGAGAAGAAAGTTATGCTTAGGTCAATCAATCCACGCAGCTAGTCTTCAACCGCCGTGTTGAAGACAAAACTAGGGAAAGCTGTTGTGACATCCCTGAATTTCAAGATTACCAAGATATCAGTATGGATATTACTGAGTTCTGGCTAGCATACGGATGTAAGTTGTAGAAAAGGGTATGCAAAAATTCAGCATATTTGTGTTTTGGAGAAAACTATATGCTATAGCGGCTCTTTGAAAAAAGGCCCCGAGCTCATACTAACCTTAGATATGGCAGTGTCATATTCTTCAGTAAATTAGGGTGTCGTAATACAAATTCCTTCCATTCTTGTTTGCTTATTTTTCCATCTCGGTCGACATCAGCATCTTCAAATGTCTAAAGAACATTGAGTCAATGTTTCTCCAGCATATATAAGGGGTAAAATAAAAGGAAAAAAACTGGAGACAGTTGAGCCTTGAGGTACTGATTGCTCACCTTATCTATAATGGTATCAAGAAGGTCGTCAGACAATTCCACTTCAGATTCAAGTAAAATAGAAATAACCATTTGCATGACCTACAAAGCAGACCATGCCGATATATAGTCCTTGCTGCAGTCACAGCAGTAACGCGCGCGCGCACGTTACGCATAAACATAGATAGAGACTTTATGAACTGACCTCCTCACGTTCAATAAACCCAGTTTGCCTCAAGTCATACAGCTTAAATGCAACTGTAACAATACAGAAAATCATCACAATAACTATATTTCAGCTAGAACACAAAGTAGAGAAGTCAGTTTTAGCAAATTGTATACATACAATTAATCTTGTCTTCGAGAGGGGCCAATGGATGGAAGACACAGAGAGCTTGAATGAACTCATCAAACCCTATAACGCCATTTTGCTTTTCATCAAACAAATCAAAAACCTGGTTTCATGTAAACAATATTAGGAGCACATTGAAACCCCTTGAAAGAATCATATATCTAGTGTAATTACTTGGGAACATGTAGATAGAAAAGAAACTACTCACCCTATCAAGGAAAAAATTCTTGCTATTTGGACTCTTGAACAATGCCAGCTGGAGATTTTCCTACAGAACACATTCAAGAGGAAAATTTAAGCAACGTTCTGTATTGTTTTTATAATCTTCAACCAAAATATGAACGAAAAGGAATTTTGATATTGTTGCCAGTCTCTGCTTAAAAGATAAGCGCTGGGCCTGGCTTCCCAGGCTTCGGCCCAGAAACTGGCCAAGATTGCGAAGATAAGTGCTGGGCCAGCCAAACTTTTTTTGGGGGCTAGCCAAAGTATGTATTCAAACCCCAAGTGTCAGTATAAGCACGGGGCTTTTTTGTGCTGGCTCAATAAAAATTCTAGGGCATGGTCAAGTTTTCACTAGGCCCATGGAAACGTACAGAACAATACACTTCCTTTCATAAATAAAAAAAAATAAATCACTCATGGATGTGTTCTGAGCGACATGAAGATCCGTTTATTTTTCAGATGGAAGCATGACTAGCGATAATGACCCACGAGAAGAAATAAGGATCGCAATCAGTAAAAAAAAGCCATCCTTGTTGCCTGGGACCACCTGTACAATACCTGAGTGCTCTATGAGGTTCAAACATTTGATTTTCCAGCCATCTAATTTTCACATCCACTGCAAAATCTCGATTTTATACTTCTACTACCAAAAAACAAGCATTTTTGTAGGCTCTAACAAAAAAGTTTTTGTTTACACCATGTCATCAGTCACGAAAAAGAAAATTCATGTATAATTTGACTATAATTTTATGAACTACAGGCATTAACAAAAATTCAGGTACTAAGGCATCGCATAACTTATATACAATTTTTCCCTTACTCTATACTTACCATCTAAAAATAAAAATTTCATATAAATACAACCATTAAAGTGCAGCATTGAAAAATATCGAAAATACTCATGTGAAATAATAGTTCCTCTCTGTTTGCAGAAGAAAATGGAAATCCAAGCTGTTAATACTCTAGTACTGGAACCTCTAAAACATTTATATGAGATATAAATTTTGTCTTTGTTTGTAGAAGGAAATTTAAATCCAAGCCATTAAAATTCAGGTACTGGAAGATCTAAAACATCTATATGAGATTTATATTATTCTCTTTGTTTGCAGGATTAGAAGAATAGTTGTTTTACTGTTCAAAATAATAACTATTAATTTTGAGAAACTATTGGCCATTAATTTGGTCTGACAGTGTAGTTCTAGCTTGGAAATCCACTACTAAAGAGCATTATTTTATCAATTGAGGGTAATATTATAAAATATAAGGGTGTTAGACTTGTAATAAGTAGATTTCATTTTCATAAATAAATTTAGGTTAGTAATTTGATTAATCTTTTATGCCTAGTTCTTATTGTGCCGAGTCTAATAGTTGTCTTCTATGGAATAAAATGTAAATTGCTTACTTAATGCTGTAATTACAAGTATTTATTTTAAACT
This sequence comes from Eragrostis nindensis, assembly GCA_012490785.1. Taxonomy (NCBI): domain Eukaryota; kingdom Viridiplantae; phylum Streptophyta; class Magnoliopsida; order Poales; family Poaceae; genus Eragrostis; species Eragrostis nindensis. The sequence continues at coordinate 227,534 of JAAXCT010000053.1, read as the reverse complement.
AATAGCCATTAGTTTTGAGAACTAAATATTATTATTTTGAACAGTAAAACTGCTTTAAAAAAATTAGATGCTGTATTGAACCCAACGAAGAGCCCTAAGACGATACCTTGTGGATAAGCCCGTCGTTGATGATGGAGCAACTAATCTTCTTGTAGAGTTCGAAGAGTGCCTCCACCTCGTTCACCGAGACTTTGGTTCCCATTATTCAACAGAAAGAAAAGAGAGCCGTCAGATAATATGACATGGCCCGTAGCGCCGCAAGACGGAGGAAAAGATAAGGCTTTGATTTTTTACAGCATTGTGACTCATCGGAGAGGCGCGCGAGCTGGCGGATGCTCACGGAGAACCACCCCGTGCCGGGGCGCCGGTGGCAGTTCCCGGTCCATGGGACCGCGATGGAGAAAGCGGCGAACGAGGAGGTGTCGTCATGGTAGCGGCGCGAGGAAGCGGCGGAGGGGCGTAGGTCAGGGAGGCAGCCAGTGAGCGCGAACAAGACGGCCTCGGCGATGGAGATCAAGGGGAAAAACGCAGCACATAGCCGCTCGCCAGCCGTCAGCGAGGTTTGCCACCGCTTCAGCACCAAAAAAAATTTATTTTTTAAAAACACGCTATCAATAAACAGAAATGACCAACAACTAGACAAGAGGGAAATGCAGATAAGGACTGTATGTTGTTGCTGGCGCGGAATACTCACCGCACCCTCGGAAGAGAAGCGAAGTCCGGAGCGCGACTCCATGGCCTCCACTCGAGCGCTGAGACCGATGCTACCTTGTTGCTTGGCTTATTGGCGCAGGAGGATCCTGTCGATCGCTAGCTTCCCCGTAGGAGGCCTCGCGTTCATCTCGTCATCGCTTCCTGCCGGGAGCAGCTGTGCTCTGCCCTGACCTGCTCAGTATACTCAGTCGTAGGACAAGAAGCACGAGAGAGTTCCCTTTTTAGATATTTCCGAAATACGCTATCCATCCGCTGTGGGGTGGATCCTTGTCCCGTTCCACGAGATATTTCCCGAACACGCGCTATCCAACAAGCGCGAGATATTCCCTTTTTAGATATTTCCAAAATGTGACAGCCGACGGTACTTTCCGAACTACCTCCCCAAGCTCTCGTGATCCACTTCAGGTCCATACATTCCAAAAGGGTATATTCGTCATGCTATCTCTTCATGTAATTTGAATAAGATGGCGTCACGGCTTCGTATTTTGATCCAAACATCCAACCGGGTATATAATAGATCGTTCATTAGTTCAAAAAGGCCAAACCAAGAGTGGATAATCTGATCCACATAAAAAAAGAGAGTGGATAATCTGAATCTCACTGTATGCCAACATGAGGCATAACTGGACGGATATTACACACAATGGATTAAAAAACTTATGTCATTACTAAAAAATGAAATATTAGGCAATTCTCAGCTCACGAAATCACGAGAACAATAAAGTTTCTCTTTTTAATGTGTTCTTCCATATAACTTGTATGCGCTACTTCTCATCATAAGACTAGGAGTCTATTTTAAGGGTGTAACGCAGTTGGGAAATTATAATCTCATCCCCTAAACTTGTGTATAATATCTTTTAGGATAGATTTAGATGCTTTTAAGATTTTTGATGATGTGTTGTATGAATTGAATTAAAGAGGAGTGAGAAAACATTGTTCAGGAACTAAAATATGATTCACTACTTTGCTGAAAAATAATAGTGTATTTGAAACTTTAGATCTCCATTGGATTTAAGATGATCTTTCTAGATAACTTTTCACTACTGCTGTATTGTATAGGTTGCTCATCAAAATTTCTATAAATGACATCTATTATGTATCCCTCTATACATAGAGAACTGTCTAGGGAAATATTTTCGGGTCCCGTATTACTTAGCGCACGCTACTAGTAGCTTGAGCATATAAAGCGTGCCGCCAAAGATTGCAGCAAGAAATTGAATTTTTCTAGCACGGGGCTGGAAGGTACCACGCAAAGAACCAACCGCCTGTAGGACTTGGGACTTCTATGCTATGCATACTATTCTGCAGTTTCAAGGCATCGTTAGGTCTTTAATTTGCACATATTCAATAATGTTTAAGCTATATATTTTTATAGATGCACAACTTTTACAAACTAGAATCAACAGTTATCAAAATATATTTGAATACTTTTTAAAACCTAGTTCAACGTTTTGTCAAAAAAATGTTGACGCTTTAAATGTAAATATTGAAAAGTACAAATCGGTTCAAACATTATAGATGACTAGATTCAACATTTGATAATCACTAATTCAATATTTTAATAGACAGTTCCAACATTGTTTATAAACTGGTTGAAGTAGTAGAAGAAAAATATCAAATTAGTAGAAGAAAAATGTTGAATAATAAGTTTGAAATCATGAGTTCAAAAAAATTCGAAAACAAGAAAAAAAATTAACCATGTGAGATCGAACATTGTGAATGACTAGGTTCAACAATCTATACTAACTAATCCAACAATTTTTTGGTGAGGATCCACCATTTTGAGTATTCTATTCCAATCTTTTTGTAAATTGTTGAAAGATACATTCAAAAGTTGGTTTTAAAAAAATCAAATAATACCAAAAACTATATCTTTGTGGAATCTTGTTTTGTTGGTCTAATTTTAAGGAACCTAATGGTTCAAACGGAGTCAGACACGTACGCGGCTACGAAGCTACTGTTTGAGAGAAAATTAGTTTGACGAAGTTTGGAATGATGCTTCGCGCAGTCGAAAAAAGTGACAAGTGGCTAAGTACACTAGCTGTAGCCGCAGCCTGGTTCTGTTCCTTCCGTCATGCACATGATCTTTTATCCGGACCTCCGATATACAACCCGCGCTGCCTGTTGCATCAACATAGCACGGCCCATGAAAGCTCAATAACGTTTTGGCGATGGTCCAGTCCAGCACCTTAACTAGGTATTTTTCCTTTTTCTTTTACTTTCATTAGCAATTCACTACATTATTCGTTTAATAATTTACTTTTATTTTTCATACACATTATTTTGAACATCTAGGTTCAATATTTTTTAAAGTAAAGTTCAACAAATCAGAAACACCAATTCAACATCAATTTTACGAAAGTATTGAAGCAATACATAAGAACATTGAAAAATACAAAATATGTTTGAACATTATGAATGAATAGATTCATTTTTTAGTAAAAACGAGTTCCACATTTTGAGTATAATTTTTCAACATTTTACAAAAATTGTTGTAACAGTATAAGAAAAATATCGTAACGATACGTTTAAAATGTTGTATTTTGAAGAAAAAATCAAAAAATGAATAAAAGTATGTGGGATCTCATTTTTTGTTGCATTAGTTGCAAGAGACACAATAGTTCAAAAGGATGTGAAAACAGAATTACGTTTGTGAAAAAAATTGATTTGAATTTGGGACCTACTTAAATCTTGCGCCCACCAATCACACGATGCCACTTGTTGCTTGTACACCTCCAACCCAACCTTGAGTCCCGCAAGTCATAGAGGTCCGTTGGATCCAGCCACTGCACAGATCTTGGCGCTCTCTACCGGAAGCTCGGAGCAGCGCGCTATGTTTTTTTTTTTTGGGAAGCGCGCTATGTGTTGGGATTCCTCTTCCACTGTCTCCTCACACGCGGGCCGAAAATCTGTGGGCGTTACATATAGGTATACACATGGCCAATGTGCGGCCGGCCCAGCACGGAATGGGCCCAGCTAGTTATGGCACGTATGTATCCAACTGCGCGCGATTAGCAAGCAACCTGCCGGCACTGCACGCGTCCTATTAATAGACTAATAATTCTATCATTAGGCGGTGACAGTTTCACAGCAAATTACAAGTAGTTGGACGCCTGATTCCTGCCCGTACCTACCTTGGAGCCGAAGTTATTACTGAGAGAAGATACCGGTGAACTTCTAGAATACGTGTCGTCCGCCTTCGTCGCGACCTTCGGTGCCTATAAATTCGTGCCTGTACCGACGGTGAGTCTTACGAAACTGGCTCGCTGGTTTATTCCTCTACTCTACACAGATCAAAAGCTGTAGAAAAACAGAACTAGCCATGACGACGATGACCGAAGAAAACCTTCCCCCACAGATCTCGAACCACCATGCCCACCCGGAGCACACGCTGAAGAAGCAGGAGGCAACAGATGACGACGACCAGCCCTTCACGTGCCACCTTTGCAAGGAGCCTGGCGCTGGCACCAGGTACAAGTGCGAGGAGAAGGACTGCGTCGTAGTCCTCCACACCAGCTGCGCCATCTCGCCGGACAGCACCGACAAAGGCAAGTCCAAGACCCACCGCCGCCCGTGCTCGCGTCACTGGACACCCTTTTAGTCGCAAGCCGACCCACTAATGTTGAATTGCGTGTGTGTTTTTAGCCACCGTGCTGTCTGTGCTTACTTGCATGGTTTTTGTTCATGTTCACGAAGATGTCAGGGTCCGCATGTTATTTGAGTTGGATCAAATAGTTATAAGTGCGTATATGCATAGTTTAATTGATCGGCGATGTGAGTGGGTTGGATTTCACCTATTGTAACCAGCTTTCTTTTATTTGAGGGCTATCCACCTATTATTGTAACTAGGTTTCTTATGTTGTACTTGTATTTTTGTAACTTCATAGAGTGCAGTACGTGATCCATGGCTCATTCTGCCGCATCCTGTAACTTCTCAGCACTGTTAGAGAAATTTAGAAAAGTTGTATACTAAATCAACAGGTCCTCGATTAGTCAGAACAAAATGCCCCGGGCAAGTAGTCAAATCGAATTTTTAACGAAAGACAGCAGATCTCTTTACGCGTACCGTGCTTGCACAAGAGATTGCAGGTCAAAAGTTTTTTAAGACGACTATACTGATTTTTATCTAAAAAAAATGCTGCTGGACTAGGGCAGTCGCCTTCGGTTTAGGCAACGGTGGTTGGGCCTGTATACGTATCACCCGCAGAGACCTTTGACCAGTTCAGTTGTCTCCAAAGTCAAGATAGCGCATTCTTTCTGTGGCAAACGGCGGGATGCCATCCAATTAGTTAATTAGGTCTCCAAGGGTAACTTACAGATAATGACGCACCGCGTATATAGTTTTTGGCTAGCTACTCAATCTACGCGCTCGCTTCTGACAGTTTAACATGCGCAATCAGCTGGCCAAATTGCTGCTCAGGTCTCCTGAGGTTTGCTTCGGCATCCATGACAAATAACAAAGAGCACAGTAACAGTACACATCCAAGAATTTCTGAGACAATTTTATGCAATAAAAATAGTATTTGAGTTGCCAAAATTTGTCTCAAGTTTCATCTCAAATCTTTCAGCTCGATCTCAATCTGTGATGTTGCTCGAATTCAATATCTTTTATTCTGAACTGCAAATTCTTGATTGACATTTCAATCCAAATCCTAGTCAAACTTTCTATATCAATTCCTGATAATATTTCAAAGCATTCCTGCTGGTGACGAAATATTGGGCGCAATAATACAGTTTGTAGCCGAGCCGGCCCATTTTTCCTTCTCTCCTTCCTGTCTTCTCTGTTGCTATCCGATAAGTCAAGGTCACTGAGGGTAACTTGTAACAGACGATGACCGACCACGGTTAACATGCTAATTTCTACTCAATCGCGACTGCTGTATTCTACACTAAACCTGTGTAGTAGACCCACACGTTCCCTTCTGCTCGCATCACGATAGGCACAGGCGATCAACTGGAAAAACGACCCAACTGCTACTCAAGACTTCTGAGTTTTTACTTAGGCTGTTTGGCGTCGATTCAGAGCACAACCACCCACGCAAGTCAACAGCATCACACGCTGGCTTCTCTGAAACTACACTGCGTGTTGCCCTAGCCAAACAAAGCTGGTTTCGTCTTAACTGGGTTTCTTCCATAGTAGTACAACTGTTTTCTCTCCGACAGAATCATAGTTGATTTGTTGTTGCATTTTTCATTGGAATCTAATATCATATACACTACCGGAAACTGGAATTTTGCCGTATGCCGCAAACTTTGCCGTGTGCAATTTCACGGGCACACGGCAAACGCCATCTTTGCCGTGCGCCAAACTAAAAACACACGGCAAAGTACTGACACACGGCAAATATACTCTTTCCCGTGTGTCCGAGGTCAAGCACACGGCAAACAAGAACTTTGTCGTGTGCCAATTTTTCAACACACGGCAAACATAAAAAACGTGCGTGCACAGGCGCTGACCGTTAGAAAAGTGCCGGCCGTTAGGGCTTTGCCGTGTGCCTTTTTCTGGCACACGGCAACTTCACGAGTTTGCCGTGTGTCTTTCCATGGCGCACGGCAAACACGTGACTTTGCCGTGTGCCTGCAAGCGACACACGGCAAACTAACACAAAAATATTCACTTTTGACCTTCAAACTTTTTCTCCACCCCACATATATTGCTTGGCACTCCATATTCCAATTTGATACATTTCTCAATTTGTTTGCTATATTTAACAAATTTATTTCATTCAAAGGATTTTATCGTATAATTCAAATTTGAACTGCAAGTGCATGAAATAATATAATAAAGTTAGTGGAAAATCATATTCGTGATATTTAGGCTAGTGTAAGGCCTTATCTAGTAGTTGAAACGAAATTTCAAAAATCATATTCACGAAACATTACAACGGACTTGGGGCCGAATAGTATTTAAATTCTATAAAATTCAGACGAAGTCTGAAAATTATGAAATTTGTCATGATGTGATCGTATGACATGTGGAGATGTGATAAAAATTTGAAAAGAAGATATTGCACATATGTTCATAACAATGTTTACAAACTTGAAACATCTCACAAGAAGTATATGTGTGATTGTATGAGACAGGGTTAGTAGACACATGTTCTGAAAACAATTTTTTTATATGATCTCATACGGAAAAGAACTTTATACCACAGTTATACAGCTTCTATTAGATCTACAACTTTGTAGTTTTCAACTTTTGTATTTGAGATTGTTTAGTACTTCAAAATATTATTCTTATCTAATTTGAAATTATAAATTTTAAAACTTTCAAATGACCTCGGATGTACATAAGTTCTATGCCAAAGTTGGAGAGCTCAACTATATGTACAACTTTGAAGTTGACAATTTTGTTAGTTGAAATTGTCTAATGCTTTAAAATATCATTATAAGCTTTCTGATTTCAAATTTTAAAATTTTTAAATTTTCAAATGATCTCGGATGTGAAGGTCATATCATCAAAACATCATATTTTGATGATATGAAGGCAAAGAACAATCATTATGTATGCAAAAGGATGTCACATCGACATATATAGCGCAATTTATGAGATAATGATAGTGGTAATGAAGAATTGACTTCGTTAGAGTAGTTGCATTGTTAAAAATCAATTCAGCAGAATTTGCAAGTGTATGAAAAAAACAAAGTGATTTTTTTGGCAAATAGCAGAATTTGCATTTTTTGTCATGTACGATGTTTACAACCTGAAGATTTCCCGATGAAGTTCTATATAGAATAGAAAACATGAGGTTTAAGTTCATAGATGCAAAGATGTTCGAATTTTAATTTCAGTTCAAACTTTCTTATATACACAATAGACAACACAAAATGCTTCACCTTTATTTTTAGTTATATTTCAAACTATTTTGATATTTTTAATGTCATAACCGACAATTATATCATTTTAATTTGTATAAATTCAATTTCACCAATAAGTAAATGAAATAATAATTTTTTGTGTGTGCCAAATTAATATTCATTTGGCTAAGGCATTATATTGGTTTTTTAAAAAGGTACTTTAAAATCCTCAAGTAAATGCGCATTTAGAAATTTATGAAAAAAACCTGATTCGTGGTCAGTTAAAACAAAAATTACTTTGTTCGCCATGTGCCGTTGACCGGCGCACGGGGAAGTTTACTTTCGCCGTGTGCCTTGGATCTGGGCACACGGTGAAGTTTCTATTCGCCGTTTGCATTGGATCTGGGCACACGGCGAATCGGCGAGGACTTAGCCGTTTTTCGGAAGCGCCTTCTCTCTCTCACGCTCTCTGTTTCTCACTCGCTCTCTCTCTCACAATTATGGACATTCCTGATAAGACAAAAGACAACGTTAAGGCTAGAGTGGATCAAGCTAGGTTATGTAATAGACCAAAGCTCGACATTCCGCCTCCTAAAGACGGCAAGAGATGGAAAAAGCCTCCAGCCGATTTTGTACTGAAGAGGCACCAAAGGAAGAAAGTACTAGAATAGTTTAAAACTTTAATGTTCCCCGATGGGTATGCAGCGAATGTCAAGAGGGGGGTAAACTTAAGTATCATGCGAATCAATGGTACTAAGAGTCATGACTACCACATATGGATTGAGCGGCTCCTTCCGGTGATGGTTAGAGGCTACCTCCCTGACAATGTGTGGCTAGTGCTGGCAGAGTTAAGCTATTTCTTCCGCACCCTTTGTGCTAAGGAGTTGCCTCGGACTCTGGTAGCAGAAATGGAAAAAATGGCTCCTGTGTTGCTTTGTAAGTTGGAGAAGATCTTTCCTCCCGGTTTTTTCAATCCGATGGAGCATATGATTCTGCACCTTCCGTATGAGGTACGAATGTGTGGACTTGCGCATGGCCGTTGGTGCTATTCAATTGAGAGACAACAAAAGGTTCTCCGAACCAAATGTAAAAACAAGTGCAAGATTGAAGCCTCCATGGCAGAGGCATACTTAACTGAGGAGGTATCAAACTTCACAACAAAATACTATGCTGACACCCTTCCAAGCGTGCATAATCCACCCCCTCGTTACAATGCAAACGAAAATGAATCGAAGCTCAGCCTGTTCGTAGGGCAACTTGGAAGTGCAAGTGTTCGGACTGCTAAGACCTTGCAACATGCAGAGTACCGCACTATTATGATGTATGTGTTGACTACCTTTCCGAAGTGGAGCCATACATTGAGTAAGTTGATATCGCACTACATTATTTCTAGTGGATGGTCACTAAACTTCATCTAATCCGTCTCAATTTTCTTTTCTTTTCTTTTGTACAGAGAATTTCTGCAACAATTCTGGGTGAGAAAAAGGGCACTGACCGCGCAGCAAGTTGATACCCTTCTTAAAGAGGGTGCGGGAAGTGGATCGCCCGATTTCATTTCTTGGTTCAAACAAAAGGGCCAAAACGATTCGTCCATGTGTCCCGAGTTGAGACAGGTTGCCAATGGATACGATACTAGGGTAATGTCGTACGGCGGCTATGATGTGAATGGATATCGCTTTCACACAAAAAAGCACGATGAAAGTCGACCCAATCGGACAACCACAAATTCCGGAGTTTGTACGACATCGCAAGATGGGGTCGAGTACTATGGAATAATTGAAGAAATATACGAACTTACATTTAATGGTTGCAAACCTCTTAAGCCTGTCGTATTCAAATGCCATTGGTTTGATCCTAACAAAGTGCGGCGGACCCACGAAAAGGTTGGACTAGTCGAAATTCGACAATCATCCTGTTGTAGATCGAAATCAAGAGAAAAATGATGATTCAATCGTATCTTTTATTGATGGGGATGTGTACATATTTATATGCGACCAACAGTCGCGACGGCGTCCGTTCGGCGATGTCGGTTGCCGAATGGACGCCTCGCCGGAGTGGTCGCTCTCCGATTAACGCCCTTTGGGCAGTTATTACATTGTGAATGTTTCGTTAATTGATCACTAATCACGTGCTAATTTGTGTTCACAACACATCCGTCTATCCAGGAGACGATGTCTATATGGTGGCTCAACAAGTGTATTATACCTCATACCCGTGCAAAACTGACGAACGTCTTCAGGGTTGGGATGTTGTGCACAAGATCACGCCACACGGTGGACTGCCTGTCCCCAACAATGAAGATTACAGTATAGACCCATACACCTATGACGGAGAGTTCTTTCAAGAAGCTGGGTTACAAGGAACATTAGAGATAGACTTAACCGGAGCAATGGAAATGGAAGTAGACGAGGATGATGAAAGGGTTGATGACGAGGATGCTGGAGATGACGTTTACAATGCGAATGACTTAGAATTACTTGAGGCAGTACACTTAGGGATTGATGAGGACATTCCTCCGTCGGAGCACGTGCCTGATTGTGATCTCGGCATGTATGATAGTGACGACGAGACAGACGATCCAACTAATCCCGATCACGTCGATTATTTCTAATACATGTAAGATCCGTACTAAAATATTATTGAGTTGTTTATTTCGTCTTAAAATATTATGTTTACTTTAATTGTTTTACTGTTTTTAATTGCAGGTGACTGAGAAAAGATGGTGGGAGGCAGCGCAGTGCGCAAATGCGCGTCTCTTTTTAGAAGAGTGATGCCAAGTACCGATTTACCTCTGGGTTCCACACGAGGCACGGGTCGGGGGAACGGTGGCCCCAAGGGTCCAGGGACGAGCAGCGGCCGGGGTCGAGTGAGCAGCAGCAGGAGTACGCGAACTCGGTCTTCAGCGCAGGACGTGTGCCTCAAGAGCAGCACCAGGAGGACGAGGAGGAGGAGGAGGCGGAGGCGGAGGCGGAGGCGGAGGAGGAGGAGGAGGAGGAGCAGGTGGAGCAGCCTGCTATCTGGTTGCGAGGTCCCTCTCGACTCCCTGACAGGCCGATACCTCTCGCCGGACGCCCGGTGATTCGACCTAAGCCGCCACTGTAAGTAATTTAATATGTTATCACTACTTTTTCATTTGGTATATTGGAAATTACTATGGAAACTAATATTTAATCTTAATCACTTTTGGCAGGAATTGGAAAGTAGTCACCCCAGGTGCTCACAAGCGCAAGGTAAACGGCATCCTGGGTACTTTGCGCAGGCAGCACTTCCCAGGCCAGGTCCACCTTAAGGGAAGGTACGAGCCAGCGTGGACATGGGAGCACTACTGTCACGCCCCAGATCAGTTGGACCAATTAAATAGGCGCTGGGATTTCAAGGCGGATCGGGTGGTGGGAGAGCTGTGGTAAGTCTTTCTAGCACTACACTCCTCAATTTTCATCGCATTCATTGTTTAATTATGTAACAACGACTGAATAGCTTGTGTTTACATGCAGGATTTCTACACGTGTGAGCCGGGCACGAGGATGAGGCTAAGGTTGTGGCTCACAACAAATGCCGTAAGCTCGTGAAGGACATGCACTACGAGGCGCAAGTTCAGTGCGTCATCAACTACTGTGCCACTCACGAGCACCGACGCGTCACAAAAGAAGTGGCTAGAGATATGAAGCTGACAAAGGAGCAATATTTGTTGGTAAATTTAGATTTGTTCTTCCATTTAGTACATCGCTTAATTTGATTCTCTAACATCTCTGTCACTTGATCACGTCTAGGTGCCTGCGTGGTGGTGCCGTAATGATTCCCCGTGCTGGGAACGCATCGTCGACGAGTGGTTCACACGGGAGTGGGAGGAGATGCACAATGCTGGCCGACAGCGGCGTGCGCTGATGCCGGGCCATCACACCATCAGGGTAGCCTTAGCAATGAGGAGTACAGGGCTCGATGGGTATGGGGATTCATTTCTTCGTTATAAAACGCTCAATCGTGCATAAATTGTAATTAACTTGTTGTTTTTTGCAGTCCCAGACACATGAAGGCGCTGAATGCCCCGAGTTTGTGGGGTGGGCTATGGCCCACAAGGGGAAGGCTTCCGAGACCACCTACGACCCCAACGACCCACCCTCGGCGTACAGCAACCCCACTGTCCACTCCCGCATCAGTGCGTACACGGAGGTGGGCAGACAGGTGTATGGGCCGGAGTGGGATCCGAGCGCCCACCCTCTTGATGGCGAGCTGATCATGAGGGCGGGAGGAGGCAAGAAGCATGGCCGGTTGATCATAGGCGACGGCAGTGTAGACTCGACCAGCTGTCCCACCCTCTCCCAGATTCGAGCTAGGGACCCAGCCAATGCCCCAGCCATACGCCCACGACAGACCGTTGCACAGCTGCGTGTGCAGCACCTTGAGGTTATTTCTGCTTCATTAATCAATTATTCAATAACTAATCACGTATTCGCCTTGCATTGTAACATTGGGATGAAAAATTGTATTGTAGGCCGAGCTGGCCGAAGAGAGAAGGCAGCGACAGCAGGACATGGCCAACATGTATGCATACATTCAAACCATGCATGCTAGTTAGGCAGCAGGAGAACCACTACCACCGCCTCCTCCTTTATCACATCAGGCTCCATGACTCCTCAGGTGACCTACTTCATAACCTTGTTCATTCATTTCAAACATTAGAGACTTAGAGAACCGACAAACTTACAATCACTTAGAGACTTCATTGAAATTGATTCTTACAACCACTTAGAGACTTAGATAACTTAGAAAATTACAATTACCTAGAAATTGATTCTTGTCTCGCTTGCAATGTTGTATATTTTCTGCAGAATCTATCAGCGGCATCGAATGCCTCAGTGAACATGTCACCGACCATCCTCCAGCAGCAGTTGGTCCCACCGGTGCCGCCCTTCGACCCACCACCTCAGTGAATGACATGAACTTGTGGTAATTGTGACTTGTCGTACTCGTGGACGATATGTGTTGTTATGTGAACTTTGAGACGATATATGTGATGTTATGTGAAGTTTGTGATATATTTGTGACATATGTGACGTATGGATGATATATGTGACATATGAATTATATATGTGACATTTTGGTGCTATATGTGTCGTATTGATGTTATATGTGATATATTGGTGATATGTGTGATATATTGATGATTTATGTGATATATGTGATGTCCGAGGCTAAAAAAACAAAAAAAAAGCAGAACCTGTATGGTCACTTTGCCGTGTGCCAGGGAGAGAGCACACGGCGAAGTGACCATACTGGCAACTTGTATGGTTGCTTTGCCGTGTGCCAGACCTGGCACACGGCAAATGTTTGGTTAGTTCGCCATGCGCCGAAGAGAAGGCACACGGCAACCGACCATTAGTTCGCCGTGTGCTGGGCCAGAAGCACACGGGAAACTTTTCCACTTCGCCGTGTGCTGAGCCAGAAGCACACGGCAAACTTTGCCACTTCGCCGTGCGCCATCGTGCCGGCACACGGCGCGAACATAGGCTTACGCCGTTTGCGCCGACGCCCTCACGCCGTCACTGGCTCATAGTCGCCGTGTGCCGGCCCAGGCCCACAGCAACTGTCTTTGCCGTGTGCTCGACTTAGGGCACACGGCGAAACGGACTTCGCCGTGGGCCGCCTACGGCGAAAATGTTCGCCGTGTGTAATTGTGCTTTTACCGTGTGCTGGTGGCACACGGCGAACTTGCGGTTTCCTGTTGTGATAGTCTATGCAGAGTGATGAGCAAATAAACATCAGAGGGCCCGAGAGTGATCTCATCCTGTCATAACTAAGAAGTTAGTCATCATTTAAAGAAAAGTGACAACACCTCTGTTTCAAATTACTCATTTTTTCAAGTTTATCGAAGTCAAAAATTTATATCATTGACCAAAGATTTCTGCAAATTTGTATAACCTACAGATTACACGAAAATTACACATTATGAAAGTTTCCTTAAGAAAATAAATTTTATGTTCTTTATCTAGAAAACACCTTTGGTCAAAGATAGAAACTTTTGAGACTGGACAAACATAATAATATGCAATTTGAATGAGGGACTACTGTTGTCATACCAATTAAAAGTTGCCCCTAAATTAAAATACACATAAAAATTAATGTGTCCACACCTATATTTAGTGATTACTGTTGCTACTTAGAAAAAAATAATTACTGTGTTCACTTCGAAAAATGCTTATCTACAATCTCGATAAGAGCATGGCAAAGAACTCTAAACCGAAGCGGATAATTTGAACAGCAAAATCAAAGTAAAATAAATGTATTCTTCATCTAAATAATACGGTGTTCCGACCACCAAATAATCCATACCTTGATTGCTGTGAAGAAACTCATTAGCTTTGAAGAACCACGATCGAAATCTAGGAACGTGCATGCTTTCACGGCTCGCTCTCAAAGGGACGTACGTGTTTCCGGTATTTGTATGTATCATATACTTTTCCTAAAAGGTTTAGCAGGTAAGCTTCGTTATTAATGGCCCGTAAATCAAAATCAAGTTGTGGACTTGTAAGATTTCATAAGCAAGTTCTGTATGTTTAATATGCCTGTTATGGGGAGAATGTTGCTAAGAAATTTTAATGCTTGGCGGCCTGCAAATCCATTGCATTTCTGGAGGCTCTCATGTGTGCATTCTTATATTTATGTAATGCAAATGAAAAGAAGGTTAGGTTAAGATGCATGATCAGTATACGGCATCGAAGTGTGGATGGGAGGAAATCAGCAAGGTTTAGTCCTCCGCGAAGGAACCGATCAAACTAATCGTTGTTAATTGAGGTCAAGGTCGCAGGTAGAGAACTGCATGCATCTTCATGGTAGTGCAGGCAACTACCGGTACCCGGCCAACAACTACCTTCCTAACAGCTTCATGTTTAGTAGAGCTTAGAGCAACTGTGGAGGCTAGTCAGCACTAGTCAAGTCTTTCTTTTGCTAATTAATGTTTCAACCATGCAACAAGTTCAACTGAAAGTAGCGATCAACCACGAGACTGGTAAAATACCGCGTCGTCTCCGTCGTGAAACTCCGTTGGCCGACCGAACTCCTATAAATATGAAATCCTTTGTGCAGTCTTCATAGCTTCTAAGAACATCAGAAACCAGAAAAAAGAAAAAAGCCATGTCGACCTCCCAGGCCATGTCTGAACCACCCTCTAAGACAGGAGGTGCGCGGGTGGCAGATGCAGCGGAGAAGGGTAGTGCTGGTGAGGTCAACACTATCCGACAGGGGAGACAATGGAACCCTTTCAGCAATGGAAAAGACGATGAGGGTAGCGGCACAACATCACGGGATCGCAATGGTGCTCGTCGGCCAAAAAAGGATCGAAATGATGCTAATGGCTGCTGCAAATGCAGGATTATGTGAAGCCTCTACCCTGTATGTGGGCAGTCATATTTGGCTCTTCTCTCTTGTGTATTTGCGTCGAGCATGTCATTCTGTTTAGCTGCATTGGTCCTTGTTTTGTTCATGTTAAGGTTTATCTCCACGTTATTTGCTCATGCATGGTATGAGCACGACGTGCATGGCTGAGGTGTGGCATGTGGTAATATATATGTCAACCGCTTGATGATGCGGGTAGTGGCGAGGGTCCAGTACGCGAATCAGTTTGAGTCTTATCTATAGGAATTATTTTTTCTCTTTTAATTTTATCTGTGTTGGAGTTCTGATATTTCTGGTATTGTATTGGGGGTTTGTCGACGTGATATATATAAAGCATTGCATTCATGAAAAATGGGTGTTAGCCTTACTCAGTTACTTGTGTGCCGCATGGCAGAACCAAACAAAGAAATTGCTCGGTTGTAAAATGGGAAGGGTGCCGTAACAGGTATCGTAAAACCCGGACGTTGCAGCCAAACGCGGGTTTCAATGGAGTTCCTTCACGAATAGAAAATTACGCAAGCTGCCCGTCGCTGTCGCCATGCATGAATGCGACCCATGCATCCAGCAGCCAATCAACGCATGGTCATTAAACCATTAATTTAATTGCGTCGTTGCTAACTCTGGTGTGAAGATCTATAGTGCAGAACTACTTCCCTTACTTATGCACAGAAACATATTTGGCTCATGGTTAAAATAATCCATGTGTCAGTTTCAAGCTTGCTTCAGCCCGTTGCTTCAATGAATCAACGACCAAATATACTAGTATCTAGATTTTCAATTAATAACCATTAGCATATCTTCATAAATATAGTTAATTAATTATCAGGTCAATACTTGCTCTTTTTTTTCTTAGTATTTTTTTTTACTCAGTGCAAATTCAGACTCGGCAGCAACAAGAAAAATACCATACATGGGAGTAGTTGTATTAAGTCTGATACTTTACAAATTTAATCGTTCAATTTTAGAAACAACTAGTTATAGGTGGTCCTCACACTTGAGTGGGTTGTATCAATAATCCAAATATAGTACTATATTATATTGGATGCCTTTTCTTTTCCTACTACTATTTTGTCTGGCTGATAGTTTTTATAATAACATTATATCTTAATTCATGCGATTTTTATATCAGTTTTTAAATGACATTTTTGTAATTGGAATTGTGCGTAACTTTTTTAAAATGTGGTGGTAAATTTGAAAAAAGTAGAGATCAAGAAGTGAGGACATAACAATTGTATTAGGAATCCAGGTCACTATAATTAGCTAATAGAGGAGTATAATGGAAGTTAACATGAAAAAAAGAGAGGATTGAAGGTTCTTGTCGATGCCATAAAATTCAGAAATATTAGGTTACCGAACGCATGGATTTAGACTCTACAGATGAGAGATGCCTTGTCAGTTATTGTAGGGCAGTCCTTGTGGCTTGTGTGGTGCTCTCGGGCTCTCCTGGGCTTCCACTCTGAAGACAAAAGCGACCACCTGTCTCTCCTGGGCATGGCGGGATGGTTGGGACCGAGTCTTCTGTTTTCTTCCTTCCACGAGGAGCCTGTATATCCAAGCAACCGCCTTTCTTCAGTAGGGAGATTGTGTCAAACATCAGTCAAGTCTCCTCTTTCCGGGTTAGTAGTTAGCTAGACTAGCTAAGTTAGTCATGGTAAACAAAACGCATTCATGCCGGTTGTTGGTCGCGATTGGCCGGCCCAAACGCCAAGTTTTACTGACAGTTGATTGTTGGTATCATCCATCAAAAGGCCACAACCACATATCCCACATAGAAAATGCTTTGAAAGTGCACGAGATGTGCTGTATATGGCGGTCGAGGTACGTAGATCGTGTACCCTAGCTTTTGGACTTCAATGAAACATAAAGGCCGTTCAATAAATGAACGTTATCTTGATTCCTAGAAGAGATTTGCTACTTCTCAGGCGACTGAGATTTCGTGTATCTCTGTCACATTTTTGGCACAATAAAAAACACACTGCTGGAAAGACGGACTGCATTGCTTGAACAATGAAACTGTACTGCTGGAACAATTAGTTTAGGTGAAACAATTTCGTATTTCAAATAACTTTTTTTGGCACAAGTGACTGAAAATTTTGGGTGGTTGAATCAAAATCAAATGAATAAAAAAGTGACTGAGGCATTAGCAAAATCTCAGCCACCTAAGAGGAGACACCTCCTTTCTAGAAACCGATTTGCTTCTAGAGTTTCTGTATATAAGTCGCGTTCTCCACGGCAAATTTCATGGAAATTTTCTTTTGCTTTGTTAGACGATTGCTTAGGGATCACTAGTTCATCCGTTTGGATGGATACTTTCTTTTAACTGTGGCGCACGTAACGCGACTATGATATATATATGTATTGTTGAAATAAGACCAACTGAAGAGACGCAGTGAGCAAGACACGTACACGAGGCATGGAAATGGGGATCTTACATGCAAACAGAGAGGTGATCAGCAGGAAACGTCACTGGGTGACCTAATAAATGGCTAATCAGCTCATGCGTCAGCGTAGCGTACTTGACCCGACAGACTAAGATGCATTTAAGCATATTTTGGACTCGGTCAGCAACTTTCTCTGTCTTGCGGTGAGAATTGTCACACCCCAATTTTTGCCCATGATAAAATTTCACTAAAAATTTGAAATTTTTCAAATTTAGAACAAATTAAAATGAAGTGTGTGATTAAAGTTAGCAAATCACCTCAATTTAAAATTTTATTTTGAAAAGTTGCACAAAAATCTCATCATGAGCATCTCTGAGTTTTTCTTGCTTTATTTTGAGTGTTTGTTTGGTTTAAAACCTCGTTCGAATTTGAATCTCCCTCAATTTCAAATCCTAGAAATCCTGAGAAAAAGATCAAACTCTTTTTCTTTCTCGGGCCGCCCCTCTCCCTTTCTCTCTTCTCCCGGCCCATCTCTTCCTCTCCCGGCCCAGCCTGTTTCTCCTCCTTTTCCTTTTTCTCAGTCGCCAGTGGACCGCATCCCTTTCTCGGCCCAACTCGCCTGCCAGCCCAGCCCTCTTTCCCTTTTTTTCTTTTTCCTCCGCGGGCCGCTCTTCTTTCCCCCGGCCCAGCTCCTTCCTCTCTCTCTCTCGGCCCAGCTCGCCCCGACCCAACCCATCTCCCTCTCGCCGTCGCTGACGAGTGGGCCCTGCCCCTTCATCATCCTCCGGCAGCGCCGGCGGGAATCCCGCGTCGCGCCCATGCCGGCCGGTCCCCGCCACCGCCTTCGTCGCGTCGGAGCGCCAGGAATCGCCACGAGGACCACGTGCCGACGCTGCTCCGTCCCGTCGCGGACCCCGCCGTCCTCTTTCCTTGACGGGCACGTCAAGCCGGCGACCACCGCCTTTGACCGCGCGCCGCCTTCCTGTGCCACGCCGCCTCACTGCTCCGCGCCGACCTCACCGCTTATAAATGACACCGAGCCCCTCCCTCGAGCTCCAATCTTCTCTCTCTCTGTCTCTCTCTCTCTCTCCCTTTTCTCGAGCTAGGGTTCCGGCCACCTTCCCCCTCGACGCCGGCGTCCTACCGACCTCCTCCGCCGCCGTCGAGTCCACGGTGAGCCTTGCCGCTCGTTCCTCTCTCTTCTCGACCCCTTCTTTTCCTATCTCCCCTCTCGCGCGAGCATCCGCGCCGTGCGCCGACGCCCGCCGCCGCGCGACCACGTCGTCGGCAGCCCTCCCGTCCGCGCCCGGCCATGCCGAGCCTCGCCTCACCTTCGCCGCACCTCGCCGCACCTTTCCGTGCGCACAAACTCGCGCTCCGCGCACACCCTCGCCGTTTCCCCCTCACTCGCCGGCGCGCCGCCCTGCTCCGGCGATGTCGCGCCGCCCCTCCATCCATTCCAGTCGTCGACGTCTGGCCCGAGAAGCTTCCCCGTCGCGCGTTCGTCCCCGGCGACGAGCTCTCGTCGCCCACCGTCCACCCTAGGCACCGGCGTCGAGCTTTCCGGCGAACCGCCGCCGCGCGCAGCCCTCCGCCGCCGTGTTTGACCCGGTCGCGCCGCCGTCCGACGTGGCACGCCACGTCGGCACACGGGACCCACACGACCCAGTCATCACGCCGAGTCAGCACGCCCGGTCCACGAACCCGGTGCACCGTGAACCACGCACACCCACTCTCCGGTCCACACACTCATACACCAAGTTCACAGAACAGTGCGCCGGAACACTGTGCATCTCGGTCCCACATGTCAGCCACTCTTGATCTTTTCCAATACAAAAGTAATTCCAGAATATCCCCGGCCTTGTACATTTTACAGATAAACCCTCCATCTTTTCTGTAATTATGTTGTAGTCCTGCCTTTTTACATAAACACCCCTATACTTTTCCATAATTACAATTTGGCCCCTATCTTTTTACACCGAGACCCCTGAACTTTTCCAAAATTACAGATAGGTCCCTGTCAACTTTCTGTTTTTACCAATAAGCCCTCATAATATTTCTATTCTTGCAAATAAGCCCTCAGATCCCCTGGACCCATCTGTCAGCCTCTCTTTCTCTCAGGAAAATGCTAAGTGCACCCGGCTAGTGTACACACATTTATATTCCGAGCAATTTCCAATATCAGAAAAATCTCAGAAAATTCTCAAAAATCCTATATTCCTTTCTAATCATTTTCCAACCCTTGATCTCTCCAGATTATTTAGGATTATGGCTATACTTAATTAAGTTAGCTTAATCCTGATCAATTTCCTTTCTTAAACTTGTTTAATCCATATCTCCTCCGTTTTTAAACTCCGATTTCAGTGATTCTTCCACCTAAATTCATCTAAAATCACCATCTATCCAATCATATCAGATCCGTAATTTTTGGAGTTCATTTGGATTTTATTTTATTTATTGCTTGTTTAATTGTTTGTTGAGCGGTAGATTTATTTTCTTTTATCGCTAGATAATCAAGTCGTTGAAGAACCCGAGGACCTGGAATACGAGGACTTAGAAGAAGAAGATCTTGTTGAAGGCAAGTCTAACTCCCTTTGATCATGTTGATCCTATGTTTGCAAAATATCCTATTTAGAGCTGTTTACAAAAAAATGTGCATGGTGTTTTAAATGGATTTAAATGCTAGAAGGTCCTATGCAATACTTGATTGCCTGCCTTGACTTGAAAATATCCTGATTCCTTGTTAACCCTAGGAACCAACGTCATTAAATTCTTTAATGATATGTTGGATTGCTTTGCCGCTTAGGACTTTCACCATATGTGTTTAATTAATTTTGCTCACATGTTTTTCGTGTAAAATGCGTGTGTCTTGGTGGTGTGTGTAAATGTGAAATTGGGTGGTTAATAATAAGTGCAACCCTAGTGGGGGATGTTTTTGGCGGGATCAGGCGAGGTAGTCCTCAGTGGGGAGGCTATCTCTGGGACGCCCTTCCACTTGTGGATTGGCTATTGAAGATGCCTGGTTCGGTCGTATAAGGACCGGTTCTTGTGCCGCCTTTGCCTAGCACCTCTCGCGCAGCCACAAGCCGTGAATGGGCGCGGAATTGGAACCACACCCTACTAGTACTCACCCGGTACCCCCCGGAGGCAGGAGATGCAACGGAGTCCCAGGAGAAGACTCGTTCGTTGGTGGGTGTTCGAGATCCGGCATTTATGACTGGCCATATTATTGATTGTGAAGCCCCTGGTGATGTCCGTGGGGGATGCCGTGGTGGTACAAAGTAGGTATGGAACCTTTAGTAGGACAGTCCGAACTGGGACCCCGCGGAGGACTGGACTACCTTGTGGGGAAATTTGTGCACCCTTGGCCAAGGTTAAGAAACTTTCCGGAAAGCCGTGTTCCACGGTATTGGACAACGCGAAAGCATCGGCCACACTATGATTAGTTTTCTGAGTGGGTTATCCTTGGCGTGTTTTCGGAATACACCGGTTTGGAGCCGTGTGCTGGTTGACGGCCAGTGATAAAACTTGAGGCACTGGCGGGATGGACAGTAACTCCCCCAGGGCCGCCCAACCCCACTAATCTCTACAGATACTTGATTAGATTGCGAACTGTTTTGTTTTCAAAACAACCTTGCATAAACTTGGCTTTCTTGCCTCGTGATATAAACCACAAGCCTATCCTTTGATGAACTCCCTTGCATAACTTACCCCTCGTGTTAGGCTTGCTGAGTACCTTAAGTACTCACTCTTGCTTCAATCATTCAGAAGGTGAGTCAGAGTTTGAAGCAGTTGAAGGTGAAGATTAGGGTTCAGCCTTCACGCAAGTCTGCCTGTTGGAGTGGTGCCGTTCCGTCTTCCGCTGGAGTAGTAGTCTAGTGCTGCCGCTGTAGCAGCTAGTCAGTGTGTTGTCTGTTCTTGTGGTCAGGCTGCTGGCCTTGTTGAAAGACCTTTTGTAATAAAAGGGCTTGTATGAGACTTGGTAATATTATAAAAAGGGTATGAGACTGTGATATCATTCTGTGTAAGCGTCGTATCAGCGTCTGATCCAGGGACTGATACGGTAAGCGCTAGTGCTCCAGAAATGGGGTACGACAGAGGGGTATCAGAGCTATACTTGCCCGTAGGTTGAACCCTAGGTTGGATCGAGTGAGAATGAGTGATACTTTATACCTAAAAACTATTTGTAAAATTTTTCTATTTACTTCGCTTCCGTTTTGGAAAATCTCTCCTTCCAAAAGGTCGCACTCGTTGGGAAGCCCTCAGCAAGGAAATCTGATCTCCCCAGTTCTGACAACTACAAGTCAAAAGTACAAGAGACTTCAGTCAAACCAAGAATCTGCAGAAGACGAGCCATCAGAAGGCCTGTCAGCATCAAGCAAAAGCGGCTCTCAAGCTAGACTGTGGAGTGCCGTTGTATTTAATGTCACCCTGCTGTCGAGTCCTCTTGTCTAGGTTTAACCGCCGAGTCCTGCTATATAGAAGGGCTTGAATATGTATGATCGAGCCCCTGTCATGATGTTGTGATTGCTGTAATGATGTATTGATGATGGTTTTTCTTGTTTGAGTGTGCGCAAGATATTCGGAAATTCTTTTCCACTATCTTGTTCTGCTCTTAGCTCTAGATTCTCCGTAATCCCTTCTCACCTTTCCTACTTCAGCGAGCAGATGCCTCCCAAAAGATCTGCCAGAATTCAGCAGCGCCAGCACCGAGAGCGTGACGCTCAAGATAATGACCAGGACGACGCCCACAATGCAGGGCGTGGACGTGGTAGAGGTAGAACCAATAATCAGCGTGGCAGAGGTAGAGGAGGAGGTAGAGGTGGAGGCAGACATGACAATGAACAAGATCACCAGGAAGAGGAAGTAAGCCAAAATCAACAGGAAGTACAAGATGAGGTTGGAGAAAATAATGATCAGCACAGAGGTGGAGGACAACAGAACCGTGGTAGAGGTGGTAGAAGAGGAGGAAGAATACCTGCAGCACCTGTCACCAACCTAGTGGCTGTGATGGACAATCAGACTCGTCTGATGGAGATTATCGCCCAAGGACTTCTGGACCGTACACCAGGTCCACAGACCAAGATGTCAGACTTTATGAGACTCAGACCGCCAACTTTTGAGTGTGCTGAAGAAGATCCTCTAGCAGCAGACGATTGGCTAAGAGGCATAATCAAGAAACTGCAAGTGGTTAATGCCAATGACAGAGAGAAAGTTATTCTGGCGTCTCACCAGCTCACAGGAGCAGCAAGCGAATGGTGGGATAACTATCGTGAAGCTACAGAAGATGCAGAGGCTATCACTTGGGATGAATTCCAGGAGGAATTCAGGAGATACCACATCCCTGAGGGTATTATGGAAATGAAAGCTGAAGAGTTCCGCTCCCTGAAACAAGGAGCTATGACAGTGAATCAGTATATTAGAAAGTTCATGAAGCTAGCACGCTATGCACCTGAAGAGGTCAGCACTGACAAAAAGAAACAGGATCGTTTCAGGAAAGGACTCAGTCTTAGTTTGAGAGTGCAGTTGGTCACTCACATATATCCAGATTTCAACACCCTCATGAACCGTGCACTTCTTTTGGAGGATGCACGCTCCCACATTGAGCAGGACAGAAAGCGCAAATTCAATGATCAGAAATTCAAGCAGCAGGAAAGAAACCAGAAATCAAGGTTTAATATTTTTCAGAAATCAAAGTATCAGCCAACAATGCAGTACAGAACTTCAGCGTCCAATCAACCGAGCTCAGCACCAGCATATAAACCAAAATTCTGGTAGTGAGCAGAAGAGCAGTTCCAGCGTTGCCCAGCCTTATAGCAATGACAAGAGAACTTGCTTTCACTGCCGCGAGCCAGGCCATATGGTTGCTAGATGTCCTTACCTGAATCAGAATAATGCTCCAACCCAGTCACACCAGGCAAGCAATAGGACTGCAGCATCAGGAGTTGGACGCAGTGGACAACAATCCAACAGCAAAGGAGTAGCCAAACCACCGGTCGAAGCCGAGTAAACCATATCAACGCTCGGGAAACTAATGGAGCACCGGAAGTTGTCCCCGGTGAGTACCTTAACAACCCAACTCGTCCACGAGTTATATTTGGATTTTGGAGCCTTGCTTTTATTTGGAACTTGAAACTATTACTGCATGTGGTTTTCAACTGGTTTGCTCAAGAACCCCGATCTCCCTGGGTCGAAGTCTTTTAAGTGGGGTAGGCCCCACTCCAAAGTTAGCAATATGGAAATCAGTGGATCATCTGGAAACAGATACAAGAGCAAAGATCTTTCTGCTCTTCCCTTTTCGCTAGATAGTTTGAATCTCGAGGACGAGATTCTCTTTAAGTGGGGTAGATCTGTCACACCCCAATTTTTGCCCATGATAAAATTTCACTAAAAATTTGAAATTTTTCAAATTTAGAACAAATTAAAATGAAGTGTGTGATTAAAGTTAGCAAATCACCTCAATTTAAAATTTTATTTTGAAAAGTTGCACAAAAATCTCATCATGAGCATCTCTGAGTTTTTCTTGCTTTATTTTGAGTGTTTGTTTGGTTTAAAACCTCGTTCGAATTTGAATCTCCCTCAATTTCAAATCCCAGAAATCCTGAGAAAAAGATCAAACTCTTTTTCTTTCTCAGGCCGCCCCTCTCCCTTTCTCTCTTCTCCCGGCCCATCTCTTCCTCTCCCGGCCCAGCCTGTTTCTCCTCCTTTTCCTTTTTCTCAGTCGCCAGTGGGCCGCATCCCTTTCTCGGCCCAACTCGCCTGCCAGCCCAGCCCTCTTTCCCTTCTTTTCTTTTTCCTCCGCGGGCCGCTCTTCTTTCCCCCGGCCCAGCTCCTTCCTCTCTCTCTCTCGGCCCAGCTCGCCCCGACCCAACCCATCTCCCTCTCGCCGTCGCTGACGAGTGAGCCCTGCCCCTTCGTCATCCTCCGGCAGCGCCGGCGGGAATCTCGCGTCGCGCCCATGCCGGCCGGTCCCCGCCACCGCCTTCGTCGCGTCGGAGCGCCAGGAATCGCCACGAGGACCACGTGCCGACGCTGCTCCGTCCCGTCGCGGACCCCGCCGTCCTCTTTCCTTGACGGGCACGTCAAGCCGGCGACCACCGCCTTTGACCGCGCGCCGCCTTCCTGTGCCACGCCGCCTCACTGCTCCGCGCCGACCTCACCGCCTATAAATGACACCGAGCCCCTCCCTCGAGCACCAATATTCTCTCTCTCTCTCTCTCTCTCTCTCTCTCTCTCTCCCTCCCTTTTCTCGAGCTAGGGTTCCGGCCACCTTCCCCCTCGACGCCGGCGTCCTACCGACCTCCTCCGCCGCCGTCGAGTCCACGGTGAGCCTTGCCGCTCGTTCCTCTCTCTTCTCGACCCCTCCTTTTCCTCTCTCCCCTCTCGCGCGAGCATCCGCGCCGTGCGCCGCCGCCCGCCGCCGCGCGACCACGTCGTCGGTAGCCCTCCCGTCCGCGCCCGGCCATGCCGAGCCTCGCCTCACCTTCGCCGCACCTCGCCGCACCTTTCCGTGCGCACAAACTCGCGCTCCGCGCACACCCTCGCCGTTTCCCCCTCACTCGCCGGCGCGCCGCCCTGCTCCGGCGATGTCGCGCCGCCCCTCCATCCATTCCAGTCGTCGACGTCTAGCCCGAGAAGCTTCCCCGTCGCGCGTTCGTCCCCGGCGACGAGCTCTCGTCGCCCACCGTCCACCCTAGGCACCGGCGTCGAGCTTTCCGGCGAACCGCCGCCGCGCGCAGCCCTCCGCCGCCGTGTTTGACCCGGTCGCGCCGCCGTCCGACGTGGCACGCCACGTCGGCACACGGGACCCACACGACCCAGTCATCACGCCGAGTCAGCACGCCCGGTCCACGAACCCGGTGCACCGTGAACCACGCACACCCACTCTCCGGTCCACACACTCATACACCAAGTTCACAGAACAGTGCGCCGGAACACTGTGCATCTCGGTCCCACGTCAGCCACTCTTGATCTTTTCCAATACAAAAATAATTCCAGAATATCCCCGGCCTTGTACATTTTACAGATAAACCCTCCATCTTTTCTGTAATTATGTTGTAGTCCTGTCTTTTTACATAAACACCCCTATACTTTTCCATAATTACAATTTGGCCCCTATCTTTTTACACCGAGACCCCTGAACTTTTCCAAAATTACAGATAGGTCCCTGTCAACTTTCTGTTTTTACCAATAAGCCCTCATAATATTTCTATTCTTGCAAATAAGCCCTCAGATCCCCTGGACCCATCTGTCAGCCTCTCCTTCTCTCAGGAAAATGCTAAGTGCACCCGGCTAGTGTACACACATTTATATTCCGAGCAATTTCCAACATCAGAAAAATCTCAGAAAATTCTCAAAAATCCTATATTCCTTTCTAATCATTTTCCAACCCTTGATCTCTCCAGATTATTTAGGATTATGGCTATACTTAATTAAGTTAGCTTAATCCTGATCAATTTCCTTTCTTAAACTTGTTTAATCCATATCTCCTCCGTTTAAACTCCGATTTCAGTGATTCTTCCACCTAAATTCATCTAAAATCACCATCTATCCAATCATATCAGATCCGTAATTTTTGGAGTTCATTTGGATTTTATTTATTTATTGCTTGTTTAATTGTTTGTTGAGCGGTAGATTTATTTTCTTTTATCGCTAGATAATCAAGTCGTTGAAGAACCCGAGGACCTGGAATACGAGGACTTAGAAGAAGAAGATCTTGTTGAAGGCAAGTCTAACTCCCTTTGATCATGTTGATCCTATGTTTGCAAAATATCCTATTTAGAGCTGTTTACAAAAAAATGTGCATGGGTTTTAAATGGATTTAAATGCTAGAAGGTCCTATGCAATACTTGATTGCCTGCCTTGACTTGAAAATATCCTGATTCCTTGTTAACCCTAGGAACCAACGTCATTAAATTCTTTAATGATATGTTGGATTGCTTTGCCGCTTAGGACTTTCACCATATGTGTTTAATTAATTTTGCTCACATGTTTTTCGTGTAAAATGCGTGTGTCTTGGTGGTGTGTGTAAATGTGAAATTGGGTGGTTAATAATAAGTGCAACCCTAGTGGGGGATGTTTTTTGGCGGGATCAGGCGAGGTAGTCCTCAGTGGGGAGGCTATCTCTGGGACGCCCTTCCACTTGTGGATTGGCTATTGAAGATGCCTGGTTCGGTCGTATAAGGACCGGTTCTTGTGCCGCCTTTGCCTAGCACCTCTCGCGCAGCCACAAGCCGTGAATGGGCGCGGAATTGGAACCACACCCTACTAGTACTCACCCGGTACCCCCGGAGGCAGGAGATGCAACGGAGTCCCAGGAGAAGACTCGTTCGTTGGTGGGTGTTCGAGATCCGGCATTTATGACTGGCCATATTATTGATTGTGAAGCCCCTGGTGATGTCCGTGGGGGATGCCGTGGTGGTACAAAGTAGGTATGGAACCTTTAGTAGGACAGTCCGAACTGGGACCCCGGGGAGGACTGGACTACCTTGTGGGGAAATTTGTGCACCCTTGGCCAAGGTTAAGAAACTTTCCGGAAAGCCGTGTTCCACGGTATTGGACAACGCGAAAGCATCGGCCACACTATGATTAGTTTTCTGAGTGGGTTATCCTTGGCGTGTTTTCGGAATACACCGGTTTGGAGCCGTGTGCTGGTTGACGGCCAGTGATAAAACTTGAGGCACTGGCGGGATGGACAGTAACTCCCCCAGGGCCGCCCAACCCCACTAATCTCTACAGATACTTGATTAGATTGCGAACTGTTTTGTTTTCAAAACAACCTTGCATAAACTTGGCTTTCTTGCCTCGTGATATAAACCACAAGCCTATCCTTTGATGAACTCCCTTGCATAACTTACCCCTCGTGTTAGGCTTGCTGAGTACCTTAAGTACTCACTCTTGCTTCAATCATTCAGAAGGTGAGTCAGAGTTTGAAGCAGTTGAAGGTGAAGATTAGGGTTCAGCCTTCACGCAAGTCTGCCTGTTGGAGTGGTGCCGTTCCGTCTTCCGCTGGAGTAGTAGTCTAGTGCTGCCGCTGTAGCAGCTAGTCAGTGTGTTGTCTGTTCTTGTGGTCAGGCTGCTGGCCTTGTTGAAAGACCTTTTGTAATAAAAGGGCTTGTATGAGACTTGGTAATATTATAAAAAGGGTATGAGACTGTGATATCATTCTGTGTAAGCGTCGTATCAGCGTCTGATCCAGGGACTGATACGGTAAGCGCTAGTGCTCCAGAAATGGGGTACGACAAGAATGCAAGGATCGGAGCGAGCCACTTGTCATGGTGTTCTTTCTTTCCATTTTTTTTTCTTTTTGTAATCAGCATGGTTAAGGTTCTCCGCAGACCGCAGGTAACATTCGTCTAGATATCCAACTGCGCTTATTTGCGAGCAACCACCAGCCCAGCTGGTCAATGACGGCGATACTCTTAACAGGGCCATCTTACTTACTACTGAAGAAACCTTGGATCAGACACGCTTTGCTTTCCCTGCGTGGCCACGTCAACACATTATATGATCTAGCTCCCCGACCCATTGACGATTATATAGACAGTTTCAATGGTTTTAGCTGCAAGTCTCGGTCATATAGATGGTTGTTTGATGAAACTATTTCTCTCCTATCTATTGAAAACTTCAAATTAGTTTTTTGTATGGGATAATCAATGCATCTATTCCCTCTGTTCTTGAACTGATGTCGCCGTTGGCTTTTTGAGTTCTATTTTACCATTCGTCTTATTCGTTTTTAAAAAAATTATCATATGTTTTTTTTATGATTTGTCTTATCACTAAAGAAAATTGAAACATAACTTACACTTTTGTATATTTGAACTAATATTTTGCATATGATGAATGGTCAAACGTAACTCAAAAAATCCATGGCGACAACAATTTAAAAACGGAGGAAATAGTAGATATTCTTGTTCCGCGAAGGTACTACTGTTGTCAAAAAATGAAACTTTTATTAGATTCGATCAAAGTCAAAACTTTTCAGCTTTGACTATCAACAGGACAAAAAGTGATGTTACTTGATTGATCGTGACACGAACTATCGTAAACCAGTTTTATAGTATTGAATTTTCATACATATTATTAGTATAATTTGTAAAACACCAAGTTTGATTAAAGTTTCCATTTCTGGATGCAGGGAGTAGGCACATAATCATAGTCAATTTTGTGTTGCATTTTTCATTGGAATTTTAGTTTTAGAGTCGATGAGTGATGAGAATTCAAAAATTAGAAGTCCAATAGGCGTATGCTATCATGACTACAATGTCAATTATTATTTAAAGGAAAAAGTATTACCTTTGTTTTAAATTACTCGTTTAGATTTATCCTATGCTAAAATGTTCTATCCTTAAACAATGATTTCTATAATTTCATATAGTGTAATAACATGCATACACATTTGCCCACCTGTTGACACCAAAATTTGGACTAGGGCCCGCTGTCAGTGGAAGACGGAGTGCGCGGCAGGTATGAAAAGATTATGTGCCGAAGTGGTGGCCCGCAGGATATCATGAGGCCAAAGAAATCCCGAAGCCGCACGCGCCCGGTTGGTTTGGTGTCCTTTTTTAATTATTTCCTAGATTTAGGAAGGATTGACCGAGTTGTGATCAGGTAGGGGTCGTGTTTAAGTCCAAATCGGACTCTTGCCTCGGGTGTATAAATATAGACCCAGGCGCTTGTAATCAAAAACAACCAATACAATCAACTCTTCGGCGCATCGCCACAATTTCTCGACGGGTTTTTTCGTCACCGGCGTCCATCGGGGCTCCGGCTCGACTGGATCTCGTCAGGTAAGCGCATCGATCTGGTTATGTCGACTTGTCCATGATTAGATTGATGTGGCTGCTAGTTATCCGGTAATCTAGATCAATCTAGGGTTTACATCGTGCGTCGACTGCATGGAATTGTTTAAGACCTGGTCCAATTCTTTGTCACGGTTAGTTGACTTGTCCTCGCCGCGACCTTGTTGCCGATTGCTGATGTCGATTCCTGTTTGATCTGGTTACTCGAGTCACGGTTAAGGTATTTTGTCGATTAGATCTGCTCTTGGTGATTGGGTAGGCAGTTTGACTTGTCCTGTCTGCTTCGCTTAGTTGACGTGTCCTCGGCGAAACAGTTGCTAAGGGTTAGATCTAGTTTACTGAGTACCTGGGACCGGTAGTTGCCGATTATACTTGTATCTGCCGATCGTGTAGAGCAGTTTGACGTGTCCTGTTCTACTTCACTTAGTTGACGTGTCCTCGGTGAAGCGATTGTCAGATTATGGGTATAATTAGTGGTTACTGGTTTAATCGTTCTTTCGGGGTGTTTAGCCGATTGCTTACCACGTTCAGATCTATGCTTGCGTGCCTTTAAATATTTTATTGCTCCTGTTCAAGTATAGTCTGAGCCTCCCTTTGTCGATTGTCGATCTACCTTACTGTGCTACTTGCCGATAGATTTTGCCGATCGCATGCTTTGCCGATTGCCGATTCTGATGCATGCCTTGCTTTATGTATCGTGCGAGTACTTACTGTTGCGACATGTCGATTCGTTTCTAGCCGACAGCCGAGTGTTTTATCTTATTTCTCTTTTGTTCACTAACCATCGGCTGCGGTTACGCATCGGCCTGTCCGGGGCCGATAGTCCGGGAATTTTACACGCTTTTCTTGTCTTTGTCGGTTTGCAGGGAAAATCGACTGGCACGCTCCGGAATTCACCGCGTTCCAAGTTTTGGCGCTGAACAGAGTTAAGCAAATCTCTCAGGCCGCGTGTGCGAGCGGTAGTAGAACACACATTTTACCGTCAACACACTTTCTGGCACGCCCAGTGGGACAGATCGAAGTTCTTAGAAGCAGATGGCGTTCGTTCAAGCTGTTGCTGATGATGGTACTTTGCTCGTCGACGCAAAGGGCCACAAGATCATGATTCCTGCTCCATTTGTTCGAGATGATAAAGATTCTTCTGAAGTCACTGGCAACAATGAGCTCAATGCTTGGGAGAAGATGTCTTTGGATCAGAAAAAGGCATATCAGAGTTATCTGTACGATTGCCAAGTGAAGTACTTTGAGACCATCAAGATGACACGCGGCAAGATTACATCAGTATTGGCTTCGCCAGTGGTGATGAGAGCAGAAGAATTGGCTGCAATCAAAGCTGCGAAGATGCCAGATCAAGCTCTGTTGGATGAAGTTGTGAATACTGCAGTTCACAAGGCCTTCATTAACCAGTCAGGGGTGCTTGTTAATACTCTGTACAACATGCTCAAGGCATTTGCTGATGGGACATTGCAGTTTGATTCTGGATTTATGGGGCCATCATTTACTTACCACCTACTACTCCAGCACGTCCTGCACCTCATGGTGGTCAACCCACAGCTCAAGAAGAAACAAGCGCTGCTGGTCAGCAAAGGCAACCATATGGCATGCCACCAGAGTTGTGGTCCACAAGTTCTCAAGCTCTGGCCGCAGGGGCTGCTCGGGTATCGGCGCCAAGTCTTATTGATGCGCCGTTGTCCACGCAGAAAGAAGCAGGTGTTACAGCTCCTGAGCCAAGGGTTAGTCAGACGCCTCAGACGAGGTATCATTTGGCCCCCAATGTCAATCCTGCACTGTTCAACCAGGAGATACCGCCAGGCTATCATAGAGTTGCAGATTACAGTGAGCACTACACCAGGGAACAACCTGCTCAGGCTCAGTCACAATTACCCCAGCCAGCTCAAGTGGCTGGGGGGCAAGTGCAAAACTCATCAGAAGATATAGTTGCCAGGCTGGCTGAAGTCATGAAGGAGCAATTTGACCTCAAGCCCAAGGAGCAGAGCTTTCTGTATCGACGTCCATATCCAGAGTGGATGGAACAAGTTGCTCTGCCACATCGTTACAAGCTGCCAGAATTCTGCAAGTTTTCTGGACAAGACAATGTGTCCACAGTGGAACACATTAGCAGATATTTGGCACAGTTGGGAGAGGCATCAGCGCAAGATGCATTGAAGGTCCGTCTGTTTCCTCTGTCATTATCTGGATCGGCATTCTCATGGTTCACCTCCCTCCCTGCGGGATCCGTGCGGAATTGGGCCGATTTGGAAAAGAAATTCCACTCTTATTTCTTCACTGGCATGGCAGAGCTGAGCATATCAGATTTGACAGCTGTTCGTCAGAAGGCTGGAGAGTCAGTTGCCGATTTTGTCCAAAGGTCAGAGTCATCCGTGGCAGGTGCTATAACCTGAATCTGACGGATCGGCAAATGGCTGAAATTGCTTATCAAGGTTTGCTGCCCCAGATTAGAGACAAGTTTGCACCTCAAGAAGTCGATGGCTTAGCACAACTCTTTCAGAAGGCGTCGATTCATGAAGGGCGTGTTCAGAATACACGTGGCAGACAGTTCCAGGCGGCTTATGCCGATTATTCTTCTGATTCTGATGACGAAGGTGAAGTTGCTCTTGCTGAGTGGACCAGGAATAAGAAGACTGTTCTCTGTCCATGGGTCAAGCAGAAGGCAGAAGAAAAGAAGTATGACTTTGACATCAACAAAGCCGACAAGATATTCGATCTGCTGCTACAAGAAAAGCTTATTCAACTCCCACCTAATCATACATTGCCTCCGGCTGAGGAGTTGAAGAAGATCAAGTGGTGCAAGTGGCATAATACTCCCTCTCATCACACCAATGAGTGCAAAGTGTTCAGGCAACAGATCCAATCGGCAATTGAGAGTGATCGCATTAAATTCTCTGGTCAGAAGCCGATGAAGATTGATGGACATCCTTTTCCAGTCAACATGATCGGTGGATCTGCTGCTTTGATCGGCAAGTACTCAAGGAAAAGGGAGAGGGAAGACAGGAGGACGAGTGATGATGACTTCGATCCACACTGGAACTGTCCGTTCTTCCAGTATTGTTGGGAGCAGGGTATGAAGCTGCCACCAATTGAAGGCTGTCCAGGTTGTAGCAGAAGATCCGGAGATTTGTACAGGGAAGTTGGTTCTTCAAGCCGAGGTCCTATGAGGAGACCATCAAGGGTTTCTGTGCATGAAAGACTTGGTCCTGTCAATCAAGTTGAAGATGATGAAGATGATCAGGGCGAATTCACAGAAGAAGGCCAATGGTGTCTGAGTGGTATTTTTACCAAGACTCAGAAGAGAAGAGTACAGAGGGCACGTTGCCGGGAGCTGAATAAGGATGTGAACCAAGAGGATGATCATGACAAGGGGCCCAAGTCAAAAAAGGTATGGAGACCAAAAGTCAAATCTCAAATACATGAAGTTGAAGCTCCTGTCAATATGGTATTTATGCTGCCACGAGAATTTAGTTCTTTGGACATTAATGAATCGGAAGAAGAAGCTTCTGCCGAGTTGTTATTGGGTCCACAGCAGGCAGTGTTTGAGAAGCCGTCTGGTGTTGATCATCTCCATCTGAGGGCTCTGTACCTTAATGGTTTCGTCAATGGCAAGCCGATGAGCAAGATGATGGTCGACGGTGGTGCTGCTGTCAATGTGTTGCCGATGGCGACATACAGGAAGATCGGCAAATTGCCTGAAGAGCTGACCAAGACCAACATGACGTTAAGAGATTATGGGGGCAGGAGCTCTGAAGTCAAAGGAGTTACCAATGTCGAAGTCACTATCGGAAGCAAGACCTTGCCAACGACGTTCTTCGTAATTGAAGGCAAAGACTTCTTGCCGACGATGGTTGAAAGCTTGCCTTGCATATCAGGAACTTACTGGGAAGGCGAAGCATTGGATGTTACCGATGAAGGTGTCTGCATTACTGAAGGATCGGCAACTCCACGGTTGTTATAGCAATTACCGAACCTGGACGTCGATCGGCCGACGGAAGCTGAGAAGAAAGAAGCAATCGACAATCAGCTGATCGATGAAAGGGAGGAGGGAAAGCTTGGTCATGGTTTCGTATCGGCCGATGAATTAGAAGAAGTTGATATTGGAAATGGTGACAAGCCTCGGCCGACATTTATTAGTAAGAAGATCTGTAAAGACTTCAGAGAAAAATTGATAGCATTATTGAAGGAATATAAAGATTGTTTTGCTTGGGATTATTCCGAGATGCCTGGTCTCAGTCGAGATATTGTTGAACACCGATTGCCTATTAAGCCTGGGTATCGGCCGTTTAAAAAACATAATCGGAAGATTGATCCAAAGATTTATGATGCTGTCAAGGAAGAAATTACAAAGTTATATGATGCCAAGTTCATCCGGCCCTGTCGATATGCAGAATGGGTGTCCAGTATCGTCCCAGTGATCAAGAAAAATGGGAAGATGCGGGTGTGCATTGATTTCAGAGATTTGAACAAGGCTACACCCAAAGATGAGTACCCGATGCCGATAGCAGATGTACTGATTGATGCTGCTGCTGGACACAAGATTTTGAGCTTCATGGATGGGAATGCAGGATATAATCAGATTTTTATGGCTGAAGAAGATATTATAAAGACTGCATTCAGGTGTCCGGGAGCTTTGGGATTGTTTGAATGGGTTGTGATGACTTTTGGGCTGAAAAATGCTGGTGCCACATATCAAAGAGCAATGAATTTCATCTATCATGATCTGATTGGTCGATTAGTGGAAATTTATATTGATGATGTGATGGTGAAGTCCAAAACAGTTGAAGATCATATTGCTGATTTGCGGCAGGTGCTGGAGAGAACCAGAAAGTATGGCTTGAAGATGAATCCGCATAAATGTGCTTTTGGTGTTTCAGCAGGACAATTTCTGGGCTTTATCGTTCATGAAAGAGGAATTGAAATTGGTCCCAAGAGCATAGAGTCGATCAAGAAAATTCAACCTCCTACCAGTAAAAAGGAATTGCAGTCTCTAATGGGCAAGATCAATTTTGTGAGAAGATTTATTTCTAATCTTTCTGTGAAAATTGATGCTTTTACTCCTCTGTTGAAGTTAAAAGCTGATCAAGAGTTCCGATGGGAAGCCCAGCATCAGAAGGCGCTTGATGATGTCAAGAAATATTTAATTTCGCCACCTGTGTTGATGCCACCTAAGCCAGGTATTCCTTTCAAGTTATATTTGTCTGCCGATGACAAGTGTATTGGTTCGGCATTGACGCAAGTACAAGATGGCGATGAAAGGATTATCTTTTATCTCAGTCGGAGATTGCTGGATGCAGAGACAAGATATTCTGAGATTGAAAGGTTATGCTTATGCCTTTATTTCTCTTGCACTAAGTTAAGACACTATTTGTTATCCGAAGAATGCACTATTATTTGCCGATCCGATGTCGTCAAATACATCTTGTCCGCTCCAATATTGAAAGGCAGACTTGGGAAGTGGATGCTAGCAATTGCAGAATTTGATCTTAAATATGAATCTCCTAAAGCTGTGAAGGCCCAGGTATTTGCTGATTTGATAGTTCAGCATAGGGGGCATGATGAAAGTGTGGTGGAGCCAGTCCCATGGCGCTTATTGTTTGATGGATCGATTTGCAAAAACGGATCTGGTATCGGCATTGTCATTGTCACACCAAAAGGATCCAGGTTTGAATTCTCATTCACAGTAGAAGCTCATACTAACAATCAAGTTGAATATGAAGCTGTGTTGAAAGGACTACAACTGTTGAAAGACGCCAATGCCGATTTCGTTGAAGTTGTTGGGGATTCTTTGCTGATTGTGGGGCAATTGAATGGTGAATATGAATGCAAAGATGAAGTGCTTCGGAGTTATTATCAGAAGTGTCAAGATCTAATGAAGAACTTTAAGCATATCACATTCAGCCATATTCCTCGACAAATGAATTCTGAAGCTAATGATTTGGCTCAACATGCATCTGGGTATCGGCTTATTGTAGGTTCTGTTGATAATGAAGCCGATGTCGATTTGCAAGACTGGAGGGTTGAGATAGTAAATTACTTGAAGGATCCGACCCAGAAAACGTCCAGAGAGCTGCGGTACAAGGCAATAAAATATGTGCTAGTTGATGATCAGCTTTATTATAGAACATTAGAAGGGATTCTATTGAAATGTCTGAATGCCGATGAAGCCAAGAAGATGCTGATGGAGGTTCATGATGGGATTTGTGGGACTCATCAATCGGCATTCAAGATGAAATGGTTGATCAGGAGAGGTGGATATTTCTGGCCTACCATGCTCGAAGATTGTTTTGAATATTATAAGGGCTGTCAGGATTGTCAGAAGTACGGATCGATTCAAAGAGCTCCAGCATCAGCGATGAACCCTATTGTCAAACCGTGGCCATTCAGAGGATGGGGAATCGACATGATTGGTGAGATTAATCCTGCTTCCAGCAAGGGGCATAAGTATATATTGGCAGCTACGGATTATTTCACCAAGTGGGTTGAAGCAGTGCCTTACAGAAGTGTGGCATCAAGGGATGTGATTGCTTTGTTAAAGAGCACATAATCTTCAGGTTTGGTATCCCTCAGACTATCACTACAGATCAAGGTTCTATTTTTATTTCTGAAGAGTTCAGAGATTTTGCTGATGATATGGGTATTAAATTATTGAATTCATCGCCGTATTATGCCCAAGCAAATGGTCAAGCCGAAGCTTCGAACAAATCCTTGATCAAGTTGATTAAGCGCAAGATTAGTGATCAGCCGAGGAGATGGCATATTTCGTTAGCCGATTCATTATGGGCATATCGGATGTCTCGTCATGGGTCAGTACAAGTAACACCATATCAGTTGGTGTATGGTCATGAAGCTGTTTTGCCATGGGAAGTTACTGCCGGATCAAGAAGAGTCGATCTCCAAAATCAACTGACGGCGGAACAGTACCATGATCTCATGATGGATGAATTAGAAGATGTTAATCAGCAGCGGTTAATTGCGTTGAAGAAAATTCAAGATAATAAGGCACGGGTGGCTCGGCATTATAATAAAAAGGTGGTGACTAAGCAATTTGATGAAGGAGATCTCGTTTGGAAAGTCAAGTTGCCGATTGGCGTGCGAGATAATCGTTTCGGCAAGTGGTCACCTAATTGGGAAGGTCCTTATATAATTAGCCGATGCGTGCCCGGTAATGCTTATTTTTTGAAAGAACTGGATGGAGAAGAATTTGGCCGAGCGCTTAATGGAAAATATTTGAAGAAGTATTACCCCAGCATCTGGGTTGGTTCTTAAAAGTGTTCGGCTAAATTTCCAGTTGAGCCGACGTTAAGAGCGTCGTCTTCGAGATGGCCGATGTCGACTGGTATCGCCCTTAGGGAAAATATGCAGAAAGAACAAAAGAAGACAATGAAGTTCTTATAGTTTACAAGGGGTTACATCATACATGGGAGTACAAAGTTCTTGCACTAAGAATACACACTGCGGCTGCTGTCAAGTGTCAACCAAGTGCTGACACAGGATAGGATGGGTCGTTGCTCCAGCATACGAGGAGAGGAGCAAATGCATGGACCGCATCATGTCGAAGAAGATGTTATCCCTGAGAAGGAACCTTGTCTGACGAAGAGCATGAGTTCTTCCTCGCAGTCTGAAGAGGAGCCGCCATCTTCAGGGATTAGCTCAAGAGGGATAGCGTCGGGATGAAAGAGATAGGAGAGAAGTAGAAGGAGGGCAAGAGGTCGGAGCGTAGATCTGTGAGAAGAAGAGCTCATGGTTGCTTTCTTGCTGATCAGAATGCATTGGTCAGGCTTTGTAAAAGGGATTTTTATTGCTGGCCATTGTGTTGATGATTTCGGTGAAGGAAGCCGGTCCTTTTATAGGCCAAGATGCGGAAGAAGATAAGATCGTGGAATAGTGCAAGACCTATTGCAAATTAAAGCGATTGGTACGAATTGTCTGCCGAAGAGGTGCACGCCATGTGAAGACGAAGGTACAGTTCATCAAGTCAAATGTACAGTTTTCACGTGAAGGGTCATTTAGAAGCTTGCAGACATGATAGATGGTGGAACAACCCGGCGCATGGAAATTCCATACCCCGGCTTGGGGGGCATGTGTTGACACCAAAATTTGGACTAGGGCCCGCTGTCAGTGGAAGACGGAGTGCGCGGCAGGTATGAAAAGATTATGTGCCGAAGTGGTGGCCCGCAGGATATCATGAGGCCAAAGAAATCCCGAAGCCGCACGCGCCCGGTTGGTTTGGTGTCCTTTTTTTTCCTAGATTTAGGAAGGATTGACCGAGTTGTGGTCAGGTAGGGGTCGTGTTTAAGTCCAAATCGGACTCTTGCCTCGGGTGTATAAATATAGACCCAGGCGCTTGTAATCAAAAACAACCAATACAATCAACTCTTCGGCGCATCGCCACAATTTCTCGACGGGTTTTTTCGTCACCGGCGTCCATCGGGGCTCCGGCTCGACTGGATCTCGTCAGGTAAGCGCATCGATCTGGTTATGTCGACTTGTCCATGATTAGATTGATGTGGCTGCTAGTTATCCGGTAATCTAGATCAATCTAGGGTTTACATCGTGCGTCGACTGCATGGAATTGTTTAAGACCTGGTCCAATTCTTTGTCACGGTTAGTTGACTTGTCCTCGCCGCGACCTTGTTGCCGATTGCTGATGTCGATTCCTGTTTGATCTGGTTACTCGAGTCACGGTTAAGGTATTTTGTCGATTAGATCTGCTCTTGGTGATTGGGTAGGCAGTTTGACTTGTCCTGTCTGCTTCGCTTAGTTGACGTGTCCTCGGCGAAACAGTTGCTAAGGGTTAGATCTAGTTTACTGAGTACCTGGGACCGGTAGTTGCCGATTATACTTGTATCTGCCGATCGTGTAGAGCAGTTTGACGTGTCCTGTTCTACTTCACTTAGTTGACGTGTCCTCGGTGAAGCGATTGTCAGATTATGGGTATAATTAGTGGTTACTGGTTTAATCGTTCTTTCGGGGTGTTTAGCCGATTGCTTACCACGTTCAGATCTATGCTTGCGTGCCTTTAAATATTTTATTGCTCCTGTTCAAGTATAGTCTGAGCCTCCCTTTGTCGATTGTCGATCTACCTTACTGTGCTACTTGCCGATAGATTTTGCCGATCGCATGCTTTGCCGATTGCCGATTCTGATGCATGCCTTGCTTTATGTATCGTGCGAGTACTTACTGTTGCGACATGTCGATTCGTTTCTAGCCGACAGCCGAGTGTTTTATCTTATTTCTCTTTTGTTCACTAACCATCGGCTGCGGTTAC
This sequence comes from Eragrostis nindensis, assembly GCA_012490785.1. Taxonomy (NCBI): domain Eukaryota; kingdom Viridiplantae; phylum Streptophyta; class Magnoliopsida; order Poales; family Poaceae; genus Eragrostis; species Eragrostis nindensis. The sequence goes on along the minus strand of JAAXCT010000053.1, from coordinate 189,168 downwards.
GCATCGGCCTGTCCGGGGCCGATAGTCCGGGAATTTTACACGCTTTTCTTGTCTTTGTCGGTTTGCAGGGAAAATCGACTGGCACGCTCCGGAATTCACCGCGTTCCAAGTTTTGGCGCTGAACAGAGTTAAGCAAATCTCTCAGGCCGCGTGTGCGAGCGGTAGAACACACATTTTACCGTCAACACCACCTGAAAAAATATTATGTTTTTATCCATACCAGTTTTTATAAATTTGTGGTCAAAGACATAAATTTTCTATTTACAACAAACATAATAGAATAAGTAATTTGAAATGAAGAGAGTATAATTTTGACACCTATTAAAGGTTCCCTTAAAAATACCCATTAAAAAGTAAAATTTTGCACTTCTACATTTAATAATCCATGTTGTTGTTTGCTTCAAATAATTCTCTTCAGAGCATTGGATACGAATTCGACCCACACGGAGCATTCCAACAGCAGAGTCAGAGTAAGAGAAATGTATTTTCTTTTATCTAAAAATCGTGGTCACATCACAAAAGATTACCTTCCCTTGATTGCTGCCCAAAAACTCATTAGCTTTCTAGAACCAGGAAATTATAGGAAGATGCATGCATTCATAGGGCTCACTCACAAAAGGAAGATGTGTCTGCACCATTTTGATATAATACATATATTTTTCCTCAAAGATCCCCTATGGCCCCGCAAATCAACATCAAATTATGGACTTTTAAGTTTTGATATGCAAGTTCCGTATGTTTAACTGGCGGGTGTAATAGGGAGAATGACGCTTGGAAATTTCGATGCTTGGCGGCTTCCAAATGTACTGCATTTCTGGAGGCTCAATTGTGCAGTATTATATTTGCGTAATGGAAATCAAAACAAGGTTAGCGTAAGATGCATGATCCGTATGCGATATCGAAGTGTGGATGGGAGGAAAATCAGCAAGGCTTTGTTCTCCGGGAAGGAACTGATCAAACTGGTCGTCGTTAGAAATGGGAGAGAGCTTGGAGGCGTCAGAGTCTTGGGTAGAAATCTACTTGCATTTCCATCGTAGTGCAGGCAACTACCGGCACCGGGCTAACCGGCTAACTCCTCCATCTTTAGTAGAGCTCAGAGTAACTGCGGTGGCTAGTTAGCAGTTGTGAAGCCTTTGTTTTGCTTAATGTTGCGACCATACAGCAAGTTTGACAGAAAATAGCAACCAACCTTGAGACTGGGAAACACTGAGTTGTCTCACCTCACTAAATTTTAGCTGGAGCCATGCCAAACTCCCTCTTAATGTCCCTATTGAAAAGTGTGTCTTTGCAACACGATCCAATCAAATCAACCGAAATAAACTTCCTCGGTTCACTATCAGAGGTTTTGGGATGTGAACCGTTTTTCAGCAATAAAGGTTAATTTTCTCAAAATTTAAAGGTTTTCCTTAATTTCTGAATATTTTATATTGAAATTAATTGATTTATTTTTCATAAAGTACAAAAGATTTTATTATAATTTTGCCTTGCTTTTAGAAAGGTTGCTTTCAGGAAATAATTTTGAAGTATAAAGTAATATCAAAAGGATTTGATTGTAAACTTTTAAGCTAAAGAAAAATATTTTTTTGTTAAATTTGTGAATGATAAAAAAGAATAATCTATAAGTGTTTATACTCTTTTGAAGTTATTTGATTTTACCTAATTCTAAAACTAGTTTTGATTATAAATAAAATAGAAAATCCCTTATCTAAATGGATCTAAACTCCACCCAAAACAAAATCAAAACTCAGCCCCAAATCCAGCTAGTCTTACCTTAATCCATTTTCTCTCTTTTTTTTGAGGGAATCCATTTTCTCTTTCTCTCTCACGTAAGAAGCAACCAGACCAAATTGAGCCTTATCGAAGCCCAATCCTCCTCACGCCAAAACCCAACCCAAGAGGCGTGGGATGATCCTTTCTTCCGGTGGATCCTATATGTAGCCGGCCTTATAAAATTCTTTCCATAGAACGCTTTTTGAGATTCATGAGAAGAGTAATCCAACAACTCAGATGACTGTGAGCTGAGAGGAGGAGGCGACATGTGGCGCGTTCTAATTGGGGCGGGTAGAAAGCGGGAGAAAAAGAAACAGATTTCAAACTTTAAACGTATTTTTCTCCTAAACCGTCACTCTGTTTTCGAATCTGTTTAAACCTACATGTTTGTTACAATTAATTCTACTTGAGATCCATATATGAATATTTTTTGAATTTTTTAAAATTTAATATTTTGGTCAACATTTTGAACGTACTGTGTCAATATTTTTGTTGCACCAAATCAACATTTTTTTTGTTACTGATCAATATTTTTTAGAAAATGTTAATTTTTTTAAAAAAGTTGAAATAGAACTAAAAAATGTTGACTCTTCTCTTTCGAAATGTTGACGCTCAGACATATCTGAGCTGCTCAGATTTGAGGGGCTATTGGGCCGATCATCATAATAACCCACCATATAACCTGCGCCCACAACCCACCGAGAATCAAAACCGCTGCCCCCAACACTCCCCATCAATTCCCACTAAGAGGAGATGAAACAATCAACCATAGAGGCCGTAACTCAAACTCCACGTTGCCTGGATGTTCTGCTCGCCGCCTGACCTTTCCTCTCCCTATCCAGGACTATAAAAGCACACCTGCACGCCTCTTACCCTGCCTGACTGTCAGACCACATTTCTGGAATCTGCTGTGCATCATGTATCAGTCCCTGGATCAGTAGCTGATACGCACAATAACACAGATATGATAATCAAAAGCATACTTCGAATAGATAAATAAGTAAGATACCTGATATAAGACCCTTAGTGGCGGTACGACAAGGATTCAAAACTTTCCAAGTCAATACAGCCAACTAACAGTGAAGCAGACAGCGGAAACCATAGCCCAATGCCACAAGCAAACTTGATAAGCAGAACCGAAAACCCAATCGTCGTCGTCTTCTACGAAGTCTTCTCCTACTAAACCAACAATCGCAAACGCGTGAGTACATAAGGTACTCAGCAAGCCCTACACTACACAAGGGTATATATACATGCATATTTGGTTTTAGCAAGAAACAGGCTGTGTGGTTCATTTGCTGCAAGCAAATTTTATGCAAGGTTCGCTAAAGCAAGTAAAGGAATTCTTAGATAAAACAGAGAGGTAACTGTCAATATTTTAGTTGGTTGGCCCTGGGGGAGTATGAAGCATTCCCGCCAGTTTCCAAGTTTTAGTTGAGCCTTCTGACCTCAATGGTCATACCGACCCGACACACTTGCCATCACTTCCAAAACACGAGCAGACTACTGCTCACTCACACTTCAAGGAATGAGAGGTGGCTAATCATATCGAACTCAACATAGATGCGTCATATGCCGTGACAACGTCCATCTGGATGAATTTTACACTCTGCAGAGGTTGTACATCTCCCACAGGCTACGCACTCTTGTACGGAGAGTAACATAACGCTCAGTCCATCTTCTCCGAGTACCACACACAATGCCACCTACGAACCAGCCCAGAGGCTTTTCATGAGACTATAATAGTCACATGCAGACCTACTGCACATTGATGTGGGGATCACAGGCCAGATCTCCTAAGCACTACAAACTCCGGAGTCTTCTCCTGGTTGCTCGTTTGCGCTACAGCCCTCCAGGTGGATCAAAGTGGTAAGCACCAAGAAGGTAGGGTAAGTCCGGCCCATAACAGGTTCCGTGGTTGTACGAGAATTATCTTGTTAAAGGTTGAATGAACCGGTCCTTATGTGGCTGGGCAAGCACCATGCCTCCCACACTAGGGGACTATCACAATATCCATCACGTCATCAATCACTTACTAATAGCCTTGCCCGCAATCCAACCGTCCCATCACTGTCTCCATCAACACCTAACACTGTTGTGCTACTCCCAACCCCAAATATCACGCACACCACCAAACTCATTTCACGCATTTGTAAAAGTATATAAGTGAGTAAGGTGTGGCAATGTAGAAACATTGCGAGGGATCCTAAGCAATCTAGTAGCAAGGTGATTGTTCCATCATAGAAATGATGAGACTATCCTAGGATTATCAAGGTGACAGTAAACAAAGGTAAACAAGGATTCGTGTATTAATGCCTAAATAATGGCATTAATATCAGTAAGCAAATAGGACCTTAACTACACAATCAGTAAAATAACAAGTAATGCATAGTACGAGAACAGGCCATATAGGTGCATTGCGAAAACAGTAGGTTCAATCATGATCAAGGAGAAGTAGAGCTTGCCTGAAGAACACTATCCTAATCTTTCAATTCTGGATCTTCAAGCTTTTCTGTCGAAGTTGATGTGTTCTGACTTGTCCTTGGGCTTGGATTCATCGGCTCATCCTTGAGGATTGGATCTTCCTTGACTTCTTCTGGCTCTTCCTCGAATTTCGTGTAAGCTAGCGCATAGAAACATTACGTATAAACAACTACCGCAAAAGAAATAAAGATCGAAAAGAACCAACAAGATCCAATTAACTCCAAAAAGAATCGATAAAACTCCAAGAAAATGGCTATGTTTATGCGATGCACATTTATTTATGAAAGATTATTTATTACAAGTTTTATTCATGGCCTCATAAGGGCCATATTCACCTAGACAAACTATTAATTATCTAATTTCTCTTAAAAGAAGCAAGGTGCAGGGTTTGGCATGAAGCTTTATTTACTAAAACCTTAGAGTGAGGATGGTGAGATGCACATACTTTATTGATGGTGATTGCGTGCATATCTATTATATAAACTCTAAGTTATTTCTATTAAAGAACATGGGTGGTTCGAGGAAAGATTGTGCAGATGCAGAGGCGTATATGATCTAGGCATGCATGCATGATATGAATGCATGGTTGCAATTGAAATAGCAATGAACAACAATAAGATCCAATGAGAGACTGCATAACAAGAAGATCGATAAGTCAATAAAGTTAGGTGGAAGCTGATGGCAATATGGGTTTAGGTTCGATTGAGCGATGGCTGAGCGAGGTTAAGGTTGAAGCTATGCCGTGATGAAAAGAGGTTACTATACTTTGGTGGGGAATGACATGGCGAGATTGATCAAGCTCAACATCAAAATGTGAAGGAACATTTGTGTTATGCGAGATTGGCGACGAATGACTTAACGAGATGGGATTTGTTTGTCGGGCGAGAGGGAAACTTAGGGTACCGATGACTTGTAGATCCGGTGTGGAGCTCTAAAAGCAGTACCAAAAGGTACTACGCGTTGCTACGAACGCGTGAGCGCAAGAATCGCTCAAAACGGAGCTCGGATGGAAAAGATATCGGTGTTTAAAGATTCTAGGGCTTGTTTGCAAGAACAGAAAAGTTCTAGGGACCTATTTGTAAGAGCAGAGAAGTACTAAGGACTAATCTGTAATTACAGAAAAGGTCAGGGGGCTTGGTGTAAAAAGATAGGGACTAAAACGTATTACGGAAAAGTATGGGGGTGTTTGTGTAAAATGGCAGGACCTAAACAGGATTATTATAATGGTCAGGGGCTTATCTGTAAAATGTACAGGTCAGGGATTTTCTAAGATTTTTGGATTTATTTTCTTATTGGAAATCCCATGAACCGAGTCCATGGGGGGCGTGGACTCGGTCTACAGCTCGTTCACGGTGGACCGAGCTGATCCGAGGCGTCGATCGCGCGATGAACGGTGGACAACGAGGGAGAGCGACGGCCGGCGGTGAGGGCGACGGCGGCGCCATTGCAGTGGCTCGTCGGAACGGCCGTCCCGGCGCTCCGGTGGGCCAAACTCGACGCGAAGGAGTGCGAAAGAGAGAGGAGAGGAAGGGGAGCTCACCAGGGAAGCTTGTAGACGACGGGAAGTGGTGGAGAAGGCTGGCGATGGAGAGGAGTGGCTTGCGGAGGCGATGACCGACAAGGGAGTGGCTCTGGTGCTCCTCGTGCCGCTCGGAGGAGTCCGAGCGAGTCAGTGGAGCACGACGCTGCTATTGCACGAGGAAGACGGCGAGCACGTCGCCGGGGTGGCGAATCAGCCGGTGGCCGTCGATGGAGCGAGATGGGGAAAAGAGGAAATCAGAGCGGACGGAAGCTCGGGAAGGGAAAGTGCGAGCGGGCAATGGAAGAGGAGCTTGACGCGCACCCCTTTTTAGGCGGAGAGAGGGAGACTTCGAGGAGAAGGCTTCACCGGAGTCAAGAATGGCGGCACGAGCTTATCCTTTACCGTGGCTAGGTCGTCGGCGTTAATGGCCGATGCGATGGTTGCCAGGGCGAGGAGATGGGCGGTCGCGCGTGCTTGTACGGCGCATGGGCAGGGGTATGGAGCGGGGAGGAGAAGCAATAGCGGCGCGGCACGTGTGTAAGACGTGCGGAGGCGGTTCCTTGGCCGGGAAGCTTGCGCCCGGTCAAAGATTGCGGCGCCGCACTGCGCGAGCTACTGGAGAGCGATGGCGACCTACGCACATGGCTACAGAGGTCGGGGAAAGGGACCGGGGAGAGAGAGAGAGAGGGGAGGAGATGGCGGCCACGTCGGCGATGGCGCGCGCGAGCTCTGCTGAGCTGGAAGAAGGAGACGACGGCATCGCGGGCCAGGCCGGGCTGCGCCGGGCCGTAACGGGCCAGGAGAAGAAAGGGGAGATCGGCCCACGGCGAAAGAAAGGGAGAGAGAGAGAGAAAAGATGGGCTGGGCCGGGAAGGAGGAGAAGGAGGATGAGGCCCAAAGGGTTTTAGGGGAGAGAATAGATTTATTCTTTTCAGGATTCAAACACCAACTCAAATTTGAATAGAATTTCAAATATCAAATTCGAACAAACACCCAGAATAGAAACATGAAATCTAGGAATGGCATATGGTGATATTTTATGCAGGTTTTAAATTCCAAATTTTCAAATTCAAGGTGAATTTGCTAGAGTTTAACCGAGAATTATTTAACTTATTGTAAATTTAAAAGGTTCAAACTTTTAGTGGATTTTAAATGTAAGCAAACACTTGAGCATAACTTTCATATTCCGAAATTTCCATTCTAGCTAAGTTTGAATTACTTTTATTAGTTTTATTTTAAAATTTTTGATAAGAAGGAAAGAAATAAACAAAAATTTGTCCCTAATCTGAGGCAGTAGACCCTGATAAGCAATCTCAGCCATTTGCCGATCCGTCAAATTCAGGTTATAACACCTGCCATGGATGATTCTGAACCTTTGCACGAAATCGGCAACTGACTCCCCAGCATTCTGTCGGACAGCTGTCAAATCCGATATGCTCAACTCTGTCATGCCAGTAAAGAAATAGGAGTGGAACTTCTTTTCCAAATCGGCCCAATTCCGCACAGACCCCGCAGGAAGCGAAGTAAACCATGAGAATGCCGATCCAGACAACGACAGAGGAAACAGTCGAACTTTCAATGCATCTTGTGCCGATGCTTCTCCCAACTGTGCCAAATATCGGCTGATATGCTCTACTGTAGAAACATTGTCTTGCCCAGGAAATTTGGAAAACTCTGGCATTTTGTATCGGTGTGGCGAAGCAACTTGTTCCATCCACTCTGGATACGGACGTCGATACATAAAGCTCTGCTCTCTGGGCTTGAGATCAAACTGTTCTTTCATAAGCTCAGCCAACCTGGCGACAATATCTTCTGACGCATTCTGTCCTTGCCCCCCAGCCAATTGGGATGGCTGCTGTGACTGAATCTGAACAGGTTGTTCCCTTTTATAATGCTCACTATAATCTGCCACTCTATGGTAACCTTGTGGTATTTTCTGGTTGAACAGTGCAGCATTGACATTAGGAGCCACGTGATACCTTGTTTGAGAGGTTTGACCAATCCTTGGTTCAGTAGACGTACCACCTACTTCCCTCTGCGTGGACATCGGCGCATCAATAAGATTTGGCGCCGATACCCGGGCTGTTCCTGCAGCCAAAGCTTGAGCACTTGGAGACCACAACTCTGGTGGCATACCATATGGTTGCCTTTGCTGATCAGTACTTGTCCCTTCTTGTGTTGTAGGTTGACCACCAGGTTGTGCAGGACGCCCTGGAGTAGTAGCAGGTGCAGTAAATGACGGTCCTACAAATCCAGGCTCAATCTGCAAAGTTCCATCAGCAACCGCCTTGATCATGTTGTACACAGTGTTCACTAACACCCCTGATTGGTTAATGAAAGCATTGTGAACAGTAGCATTCACAACTTCCTCCACCAAAGCTCGATCTGGCATCTTTGCAGCTTTTATTGCAGCCAATTCCTCTGCACTTAACACCACTGGTGGAGCTGTCATTGATGTAATCTTGCCACGTGTCATCTTGATCGTTTCAAAGTATTTCATCTGACACTCTAGCAGATAACTCTGATATTGCTTCTTCTGATCCAAAGACATTTTCTCCCAAGCAGACATCTCATTGTTGCTAGTTATTTCAGAAGAATCTTTGTTATCTCGAACAACTGGTGCAGGAATCCAGACCTGATGACCTTTACCATCAATGAGCAGGGTACCGTCATCAGCAACAGCTTGAACGAACGAACGCCATCTGTAAGGTACTGCTTCAACCCACTTGGTAAAATAATCTATGGCCGCCAATATATATTTATGCCCTTTACTTGAAGAAGGATTAATTTCGCCGATCATGTCAATTCCCCATCCTCTGAACGGCCACGGCTTGACGATAGGATTCATTGCCGATGCCGGAGCTCTCTGAATCGATCCATACGTCTGACAATCTTCGCAGCCTTTATCATATTCAAAACAATCCTCGAGCATGGTAGGCCAGAAATATCCACCTCTTCTGATCAACCACTTCATCTTGTATGCCGATTGATGAGTCCCACAAATCCCATCATGAACCTCCATCGGCATCTTCTTGGCTTCATCGGCATTCAGACACTTCAACAGAATCCCTTCCAAAGTCCTGTAATAAAGCTGATCTTCTATTAATACATACTTCATTGCTTTGTACCGTAGCTTCGTGGATGTTTTCCGGGTTGGATCCCTCAAATAATCCAAGATCTTAATCCTCCAATCTTGTTCCGCGAAGGTACTACTGTTGTCAAAAAATGAAACTTTTTTTAGATTCGATCAAAGTCAAAACTTTTCAGCTTTGACTATCAACAGGACAAAAAGTGATGTTACTTGATTGATCGTGACACGAACTATCGTAAACCAGTTCTTTTTATTTATAGTATTGAATTTTCATACATATTATTAGTATAATTTGTAAAACACCAAGTTTGATTAAGTATCCATTTCTGGATGCAGGGAGTAGGCACATAATCATAGTCAATTTTGTGTTGCATTTTTCATTGGAATTTTAGTTTTAGAGTCGATGAGTGATGAGAATTCAAAAATTAGAAGTCCAATAGGCGTATGCTATCATGACTACAATGTCAATTATTATTTAAAGGAAAAAGTATTACCTTTGTTTTAAATTACTCGTTTAGATTTATCCTATGCTAAAATGTTCTATCCTTAAACAATGATTTCGATAATTTCATATAGTGTAATAACATGCATACACATTTGCCCACCTGAAAAAAATATTATGTTTTTATCCATACAAGTTTTTATAAATTTGTGGTCAAAGACATAAATTTTCTATTTACAACAAACATAATAGAATAAGTAATTTGAAATGAAGAGAGTATAATTTTGACACCTATTAAAAGGTTCCCTTAAAAATACCCATTAAAAAGTAAAATTTTGCACTTCTACATTTAATAATCCATGTTGTTGTTTGCTTCAAATAATTCTCTTCAGAGCATTGGATACGAATTCGACCCACATGGAGCATTCCAACAGCAGAGTCAGAGTAAGAGAAATGTATTTTCTTTTATCTAAAAATCGTGGTCACATCACAAAAGATTACCTTCCCTTGATTGCTGCCCAAAAACTCATTAGCTTTCTAGAACCAGGAAATTATAGGAAGATGCATGCATTCATAGGGCTCACTCACAAAAGGAAGATGTGTCTGCACCATTTTGATATAATACATATATTTTTCCTCAAAGATCCCCTATGGCCCCGCAAATCAAAATCAAATTATGGACTTTTAAGTTTTGATATGCAAGTTCCGTATGTTTAACTGGCGGGTGTAATAGGGAGAATGACGTTTGGAAATTTCGATGCTTGGCGGCTTCCAAATGTACTGCATTTCTGGAGGCTCAATTGTGCAGTATTATATTTGCGTAATGGAAATCAAAACAAGGTTAGCGTAAGATGCATGATCCGTATGCGATATCGAAGTGTGGATGGGAGGAAAATCAGCAAGGCTTTGTTCTCCGGGAAGGAACTAATCAAACTGGTCGTCGTTAGAAATGGGAGAGAGCTTGGAGGCGTCAGAGTCTTGGGTAGAAATCTACTTGCATTTCCATCGTAGTGCAGGCAACTACCGGCACCGGGCTAACCGGCTAACTCCTCCATCTTTAGTAGAGCTCAGAGTAACTGCGGTGGCTAGTTAGCAGTAGTCAAGCCTTTGTTTTGCTTAATGTTGCGACCATACAGCAAGTTTGACAGAAAATAGCAACCAACCTTGAGACTGGGAAACACTGAGTTGTCTCACCTCACTAAATTTTAGCTGGAGCCATGCCAAACTCCCTCTTAATGTCCCTATTGAAATGTGTGTCTTTGCAACACGATCCAATCAAATCAAACCGAAATAAACTTCCTCGGTTCACTATCAGAGGTTTTGGGATGTGAACCCTTTTTCAGCAATAAAGGTTAATTTTCTCAAAATTTAAAGGTTTTCCTTAATTTCTGAATATTTTATATTGAAATTAATTTATTTATTTTTCATAAAGTACAAAAAGATTTTATTATAATTTTGCCTTGCTTTTAGAAAGGTTGCTTTCAGGAAATAATTTTGAAGTATAAAGTAATATCAAAAGGATTTGATTGTAAACTTTTAAGCTAAAGAAAAATAGTTTTTTGTTAAATTTGTAAATGATAAAAAAGAATAATCTATAAGTGTTTATACTCTTTTGAAGTTATTTGATTTTACCTAATTCTAAAACTAGTTTTGATTATAAATAAAATAGAAAATCCCTTATCTAAATGGATCTAAACTCCACCCAAAACAAAATCTAAACTCAGCCCCAAATCCAGCTAGTCTTACCTTAATCCATTTTCTCTCTTTTTTTTGAGGGAATCCATTTTCTCTTTCTCTCTCACGTAAGAAGCAACCAGACCAAATTGAGCCTTATCGAAGCCCAATCCTCCTGACGCCAAAACCCAACCCAAGAGGCGCGGGATGATCCTTTCTTCCGGTGGATCCTATATGTAACCGGCCTTATAAAATTCTTTCTATAGAACGCTTTGAGATTCATGAGAAGAGTAATCCAACAACTCAGATGACTGTGAGCTGAGAGGAGGAGGCGACATGTGGCGCGTTCTAATTGGGGCGGGTAGAAAGCGGGAGAAAAAGAAACAGATTTCAAACTTTAAACGCATTTTTCTTCTAAACCGTCACTCTGTTTTCGAATCTGTTTAAACCTATATGTTTGTTACAATTAATTCTATTTGAGATCCATACATGAATATTTTTGAATTTTTTAAAATTTAATATTTTGATCAACATTTTGAACGTACTGTGTCAACATTTTTGTTCCACCATATCAACATTTTTTTTGTTACTGATCAATAGTTTTTAGAAAATGTTGATTTTTTTTAAAAAAAGTTGAAATAGAACTAAAAAATGTTGACTCTTCTCTTTCGAAATGTTGACGCTCAGACATAGCTGAGCTGCTCAGATTTGAGGGGCTATTGGGCCGATCATCATAATAACCCACCATAAAACCTGCGCCCACAACCCACCGAGAATCAAAACCGCTGCCCCCAACACTCCCCATCAATTCCCACTAAGAGGAGACGAAACAATCAACCATAGTGGCCGTAACTCAAACTCCACGTTGCCTGGATGTTCTGCTCGCCGCCTGACCTTTCCTCTCCCTATCCAGGACTATAAAAGCACACCTGCACGCCTCTTACCCTGCCTGACTGTCAGACCCCATTTCTGGAATCTGCTGTGCATCCTGTATCAGTCCCTGGATCAGTAGCTGATACGCACAATAACACAGTTATGATAATCAAAAGCATACTTCGAATAGATAAATAAGTAAGATATCTGATATAAGACCCTTAGTGGCGGTACGACAAGGATTCAAAACTTTCCAAGTCAATACAGCCAACTAACGGTGAAGCAGACAGCGGAAACCATGGCCCAATGCCACAAGCAAACTTGAGAAGCAGAACCGAAAACCCAATCGTCGTCGTCTTCTACGAAGTCTTCTCCTACTAAACCAACAATCGCAAACGCGTGAGTACATAAGGTACTCAGCAAGCCCTACACTACACAAGGGTATATATACATGCATATTTAGTTTTAGCAAGAAACAGGCTGTGTGGTTCATTTGCTGCAAGCAAATTTTATGCAAGGTTCGCTAAAGCAAGTAAAGGAATTCTTAGATAAAATAGAGAGGTAACTGCCAATATTTTAGTTGGTTGGTCCTGGGGGAGTATGAAGCATTCCCGCCAGTTCCCAAGTTTTAGTTGGGCCTTCTGACCTCAATGGTCATACCGACCCGGCACACTTGCCATCACTTCCAAAACACGAGCAGACTACTGCTCACTCACACTTCAAGGAATGAGAGGTGGCTAATCATATCGAACTCAACATAGATGCGTCATATGCCGTGACAACGTCCATCCGGATGAATTTTACACTCTGCAGAGGTTGTACATCTTTTCCCACGGGCTACGCACTCTTGTACGGAGAGTAACATAACGCTCAGTCCAACTTCTCCGAGTACCACACACAATGCCACCTACGAACCAACCCAGGGGCTTTTCATGAGACTATAATAGTCACATGCAGACCTACTGCACATTGATGTGGGGATCACAGGCCAGATCTCCTAAGCACTACAAACTCCGGAGTCTTCTCCTGGTTGCTCGTTTGCGCTACAGCCCTCCAGGTGGATCAAAGTGGTAAGCACCAAGAAGGTAGGGTAAGTCCTGCCCATAACAGGTTCCGTGGTTGTACGAGAATCATCTTGTTAAAGGTTGAATGAACCGGTCCTTATGTGGCTAGGCAAGCACCATGTCTCCCACACTAGGGACTATCACACTATCCATCACGTCATCAATCACTTACTAATAGCCTTGCCCGCAATCCAACCGTCCCATCACTGTCTCCATCAACACCTAACACAGTTGTGCTACTCCTAACCCCAAATATCACGCACACCACCAAACTCATTTCACGCATTTGTAAAAGTATATAAGTGAGTAAGGTGTGACAATGTAGAAACATTGCGAGGGATCCTAAGCAATCGAGTAGCAAGGTGACTGTTCCATCATAGAAATGATGAGACTATCCTAGGGTTATCAAAGTGACAGTAAACAAAGGTAAGCAAGGATTCATGTATTAATGCCTAAATAATGGCATTAATATCAGTAAGCAAATAGGACCATAACTACACAATCAGTAAAATAACAAGTAATGCATAGTACGAGAACAGGCCATATAGGTGCATTGCGAAAACAGTAGGTTCAATCATGATCAAGGAGAAGTAGAGCTTGCCTGAAGAACGCTATCCTAATCTTTCAATTCTGGATCTTCAAGCTTTTTTGTCGAAGTTGATGTCTTCTGACTTGTCCTTGGGCTTGGATTCATCGGCTCATCCTTGAGGATTGGATCTTCCTCGACTTCTTCTGGCTCTTCCTCGAATTTCGTGTAAGCTAGCGCATAGAAACATTACGTATAAACAACTACCGCAAAAGAAATAAAGATCGAAAAGAACCAACAAGATCCAATTAACTCCAAAAAGAATCGATAAAACTCCGAGAAAATGGCTATGTTTATGCAATGCACATTTATTTATGAAAGATTATTTTTTACAAGTTTTATTCATGGCCTCATAAGGGCCATATTCACCTAGACAAACTATTACTTATCTAATTTCTCTTAAAAGAAGCAAGGTTGCAGGGTTTGGCATGAAGCTTTATTTACTAAAACCTTAGAGTGAGGATGGTGAGATGCACATACTTTATTGATGGTGATTGCGTGCATATCTATTATATAAACTCTAAGTTATTTCTATTAAAGAACATGGGTGGTTCGAGGAAAGATTGTGCAGATGCAGAGGCGTATATGATCTAGGCATGCATGCATGATATGAATGCAGGGTTGCAATTGAAATAGCAATGAACAACAATAAGATCCAATGAGAGACTGCATAGCAAGAAGATCGATAAGTCAATAAAGTTAGGTGGCAGCTGATGGCAATATGGGTTTAGGTTCGATTGAGCGATGGCTGAGCGAGGTTAAGGTTGAAGCTATGCCGTGATGAAAAGAGGTAACTATACTTTGGTGGGGAATGACATGGCGAGATTGATCAAGCTCAACATCAAAAGGTGAAGGAACATTTGTGTTATGCGAGATTGGCGACGAATGACTTAACGAGATGGGATTTGTTTGTCGGGCGAGAGGGAAACTTAGGGTACCGATGACTTGTAGATCCGGTGTGTAGCTCTAAAAGCAGTACCAAAAGGTACTACGCGTTGTACGAACGCGTGAGCGCAAGAATCGCTTAAAACGGAGCTCGGATGGAAAGATATCGGTGTTTAAAGATTCTAGGGCTTGTTTGCAAGAACAGAAAAGTTCTAGGGACCTATTTGTAAGAGCAGAGTACTAAGGACTAATCTGTAATTACAGAAAAGGTCAGGGGGCTTGGTGTAAAAAGATAGGGACTAAACGTAATTACGGAAAAGTATGGGGGTGTTTGTGTAAAATGGCAGGACCTAAACAGGATTATTATAAAGGTCAGGGGCTTATCTGTAAAATGTACAGGTCAGGGATTTTCTAAGATTTTTGGATTTATTTTCTTATTGGAAATCCCATGAACCGAGTCCATGGGGGGCGTGGACTGGGTCTACAGCTCGTTCACGGTGGACCGAGCCGATCCGGGGCGTCGATCGCGCGATGAACGGTGGACAACGAGGGAGAGCGGCGGCCGGCGGTGAGGGCGACGGCAGCGCCATTGCAGTGGCTCGCCAGAACGGCCGTCCCGGCGCTCCGGTGGGCCAAACTCGACGCGAAGGAGTGCGAAAGAGAGAGGAGAGGAAGGGGAGCTCACCAGGGAAGCTTGTAGACGACGGGAAGTGGTGGAGAAGGCTGGCGACGGAGAGGAGCGGCTTGCGGAGGCGATGACCGACGAGGGAGTGGCTCTGGTGGTCCTCGAGCCGCTCGGAGGAGTCCGAGCGAGTCAGCGGAGCACGACGCTGCTATCGCACGAGGAAGACGGGCGAGCACGTCGCCGGGGCGGCGAATCGGCCGGTGGCCGTCGATGGAGCGAGATGGGGAAAAGAGGAAATCAGAGCGGACGGAAGCTCGGTAAGGGAAAATGCGAGCGGGGAATGGAAGAGGAGCTTGACGCGCACCCCTTTTTAGGCGGAGAGAGGGAGACTTTGAGGAGAAGGCATCGCCGGAGTCAAGAATGGCGGCGCGAGCTTATCCTTTACCGTGGCTAGGTCGTCGGCGTTAATGGCCGACGCGATGGTTGCCAGGGCGAGGAGATGGGCGGTCGCGCGTGCTTGTACGGCGCATGGGCAGAGGTATGGAGCGGGGAGGAGAAGCAATAGCGGCGCGGCACGTGTGTATGGCGTGCGGAGGCGGTTCCTTGGCCGGGAAGCTTGCGCCCGGTCAAAGATTGCGGCGCCACACTGCGCGAGCTACTGGAGAGCGATGGCGACCTACGCACATGGCTACAGAGGTCGGGGAAAGGGACCGGGGAGAGAGAGAGAGAGAGAGGGGAGGAGACGGCGGCCACATGGGCGATGGCGCGCGCGAGCTCTGCTGAGCTGGAAGAAGGAGACGACGGCATCGCGGGCCAGGCCGGGCTGCGTCGGGCCGTAACGGGCCAGGAGAAGAAAGGGGAGATCGGCCCACGGCGGAAGAAAGGGAGAGAGAGAGAGAAAAGATGGGCTGGGCCGGGAAGCAGGAGGAGGAGGATGAGGCCCAAAGGGTTTTAGGGGAGAGAATAGATTTATTCTTTTCAGGATTCAAACACCAACTCAAATTTGAATAGAATTTCAAATATCAAATTCGAACAAACGCCCAGAATAGAAACATGAAATCTAGGAATTGCATATGGTGATATTTTATGCAGGTTTTAAATTCCAAATTTTCAAATTCAAGGTGAATTTGCTAGAGTTTAACCGAGAATTATTTAACTTATTGTAAATTTAAAAGGTTCAAACTTTTAGTTGATTTTAAATGTAAGCAAACACTTGAGCATAACTTTCATATTCCGAAATTTCCATTCCAGCTAAGTTTGAATTACTTTTATTAGTTTTATTTTAAAAATTTTGATAAGGAGGAAAGAAATAAACAAAATTTAAATCTGGAGTGATTTTTATTCCTTTTGATTTTGATTTGAAATTTGGGGTGTTACAGATCTACCCCACTTAAAAGGAATCTCGTCCTCGAGATTCGAACGATCTTCTGGATGGTGCAGAACCTGTCTTGCGTCTTGTTACTTGACTTGTGGTAACATCCAAAATTTTTGTCAGAGATTTCTTTATACCGCGAGCTTTGATAGAAGATACTTTCTCTCTTTGTGGTCTTCGGTACTACAGATCAATGTAGCGGAGGTCCTTTCTTGAAGGTTGTATGGGTGCAGGGGGTCCTACCCCACTTAAAAAGGATTTAACTCGGGGTACCAAAGATAACATTCCATTGTGCTAAGCTCATCTTATCCAAAGGATTTAGACTTTTCTCATTGTTCCATGGGCGGCCTTTCCAGATGCCTTTATTTCCAAATTATCCTCTTATTGGTGTAGCTTGAAGTCTGTTTCTGACGAGTCATTATTTCTTCTAGGAAACATAGGGATGAACAAAACCATCTATATCATGTTTTCGATTGTCCAATCTTATCGTGTTCTCACTTATAGAACTTGGCGGCACTTCCAATCCATCAGGTAGGAGATTCAAAGATAGTGGGTGGACTACACCACTTAAAATGATTTATCTTAGAGGATTCCATCTTAACATCTTTGTATCCAAAAGAGAAGGGTTACAGAGTTTCCTTTGCAAACCGTGCATTGTCGCATATCGCAGTCATTGGATGGATATTAAACAACATCTCATCATATCTTATTCCATAAACCTGTTTACATAGTGGTTCACCGCAGACATCCAGGATTTTCCGAGTACAAAAGTGACAAACACATGTTCTACTACTAGTCCAGTTGCTTACTCCTTCCAGATAGAGGTTTGTGGTATCTCGTGATCATCTTCAAATACCATTGATGTGGGGAGTTTCGATTGAATTGGCATGAATGTCATCATTGCATTGATCGGCTTGAGGGCAGTTTGCTATGTAATGTCCTTGCTGCTTGCATAGGTAACATTTCCGATGTCCTCGTGGGGCTTTCACACCATTTCCTGGTTGTTGGTTCATGTCATTCTGATGACGAGTAGCTGGGTGTGGAGAGGATCCAAGGAGCTTCATATGTCTTGCTTTCAGACATCTTCGTCTCCTGCGGTGATTTCTTTTAGTTTCTGAGATTCTTCCTTCTGTTTAAACTCATACACATTGATATTCTGCTCTTCGTCCACATGATATTTTGTTCTTCATCCGCAATGATATCTTGTTCTTTGTCGTGTTTCCACTTTGACAAAGCAGCTTCAAGTAAGATGGTTCGATTCATCAGAGTATTGAAATCTGGATAGACATGGGTGATCAGCTGAATATTCAAGTTATTGTTAAGTCCTTTCCGAAAGCGATCTTGCTTTTTCTTATCAGTTGATATTTCTTCTGGAGCATAGCGAGAAAGCTTCATAAACTTGCGGATGTACTCGCGTACTGTCATAGCTCCTTGTTTCAATGAACGAAACTCATCAGCTTTCATTTCCATAATTCCTCCAGGGATATGATAGTCACGAAATGCATACTGAAATTCTTCCCAGCTGATGGTGTCTGGCTCTGTTGTTGCTTCACAGAAATTGTACCACCATTCAGTGGCTGCTCCGATTAGTTGATGTGATGCAAACATTACCTTTTCATGATCATTAGCGTTGATAACATTGAGCTTTTTATCAATGTTCCTAAGCCAGTCGTTAGCTGCCAGTGGGTCATCATCTGTGCTGTCGTAGACAGGTGGCTTCAATTTCATAAATTCTATTATCTTAGAACTGATTCCATGGTTGTTCTGTTGTTCTTGTGAAAGAACCTGCAGCAGTTGGGTTTGCATGGCCATTACTTCTGCGAAGTTGACCGCTGATACTTCAGGGGTCTCATTACTACCTTGGTTGTTGTCACCTTCGATCTCTTGGTTGTTTACTTCTTCGTCGTTGTGACTTGTCTCAGCTTCCAGGCTATTGGAAGTGGAGGATCTTCTTTTGTTTGCTTTATGACGTTGTTGAGTGATTGGCTTCTTCCTTTTGTTGGTTTCACCTCTTGTTGTTCGTCCCATAGGTCATGATCTTCTGCTGCTTTTGAATTGGGCTCTTGACAAGTCTGAACTCGGGCAGACTTCTTTGGCGGCATCCTAGTTTCACCCGCAAGGATTTAGGCAGTGGTTAGTGAAGGGTTTTGGCCTTAAGGTGTTGTTAAGCTATTATTCTAGTTACTTAACTGTTGTTATCGTTATTATGATATTTAGTTTGGTTAAAGCACACAATCATAGAAAATGAGGAGCCAAAATCAACAAAATCATCGAATCACACAAACAACGTGATTTGTTTGTTGAGGTCTCATGTGTTCGCGCTAGGAACGAGGTTTAAGGCTTAAAGGTAATATGACTATCGATTTTTGATCGTCCTCAAAACTCGACCAATAGTCTGTTGACCAAAAGAAATCGAGAGGGTCATATGACTTAGTCGGATAAAGAAAAACCCTGTTGCATTTGGAGGTGCTTCGTTGACTTGATGCTTAAGGTTATCCATGCACTTGTAACACTATTCCACGTCTTCTTATGACAAACATTGCCACTTCTCATTGCTCAAAGACAGGTTTATCATCAAGGTTACAAAATACCGTACATATACTAGTGGTGCCATCTTTCCGACGTATTCAATGAGGCTTGCAAGGTTGTTCTTCACAGGGAACCCATTATGACGCTTCTAGCACAAGTAGTATATTTGTAAACTTCAATGGTTAGGACACGTCACTGGGGTGTCACTTATCCTTGTCCTTGTTTCTGAGTCATTCCATGCTCTTATTCACTTTCTCGTTGTGATATACAGGACATTCTCCTATCATGTGTCCTTCCTGTTTGCAGTGGAAGCAACGTCTTGGCTTCTTGGGTCGTTCAGACGTACCTTGACCCGATGCTTCATTGTCATCTTTCTTTTTTTTTGTCTGCGACGTTTTCGAATATTCTGGGTTTGCAGGGCTTTGGTAAGGTTGGCAACTTCTTTAGCGATACTTCTCATTGATTCTTCTAAATTGTCGATTCTTTCTACCAGATTTTTGACAGTGCAGGTTTGTTTGTTGTTCCCATTACTGCAATTACCTTGATCTTGAGTCTTTTCCGGTATTACAGATTCAATCTCTGCAGAGATAGTCCTGGAACTTGAGGCACTTCATTCCTCATGTTGGTCTCTACAGCTCTTGCTTCCTTGATTGGTTCATAGAAGGGGCAATCAGCGAACTTATGTTCGGGGTTACGGCAATCAAAACATGTCCTCTCGGTGCCCATAGCGGCGTTGCCCTTGTTCTTTCTTTTGGGAGCCACATATGGTTCGTAGTAAACCTGATATAATATGTTCTCCACTTCTATGGTCATGTAGTCAGGGTTGTCCATTGGGTTGAATATTCCTGTACACAGACGCTTCCGAGTGAGGTTCGCTTCTTGATGTCGGAGAAGGCGAGGAAAAAGATATTTAATAGAAGAGAGAGTTATTGCGGAAAGCTTTTGTAACTAGTTTTGAAAATAGTTATTTCGAATGTGACAAATCCTAGGTTTTCGTTCTACGGTCAAGTAATGCTCTGATACCACTCTGTCGGACCCCATTTCTGGAATCTGCTGTGCATCCTGTATCAGTCCCTGGATCAGTAGCTGATACGCACAAGAACACAGATATGATAATCAAAAGCATACTTCGAATAGATAAATAAGTAAGATACCTGATATAAGACCCTTAGTGGCGGTACGACAAGGATTCAAAACTTTCCAAGTCAATACGGCCAACTAACGGTGAAGCAGACAGCGGAAACCATGGCCCAATGCCACAAGCAAACTTGAGAAGCAGAACCGAAAACCCAATCGTCGTCGTCTTCTACGAAGTCTTCTCCTGCTAAACCAACAATCGCAAACGCGTGAGTACATAAGGTACTCAGCAAGCCCTACACTACACAAGGGTATATATACATGCATATTTGGTTTTAGCAAGGAACAGGCTGTGTGGTTCATTTGCTGTAAGCAAATTTTATGCAAGGTTTGCTAAAGCAAGTAAAGGAATTCTTAGATAAGACAGAGAGGTAACTGTCAATATTTTAGTTGGTTGGCCCTGGGGGAGTATGAAGCATTCCCGCCAGTTCCCAAGTTTTAGTTGGGCCTTTGTTGACGGTCCTTAGACCCAGTTTTTGAGCGTCAATTAGCTCTATAAATAAGAAAGAACTAGCACGTGTACCTCTAGATTTGGATGTGCAGGTGGAAAACAGGGATTTCGAGGTGTAAACAGGCCCCAAGGCGACGAGTCGAACACTTTCATCAAACGACGCTCGCCGCGGGAATATAATTCAAGGATTAAAGGCCCAGAACCTACCAGAACATCAACTGAGGCCACGCACCTGGACAAGAGGCCTAAAGGCCAGGGGGAAGCCACCCACCAAAGCCCAGCCCAGGAGGGGCCAGGCCTAGGTCGGCCGACCCCAAACCCTGGGTCGGCCGACCTGGCAGGGTGGTCCCCTGGGTCCACCTTTCTTTGGCGGTTCACAACCGACTTCAGGAGGTCGGTTCCACCTGCAACCAATGCCCAAAATATCTGGAACCGCCTCAACTCCACCGCCTTTGGGAAGCTATAAATAAAAGGGTACCCCCCTCCTTTGAAGACACACAACACAAGAGGCTCATTCCCTCCTCCACACATCCAGAGCTAGGGGCTCTCTAATTAGGCTTATGCTGAGTAGTTGGGCTGCCCTTGTGGCTCCCAAGTCCCTTGGAGTGTTTGGGGCATATTCCCTTGTATCCTTTTACTCTCTTTGTAAGACTTATTTATTTATCAATGGAATATCATCATTCTTGTAGTAGTTATGTGGTTATGCTAGTTCATCGTTCATCCTTGATCTTGGATGAACGTTCTTCGTTCGTTCATGTTCGTTCATCGTTCGTTCATCGTTCATCGATGTTCGTTCATGATAAGTTCGTTCGTCGTTCGTTCATACTCGATCATCGGTTAACGATGATCGTTCTTCATCGTTCGTCGTTCGTCGCTCGTTCTTGAGCGACGAACGCCTATGCATAACGTAGTGCCAGCTTTGATCCTTTGTCTAAGTAATCGCTTGCTGGATCTAGTTGTTCCTTTTGCTTAGTCATCGGGTCCATTGTCTTGCAAGAGTGCTCTAGGTTTATCGCCTTGCGAGGTGCCTCGAGGGATCTAGAGTTGTGGTTAGTTACGCTAGCATGGTGCTAGGGCTTCCTTTCCACCCTTGGATGCGTGTTCGTGCCCCACGGTTTGTAGAGGTAGGCGGCAGGTGGTGACAGCCCTGTCCGTCCCTTGTAATCCTCCACGTTCGGGTATGGCGTAGGAGTATATATGAAATGTCCGGAGATTGGGGCAGACTCTGATCGCTGGATCTCCCGATAATGGCTTGGCAATAGAACAACTTAGTCTTGGCTTGTGTACATTAGGAGTAGCAGTTCTTCTTACTTAACCTTAGTCTAGCTTAGAGTCGCCTCTCGCCCTTTTATCAGAGAGTGGAACTGCCTGCTGTGTGTGTCACACTATCCTCTATCCATTTATTGCCTTACCCCTGCATTTGGATATTGGTTATGATCTATCATTTGTAACACCATGAGTATAAGTACACACTTGTCAACTACGTCTTCCTTTGGGAAAATATAAATAACGATAACCTAGAATACTCTCAGGTGAAATGCTACAACGGGTTATCCGTGCGCTTGCGGATTATCTTTTATGATTAAATACTAATAATATATTTCTGGCACTCGTTGCTAGTTGTGGATTATTATGTATCCTAAGCAAGTAACTTAACCCCAGGTATTTCTGGTGCCGAACCGGGAATATTCACCCTAGGCCTAACCAGCCTAAGGTGATGTTTTCTGTTTGGTGTAAGAAATACCAACAAGCATTTCTGGCGCCGTTGCCGGGGAAGACAATTGTTGACAAGTGTACAATGATTACTCTTGATTACACTTGATGTGATTTAACCATTGCCCATTGCAGGCTAACCTGCAATGATCTGTTTTCATTCTTTGATGTGAAAACAGGATAGTGTATGCGTGGATTCAACTTGCCGAAAAACTTCGTTGATAATCCAGAGTCACTTGTAAGTAAAGTCCGACCCCGCGTCGACTCTCCCTCACAAGCAACATTCCCGACAGACGAGCCCACATCATCCGCACCATCAACACTTATTGACATGGCTGATCAAAGGACCCTCCGTGACTACTCTGCTCCCTCCGTTGCCAATGTTCCCGTTGGGCCCAATGTCAACGCCGGCGACGCAGGGTTTGAAGTCAAACCAAGCCTAATCACTATGGTGCAGGCCATTCCCTTTTGTGGAAAGGCCACGGAGGACGCCAACACTCATCTCCAGCAATTCCTTGAGATATGCAACACATCGGCAACTGCCGGAGTCAACCAAGATGCTATCCGACTCCGTCTGTTTCCCGTCTCCCTTCTTGGGAAGGCGAAACAATGGTTTTATGCAAATCGTGCCAGCATTGACACTTGGGACCGCTGTTCTACCGCGTTCCTCGCAAAGTTTTTCCCGTTGGGCAAAACCAATGCCCTTCGTGGACGAATTTCAAGCTTCCAGCAAGCCAACAATGAAACCATCGCCGAGGCGTGGGATAGGCTCCAAGATTACATATCCGCCTGCCCACACCACGGGATGGAAGAATGGCTCATTCTTCAACATTTCTACAACGGGTTGACACCAACAACCCATGGACATATGGATGCCGCTGCTGGAGGAGCCTTCTTCTCAATGACCGTTGCTCAAGCTAAAGAACTTATTGAGAAGATGGTCTCCAATCAAGGGTGGAGCGATGAACGTCTCCAACCATGCTCTAAAGGCGTACACCCTATCAAGGAGGTGGACTTATTGTCCGCCAAGCTCGACCTCGTCATGAAGCGCTTGGACGACTTCAACACGCATGGTAATGTTCGTTCACTTGACTCACGCATTACGTGTGAGGAATGTGGCAACACCGGCCATATGGGGAAGGATTGCCCCAACCATACCCATGAAGAAGTATTATACATGAACAACAACAATGGGTATCATCCAAGTGGAGGTCAAGGTTTTAACCAAAACCGCCAATCTTATCAAGGAGGTAATAATTTCTCTGGTTTTAATAATAATCAGCCTTCTTTGAAAGATTTGGTTTATAGCCAAGATAAAATCAACGAATCAATCAACAAAAAGCTTGCTGCCAATGATCAGAGTTTAGAGAGTTTAAATTTAAAAATAGAAGGTCTTTGTTCTGCTTTTAAAAATCAATTGAGCTTTAATAAAATGATAGAAACTCAAATAGCTCAGCTTGCTGCTCTTGTTCCTTCTGCTAATTTTGGGCAGATTCCTGGGCAACCAAAATCTCCCTTTGAAAAAGTTAATGTTATCACTACGAGAGGTGAAATGTTCTCTCGTAGGACTAACCATGCAGGGGAGAACATGAAAATAAGAGGAGAACCTTCTATAATAAAAACTAATCCAGGCTTTCCAGTAATCTCTTGCTCAATCAAGAGGTTCCACTTCGACTATGCCCTGTGTGACCTTGGGGCAAGTGTTAGCGTGATGCCCAAGGAGGTCTTTGATCAATTGAGCTACACTGACTTAACTCCTACACCCATGCGGCTGCAACTAGCGGATTCATCCATCCGCTACCCGACGGGCATAGCCAAAGATATTCCGGTGAAAATCCGGGGTAGCTTCATCCCCGTCGAGTTTGTGGTGCTTGACATGGATATTGACAAGGAAACGCCCCTCATCTTGGGACGTCCCTTCCCTAGCACCACGAAGGCCCAAATTGATGTTGGAGTTGGAGAGATCCGCCTCTACATCAACGGGAAGGAGGAGAAGTTCAAGTTTCAACCTCGGAAAGAACAATGAACAATGCTCGATGATCAAGGTCAAATACGGGCCAAACACCTCCAACATCCAAGAAGTTGAAGCGACAGCTAGGAAAACGGACAGCCTCATTGCTCTATGGAAGAGCATGGCAAAGATTGAAAATCCATCGCAGTTTCAACCAAAGAAACCGGCGACCACGAAGCCGGGATTATGGGCCAAGAAACCCGTCCCAAAGTCCGAGAAGCCACCTACACCACCAAAGAGGAAGCAAGTGTGGCAAGTCAAGGCGCAGCCCTCCACGTCCTCATCTCCAAGGACGGGGTCCGCGCCACCAAGCTAAACCCGTTGGAGAAGTCTTAGCCCGTCGGACTTTAAACGACACGGCCCTGGCCGTCAGGTTAACCGGCATTATCATTTGCTTTTATTTGCTTCTTTTTGAATTTTCCACCATCAATTTGCATTTGGATTTTTTTTCAAACCACTTTGCATATTTATTTCCTCCACCAAAAATTTATTTGAATTTTTCCGCCAGCATATTTGAATTTTTTCCCTCGCCATGCATTTAAAATTCAAAATTTCCAAAAAGAAACCTTTACGTCCAAATTTTCTCATCTTCCCTTTGGACAACACTTGTATCCCTCTATAAAAACCAAAAACAATTTTGCATGTTGGAACTTATCTCCGACATTTCCTTTTTGTGATTTTTGAAAAATTTTGAATTCGAGGCAAACTTTTATTTGGAAATCTTTTTGAGCAAATAACAACCGTGGTCATCAACAATATGGCCGTTGGGGGCTGTGGGCCAAAGAGAGATGCAAATGGGGCCAGGGAGGGGTGGGCCGACCCCACCAGTCAGGTCGGCCGACCCAGGAGAGCCGTTGCTCCCTGCCCCCCTTTTCCCAACGGTCACCTGCTCCTCCCAACATTCAAAAACGGCTGCTATGGCCGTGTATAAGAAGGGGGTGGCCGGCCATTGCTCTCTCCCTCTCACACTCTCATTTCCACTCCTCAACTCACTTCACTCCATTGCTCTCAAGTTTTCCATTGTGCTCATTCAGTTTCTTGCTTCAAAATTCTGCAAAAATATTTCTCTCTTGGTTTGCTTTGTAGTTTTGTTTTGGTTTGATTTTCCGAGTTGCGTTTTCTCGCTTGCAAGAACACCGACGGTATTCATCGATCGGTTTTCACTCTTACAACCCGTTCGGAGTTTTTGTTCTTGCGTTCTTGCTCAACCTCGCTCCAGCATGAAGCGCGCTGGGAAGGCCGTCGCCTCGCTGTTCCGGTCCGGGAGCACAAGCTCGGGCTCATCTCGACCTCGCACTCGCACCCGTACCGCCACCGAGCAAGTGTCAAGCCCTCAACATGAAGCCGCAGCGGATGATCAAGCCAACACCGAGCATCGTCTCCTCGTCGACACCGACCTCGACTTGGTGGGCGACGACGAGATGAGCGCCTACGAAGCCCTCCGACTCCGTACATTTGCTCCTACGCGAGCATTTGATCCAGAACTGCTGCAAAAGATTGGTATGGATGCTGAATTTTCCCGAGTATTTAAAGCAATAGGGTGGGATAAGTTTGCATGTGTGGATGAGCAGGGTTCCCGCTTACTTACACTACAGTTTTATGCACCCTACGCGTGGTAGATGACGGTATTACCTTTCGGTTTTTCCGGGAGGAATATCATTTGACATGGAAAATCCTTAGTCAATGCCTCGGCTTTAATTCTCGCTACACCATTTATGTTGATAGTTCGATTCCGGGTTACTCAAAGTGAGCTTTTTGGCAAAGAATTTCTGCATCTCCTACTTGTGAGAAACCCCGAACTAATCACATTCACCATCCTACCTTGCGTTTGTTGCACATGTGGCTTGGCATTACCTTGTGTCCTAGAAGTGATATTAGGATTGTGCGCGAGGATGATTTGAAAATTCTTTATGCTATGGTTGAGAAAATAAAGATTGCTCCTGTTGTTTTCATGATTGCTCAGTGGTTAGAAAATTTTAGAATGACTGGACCGATTGAGTGCACCTCGTTGATTACACGTATTGCTGCGGGTGTTGGTGCTTTGCATGATGCTAATGTTGCTTATATTGATACACCCCGCTCTCTTATCACCGAGGATTATCTTATTCATGGTCATACACTTAAGCATGGTCCAAATAATTCTCTCATATTTTATTATGTCGGTTATACAAATGAATTCCCGTTACCTAACCGGGGACTTCGTTTGTATGACTGTCAAAACCTAACCACACCTCTAGAAAAAGAGGAAGCTGCACGCAGGAGTACTTCTTCTCGCAGGAGGACGCGCAGGCCGGAGCCATCCGTCGACACCGGGATGCCCGCACCGCAGCCCATGGCCTATGCATATGGGCCGGGCTACGGTCACGCCGGGTACGGTCCCGGTGGTTACACCACTCCACCACCGTTTGAGGCCGGCGGCTAGTCACAGCAGGGTGCGGGCCATGCCCAATGGACGCACCCTCCACGTGCACAATGGGAGGAACTCTCCTCCGAGTCGACATCCTATTCGCCGAGGTCCGGTAGGCGCCGCTCCTCCGCAGCCCGAGATCCCCATTTCGGGCAGCAAATGGACGCGCTCACCGAACAAATGGGCAACCTCGAGACCAAGGTGGAGGATGTCCAATACACCCTCGACCAGCACGTCCTGCAGACTCGTCAGTGGCAAGAAAGCACCGACGCCCAGCTCACCAACCTCACCAACATGACGCAGCAGGGCCAAGCCGATCTTTTGGCTTACTTTCGCCACACGGGGTTCGATCCTCGACGCCACCCATGAGCAAGAACAAGCTTGGGGGGGATGCCATACCCCCCGCTAAGGTATCATGTATCGCAACTTGTATCCTTTTGTTTCTTTTGTTTGCTTGTTCTTGCACCTCATATGAAAAATACAAAAAATGATAAATCTGAAAATAAAATAAAAATGACAAAACTAAAAAGAACAAAAATAGTCTTTAGTGTGGTTGCTAGTTTTTCGTAGTTTCTCTTTATATGTGAGTATGAGTGTTTAGCCTTCCTTATGTTGAGATGATGAATAGTTGCTCTGTTTTATCTCTCGTTTGTACCTAGTCACAACTTGGTGCTCTCCCAAGTTTTGAGATTTTTGGCTTATGCTTACCTGGAACTTGAAACTTGTGGGCTGCATAGTGCTTGATCTAAGTCTAAGTTGTTGTGAGATATGATATGGTACAAATAGGGCTGCTATGATCTTGTTCAAAGTGCGACTTGACTTCCGGAGTTTTATTTTACAAAATACAAAAATGATAAAGTTCCTCAATGATCAAAATTCCTACCAAAGCCATATGTTGCTCTTATGTTGCAAAACCTTACACATATGCTGCTTGTCATTGCATTGAGCTTTATCAAAATTGTGTGACCCTAGTAAGAAGCTTGTCATACTCTCATTGATCAAGATCACGTACACTCCACCTCGCATGCTAAACTTCTACACTGGAAGTTAAGCAATACCACCACACTTTCCACCAAAATAAATACTCCAAAAATTCATTGTTACCTCTTTCTCAAAACGTATCATTGGAGACATGGCTATGCAAAAGAAAAAAAAACAGAGAGAATAACCCCCTGCTCATACAAAAGTAGAGCATGATGAAAAAAATGGGGAATAAAGAAAGAAAAATGTTGAGAAAAGAAAGAAAGAAAGATAGCCATGTTCTCCTCAAAAATTCAAAAGAGAGAGAAGGAACAAATAAAAAGGGGTATAGTTCTTCCACCTCACCACCACCACATACACACGTGCACATCTTGATCAAGATTGTATGACTTGCATTCTCCATGGATCCACTCTTTTGGTTCGGCAATATGTGTGATGCAAGTATGCCTCATATCATCCCTACCTTGAGCTCCACATATAAGCCTTAGAAGTAGGATGACAGGAGGCAACACAATAATGCCTTGGTGAGGAATATACATCTATTGAGTGATTTGAGAGCATCATTTGAGGAACTCTGCTTTTATTTCAGAAATTTTGAAAACCTCCGGAAAATAAAAGTCAAACAATGGACAAGTGAATGGTGCTATGTTATAACCGTTCTATCTCTCAACCGCCCAAGACAAGGAAAAAGCCATACGCCCCATAAGGAGTAAGGTAAAGGGTGAGTTACCATGCCAACTTTTTCAACTCAAAGGAGAGTATTTTCGTTGTGTGCATGGTACCTAGGAGATATGAAACATTGTAGCAACTCCTGACCAACATCCTAAGTCCTACTTCTTGCTCGGGACGAGCAAGGAGGACAGCTTGGGGGAGTTGTTGACGGTCCTTAGACCCAGTTTTTGACCGTCAGTTAGCTCTATAAATAAGGAAGAACAAACACTTATTACTTGCATTCTGTTACCAAATAACCTATTTCCACCTTTCTATGGCAGTTCACAACCGACTTCAGGAGGTCGGTTCCACCTGCAATCAATGCCCAAAATATCTGGAACCGCCTCAACTCCACCGCCTTTGGGAGGCAATAAATAAAGGGGTACCCCCCCCCCCTCCTTTGAAGACACACAACACAAGAGGCTCATTCCCTCCTCCACACATCCAGAGCTAGGGGCTCTCTAGTTAGGCTTAGGCTGAGTTGTTGGGCTACCCTTTTGGCTCCCAAGTCCCTTGAGAGTTTGGGGCATATTCCCTTGTATCCTTTTACTCTCTTTGGAAGACTTATTTATTTATCAATGGAATATCATCGTTCTTGTAGTAGTTTAGTGCTTATGCTAGTTCATCGTTCGTTCATGTTCGTTCATCGTTCATCGATGTTCGTTCATGATCGTTCATTGTTCGTTCGTCGTTCGTTCATACTCGATCATCGGTTAACGATGACCGTTCTTCATCGTTCGTCATTCGTCGCTCGTTCTTGAGCGACAAACGCCTATGCATAACGTAGTGCTAGCTTTGATCCTTTGTCTAAGTAATCGCTCGCTGGATCTAGTTGTTCCTTTTGCTTAGTCATCGGGTCCATTGTCTTGCAAGAGTGCTCTAGGTTTATCGCCTTGCGGGGTGCCTCGAGGGATCTAGAGTTGTGGTTAGTTACGCTAGCATGGTGCTAGGACTTCCTTTCCACCCTTGGATGCGTGTTCGTACCCCACGGTTTGTAGAGGTAGGCGGCAGGTGGTGACAGCCCTGTCCTTCCCTTGTAATCCTCCACGTTCGGGTATGGCGTAGGAGTATATATGAAATGTCCGGAGATTGGGGCAGACTATGATCGCTGGATCTCCCGATGATGGCTTGGCAGTAGAACAGCTTAGTCTTGGCTTGTGTGCAGCTTAGGCTATAGGTAGATGCTACTTGACGATGTACATTAGGAGTAGCAGTTCTTCTTACTTAACCTTAGTCTAGCTTAGAGTCACCTCTCGCCTTTTATCAGAGAGTGGAACTGCCTGCTGTGTGTGTCACACTATCCTCTATCCATTTATTGCCTTGCCCCTGCATTTGGACATTGGTTATGATCTATCATTTGTAACACCATGAGTATAAGTACACACTTGTCAACTACGTCTTCCTTTGGGAAAATATAAATAACGATACCCTGGAATACTCTCGGGTGAAATGCTACAACGGGTTATCCATGCGCTTGCAGGTTATCTTTTATGATTAAATACTAATAATACATTTCTGGCACTCGTTGCTAGTTGTGGATTATTATGTATCCTAAGCAAGTAACTTAACCCCAGGTATTTCTGGCGCCGAACCGGGAATATTCACTCTAGGCCTAACCAGCCTAAGGTGGTGTTTTCTGTTTGGTGTAAGAAATACCAACAGCCTTCTGACCTCAATGGTCATACCGACCCGGCACACTTGCCATCACTTCCAAAACACGAGCAGACTACTGCTCACTCACACTTCAAGGAATGAGAGGTGGCTAATCATATCGAACTCAACATAGATGCGTCATATGCCGTGACAACGTCCATCCGGATGAATTTACACTCTGCAGAGGTTGCACATCTTTTCCCACGGGCTACGCACTCTTGTACGGAGAGTAACATAACGCTCAGTCCATCTTCTCCGAGTACCACACACAATGCCACCTACGAACCAACCCAGGGGCTTTTCATGAGACTATAATAGTCATCATGCAGACCCACTGCACATTGATGTGGGGATCACAGGCTAGATCTCCTAAGCACTACAAACTCCGGAGTCTTCTCCTGGTTGCTCGTTTGCGCTACAACCCTCCAGGTGGATCAAAGTGGTAAGCACCAAGAAGGTAGGGTAAATCCTGCCCATAACAGGTTCCGTAGTTGTAAGAGAATCATCTTGTTAAAGGTTGAATGAACCGGTCCTTATGTGGCCCGGCAAGCACCATGTCTCCCACACTAGGGGACTATCACACTATCCATCACGTCATCAATCAGTTACTAATGGCCTTGCCCGCAATCCAACCATCCCATCACTATCTCCATCAACACCTAACACAGTTGTGCTACTCCCAACCCCAAATATCACGCACACCACCAAACTCATTTCACGCATTTGTAAAAGTATATAAGTGAGTAAGGTGTGGCAATGTAGAAACATTGCGAGGGATCCTAAGCAATCTAGTAGCAAGGTGATTGTTCCATCATAGAAATGATGAGACTATCCTAGGGTTATCAAGGTGACAGTAAACAAAGGTAAACAAGGATTCATGTATTAATGCCTAAATAATGGCATTAATATCAGTAAGCAAATAGGACCATAACTACACAATCAGTAAAATAACAAGTAATGCATAGTACGAGAACAGGCCATATATGTGCATTGCGAAAACAGTAGGTTCAATCATGATCAAGGAGAAGTAGAGCTTGCCTGAAGAACGCTATCCTAATCTTTCAATTTTGGATCTTCAAGCTTTTCTATCGAAGTTGATGTCTTCAAATTCCTTCTCGAAACTTGTATCTTCTGACTTGTCCTTGGGCTTGGATTCATCGGCTCATCCTTGAGGATTGGATCTTCCTCGACTTCTTCTGGCTCTTCCTCGAACTTCGTGTAAGCTAGCGCATAGAAACATTACGTATAAACAACTACCGCAAAAGAAATAAAGATCGAAAAGAACCAACAAGATCCAATAACTCCTAAAAGAATCGATAAAACTCTAAGAAAATGGCTATGTTTATGCGATGCACATTTATTTATGAAAGATTATTTATTACAAGTTTTATTCATGGCCTCATAAGGGCCATATTCACCTAGACAAACTATTAATTATCTAATTTCTCTTAAAAGAAGCAAGGTGCAGGGTTTGGCATGAAGCTTTATTTACTAAAACCTTAGAGTGAGGATGGTGAGATGCACATACTTTATTGATGGTGATTGCGTGCATATCTATTATATAAACTCTAAGTTATTTCTATTAAAGAACATGGGTGGTTCGAGGAAAGATTGTGCAGATGCAGAGGCGTATATGATCTAGGCATGCATGCATGATATGAATGCATGGTTGCAATTGAAATAGCAATGAACAACAATAAGATCCAATAAGAGACTGCATAACAAGAAGATCGATAAGTCAATAAAGTTAGGTGGCAGCTGATGGCAATATGGGTTTAGGTTCGATTGAGCGATGGCTGAGCGAGGTTAAGGTTGAAGCTATGCCGTGATGAAAAGAGGTTACTATACTTTGGTGGGGAATGACATGGCGAGATTGATCAAGCTCAACATCAAAAGGTGAAGGAACATTTGTGTTATGCGAGATTGGCGACGAATGACTTAACGAGATGGGATTTGTCGGGCGAGAGGGAAACTTAGGGTATCGATGACTTGTAGATCCGGTGTGGAGCTCTAAAAGCAGTACCAAAAGGTACTACGCGTTGCTACGAACGCGTGAGCGCAAGAATCGCTCAAAACGGAGCTCGGATGGAAAAGATATGGGTGTTTAAAGATTCTAGGGCTTGTTTGCAAGAACAGAAAAGTTCTAGGGACCTATTTGTAAGAGTAGAGAAGTACTAAGGACTAATCTGTAATTACAGAAAAGGTCAGGGGGCTTGGTATAAAAAGACAGGGACTAAAACGTAATTACAGAAAAGTATGAGGGTGCTTGTGTAAAATGGTAGGACCTAAACAGGATTATTATAAAGGTCAGGATTTTCTAAGATTTTCGGATTTATTTTCTTATTGAAAATCCCATGAACCGAGTCCATTGGGGGCGTGGACTGGGTCTACAGCTTGTTCACTGTGGACTGAGCCGATCTGGGGCGTCGATCGCGCGATGAACGGTGGACAACGAGGGAGAGCGGCGGCCGGCGGTAAGGGTGACGGCGGCGCCATTGCAGTGGCTCGCCGGAACGGCCGTCCCGGCGCTCCGATGGGCCAAACTCGACGCAAAGCAGTGCGAAAGAGGGAGGAGATGAAGGGGAGCTCACCAGGGAAGCTTGTAGACGACGGGAAGTGGTGGAGAAGGCTGGCGACAGAGAGGAGCGGCTTGCGGAGGCGATGACCGACGAGGGAGTGGCTCTGGTGCTCCTCGAGCCGCTCGGAGGAGTCCGAGCGAGTTAGCGGAGCACGACGCTGCTATCGCACGAGGAAGACGGGCGAGCACGTCGCCGAGGCGGCGAATCGGCCGGTGGCCGTCGATGGAGCGAGATGGGGAAAAGAGGAAATCAGAGTGGACGGAAGCTCGGGAAGGGAAAATGCGAGCGGGGAATGGAAGAGGAGCTTGACGCGCACCCCTTTTTAGGCGGAGAGAGGGAGACTTCGAGGAGAAGGCTTCGCCGGAGTCAAGAATGGCGGCGCGAGCTTATCCTTTACAGTGGCTAGGTCGTCGGCGTTAATGGCCGATGCGATGGTTGCCAGGGCGAGGAGATGGGCGGTCGCGCGTGCTTGTACGGCGGCATGGGCAGAGGTATGGAGCGGGGAGGAGAAGCAATAGCGGCGCGGCACGCGTGTACGGCGTGCGGAGGCGGTTCCTTGGCCTGGAAGCTTGCGCCCGGTCAAAGATTGCGGCGCCGCACTGCGCGAGCTACTGGAGAGCGATGACGACCTACGCACATGGCTACAGAGGTCGGGGAAAGGGACCGGGGAGAGAGAGAGGGGAGGAGACGGCGGCCACGTCGGCGATGGTGCGCGCGAGCTCTGCTGAGCTGGAAGAAGGAGACGACGGCATCGCGGGCCAGGCCGGGCTGTGTCGGGCCGTAACGGGCCAGGAGAAGAAAGGGGAGATCGGCCCACGGCAGAAGAAAGGGAGAGAGAGAGAGAGAAAAGATGGGCTGGGCCGGGAAGGAGGAGAAGAAGGATGAGGCCCAGAGGGTTTTAGGGGAGAGAATAGATTTATTCTTTTCAGGATTCAAACACCAACTCAAATTTGAATAGAATTTCAATATCAAATTCGAACAAACACCCAGAATAAAAACATGAAATCTAGGAATTGCATATGGTGATATTTTATGCAGGTTTTAAATTCCAAATTTTCAAATTCAAGGTGAATTTGCTAGAGTTTAACCGAGAATTATTTAACTTATTGTAAATTTAAAAGGTTCAAACTTTTAGTGGATTTTAAATGTAAGCAAACACTTGAGCATAACTTTTATATTCCGAAATTTCCATTCTAGCTAAGTTTGAATTACTTTTATTAGTTTTATTTTAAAAATGTTGATAAGGAGGAAAGAAATAACCAAAAATTTA
Source organism: Eragrostis nindensis (assembly GCA_012490785.1). NCBI lineage: Eukaryota > Viridiplantae > Streptophyta > Magnoliopsida > Poales > Poaceae > Eragrostis > Eragrostis nindensis. Next base: position 155,338 of record JAAXCT010000053.1, on the reverse strand, counting down.
AATCTGGAGTGATTTTTATTCCTTTTGATTTTGATTTGAAATTTGGGGTGTTACACTGACGACCTCCTTTGCCCCCTTCTCTTCATTCTCATCCAGTAGCCACGAATTTATCTTCGTCTCTGTGCTGCACCCAGTCATGACGTCCTTGGTCGGCATCAACGTTCCCGGTGATCCGCCCAACGAAAGGTCCCCAAATTTTACCAGAAGGTGCGCCTCGTTGTCCTCTACAATGTGATCGGAGCGATAGAAGTCACGATGACACGGGGATCGTGTTCGCAATAGCCACTGCTTCCTGTTCTGGGCGTATCCAGTGCGCGCATTGGTAATTCGCTTCCTATTACTCTCAATTCATAAGCTTTCTTGATGCACGTCCCATACCATATCATGTCCTATCAAGTTCCATTCTTTATCACAGGAGGACACGCGGAGATTCACTGTGATGCCTCTAGGAACGCAGTTGGCATGTGAACAGCCGCTGCACGACTCTGCTATGTTCCAAGCAATCGATCTCCTATTCTGTTGCATTTCTCAACACTTCATGATGTCATTGTCGTGTGCCCGGTAATTGTGGGTATTGCTGATCAAGTCTTTTCTTTAATCCTGCAGCCAATAATTGGGAACACACACATCTTCTTGGTGATGTCTGTCCGGCCAGCACAGAAAACTGGAGACAATCATCCCAGTTTTACCGCACTGATTGATGTGTAGTAGCTACTGGTTCTTAAGATGAGCACATGTCCGTTACACAAACAAAATTGCTTTTGAGCTCGGCTGGAAGTATTATTGATATAATGTAGATGCGGAATGGTGCCTCCTAATAAGTTTCATGCCTCACCATTTCCCACATTCACATGAACTGGTCAATGCTTACAGAATAACATTTCTCTGATGATGGTCCTCTAGTTATTTCTTTCCTCCCCTGGTTACTCTCTAATCTGTGGATCTTTTAGACGAATGGTATCATTAATTAGTAAATGTGAGATACTCAAGGAAATTAGGATGCCAACCCAGAAAAAAGGTAGAAAATATAATGCACCATTTTTGGCATCTAAATAAATCTGTTTGACAGCTACGTTCTCCGAAAAGGTCTGTCTGACAGCCGGTATGAGAAGCACCATGCATATAGGTTTGATGGTCCACATGCCTTGACTATGTCTATTTTCAGGCATTGAGCTGATCCTGAGCACTGATATTGTCAAGGCTGATCTTGGCTCGAAGACGCTGACTAGTGCAGCTGGGGAAACATTTACGTATGAGGCCTTGCTTATTGCCACTGGCTCATCGGTAAGTTCCAAGCTAATCTCTATTAGATAGATTTGATAATTTCGATTTTCAACCGTTTAGCCTTACTTTGTTCAATCACTCATGATATTTATATATTTTTACGTGCCCAGGTCATAAAGCTCACTGACTTCGGTGTTCAAGGAGCAGAGTACAACCTATTGTATCTAAGGGACGTTCAGGATGCCGACAAGTTGGTTGCAGCTATGCAAGCAAAGAAGGATGGGAAGGCTGTTGTTGTGGGAGGTGGTTACATCGGACACGAGCTTAGCGCAGCCTTGAAAACCAACAACTTTGATGTCACTATATATGGTGTACCCTGAGCCGTGGTGCAGTAAGTCCTCTGCTGATTTTAAAGCTTACATTCTGAATCTTTGATAAGTACTGTAATAACCTCATGCATTCTGGATTTCGAATCTCTTGTAGTGCACCGTCTATTCACTGCCGGCATTGCTCATTTCTACGAGGGCTACTATGCTAACAAAGGGGTCAAACTTGTGAAGGGAACTTATGCTTCTGGTTTCGAGCCGACGCAAATGGAGATGTGAGCATCGAACACTCTGCAATTAGAGTTCAACGGCAAGGTCGTCGGCGTGTTCCTCGAGGGAGGGTCGGCCGACGAGTACCAGGCCATTGCCAGGGTGCCTGACGTCGAGGCGCTCAAGAAGGAAGGTGTCGAATTCGCTACCAAAATCTGTGGTCTTCTGCGGATGTAGGATGTGTTCGTACTGCCCTTCAAGCTTTCATCGGATCGATAGATCATTTAGTTGTTAGTTCCCATATATGAAAACAAAATTGGATTCTGGTTCTGATGTTAAGAGTAGAGCCACTGTGGCGTGATCCGAATAATATATGCAATTTGTAGCATCTCTGTTCACAATTTAGTTTATCATCTCCAGAAGGCTGTGTTTGGTGAAAATTCCCGTTTTCTACTGGATTAAATGGGCATCCTTTTTGTCGGGTACCTATTTTCTAGGTACCCTATACGGTATACATACGGAATGACGAGGCATGGAAGCCGACCGAGGCCCAAAACACGGTTAAGTGGCGGAAAGCTGCGCCCGTGTGGTGGCCCAGTTGGGCGGAGGGCGCAACAACGGCCATTGGCCCACAGAGCCTCCGTTCCTCACGGCCTGCTAAAGGCCTGGGCACAGCTGGCTGCATGGGCACGGCCCCCCACCCATGATTACTATTGGTCCAGCGTTAAAGGAGCCCGGCGTGGGCGTGGCGACGAACCCGACTCCCCGCGGCGGGAGTCGGGCGCCACGGAGTCGAGCGACTCCTCCGACCATACACCGGCTAGCCGCCGTCCGCCGGCCATATGCCCCGGCAGTGGTCGGGATCGGCGAGGGGCCTCGACCCGAAGCGAACCCGACCATTGCGGCTGGGAAGCAAGCCCGGGAGCGGCATGGATACATTGGTCAAACCCGAGAGTACGGCCGGCCAGATTCGGATAAGAAGACGCTCTATATCCACTCCTGGGCGGTGCGAAAGTACACTATGCCTGACGTACGGCTGAGTGGGGGTGTCGCATCCGGATCAGGCGTGGAACGGCGGATTCACGCACCAAGTACGCTGTACAGTTGCAACAGTGCAGCGTACTTAGGCACCAATGACCGTCGCCTAACTCTACAGAAATCAACAGCGCGCCAACAGCAATCAACAGTGCGGATCAGGGGATGGGCGATCCACAGCACCCGGACAAGACCCGGATGACTTCATCACACGGTCAGGCGAGAAGATTGCGGCGGAGGCCATCGAGTCCAGCAAGGGCGGCCCGACTACCTCTCCACCACCTTCCTTTTTCCTTTACTTTCTTTTCTTTTTCTTCTTTCCCCCATCTGTAACCGTCTTCCCTTGGCATATAAAAGGGAGGATTGGGCCCAGGGGGAAGAAGAGACCCACTCTTCACCCACAGAGAGAATTTTCTCACTTTCAAGCACTCACGCGAAGCTAAGGCAGAGACTTGGGAGCGAATCCCTCTCTCGCCCACGGCTTGTAACCCCTACTACGAGCAACACGAGAAAAACCACGAACTGGACGTAGGGCATTTCCGGCCTGAACCAGTATAACCCACTGTGTCAAGCGTAAACATCCTGATCGTCGTCGAACCGCGTACAAATCTACTCGTCGGCCGGTTACTAAACGCCGACAGTTGGCGCGCCAGGTAGGGGACCTCAGCGAGTTCGACGACGGCTGCATCGCCAGCCGATGGCTTCGTGGCCGCCAACATCTCGCGGTCGTCTTCCGTCTCGTGGAAGCGTCCGCGGAAGGGAGCGGAGGCGCTACGCCGCGCCTTCTTCCCGGTTCTACACCCCGTACACGGTCCCATACCGTGTCTTCCGCTTTGGCGACGTGGACTTCTTGACGGACCACGCCGAGCTGCAAAGGGTGCGCAGCAGTGCCGGCGCGGAGCCACTGCGCGTCTTCACTTCGGATGTCTACCTCTCGCGCGGACCGGGGGCCCGAGCACTGCCCGTGCGCATCGAGGCGTACCTCGGTGTGAACCCCTGGCCAGATGAATGCCGGCGTATCTTTTACGCGCTGGCACTCCTCAACAACTGCCTTGTTGAGGGACCGCCACTCCCACCTGGCTACGAGGCCTGGGAGCGTCGAGCCTCCCTGCCGCCTCGGCTGCGGGAGTCCATGGAGGCGTTGGAGCACGAGCTCGCGTGCCGCTTCCCGCCTAGCCGGACTGGACCTCCCGGTCCCGCCGTTGGCACGTCCGTATCTGTGGGCGCGGAGCCCGCCGATACCCAGAACCGCGACTCTGTCGAAGACCTCCTTGCTGAGTGCTTCGACGCGCTCACATTCGATCCGTCCCGCGAGTGTCTCATGGCCGAGATTCGGGACGGGGATGTCGCTGACCCCAGCGATGGGGAAGGTGATGACGGGAACGAGCCATCCGGCGATGGAGGCCCGAACCCGCGTCCAGTGCCTGTGGTAGGGGGCGCTACACCCCCTCCACAGGACCCGCCAGCATTGGAGCAGCTGCTCGCGCGGAGGCGGGAGCTCGCCGACATGGAGTGCGGCATCGAGCGGGAGCGTCAGCTCCTGGAGCAGGGGATTGCCCAGCGGCGTGCCCCCACGGGGCGCGCCCGTACTATGGCGCGCGATGTGCAGCACCGCATCGTGCATGACATCGCGGGCACCCCGCTTCAACTCCCGCGAGCCAGCCAAAATCTGGCGGCGGCAGCGGCCCTCGCGCGAGACCTTCCGCAACCTGTGACTCCGGAGGACGAGCGGAAGCGCAAAGAGCTACTGCGCCTACTCGAGGTGGCGGCGGAGCAGCAGGCCGAGAGCTCGCTGTCCCGGCAGCGCGCTCTGGGCGCCCTGCAACGCTCCGCCGACCGCCACGACGACAAGGAGGTGTCTGTGGTACAACCGTCGCGCGGCTCCGGCGGCCGCAACCTGCCTCCCATCAAGGAGCGCGTGGGACCCGTGCGGGATGCGCGCATCCTCATTGACGCGCGTAGGTGCGATCCAGCCCGCGGCAATCGGCGCGAAGCCGAGATGCGCGGCTACCACCCGCGACGTGGTGGTCGTTATGACCCAGAGGAGGATCGGAGTCCGAGCCCTCCGCCTCCAGGGCCGCGCGCCTTTGGGCGTCACATCCGGTGTGCGCCGTTCCCGCAGCGGTACCGCGCGCCCACCAACATCACCAAGTATTCGGGCGACTCTGACCCGGCTATTTGGTTAGGCGACTACCGGCTCTCCTGTCTGGCCGGCGGAGCCGACAGCGATGAGTTCATCATCCGCAACCTCCCACTCTACCTCGCCGACCCAACACGGGCGTGGCTCGAGCACCTCCCGGAAGGGATCATCCAGAGCTGGGAGGATTTGGAGGACGTCTTCGTCGGCAACTTCCAGGGGACGTACGAACGCCCCGGGAACCCGTGGGATCTCCGGAACTATCGCCAGCTCCCCGACGAGACCCTGCGCGACTATATCCGGCGGTTCTCAAAGTAGTGCAACGCGCTGCCCAACATCGCCGACGCCGACGTCGTCAGTGCGTTCCTCGCCGGGACGACCAACAAGACCCTGGTGCACGAGTTGGGGCGCAGCAGCCCTCGCACCACCAAGGACCTCCTCGACATCGCCACCAACTTCGCGTCTGGCGAGGATGCGGTGGGGGCGATCTTCACCAAGACTCCAGCCAAGCTCAAGGCCAAGGCCAAGAGGGAGGAGTCGACGGGGGGGGGGGGGGGGGGGGGGGCTGCCTCCTCCAGCCAGCCCAAGAAGAAGAAGAAGAAGAAGGGCAACGTCGCGCGGCAGGAGGCATCTCCAACTACTTCGAGAAGAAGCTCGAGGAGCCCTGCACCAACCACGCGTTCCCCGTCAAGCACGCCCTCAAGGACTGCGGGCTGCTCCGCAAGTTCCTCACCGGCAGCTCCAAGAAGGCGGAACGCGACGACCCGCCGCCCAAGGGCGGCGACCAAGACAAGGATGGGGACGACGATGCCTTCCCCCACCCTGATGGCTGTCTCATGATCTTCGGCGGACCAGAAGCCTGCGCGCCGCGAAGGCAGCAGAAACTTGCCCGCCGCGAGGTCTACGCCGCGGAGCCGGCCGTCCCCACTTTCCTGAAGTGGTCCGACTCCGCGGTCACTTTCGATTGCTCCGACCACCCGGAGCACGTGCCCCGGCCGGGGCGCTATCCGCTCGTTTTCGACCCCATCATCGGCAAGAAGCGGCTCTCCAAGGTCCTCATGGACGGAGCCAGCGGCCTCAACATCCTCTACGGAGAGACTCTCGACGCCATGGGGATCAGTCGGGACCGTGTCCGACCGACTCGGGCACCGTTCCATGGGATCGTCCCCGGCAAGCATGTGGTGCCACTTGGGCAGATCGATCTGCCCGTGACCTTTGGCACCGCCGCAAACTAACGCACCGAGATGCTGACTTTCGAGGTGGTAGACTTCCCCGGGGCATACCACGCCGTACTCGGGCGGCCATGTTACGCGAAGTTCATGGCCGTCCCCAACTACACCTACCTCAAGCTGAAGATGCCGGGCCCCAAGGGGGTCATCACGGTGAGCACGTCAATCCAGCGCGCCTACGAGTGCGACCGCGAGGCCTGCGAGGTCGCAGAAGCACTCCTGCACAAGGACGAGCTCCCAGCTGCCGCGGCGACGGCGGAGGAGGCCAGGCCCGACTACAAGAGCACGACCGGGTTGTTTGACCCGGCCAAGGACATCAAGGAGATCCCGCTCAACCCGGCCAACCCCGACAGCAAGACCGTGCGCATCGGCACAGCGCTTTCCGACAAATAGGAAAGCGCGCCTGTCGACTTCCTCCGAGCCAACCAGGACATATTCGCATGGAAGCCCTCGGACATGCCGGGCATCCCGAGGAACGTCGCCGAGCACTCCCTGTGCATCAAGCCGGGCTCTCGCTCGGTAAGACAACACATGCGCCGCTACGATAAGGAGAAGCACAAGGGCATCGGCGAGGAGTTATCGAAACTCTTAGCTGCTGGGTTTATCAAAGAGGTGTACCACCCCGAGTGGTTATCCAACCCTGTACTTGTGAAAAAGAAGAATGGAAAGTGGCGGATGTGTGTCGACTATACGAATCTCAATAAGGCGTGCCCAAAGGATCCGTTTCCTTTGCCGCGTATCGATCAAATCGTAGACTCGACCGCTGGGTGCGAAACCCTCTGCTTTCTTGATGCATATTCTGGTTACCACCAGATCCCGTTGAAAGAGTCCGACCAGCTCGCGACTGCGTTCATCACCCCGTATGGCGTATATTGTTACGTAACGATGCCGTTTGGGTTGAAAAACGCCGGGGCAACGTTCCAGCGGTGCATGATCAAATGCTTCGGCGATCTCATCGGTCGGATCGTCGAAGCATATGTGGACGACATCGTGGTGAAGTCCAAGAAGACCGACGATCTTGTCGCCGACCTCGATCAAGCTTTTCAGAGGCTGAGGGCGTGTGGCATAAAACTGAACCCGGAGAAGTGTGTCTTCGGAGTTCCGAAAGGTATGCTGCTTGGGTTTTGCGTCTCGGAACGGGGCATCGAAGCCAATCCCGAGAAGATTGAGGCCATCGCTAAGATGGGCCCCATCCAGAATCTAAAGGGCGTACAACGTGTCATGGGATGCCTCGCGGCTCTCAGTCGATTCATCTCCCGACTCGGGGAGAGGGGTCTGCCCCTGTATCGGCTGCTCAAGAAGTCGGAACACTTCGTTTGGAGCCCAGAGGCGCAAGCCGCGCTCGATCGGCTTAAGACGGTGTTATCGAACGCGCCTGTCTTGACGGCCCCCACCGAGCGCGAGCCCCTCCTCTTGTACATCGCCGCAACCACTCAGGTGGCCAGCTCGGCGCTGGTGGTGGAGAGGAGTGAGCCGGGACATGTTCTGAAGGTCCAGCGACCGGTATACTTTGTCAGCGAGGTCTTGTCCGACACTAAGACCCGTTGGACCCAGCTGCAGAAGCTGTTGTACGCGGTCGTCATTACCAAAAGGAAGCTTCGTCATTACTTTGACGCGCATCCGATCACTGTGGTCACCGCCTTCCCTCTCGGCGAGGCGTTAAGGAGCAAAGAGGCCACCAACAAGGCCGCGAAGTGGGCCCTCGAACTCATGGGACAGGAGCTCGAGTTCGCCCCACGCACCGCGATCAAGTCGCAAGTGCTCGCGGACTTTGCTGCCGAGTGGACCGAGATCCAATTGCCACCTGCGCCTGTCGAGCAAGAGTGTTGGAACATGTTCTTCGATGGCTCGCTGACGAAGAGAGGCGCCGGAAGTGGCTTCGTGCTCGTCTCGCCACTCGGGTCCCGACTGCGTTACGCAGTCCGACTCAACTTCCCTGCGTCCCATAACGTGGCGGAATATGAGGCACTCGTCAACGGGATGAAGGCGGCGGTCGAACTCGGCGTCAAAAGGCTGGAGGTCTTCGGCGACTCCCAGCTTATCGCCGATCAAGTGACGAGCGAGTCGAATTGCTCGAACCCGAAAATGGCGGCGTACTGCGCTGAGGTGCGGCGACTCCAAGAGAAGTTCGAAGGCTTCCAGGTCAGTCATGTACTACGCCGCTACAACGAAGAGGCGGACGGCCTCGCGAAGATGGCCTCCAACCGTGACCCTGTCCCTGTCGGCGTCTTCTCCCACGATCAGCAGAAGCCGTCGGTGCGTGAGGCGCCAGCCACACCCACGACGGACGCCTCAACGACTCAGCCAGACAGCGCCGATCCCTCGGCGACGGAAGGTACGTCCCCTCCTCTCGGAGACGATTCGGGTCAAGCCGTTCTTGCCATCCCGACAGCTGACGAAGCGGTCAGGGGCTCAGGCCCGACTGCCGACGAGGTAGACGGGGGCTCGGGGGCTGCGCCCGATCCGGTGTCCGACTGGAGGACTCCATTCCTCGACTGCTTGCTCCGAGAACAACTCCCTGCTGACCAGACAGAGGCAAGACGCCTCGCGCGTCGAGCCAAGTCATTCGTCGTAGTCAGCGGCGAGCTCTACAAAAAGGGTCACTCGGGAGTACTTCAGCGCTGCATCCCCATCGCGTGGGGGAAAGAGCTACTGTCCGACATCCACGCCGGCGAGTGCGGCCACCACGCGGCCCCAAGAAGTCTAGTCGGAAAGGCGTTCCGGCATGGTTTCTACTGGCCCACGGCTGTGTCCGATGCCACCGAGGTAGTGTGCGCACTTGCGAAGGGTGCCAATACTACGCTCGGAGGACCCACATGCCGGCACAAGCCCTTCAAACCATACCCATCACTTGGCCCTTCGCCGTGTGGGGATTGGATTTGGTTGGGCCCCTAAAGAAGGCGCCCGGGGGCTACACGCACCTGCTGGTCGCCGTAGACAAATTCTCCAAGTGGATCGAGGCACGACCCCTTGTGAAGATCAGGTCAGCGGAAGCTGTTCGATTCTTCACCGACATCATCCATCGCTTTGGGGTGCCGAACTCCATCACCGACAACGGAACACAGTTCACCGGCGACGACTACAACATTCGAGTCGACTGGGCAGCGGTTGCGCATCCGCAGGCCAACGGCCAGGTCGAGCGAGCAAATGGTATGGTCCTGCAAGGGCTCAAACCGAGGTTTTTCAACAAATTGAAGGTCCATGCCGGACGATGGGTACAGGAGTTACCTGCCGTGCTGTGGAGCTTACGCACCACACCAAGTCGGGCGACAGGGCAAACGCCGTTCTTCATGCTCTACGGAGCGGAGGCGGTGCTCCCGACTGACATCGAGTACGGCGCCCCCCGGGTTCGCGCCTTCAACGAAGAGGCCAACAAAAGGTTTCTCGAGGACGCCCTCGATCAAATTGATGAGGACCGGGAGGTTGCACTGATGAGATCCGCCAAGTACCAACAGGCCATGAGCCGCCACCACGGGCGCCGAGTTCGCGGTCGTGCGTTCAAGGAAGGAGACCTGGTTCTCCGACTGGTGCAGAGCAACAAAGATCGACACAAGTTATCGCCGCCGTGGGAGGGGCCATTCGTCATCACTGAGGTGTTACGCCCCGGAACGTACAAGCTCATGGACTCAGAAGGCCAACTCGTCGCCAACGCCTGGAACATTGAGCAGCTACGTCCACCCTTAGCTCTGTAAATTCGTTTGTTGATTTCTCCCGTTTCGTAATCATCGAACGAACCCGAGTTTTTTCCTTTTACACCTCTTGGGCAGCCGCCTGGGTGCGCTCCACGCGGGGCTCCACCCGGCGGGTGTGGCTTTGTGCCGCGTCAATTTTGTACGCGCGAGAAACGATGCTCCTAAGAGAAACAACGCAATTCGATTAGGAGCAACATCCCGCGAACGCAAAATCGACGTCCTAAAGCTCGAAGTGTGACTAATCGTAACGAAAATCTCGAATTCTGGATGTCGACTCGAGGATCGGCCAGTTCACGCCAGTGCACCCGACGCCCCAGTGGATAGGGACGGCCCGAGCGGCTGGTCGGAATCAGGTCGATCTTTTAGGATTCTGGGGGCTCGAAACGAATTGTCACACGAAAAGAGCGAAACAAACAACTTGCGAAAAGCGAAACGAAAATTCATATAAACAAACGGGCGCGCATGCCCATATCATTGTTTACAAAACAAAGCCCGCACGGGCCCGACTCCGACCGTCACCACCTAACCTACTGATTTCCGCCTTCGCCTCGGCGCGAAGGAATCATGTCCAGGTTGTCATCGGCAAGACGGCGCGCGAAAGGAACCACCTCTTCCTCAATCTGCTCCAAGTCAGCTTCGCTACAGGAAGGCTCGTAGCCTCGCCAGTATGTCCATCTTGAAGTACTCCCCGTAGTGGCTCCTCGCCACGGCAAAGGCGACCTGGACCCCGGTCCGGAGGCACTCCTCCTCCTGCATGCGGAAGTAGGTGGAGAGCCCCGCCACTTGCGGGATCACCGATGTGGCGTCCGGTGGGCGCGGCACTCCGATCTCGTTGCACGCAATCTCCATGGCCTGGCGCAGCAGGTCGAGGTCCGCCAGCGCCTTCTGCGACTTTTCCTGGAGCTCCTTCGCGACTGGCAAAAACAGCAAAACCAGTCACTCGATCGAAAGAGGACAAAAGCTGAAATGGTAGGACAAACAAAGGACAGGTAAATCGACTTACCCCTTAGCTCCTTCTGTACTTTCTGGAGCTCGGCGGTCATGTTGGCAGCGACGACTGGGCGGCAAGCTTGAGCTCCCTCTCTTTGCCCAGCGCCGTCTCGGCGGCTGTGCGGAGATCGCGCTCTGTCTTCAGTTCCTCCGCTCGGCCCCGCGCCCGTTTTTCCGCCGCCTCGGCGCGTTCGACCATGGCGCCCAGCACCGACTCCGCGTCCGTGGCTCGCTTCTCCGCGTTCTCCGCTGCCTTTGCCGCGGCCTCGGCAGCCTCGGCGCGGCGGAGCGCGCTCGCCAGCTCGGCACCCCGGGCGACGTGCTCCGTCAGCAGGTGCCGGACGAAGTTCGACTTCAGCTTGCTGTTCGCAAGCAAAGTCTGTGGATGGCAAAGGAGATCGTGAGGCAAGAAAGCAGGTGCGGAAAGGCTCGCAAGAATGACAGGCAGAATCAGAGAAACAAATGCCCCCACTCACCTCGAGGGGAACCCGCGCGTTCATCATCTGCTTCTTCGCGGCGTCGACCTCCGCCTGGATCACGTCCAGCCGACTGTAGGTGCTGGAGAGCTCCTGGGTCATGAACAGCCAGGACTTCGACTCCATCGAGTCGGACAACGGGACCGAACCCTCCGGCGTGTTCACCAACACGTCCGGCCCCCAGCCGGACCGCGCCAGATACTGGAGCCTCGGGACCCCTGCGGCCTGGGACCCCACGGCGGCGGCATCCCAAATCGGGTCGCCGGGGGTACTCCTCGGCTGCGGGACGGCTCCCCGACGAGCCTCCGTGGCACCGCCAGCGCCGCCGGTCCTCGACGACGACGGACCCGATTCAGGCCGAGCCCCGACGATCCGACCCCCGTCGCCGGCGACGCCTTGTGCAGGTGATGGGGCGGCCCCTTGTCGGGACTCGACAGCTCGACCCCAGAGTCGGGGGCTGCGCTCGAAGCGGGCGCGGAGCCCTGCTGTGCCGCTGCGGCGCGTTCCGGGCCCTCCGGCGCCGCAGACGCATCCGCTTGCCCTGGCACGGCGTCCTCCGGCCTCGGAGTGGGGACCACCTGCCTCAGACCCTGCTCGGCGGCGAGCCGCAGGGCCTTGCGAGGTGCAAGCTGGGTCCCTGTGACAGCCCGATCCACAGGATCTTTGTCCCACGGTGCTGTTTAAGCAGACACGAGATAATACAACACTTTCGACCTAATTAACAAGATTATTATTATTACAACATAAGTTCAGAGTGTAGCGAAAGCGATAAAACGACAAGTTTGAAAGCGGAAGATACACGAGAGTTCACTTCTCTCAACGATACAGCAGTAGTGACATTCTGATGCCCATCTAGAATATCACTCTAGCAACACATATCACAGCAGCGGCAAATCAGATTCCAATTATTACCTGAAAACAACAAAGGCACAAAGCCTGAGTACTAATTACTCAGCAAGTCTTACCCGTCAAATGACTCCTAGACATGCATAGGCTCAAAAGGGATGGCTTATTTATAAAGGACTCGCACTTAAGCAGCAATAATCTTCTCTAGCAACATTTTAGCCAAGTTTTATCTTCATTAAACAGAAGCATAAGTGTGTATAGCTGTAAAACAGGCAATTGAACATAACTGAAATGAATAATAAGTAGCAGTGTAATAATAACAGTAATCCATCATACCATCCAGCATAAGCATCATCATCAATTATTGTGTGCTACGTGAAGGCGCAAATCACAAGCGGGTACTCATTACTGCGAGGGACAGCGATTGCAATCGATTTACACCAGCTGGCGAAAACCCAAGATACACGACGTATACGCACCACTCAAGATGGTCATATACGGCAACCTTTCACAAGACAGTAAACACCAAGCACGGGTCCAGTCTCACGGAGTTGGGCAGGTCAAGGCCGGCCCAATGGCCCAATAGAGCCCAATGGGCTGGAGCAGTTTGGGCTAAATAGCGAGTACTGTAGCGCCGGAGTACTGTACACGAGGTACTGTAGCTCGCGGGCTACTGTAGCTGCGTGAAGATAGTCCCATACTGCTAATTTAGCTAGAGCAAGACCAATTTAAATACCCGGTCGAAAATGACAGAAATAATCGGGTTAACCCTTTTACGCGAAGCGAGGACGAAAGCGTAAGAATTATTTCTGTGAGGTGGGACCGCTCGACGTGCGAGCTGGTCTGGAGCCGTATTTTCGGTCTGGGACGTTACAAATGGTATCAGAGCCGACTCTCGCGGTTTCACGGGCGCGTACGAGCCAGAAGGCGCGGATACGGTGTGCATGGCGCGTGAGCCCTGTGTGGTCACGGCATGACACGTATGCCGGCACTGGGCGTACGGACGTGGCCAAGAGAGGCGATCCTGTACAGTTGTCCCCTCGGGGTAAATTGGTCCGCTGCTCGACGAGGACGTCGAGTCCTTTGAGGGGGGGTGAATGTAACAGCCCGGCCCAATAGAGCCCAATGGGCTGGAGCAGTTTGGGCTAAATAGCGAGTACTGTAGCGCCGGAGTACTGTACACGAGGTACTGTAGCTCGCGGGCTACTGTAGCTGCGTGAAGATAGTCCCATACTGCTAATTTAGCTAGAGCAAGACCAATTTAAATACCCGGTCGAAAATGACAGAAATAATCGGGTTAACCCTTTTACGCAAAGCGAGGACGAAAGCGTAAGAATTATTTCTGTGAGGTGGGACCGCTCGACGTGCGAGCTGGTCTGGAGCCGTATTTTCGGTCTGGGACGTTACAGTCCCATCCCATTGGGGGGCGGGGCTGAAAGGAGACGCACCGTTAATCCAAAAGGGAGACGAAAATAAACTACATTACGACAAATACACAATGGAGCAAACTTACATGTCGGACCGCTTGCGCTTCCGCGCGGGCCTCGCCGACGGACGCTCCGAGACCTGACCGACGGTCGTCTGTGGCGCCGCGTCGGAGAGGGGCTCCTCACCACCCCGCGCCCCCTCGCCGGGGGTCGGACGCGGCTCGCCGGGCCTCGCGGACGGGGTCGCTCCCGGTGCGACCTCCGCTGTGGCCACCCCCGCGCCGGCCTCGGGGGCGGATGAGGAAGCTAGGGTCGTCTCGGCGGCGGACGAGGTCCCGGCCGGAGCAGCAACGGCCATGGGGACGTCGCAGCACCCCGCGGAGGCCGCCGACGCGGTCGCGACCGTGATGATGCCGCCGGAACCACCAGACGGGGGTCTCAGGCCCTCGCCGGCGGCGTCGCCCGTCGGAACCGGCTACGCGCCGTCGTCATCAGGGATGGCGTCGTCGATCCACGCATCGTCGTGGTGACCGCCGTCGCTGGCGCCCCCGCTGCTGTGGTCCAGCGCCGAGTCCGCATCGAACTCGGACTCGGTGTCGACCGCTTCGCCGCGCCGGCGGCGACGCGCCCGCTCCTGTCTCCTAGCCTCGTAGGCGTCCTTCCGAGTCTTGCGGCGATCTTTTCGCCGCTTCATCCTCTCGCCGTGAGCGCGGTTCACTGCTCGCCGGTGCGCGTCCTCGGGTAAGGGGGCCGTCGAGCGGCGAGCGGCCAACCCCGGCTGCACCCAAAGGGAGGATTAAGGACACGGCGTTCATTCAACGTAAACAGACAGTACTAATCAGCCGAGAAGGTGTGGGGAATAAAACTCACGAAGCGAATCGCGTCGGCGTGCGGCAACGCGGCGGGGTGGTTCGCGACGGGCCACTCGAACTCGTTGTTGCGGAAGTGCAGGGCGGACTTGCCGGCCGCCTCTGACAGTCGCGTCCCGATCTCGCGGTGGCTCAACGGCTCGCCTATCGCCATCGCCGTTCCCCGGAGGTCGGCGTCCGGCGTCATCTCCCACATGGGGAGCGCCCGGCGCATCAAGGCAGCACGCGGACGCAGTGAAAATGGCCGGTGACGCCGACCATCGACACCCCTCGGTCGCGCAGCACCGCCACGGCGTCGATGAGAGGTTGGACCGCCGCAACCTCCTTATCCCCGAGACCCCAGTGCCAGCGGTCAGGGGGCCCGGACAGTCGGGCGTTGGTGAACTTGGGTAGCTCGCCGGTGCTCTCGTTCTTCAAATAGAACCACCGGTTGTGCCATCCCGAGTTGGAAGAGGTGTGCACCCACGGGATGTAGCTCGGCGCCCGCTCCACACGGAGGCGCAGGCTCGCGGAGCCCATGAGCGGGACTCGCCCGCGAACGGTGTGCAGCGACGCCTTGAAGAAGTACCTCCACAAATCAAAGTTGGGGAGGATGCTGAGGTAGGCCTCGCACAGCGTGATGAAGCCGGCGATGTGGCCGATCGAGTTGGGGTTGAGGTGCTGAAGCTCAATCCCGTAGTAGCGCAGAAGCCCGCGGAAGAAGGGGTGCGCCGGCATCCCGAATCCGCGGGAGTGGAAGTGGAAGAACGAGACGACGTAGTCGTCCGGCGGAGAAGGCGACTGCTCAGATGGCACCATCCACTCCACCGCGTCGGACAGCGGGCGAAGAAGCCCCTTCGCGACCAACCCGCGTAGCAGTTCCGGCGTCACCACCGACGCCGGCCATTCGTCTCCCCCCTCCGCCATCAGATTCGGCGGGATAAGGGAACGCGGATGACGCCGGGATCGGACCGACCGACGGCGATGGCGAATCGGGCGCCGAATGGTGGCGAGTGGGGCGAGAAGCGGCGTAGAGCGAGGGGAATCGGAAGTGATCGCAAGGGGAGAGGAAGAGCCAACAGTAACGAGCGATGGTGTGCGCAAGAAGGCTCCCCAGATAGGTATGGCCCATTTATACGCGCCGAACCGACGCGGTGCCGTTTCCCGCCTTATATCTCGCGTCCCTTCGTTTCTTCCGCCCTAACGTGTGCAGGTGGAGATAACGCACGCCTCTTCGCTACGTTTCGTCCAAACGCCGCGCCCGCGCACCTCTAAATCCGCGCCGGCGAAGCGACGCGACGCCTCGCGTCCGGCGCCTCATGGGCCCAACTGGTAGGGAAGCCGGTTTGGGCTCCCAGGTAAAGCGGCTAGGAGTTGTAAACGCTCCGACGGCCCATTCCCGGTCCCGGCCCAGCGTTGGGTTCGACGGCCGCTCTGGGCCAAACAAGAGTGAGGGGTAATCAAAGGGGGGCACCAGCGGCCATTACCCGTACGCGCGAAGCGTGTGGGCCCCTGTCGAATACGTCCGAGTCCGAGGACGAAATAAGCCCATGGTTTGCTCATCGAGAGCTGGCAACAAGCCGCCGAGACCAATCGAATGGACTCGGAAACTAAATGGGACAATCTCCCGGATCATATGGCACCGACCCCCGCTGGTCTCAACCGGGTCCCCGCTAAGGGCAAACCGGGGCGCCACTCGAACGAGCCCGTTTGCAACTCAAATGGCACCGCCCATCGAACCATCGAGGAATGGCGCGGACGGCCCCGATCCTCCATCCTCCCGACGGGATGCGGAAGGAGAAACGAACAAAGCCGAAACGGCCTTCGGCCGGACCCCCGAAGCGATCGGGGGCTCGAAGGCATGCATTCGCGCAAGAGACCAACAACGTGGTCGCAACACCAACTAAAGTGGGTCTAGCAAAATAAGCCTCTTTATTCCATGGTTCTCTTGGTACAAAGTTGATCGAAAGATCGCTAACAAGAAAAAGAGATTACATTAGTCCCATGAATCCATGGATTGGCCACAGGTGGCCGGATAAAGGGGCCTAAGGGCCCGCGCTGGATCCACCCGCAGCAAAAACTCCTATGAGTGGGTGGAACCGGCATGACGACGCCCAAGGACTCTACCTCGAGGGTGGCGGTGCTCAATCCTAGGCCACGTAATCCTCGCAGGAGCGACTCCTGGGACGCCAAGGGCCGACGGGGGCCCGTTTAATCGTCGCGGGAATGACTCCGAGTCCGGTGGGCAACGCCAAAGCAGGACGAAAACCTGCGGCGGCGCCGGCGAGCGCCGGCCGAACGTCGACTGCCAGCCTGGGTCGTTTGGCCTGAGTCATCGTCTCCTCCCTCGTCGGAGGAAAGGATGATGACCTCAGGCTTCTCCGACTCGGGCGCCGAGCTCCCGGCTACCGGATCTGGAGGCACCACCGCGAGCGGAACCGCTTCGACCACCGGAACCAGATCTTGGCAAGTGTTTGATGGTGGAGGAGGCAAAAGGCGCGAAGCTAGTGCAGAGGATACGACGCCCTCTCCTCCTCCTCCCTTTGAGCCTCCCTTGCGCGAACGAGGTTTCTGGCGCTTAGACATGGTGGGTCTGAAGAAACCAGGCCGAGGATGCGGGCCTATTTATAAACACGCCACGCGGTCTAGCATGCACCGGGTGCATGAGGAGGCGGCTGCGGAAGCCGAAGAGCACTACCCTGCCACCGCGACGCCATGTGGATAAGCCCATCACACCGCGACAAGCGAAGGAAGAGCGGGATCCTACCACAGTCGGCCCGTGAGCTGCAGGTTTCGGCGACCGCGCCCTCTGGGCAAGGTCAGGTAGAAGTCCGCCGGGCACCGGTTTGCCCGCCGGATTAGTGCGCTCCCCCCTCGGACATAAGAGGAGGCCCGGGGGCTCGGTCATCATGGCTACGGGCAAACGACACGGCACGCTGCAACGTCACGCCGAGAAAGCATGAGAAAAGCCTGGAAGCTAGTCTCTACTAGCTCCCAGCCTCGGGGGCTACACCCGGCGGGTGCGCTCGCGCGCACCCACCGGCGAAGTGAATACACCACGTCCGGCAGCCGTACCAGTCCCGACGACAGCACGGCGCTCTCGCCGGGACTCGAGGGCTACTGTCGGGTACCCATTTTCTAGGTACCCTATACGGTATACATACGGAATGACGACGCATGGAAGCCGACCGAGGCCCAAAACACGGTTTAGTGGCGGAAAGCTGCGCCCGTGTGGTGGCCCAGTTGGGCGGAGGGTGCAACAACGGCCATTGGCCCACAGAGCCTCCGTTCCTCACGGCCTGCTAAAGGCCTGGGCACAGCTGGCTGCATGGGCACGGCCCCCCACCCAGGATTACCATTGGTCCAGCGTTAAAGGAGCCCGGCGTGGGCGTGGCGACGAACCCGACTCCCCGCGGCGGGAGTCGGGCGCCACGGAGTCGAGCGACTCCTCCGACCATACACCGGCTAGCCGCCGTCCGCCGGCCATATGCCCCGGCAGTGGTCGGGATCGGCGAGGGGCCTCGACCCGAAGCGAACCCGACCATTGCGGCTGGGAAGCAAGCCCGGGAGCGGCATGGATACATTGGTCAAACCCGAGAGTACGGCCGGCCAGATTCGGATAAGAAGACGCTCCATATCCACTCCTGGGCGGTGCGAAAGTACACTATGCCTGACGTACGGCTGAGTGGGGGTGTTGCATCCGGATCAGGCGTGGAACGGCGGATTCACGCACCAAGTACGCTGTACAGTTGCAACAGTGCGAGGAATGACCGTCACCTAACTCTACAGAAATCAACAGCGCGCCAACAGCAATCAACAGTGCGGATCAGGGGATGGGCGATCCACAGCACCCGGACAAGACCCGGATGACTTCATCACACGGTCAGGCGAGAAGATTGCGGCGGAGGCCATAGAGTCCAGCAAGGGCGGCCCGACTACCTCTCCACCACCTTCCTTTTTCCTTTACTTTCTTTTCTTTTTCTTCTTTCCCCCATCTGTAACCGTCTTCCCTTGGCATATAAAAGGGAGGATTGGGCTCAGGGGGAAGAAGAGACCCACTCTTCACCCACAGAGAGAATTTTCTCACTTTCAAGCACTCACGCGAAGGCTAAGGCAGAGACTTGGGAGCGAATCCCTCTCTCGCCCACGGCTTGTAACCCCTACTACGAGCAACACGAGAAAAACAACGAACTGGACGTAGGGCATTTCCGGCCTGAACCAGTATAACCCACTGTGTCAAGCGTAAACATCCTGATCGTCGTCGAACCGCGTACAAATCTACTCGTCGGCCGGTTACTAAACGCCGACACTTTTCTTCTTGCTTCCATTTTGTCGCCATCGTCCTGACGCTGAATCCAACCGCTGAGACGGAGTTGTTAAAATGCTTGGAGTGTGCTTCTTGTCATCTTGTGGTGAAACATGGAGATCAATTAAGTGTTTCTCTTTCTCTGAACAAAGGCGATGGTCTGACAAAATCAAGTGTCGAAACCAAAGGGTGGGACATATGACATACTTACTAGCGAAGCTACTACTCTCTCTAGTTTACAACATGCACTCTCTCTCTTTTTTCTTTTTTGGGGGGGGGGGGGGGGGGGGCAAAAAAAAAAAAGGCACTCTCATTATCTTGAGATGAAGAGACATAATAGTTCTGGATTACTGATAAAATCATGCAATTGTCAGTTGTTACTACCCTTATTTGCTCACCATCATCTTACCAAAGGTTTGAGAGCACAAGCTCCATACTACCGAAGGCACAAAATACTTATGAACTAGCATGGAAGCCCGTGCATTAGCGCGTCATTATTTTATTATCATTATTTTTTCTCACTGTTATTTTTAGTTGATTTTTTTGTAATAATAATCATGCATAATTTGTAAATATATTTGTGTATTTTGAGTTATTTTTCGTAATGGCAATTGCAGATAATTTTTAAAACAATTTGGACTAACTATTTTATAGTGGCAATGGTGGGTAATTTTAAAAGTACACGAAGGGGTATTTTGACTATGTTTTATTTCAAGCTGGAAGTTGTACGGCATGCAATAAAACTCTCATGCCACCTATAAAAAGCAGCCAGAAGCTATAAGTAGGCAATAAAAGTTCTCTTGTCTTTGACCTATAAAGTAGTAGGTAGAATTTGGAAGGTATGCAATAAAAATTCTCTTACATACCAGTGAGTAGCTGTGAGTTGGATTATTGCCTTTCTTCCAACTTCCAGTTACACAATGGCATGCAGAACTGCCATCAATTAAAAACAAGTATTGCTAAAAACAATTATGCATACTTATGCCACCGATAAAAACCAACTAATCAAGTATAGAAGTAGTGATGCTACAAATTGAAAGGCTTTTCTATATCTTTAATAAAAAATATTACTTAGAATTTCTATAGTAGCTATAGTAAGCAGAAAAATAAAGGAAAAAACTCCAAGTATACTATATCCGTATATGGATTGTGTTTTTACCGGGTAGATTTTTGTAATGTCATAATATGTCATCAAAAGCTATGAGTTACGAGTGCAATAATTTCAAGTTTTCCATATATATTAGATTACAATAGAGTAGTGGGATAATGATTTCTTTATTATTAGAATGTATCTATTTCTTGGAGATGAATACATTTTTCTTTTTCGAGCTACACTGTTGTTATTTGTTATAATTTTTTCATGCTTTACTTGTTTGCATTAATTTGAAGTATGTGACACATAGGTAACATAAGATCGGTTAACTAACGGTTTCTTAATTTATTAACACTCAGTTTACTTGTCAGATACAAATTCCTTTTCTTCATTGAGCTAGTTTGCAAGATCCTATGCGTTACTAGTTTGCAATAATTTGAAATCATAGGTTGATAGCAATGAAGTGTAACGGTTCATTGCACGCAACCTATTTGTTGGATGCGGAGGTATTCCTTGTCTAGATTGACGTGATATTGTTGGAATGTCACTATGCACACCTATTTACTACATGTCGTTTCGTTACTAGTTTGCAACACTTTGATGTGTTTCTTCTATTATTGCACATAATCTATTTGTCAGATATGATGGTATTTTCTTCTTTGAGCTAGATTATCATGATATTGTCGGAATGTTGCTATGCGTTAACTACATGTCACTACGTTACTAGTTTGTAATTTCTTTGTTTTGTTTCCTTTATTGTCGCACCTAACCTATTTGTTAGATACGAAGGTACTTTCTTCTTTAGGCTAGATTGTCACGATAACTATGCGTTACTACATTTCGATGCCACGATAACTGGCTACGTTACTAGTTTGCAATATTTTGATGTGTTTCCTTTATAGTTGCCAAATCTAATTGTCAAATACAAAGTGATTTTCCTCTTTGAGCAAGATTGTAACGGTATTGTCGGAATGTGTGTTACTACATGTCGCTACGTTAAGAGTTTGCAATATTTTGATGTGTTTCTTTTATTAGTGCCAAATCTAATTGTCGGATACAGAGTTATCATCTTATTTGAGCTAGGTTGTTGCGGTTTTTTTGGAGTGTCACTATGCCTTACTACATGTCTGTACGCGTTATTAGTTTCCAGTATTTTGATGCGTGTCACTGATTGATGGCGACAAAGCGATAGAATATCAGTTCTTTCACTATTGCAGTTGACCTAGCTATTTGTCGGATTTTAAGTCTTTTTTCTGAACATAATTCTTGTACATATATACTAATCTACTGGTTTCAAATCGATCATACTGCTGAATATAACTCTTGATATATGGTAGCTTGTAATTCCTGAAGCTTCCTCACAACAATAAGACCAAAAAACACCCAGCTGCCACCTTTTGGAGTCTATAGCATAAATTAAGAGCAGCTACCTTGGATGCCATCGCCACCATTAAACTTTAGCAAAAATTCAAACCATAAAAAACAGCCAATGTTTGGTGAAAGAAAATGTAAGCAAGTTGCCCGGAACTGCCCTATATAAAGGGCCCCAGGTCGCTCGTCCCAATCATCATCCTCAGTTCGATTCCTGCTCGCTATATAGCTTGCTCGCTTCCTCTCTGCTGCCATGGCTGCCTCACCAGTGGTGAACCAGCTCAATGCCCACCTTTCCAAAATGGTGGCCAGTGTGAGTGGCTTGACCTTCTTTTTTTTTTTCTTTTTTTTTTTGATGCAACAGGAGGGGAAGCATCCCCTACTGAATATATTTATAAAAATGGTAAAGAGGTCTCACAAAACAAGTTCACGAATATTCAAAAATAAAGCAAAATAGTGGCTTGACCTGTTACCTGTACATGCTGGTGTATGTTTCTCTAGATGATAGACATGTGGCTCTTTTTTGCAGGGTATGCTGGACGAGCATTTCATGCAGCTGCGGAGCTTGCACAACACGGAATCGCCTGACTTGCTGGTTTGGTGACGACCTTCCTCGAGGACGGCAACCGCGTGTCGGGCGAACTCGCCCAGCTGTTGTAAGCTATTTGTCATTCATGCTCGCTTCCTTTTAACGTCACGTGGCTAGATTACAACTTTTGTGTGTGATCTCGTGGATGTATGCAGGGAGAGTCCATTCGTGGATCTTCACGAGGTGTCCGGGAAGCTGTTTCTGCTCAAGGGATCCAGTTCAAGGTGATGCCATTGTTCCCACGATCTGACTGTTCATCATTACTTTTTTTTGGAAGAGACTGTTCATCATTACATGTCGTGCTAGCCAAACATAGTTAGGAATTTTTTTCACATCCGCATCTGTCCTGATTTATGTTTTGCAGTGTGGGTGCCCGCCAGGTAAGGCTTGCATGTGTTGAGCTCTTGGAGTTCATCAGCCAGCAGAAGAACAGGGACGAGTACGTACCTATTGTGCATAGTTCAGATCAGCTCATTTTCATGCGTTTGTTATTGATAAGTAAATGCACAAGTTAATGATCTTATTTTCCTTGCCAGGTGGATCAGCACACTGGCCAGAGGGAGGACTGCATTCGATGAGGTGCGCAGCCAGTTTCTGATTATGATGCGGGTATCACATTTTAGTATGAGCGATCGATCCTGTTGTATTCCATATTGAATCGGAGCATCAATCTTTTCAATCTTAACTTGTCCTCTTCTACAATGCAGCTGGAGCGCAAGATCCAGGGCCTCTAAAGCCAACTGGAAGAATGGAGCTGCAGTGAGTGTTCAGATTGAAAAACCCACCTATGATGGCTTAGAACATGCATGCTCAATGAGCTCCTAATGATTTAGCTTCTTGGAAGCTTGTAACCTGTAGTTGTCATTCATGCATCAACTCTAGGGAAAGTGTTGTAATTTCTGAACGAAGGATGTTGGGTCCGCTCATTTGAGCGAGACAAGATTAATAAAGTTTACCTTGTCAAGTGTCATCTAATCGTTGTCCTCAGGACCCCAATGAATGATGAGAAGTCGGGCAATTTTCTTAGCGACTATTTATTATGTGATTGCTAGGAGCAGTCGCAAATGCATAGGCAATATGCCAGTCCTAGTGTCATCTCATCGCTTGTCGTTTCATGATGAAGAAGAAGAAGTTACTAGCTAGTAATGCCTGCTGTGCTGGTTCCCCTTCTCGAGCACGTAGCGATTAGATGACACTCTCATTCCCTTTGCAGAAAAAGAAGGCACTCTCATTATCTTGAGATGAAGAGACATAATAGTTCTGGATTACTGATAAAATCATACTATTGTCAGTTGTTACTACCCTTATTTGCTCACCATCATCTTACCAAAGGTTTTAGAGAGCACAAGCTCCATACTAATGAAGGCACAAAATACTTATGAACTAGCATGGAAGCCAGTGCATTAGCGTGTCATTATTTTATTATCATTATTTTTTCTCACTGTTATTTTTAGTTGATTGTTTTGTAATAATAATCATGCATATTTGTAAATATATTTGTGTATTTTGAATTATTTTTCGTAATGGCAATTGCAGATAATTTTTAAAACAATTTGGACTAACTATTTTATAGTGGCAATGGTGGGTAATTTTAAAAGGTACACGAAGGGGTATTTTGGATTATTTTTTATTTCTAGCTGGAAGTTGTAAGGCATGCAATAAAAACTCTCTTGCCACCTATAAAAGGCAGGCAGAAGCTATAAGTAGGCAATTAAAGTTCTCTTGTCTTTGACCTATAAAGTAGTAGGTAGAATTTGGAAGGTGCAATAAACATTCTCTTACATACCAGTGAGTAGCTGTGAGTTGGATTGCAAGAGAAAATTTATTGCATTTCTTCCAACTTCCAGCTAAACAATGGCATGCAGAACTGCCATCAATTAAAAACAAGTATTGCTAAAAACAATTATGCATACTTATGCCACCAATAAAAACCAACTAATCAAGTATAGAAGTAGTGATGCTACAAATTGAAAGGCGTTTCTATATCTTTAATAAAAAAATATTACTTAGAATTTCTAATGTAGCTATAGTAAGCAGAAAAATAAAGGAGAAACTCCAAGTATTTATCCGTATATGGATTGTGTTTTTACCGGGTAGATCTTTGTAATGTCATAATATGTCATCAAAAGCTCATATGCTCATTCGTTCAAAATTCTGTAAATGAAATGCTATAGTTTTCCATCATTCATGTAATTTTCCAATAGCCATATAAAAAGAATACTTCTTTCAATAAATCTAGCATGGTAGCAATTTTTTTGGGTTGTTTTTGGCGGGCATAATTGAGTTCAACTGAATAGTAATATTCCTGATAATGATAATTTAAGCCATTGCACCCTTATACATTAGTAATTTTTTTTTTGTCGAGATGTTTTCATTTTTTGGGCTATGACGTCGTGGCATTATTAGAAAGACACCGACAGATGGTAACCCTTGTTGTAGTTTGTTGCAATAACATTTTTAACTGATAGTACAATTCCTCGATGTGTCATACTAGTTTGATGTAGTTAGCTATGAGTTACGGGTTTGCAATAATTTCAAGTTTGCCATATATAATTAGATTACAATAGAGTAGTGGGACAATGATTTCTTTATTATCAGAATTTATCTATTTCTTGGAGATGAATACATTTTTCTTTTTCGAGCTAGACTGTTGTTATTTGTTATAATTTTTTCATGCTTTACTTGTTTGCATTAATTTGAAGTATGTGACACATAGGTAACATAAGATCAGTTAACTAATGGTTTCTTAATTTATTTACACTCAATTTACTTGTCAGATACAAAGTCCTTTTCTTCATTGAGCTAGTTTGCAAGATCCTATGCGTTACTAGTTTGCAATAATTTGAAATCATAGGTTGATAGCAATGAAGTGTAACGGTTCATTGCACGCAACCTATTTGTTGGATGCGGAGGTATTTTTTGTCTAGATTGACGTGATATTGTTGGAATGTCACTATGCACACCTATTTACTACATGTCGTTACGTTACTAGTTTGCAACTCTTTGATGTGTTTCTTCTATAATTGCACTTAACCTATTTGTCGGATATGATGGTATTTTCTTCTTTGAGCTAGATTATCATGATACTGTCGCAATGTTGCTATGCGTTAACTACATGTCACTACGTTACTAGTTTGTAATTTTTTGTTTTGTTTCCTTTATTGTCGCACCTAACCTATTTGTTAGAAACGAAGGTACTTTCTTCTTTAGGCTAGATTGTCACGATAACTATGCGTTACTACATTTCGATGCCACGATAACTGGCTACGTTACTAGTTTGCAATATTTTGATGTGTTTCCTTTATAATTGCCAAATCTAATTGTCAAATACAAAGTGATTTTCCTCTTTGAGCAAGATTTTGTAACGGTATTGTCGGAATGTGTGTTACTACATGTCGCTACGTTAAGAGTTTGCAATATTTTGATGTGTTTCTTTTATTAGTGCCAAATCTAATTGTCGGATACAGAGGTATCATCTTATTTGAGCTTGGTTGTTGTGGTTTCTTTGGAGTGTCACTATGTGTTACTACATGTCTGTACGTGTTATTAGTTTCCAGTATTTTGATGCGTGTCATTGATTGATGGCGACAAAGTGATAGCATATCAGTTCTTTCACTATTGCAGTTGACCTAGCTATTCGTCGGATTTTAAGTCTTTTTTCTGAACATAATTCTTGTACATATATACTAATCTACTGGTTTCAAATCGATCATAGTGCTGAATATAACTCTTGATATATGTAGCTTGTAATTCCTGAAGCTTCCTCACAACAATAAGACCAAAAAACACCCAGCTGCCACTTTTTGGAGTCTATAGCAAAAATTAAGAGCAGCTACCTTGGATGCCATCGCCACCTTTGAACTTTAGCAAAAATTTAAACCATAAAAAACAGCCAATGTTTGGTGAAAGAAAATGTAAGCGAGTTGCCCCTGGAACTGCCCTATATAAAGGGCCCCTGGTCCTCTCGTCCCAATCATCGTCCTCACTTCGATTCCTGCTCGCTATAGCTTGCTCTCTTCCTCTCTGCTGCCATGGCTGCCTCACCAGTGGTGAACCAGCTCAATGCCCACCTTTCCAAAATGGTGGCCAGTGTGAGTGGCTTGACCTTCTTTCTTTTTCTTTTTTGATGCAACAGTAGGGGAAGCATCCCCTACTGAATATATTTATAAAAATGATAAAGAGGTCACACAAAACAAGTTCACAAATATTCAACATAAAGCAAAAAGAGTGGCTTGGCCTGTTACCTGTACATGCTGATGTATGTTTCTCTAGATGATAGACATGTGGCTCTTTTTTGCAGGGTATGCTGGACGAGCATTTCATGCTGCTGCGGAGCTTGCACAACGCGGAATCGCCTGACTTCATCGCTGGTTTGGTGACGACCTTCCTCGAGGACGGCAACCGCGTGTTGGGCGAACTCGCCCAACTGTTGTAAGCTAGTTGTCATTCATGCTCGCTTCCTTTTAACATCACGTGGCTGGATTACAACTTTTGCGTGTGATCTTGTGGATGTGTGCAGGGAGAGTCCATTTGTGGATCTTCAAGGTGATGCCCTTGTTCCCACAATCTGACTGTTCATCATTACTTTTTTTTGGAAGAGACTGTTCATCATTACATGTCGTGCTAGCCATACATAGTTAGGTTTTTCACATCCGCAATCCGTCCTGATTTATGTTTTGCAGTGTGGGTGCCCGGCAGGTAAGGCTTGCATGTGTTGAGCTCTTGGAGTTCATCAGCCAGCAGAAGAACAGGGACGAGTAAGTACCTATTGTGCATAGTTCAGATCTGCTCATTTTCATGCGTTTGTTATTGATAAGTAAATGCACAAGTTAATGATGTTATTTTTCCTTGCCAAGTGGATCAGCACACTGGCCAGAGGGAGGACTGCATTCGATGAGGTGCGCAGCCAGTTTCAGATTATGATGCAGGTATCACATTTTATTATGAGCGATCGATCCTGTTGTATTCCATATTAAGATGAATCGGAGCATCGATCATTTCAATCTTAACTTTTCCTCTGGTTCTACAATGCAGCTGGAGCGCAAGATCCAGGGCCTCCAAAGCCAGCTGGAAGAATGGAGCTGCACTGCGTGTTCAGATTGAAAAACCTACCTATGATGGCTTAGAACATGCATGCTCAATGAGGTCCCAATGATTTAGCTTCTTGGAAGCTTGTAACCTGTAGTTGTCATTCATGCATCAACTCTAGGGAAAGTGTTGTAATTTCTGAACGAAGGATGCTGGGTCCGCTCATTTGAGCGAGACAAGATTAATAAAGTTTACCTTGTCAAGTGTCATCTAATCGTTGTCCTCAGGACCCCAATGAATGATGAGAAGTCGGGCAATTTTCTTAGCGACTAGCGACTATTTACTATGTGATTGCTAGGAGCAGTCGCAAATGCATAGGCAATGTGCCAGTCCTAGTGTCATCTAATCACTTGTCGTTTCATGATGGTGAAGAAGAAGTTACTAGCTAGTAATGCCTGCTGTGCTGGTTCCCCTTGTCGAGCACGTAGCTAGCTAGCGTGACGGTCCATCCTTGAGTCCGGGCGACCACCACCATCTCAAGGACTAGCGGAGGCTTGCAGTTGCAGATCGCGGATCCAACTTGAAGAGCCTGCCGGATCCTCCGTCGATCAGTTTCACATTTGCTCCCGCGAATCCGCAAAACTGATGCCGCGACAGCAAGTTCAGTGGCGAATCATGCGATCACCTCAAATATATACTGGAATATTTATCATTATCAGTGACCATTTTTTTCCCCTCACAGGCGAGTTGTTTGGGCAACGCTTGTAATATATACTTGCTGCATTTTGGAGGCTGCAACACACCAACGGATTGCCACATTTGTATTTGGTGACACACTATTGTGGAAGGGGGGAGCAAGTACATACTCCATATAGCAGAAGTGAAGGCGGGAAGACGAATGGGTGACCATGCCTGTCGGCAGATTGAGGATCCACGAGCTCATCATTTAAACTTGTGCTAGCTAGCTAGCTAGACATGCACGATCGAGCATGCAGCCCAGGACGTACGTGAACTCATGCATGCCGTGTGGACATTCGTCCCAATGAGCGGGGAGTGCAAGAAGACACGCTGGGGGGAGCTCTGGACACGCTAGGGGGAGACATTTTTTTTTTCTTCTAAAAAACGAAAGAGACTTGCGCTTCATTGTATTAAGAAAAAGAAACGGGACAAACACACCACCAAAAAGCGTGTTGTCCACGCTTGTGCTCCATGAGTTCAACGAGCCTAATATTGAAATTTTTTTGTACTACTTGATTAAATGGTTGAAGATGAATACCGTCACAAATTATCTCTGTAGGCTATCGACGAATATTGTGACAAAGTTGTTGCAAGATCTCCCTACAAATTTAAGTATAGCATACTTTACTGTGATGGAGTCACTGTATGGTGTCTATATGTGAAGATTGAACTTTTTTTTTTTGTAATGAATAAGTGAAGATAGAGCCTGAAGATCAACGGGAATGTCTTCTATATATGCTTGTTCTATTTAATGTTGGCTCAGACTGATATTGTATAAGAAAAAAATTAATGCACACAAATTTTTACTTTTCGTACAAAAAATCCAGTATACCCAAGTGGCCGGCAAGTGGAAACTAACGTTTAGGATAAAGAAAACTTGATCTGACGAGAGAACACCATTTATATTCATCCACTCACTCAATTTAGAAAATGCTAGTATTACAGAAGCACTGACTGAACAGGGCAACAGTATTCCAAGACAAGAAGAGCAGGACAGAGTAACGCATCCCTTTATCACGGAAAAGATCGTTGAAAATGAAGGAAGAATTAATACTAGATGACGACTGAACAAGGGGCGATGCATTTTTTTTTTCCTTTTTGAGATAAAGGAGCCGATGCAGAGCATGTTTGGATACGGTTTAGTCCTATGACTAAAATAGTCAGACTAGTAGTTTTAAGTCACCTCTCTGTTTGGAAGATGGGACTAAAGTTGATTTAAAGAGCATTAAAGTCTAGATTTATCCATTTTTCTCTCCCTCTCACTTTGCTCTCCCTCTCTTTTCTGCCTCCCGCGCTCTGCCTACTGGGCACTGCTTCCCACTTGCTATAACATAAATGAGGAGAGAGAGATCAAAAAAAACTACTCCCTCCACAGAATCGTTCTGAATCAAAGCAATTTCACAATTGTGGTCGTCTCCAGGCTCCACTTCGGACGGTGCAGCTCTTCCGACAGGTGCTTCGTTTCCACAGCGTGAGTAAAACGAGCTTAACGGACGCAGCCACTCGCAATCGCAGCAAGCTCGCATTCGCGCACGCTCGCAGGATGGCGACTGCTATTCGCTTATTACTAACTTCGCTCGACGGCATGGGTTTCGATGCGCCGGTTCTTGCTTTGCGATGCCTGTCGCAAATTTTTCGAAAGAGAAACCCATCCACGCTCAGTCAAAATTTTCGGATGCCAGCTCAGCAAATGAGCGAAAAAGCTACATGCACGCGCGACGCAAAATTTTTGGAACCTTAAACGGCATCAGCGCGAGAGATTTTCGGAAGCGAAACATGCGAAAAAAAGAGCGCCAAAGCCCGCTCGCCTGCACTCCCTGCTCTCCCTCTGCTTTCTCCCCCCGCATCTGCCATGAGGAGGGGGCACCTGCCTGAAGTTGTACCCCTATGGTATTAATAAGGGCAGACATGGAAAATAACAAATGAGGTAGCTAACTGATGTCCTAAACGCCCATTTTTTGAGTATGGAGGGAGTACCTGGCCCTCTCCTGAATAGAGACCAAACTAGTTTTAGTTCTCTTCTAATCTCACTTGTTTGAGAATTTAGTCCCTAAAAATGACTAAATTTAGCCTGACTACTTCTAGTCATGGTGATCCAAACATGCTTGCAGTTGAGGAGCTGGAACTGCCTCCTCAAACAAAACTAAAGTGTGTTGTCCATCAAATGAAATGGGCCTGACACATTCGCCATTCCATCTCCGGCTCAAGACCTTGGCCGATTTTTGGCTCCACACAGTGCTCTAGTTATTTCACCATTTATCATATACCTCTACCAAATCCATCTATGCATTTTGTAAACATTTCATAATTTATTCCTCCTCTTTATCGACCAATAGATTGTCATAACCATACAGTGACAAATATATTATTTTAATTATCAAATATATGTGATTTACAATGACAGGTGCACATGTCATTTATACACAACAAAAGTTTGATGTTAAAGTATTATGCGTCACATGTGTGCCTCATGTCATCTACCTACTAGATCTTTTGTACCATTTAACATAAATTGCAACCGTCCCATACCATCTTGATCTTCTTCTAGAATCCCATCAATGTTCCTCTCATAATTCATTTATCCAAAACCTTGATCTATTCAAAGCCCTTGTTGAACCATTTTCCTCTTATTTTAAAACCATGCATTATGTATTTGTTGTATGCTTGTTTTTCATGTTTGCGCGAATAGGAATACACGCTCGGGAATCGCACGAATGTCGTGAAGACCAAGAAATGAGATCACTGAGCAACAACTCCTGAAAGGCAAGTGTCCTTTCACACATTTTGTATCCAGTTTTATGAGTGTGTTGGTTTGTAAACTTGCATGCTTGAGTCAAATGAATGCGAACCTATTTGTAGGATTTACTAGTATATTGTCATATCGCTGTCGCCTTAGTTTATCTTTACTTGTTTATGGGTAGAATTGTTTAGCCTTGCTCTATGTCGGGTTCGGAAGGATATAACCCAATTAATTGAACTATTGTCACATGAGGGTTGATGGTAATCTCTAGCAACATGAATGGAGCTTAGGGATCGATTTGGGTGACTGTGGTTTGGGAGCTGTAATGGGGCTACCGGTAGCTTGAGGCTATGATGGGTTTACCCGCAGTCCCGTGGTTTGTGATCACCTAAATCTACCGGTTTGTGGAGCGACCACCCATGCAAACCGTACCGCCACGACTGCCAAGTATGTGTGTGGGTTGGCCTATTAAATAGTAGAGACTAGTTCTGTGCATGCCAAACGGTGGTCGAGGAAGGTGGGTTATGGGAGAGAGATGTGTGGGGACAGTAGGGTCACTCCTCGGAACCATCTTGCACAAGAGGTGGCCTATAGGAAGTAACCCTATCGATGGAACCTCAGTTGGCACGTAAAAGATGGAGGAAGCTGTGGAAAAGTCATGTTGTGATCTCCTGGCTGCACACATAAGGAAGTGTGTATGTGCTTGGCCGGCATCGGTATAAAGGAGACTTTATTCCACCTGACAGCAGGGAATGAAATCATGAACTCGTGAGAAAATGTGTAAAACCTCTGCAGAGTGTAAAACTGTCATGACAGTCGTGCTGATGGTCAAGAGCGGTATGGACCCTCACATGACTAATTGGGAATGATGGTTGGATGGGCAATCACAGTGGGGTAATTGTGATCGGGGTGGTGTAATCCCTCGATGTACAAGTGGTGTAACCTGTAGAAACGTGGTTGGAACCCTTGATCTTGGCAAGGTGGAGTACCATTGGCCGTCTAGAAATATATATCACGTTGTAAATAGGAGCTACTTCTATGACATGTTTTACACAACTGCATTTTGGCAAATAAAATCATATAAGCCTTTCTTGATAATAGCCAACATGTCATTCTTTCCCTAACTTGCTGAGTACTCCATGTACTCACGCGGACCATATACCTTTTCTGTTTGTTGCTCAGTGAATGAAGACATCAAGGAGTACCTGGAGTTGTAGGATGTCAATGCTTAGATTTATTCCACTGCAATGTAGTCTTTTCGTTAGACCAGTTGGTCATTCTTGTAATTGATTTAATAAAGATATTGTTCTTTTGTCACATAAATTGTCCTGTGGGTGTGAAAACTTAATCCTGAGCATGCATACAGATGCATTCAGTTTTGGGTTTGAAAACCGGGTGTGACATTGTTGGAAAACAATCTTAATTACTTTCCTAAAGCATCTTCTTAATTACTTTCCTAAAGCATCCTTCGGGGTTCATTGAATTTATAACCAAACAAGCTCTCATAATTCGATTGTGCAAATCAAGAATGGGGTTGTTAGATACTAATAACATCATAATTAGAGAACTTAACCACGTGATCTTAGCTAGAACGTGACCTCGCAACACTGCTAATGGGGAATTAGGGAGATTTAAACTAACCAGAGCCAGAAGATGCCACTAGTAGATTTCGATATAGTAGCAGCAGATACAGAACAACTTCTTATTCTTGAATCTTCCATCCTGCAGCGATGGGGTCGACCTTCCCTCTCCTGCAACGCCCTTAAATATAGGCTTTTGTTTAGGGTTAAGTCTAAACTCATGTATAATCAATGGGACTACCTCTATTTATAATGGTACTGTGTGGAGAGGCCGTATCCTTGCAGGTTAGGACTTACCACCGACCAAGGTGTTTAACTTGTTAATCATGTCATTAACTGTGTAGACCGAGATGGTTAGGCTTAAACGTGAATCTAATGTTAGTCGAAGATCAACTCCAACAGGGGTATGATATCACCGTTACAGGTCCTGATATCAGTGGCGGAAGAAGCAGCCGTATACGTATGCACAGCGACCTGCATAAGCAAGCAAGTAATTGAAGTATTAGTTTGCACGAATTGTTCACGTTTGCTTGCTAGTTTCAGTTTCATTTTAGCAGTAGAGTATAGCATCCAGTTACAGATGAAATAAGCAGCATATACGTATGCGTAGCCTACGGGCACAAGATACGCATATCCTAGTTGAGTACTAAATTGTAGATTAGTTAGCACGCTGTATTCCACCAACGACAAAGGATGGTAGTTAAAACTTAAAACATTCATCTTCTGTTAGATTAGAGGTTGGCCGGCTACATATTGTCATTCCAGCGATGGAGAAAGAGAACATTGGCTAGGTAATGGCATCATATATAGTCATAATCTCCACGTACGTATGCGTAGCCTCCGGGCACAAGCTACGTATATCCTAGTTGAGTACTAAATTGTAGATTAGTTGGCACATTGTATTCCAACAGTGAGGAAGGATGGTAGTTAAACCCTCCTAAACTTCCTCGGTTCACAGTCACAGGTTGTTGGAAAACAAATCTTAATTACTTTCCCAAAGCATCTTTCGAGTTCATTGAATTCACAACCAAACATGCTCTCATAATTGGATAGTGCAAATCAAGAACCGGGGTTGCTAGATACAAATAATATCATCATTAGAGAACTTAACCACATGTCTTAGCTAGAACGTGATCACAACACTGCTAATGCAGAATAAGGGAGATTTAAACTAACCAGAGCCAAAAGATGCCATTAGTAGATGTCGATATACTAGCAGAAGATACAGAATGACTTCTTATTCTTCAATCTCCCATCCTGCAGCGATGGGATCGACCTTCCCTCTCCACAACGCCCTTAACGATCGACTTTAGTTTAGGGTTTAGTCTAAACTATAATCCCTGGGGACTACCTCTCTATTTATATCGGCACTGTGGAGATCGGGGCCTTATCCTTGTAGGTTAGGACTTACCACCGATCAAGGTGTTTAACTTGTTAATCATGTCATTAACTGTGTAGACCCATAAGGTTAGGCTTAAACGTGAATCTAATGTTTGTCGAAGATAAACTCCGACAGGGGTATGATATCACCGTTACAGGTCGTGATATCAGTGGCGGAAGAAGCAGCCGTGTATACGTATGCACAGCGACATGCATAAGAATTGTTCACGTTTGCTTGCTAGTTTCAGTTTCATTTTAGTAGTAGAGAATAGCATCAAGTTACAGATGGAAGAAGAAGCATATATGTATGCGTTGCCTCCGGGCACAGATACGCATATCTTAGTTGAGTACTAAATTGTAGATTAGTTGACACGCTGTATTCCACAAACGACAAAGAATGGTAGTTAAAACTTAAAACAGTCATCTTCTGTTAGATTAGAGGTTGGCCGGCTACATATTATCATTCCAGCGGTGGAGAAAGAAAAGATTGGCTAGGTAATGGCATCATATATAGTCATAGTCACCGCGAACGTATGCGTAACCTCCGGGCACAAGCTACGTATATCCTAGTTGAGTACTAAATTGTAGATTAGTTGGCACATTGTATTCCAACAATGACGAAGGATGGTAGTTAAAACTTAAAACAATCATCTTCTGTTAGATTAGCGGTTCGCCGGCTACATATTGCCATTCCAGCAGTGGAGAAAGAGAAGATTGACTCGGTAATGGCATCATAATCCTATTCTCCGCATTTTTAAAGTTCAGTTTTATTCTAGAACTGCGGCTCTTGTGATATCCATGTATTGGTAGAATGCACCAAGCTCAAGATAGTTGCGACTTTTTGTCCATCAACACAGGAAGAGGTTTTTTGCCCATCCACATCAACAGTCTCCAGTGTATCTTGCATGATATTTGCTAGCGTAATCCTGTCGGATGCAAATTTATGTCCTCATCGTACTCCAATGAGTCCAAAATAAATCATGCCGTGAGTCTATTCTAGATATTTGGCATCACTATCTTTTAGCCTTTTTTTTTTAGGTAACCATCTTTTACCTTCACTATCAGTATAATGAACTATATAGGTCGATATAATGACATAATTGTTAATTTTATGATATATAGTTTTTATTGTATATATATATATATATGCATGTAAGAAAATCGAAACGCGGTCATGATCGGTACACGGCATCAAAGTGGACGTGGGAGGGCATAAATCAACAGGGTTTACTCAGCCGGCAAGTAACTGAGATCGAGCAGAGTCCTTATAAAATGAGGTCAAGGTCTCCACTAGAAATCTGCATGCATCTCCATGGTGGTCGAGAGTAGTACCCGCACCTTCTGTTCACACAAAAAAAAAAAAAAACTACCCGCTTCTGTCCAGCAACAACCGTCCAAACTGCTCCATCTTTGTAGAGTACGCTAGCAACCGCGGTGGTATTAGTCACTAGTCAATTCATAATTTTGCTTAATGTTGCGACCTGCAGGATGGTGCAAGACCACGAATTGGTAAATTTCCCGGTGCCAATGTAAAACAACAATGAAAGTACGAGAGAATAAACCAATCAGCTTCGAGAACAACTGAAGAGACACAGTGAGCAAGACACGTACACGCGGCATGGAAATGGGGATCTTACATGCAAACAGAGAGGTGATCAGCAGGAAACGTCACTGGGTGACCTAATAAATGGCTAATCAGCTCATGCGTCAGCGTAGCGTACTTGACCCGACAGACTAAGATGCATTACGCATATTTAGGACTCGGTCTGCAACTTTCTCTGTCTTGCGGTGAGAATGCAAGGATCAGAGCGAGCCACTTGTCATGGTGTTCTTTCTTTTCGTATTTTTTTTTCTTTTTGTAATCAGCATGGTTAAGGTCTCCGCAGACCGCAGGTAACATTCATCTAGAGATCCAACCGCGCTTATTTGCGAGCAACCACCCGCCCAGCTGGTCAATGACGGCGACACTCTTAACAGGACCATCTTACTTACTACTGAAGAAACCTTGGATCAGGTATAGATAGTTTCAATGGTTTTAGCTGCATGTCTGGGTCACAGATGGTTGTTTGATGAAACTATTAAAAAAATTTTATATGGGATAAATCAATGCATCTACTCCCTCTTCTTAAACAGATGTCGCCGTTGGCTTTTTGAGTTCCATTTGACCATTTGTCTTATTAATTTTTTTAAAAATATAATATGTTTCGTTATGATTTATTTTATCACTAAGGAAAATTGAAACATAACTTACAATTTTGTATATTTGAACTAATATTTTGAATATGATGAATGGTCAAATGTAACTCAAAAAGTCCATGGCGACAACAATTTAAAAACAGAGGAAGTAATAGATATTCTTGTTCCAAGAAGGTACTACTGTTGTCAAAATATGAAACTTGTTTTAGGTTCGATCAAAGTCAAACCTTTTCAACTTTGACTATCAACAGGAGAAAAAGTGATGTTACTTGATTGATCGTGACACCAACTATCGTAAACCTGTTCTTTTTATTTATAGTATTGAATTTTCATACATATTATTAGTATTAATTGTAAACACCAACTTTGATTAAAGTTTCCATTTCTGGATGGAGGGAGTAGGCGCATAATCATAGTCAATTTTGTGTTGCATTTTTCATTGGAATTTTCGTTTCAGACTCAAAGAGTGATGAGAATTCGAAAATAAGAAGTCCAATAGGCGTATGCTATCATGACCACAATGTTAATTCTTATTTAAAGGAAAAATTAATACCCTTGTTTTAAATTACTCGTTTAGATTTATCCTATGCTAAAATGTTCTGTCCTTAAACAATGGTTTCTATAATTTCATATAGTGCAATAACCATTTTTCCTTAAACAATGCTTTGAAGCATTGGATAGAGAATTTCTAATGTAACTTGAAACCCTTTTTTTTCCATTTGGGACATACTGTCCTTGTATTTTTCCTATTTCCTTTTTCATCCTGTGCAGTTTTGTATATATTAATGGAAAATGAAATCAGTAGTGGGCTCCCCTCCTGTTTCGGTCAAAAAAATTCATATAGTGCAATAACATGCAAACTACACATTTGCCCACCTAAAAAAACATAAATATTATGTTGTTTATCCATACAAGTTTTTATAAATTCGTGGTCAAAGGACAGAAAATTTCTAGTTACAACAAAGATAATAGAATAAGTAATTTTTTTGCGAGGGATAGAATAAGTAATTTGAAATGGAGAGAGCATAATTTTCACACCTATTAAAAGGTTCTGTTAAAATACCCATTAAAAAGTAAAATTTTGCACTGCTACATTTAATAATCCATGTTGTTGTTTGCTTCAAACAATGCTCTTTCCACAAACAGAGCATTGGACAACGAATTCGACCCACACGGAGCATACCAACAGCAGAGTCAAAGTAAGAGAAATGTATTTTCTTATATCTAAAAATCGTGGTCACAGCACAAAGATTACCTTCCCTTGATTACTGCCCAGAAACTCTTTAGCTTTCTAGAACCAGGAAATTCTAGGAACATGCATGCATTCATAGGGCTCACTCACAAAAGGAAGATGTGTCTGCACCATTTTGATATAATACATATATTTATCCTCAAAGGCCCCGCAAATCAAAATAGAATTATGGACTTTTAAGACTTGATATGCAAGTTCCGTATGTTTAACTGGCGGCTGTAATAGGGAGAATGACACTTGGAAATTACAATGCTTGGCAGCTTCCAAATGTACTGCATTTCTGGAGGCCCAATTGTTCAGTATTACATTTGCGTAATCCAAATCAAAACAAGTTTAGCGCAAGACGCATGATCAGTATACGGTATCGGTCGATGGCAGGAAAATCAGCAAGGCTTTGTTCTCCGGGAAGGAACTGATCAAACTGGTCGTTGTTAATTGTGGTCAAAGTTTCGGGTAGAAATGTACAACATGCATTTCCATGGTAGTGCAGGCAACTACCGGCACCGGGCCAATACCTACCGTCCTAACTGCCCCATCTTCAGTAGAGCTTAGAGCAACTGCGCGGTGGCTTGTCAGCAGTAGTCAAGCCTTTGCTTTGCTTAATGTTGCGACCATACAGCAAGTTTGTGTAGTCCTCATAGCTTCTAAGCACATCAGAAACCAGAAAAGGAGAAACAAAAGTGATCAGCCATGTCTGAACCGTCCCACACATCCGCGCGGGAAGCAAGGACAGGACTATGGCGGGGACACGGGTCGTGATGATCAGCGCCGCAGTATCCCCCAAGGGAGACAACGGGGCAATAACGACGACGAGGGTAGCAGCGCACCACCGCAGGATCGCAACCGTGGTACTTGCTGGTACAAATGCATTATTATGTGAATGGCCTCTGCCCTGGATGTGTTTGTGTTAGTGTCGATTGTCTCCTTGTGTCTAATAACTGCATGCATGCCTGTTTTGTTCATGTTCAGCACGCTAATGTGAGCACGACGTGGCTGAGGCGTGACATATGGTCTTGTCCGGGAATCAGTTTAAGTTCTATACCAATATGGATTTTGTTGTCTTTTTGTTTTATCTGTATTGGAGTTCTGGTTTGTAATTCGTGGACATGATATATATAAAGAAATGCATTCGTGAAATAAAGAGTGTCAGCTTACTTGTGTGCGGCATATGGATGAATTAAACAAATACATTGTTTGATTGGAGAATGCAAAAGGGTACTGTAATAGATATACTGCAAACACAGACGATGCAACCGGATGCTAGCTTAGTTTGAGGCTCAAGCGCATACCATTTCAATGAAACTCCACCAGGAAGCAATCTGCACGTCACTGTCGCCATGCATGCATATTAATGATCAGGTGATGATTGGCTGCTGGGTGGGTCGCATATGCATGCATGGCTGTTCAAACAATATCTAGTGTCTGGCTGTTCAATTAACAACCAACAGTCAAGGGATTAGAAGAATTAGTACATTTCTTTCACGGGTATCATTGCATTATACATTAATCACTTTTCACAACAAGCGAATTAGCCATTAGCATGTTTTCCTTTTTTCGTTCCTTTTTCTTGTCCCTAAGCAGTGTGATGGAAAATAAAATGCAGGGAGTACTATCAAGTTAGATACTTAACAAATATGGTGTTACAATAATTTAAACGACCAGTGGGGTGGCCCAAGCATTTGCTCAGCTAGAATTGTATTATGCTGGATGTTTCGTTATTTTTTCTAATACAATTATTTTCCAGCTGATTGGTCAGTTTATTAGATTTTTTATAAATATTTTACGTATTTTTTTAACAGTTACGGTGGGTAATTAATTTTCAAAAGGATAAAATCTTTTTTACTCCCTTCAAATTTGGCCATAAACTCAAATTTAGTATACTTCACCCAACATTTGCCAAATCAGCTCATTTTTCACTTTTCTCTCCTATCCAATGTGGCTTCTCTAACGTGGACTCATGTCAAGGCAGTATATACTCAGCTACTTTTTTTTTTTTTGAAAATCGCAATTGTGCATCACTTTTAAAACATGTGGAGGTCGTTTTGGACAATATATTTCATAATGTGAATTGTGGGAACATTTCGTTTTTCTTTGCTCCAATTGTCGTGGTATTTTCTCCTCCTAGAGCCAATGTAGTGACTCCTTTTTATAAACTTGTATACAATAAATCATTTCAAAATGTGCAAAGGATACTCTAGGCTAACCCATAATAGTACCGGGTAAATTTCTTTCTTTTTCTTTAATTATTCTGGTAATTTTTAGTCATTAAAATTGAATGTGGTGACACCTTTTCTTGGCCAAATATTGAGGTACTCCCTTTATCCCATGATGTTTTAGATTCGCCCTAGTTAAGTCAAACTATTTCAACTTTGACCATATTTATAGAGAGTAATATAAACATTTCTGAAACAAAATAGACACAACATCAAAATATAATATATTTCATGATGAATCAAATGATACCTTTTTGACACCGTAAAGATTGATGCTATTGTTTATAAGAAATGGACAAAGTTGATCTTTTTTTTTTTTACAATTACAAAGTACAATTCAGACAGTTACAACGCACGCACACTCACCAAGTTGATCTAGTTTGACTTGGGACATGCAGAAGTCTAAGAAGCAGTCATGCAACAGTATCTACATGCATTTAATTATATCGAGCAAATAAAAACGTGGTTGGGGTTAGATGATCAGTACAGGGCATCCCATCCAAGTGGACAAGGGAAGGAATTGATTGCGAGAGGGTCCTTATTGCCTGATGTCAAGGTTTCCATTAGAAATCTACATGTATGTCCATGGTGGTGCAGTCAACTACCCGCACCCCGCCAACAACTACCAACCATCCAATCTAGTGCATATTTTTTTGTACGAGATCCTTCTAGGCTTCGTTCTTGTGTGTGTGTCCACTAGAAAATCTCGAGTGTTGATTAGCACATTAGAAAGAGAGAGGGAGTGATTCCAAACAAGAACTCAATGATCTTTTTATTATTTTCCCTTCTAGGAGTGCAGTTGTGATATTTTTAAGCAACCTGATTTGGCTGTTCTTGATTTTCATCTGATAAAATTTGCTGACATTTAGTGAATGTGCCCCTAGGTTTCCAACACGAAAAATATTTCATCTGCATAGTTTTATTTTTGGATAGCACATTGTTCATTCTTTTTTCTATTTCTGTTCACTCTCTTGAGCATAGCATAAGGGTATATCTTGAGGACATATACATATGTATATTTGCAGTGGTTATAATCCAAATAATTGTGCACGGCTATGTACATCGTATTAATGGTAGTTGGGTACCTTCTCTCAATAGTATATGGAGAGATGACAGATGGAAACTTAGGGCCTGTTTGGCTTGGATCCAGCTCTCAGATCCATGTAGGAGCTAGAGTTTGTAAAAAGGATAAAAATATTTTAGTTTAATATTTTGAATCTCAAACAAAAAGATCCTTAATTTATTCACAGCTCTAACTCCAAAAATTTCTGGAGCTAGCTATGAGCAGCTCGAAGAACTCCATAAAATTTTAGCTGGTGCCATGCCAAACACCCCTTTAATGCCCCTTTTGAAAAGTGTGCCATTGCAACATGATCCAATCAAATCAACAAAAATAAACTTCCTCTGTTCACAGTCAGGGGTTGTTGGAAAACAAATCTTAATTACTTTCCTAAAGCATCTTTCGAGTTCATTGAATTCACAACCAAACACGCTCTCATAATTCGATAGTGCAAATCAGGAACTGGGGTTGTTAGATACAATAATATCATCATTAGAGAACTTAACCACATGATCTTAGCAAGAACGTGATCACAACACTGCTAATGCACAATTAGGGAGATTTAAACTAACCAGAGCCAAAAGATGCCATTAGTAGATGTCGATATAGTAGCAGTAGATACAGAACGACTTCTTATTCTTCAATCTTCCATCCTGCAGCGATGGGATCGACCTTCCCTCTCCACAACGCCCTTAACGATCGACTTTTGTTTAGGGTTTAGTCTAAACTATAATCCCTGGGGACTACCTCTCTATTTATATCGGCACTGTTGAGATCGGGCCTTATCCTTGTAGGTTAGGACTTACCACCGATCAAGGTGTTTAACTTGTTAATCATGTCATTGACTGTGTAGACCCATAAGGTTAGGCTTAAACGTGAATCTAATGTTAGTCTAAGATAAACTCCAATAGGGGTATGATATCACCGTTACAGGTCGTGATATCGGTGGCAGAAGAAGCAGCCGTATACGTATGCACAGCAACATGCATAAGAAAGCAAGTCATGGAAGTATTAGTTGGCGCGAATTGTTCACGTTTGCTTGCTAGTTTCAGTTTCATCTTAGTAGTAGAGAATAGCATCGACTTACAGATGGAATAATAAGCATATACGTATGCGTAGCCTCCGGGCACAAGATACGCATATCTTAGTTGAATACTAAATTGTAGATTAGTTGACAAGCTGTATTCCACAAACGACAAATTAAGGATGGTAGTTAAAACTTAAAACAGTCATCTTCTGTTAGATTAGAGGTTGGCCGGCTACATATTGTCATTCCAGCGGTGGAGAAAGAGAAGATTGGCTAGGTAATGGCATCATATATAGTCTGCGAACGTATGCGTAGCCTCCGGGCACAAGCTACGTATATCCTAATTGAGTACTAAATTGTAGATTAGTTGGCACATTGTATTCCAACAATGACGAAGGATGGTAGTTAAAACTTAAAACAATCATCTTCTGTTAGATCAGCGGTTCGCCGGCTACATATTGCCATTCCAGCAGTAGAGAAAGAGAAGATTGGCTCGGTAATGGCATCATAATCCTAGTCACCGCATTTTTAAAGTTCAGTTTTATTCTAGAAATGCGGGTTTTTGTGATATCCATGTATGGGTAGAAATAGAATCAACCAAACTCACATAGTTGCGACTTTTTGTCCACCAACACAGGAAGAGGTTTTTTGCCCATCCACATCAATAGTCAGCTCCAGTGTATCTTGCATGATATTTGCTAGCATAATCCTGTCGGATGCAAATATATGTCCTCATCTTACTCCAATGAGTCCAAAATAAATCATTTCGGGAGTCTAATCCATAAATAAGATATTTGTCATCACCATCTTTTAGCTATTTATTTTTGAGGTAACCAACGTTTACCTTCACTATTTGTATAAATGAACTATATAGGTTTATAATATAGTGACATAATTGTCAATTTAATGATAAATAACTTTTAGTGTTTATATGTATGCTTGTAAGAAAATTGAAACGCGGTCATGATCGGTATATGGAAGCAAAGTGGACTGGGAGGAAATAAATCAACAGGGTTTACTCATCCGGGAAGTAACTGAGATTGACAAGAGAGTCCTTATAAAATGAGGTCAAGGTCTCCTTTAGAAATCTGCATGCATCTCCATGGTAGTCTAGGCGACTACCCGCACCTGTCCAACAACAACCGTCCAAACAGCTCCATCTTTGTAGAGAACGTAGCAACCGTGGAGGCATTAGTCAGTAGTCAATTCATTGGTTTGCTTAATGTTGCGACCAGGATGGTGCAAGACCATGTATGAATTGGTAAATTTCCCGGTGCCGATGTAAAACAACAATTAAAAGTACGAGAGAAGAAACCAATCAGCTTCGATGATGGTTTCCTCCGTTGCGAATCCCTGAAGGCCTATCGCCTATAAATACAGATATATAGGCACGGTTGATGTTCACGAAATCCTTTGGGTAGTGTCTTCATATGG
Organism: Eragrostis nindensis; assembly: GCA_012490785.1. Classification (NCBI taxonomy): domain Eukaryota; kingdom Viridiplantae; phylum Streptophyta; class Magnoliopsida; order Poales; family Poaceae; genus Eragrostis; species Eragrostis nindensis. Next base: position 112,891 of record JAAXCT010000053.1, on the reverse strand, counting down.
AGCTTCACTACACGCACCAAAACTAGGAACAGAAACCAAAACAGAATCCACCAGCTATGTCCCACCCCGCTCATGCCGTCAAAGGGCACGGGTTCAGTCCTGAGGTGCCAACGGTGTTGCAGAAAGAAGTACCTTGCAAAGGGTGCCAGGTGACCATCGATGACCGTTCCCTCCGGTACAAGTGTGTCGTTAAGGACTGCAACACCATGCTGCATGTTTGCTGCGCCGACATGTGGGCTGACAAACAGGTCAAGTTCGTCGAGTTCAAAGACGGATCCAGGTGCGGTTTCTGCTCAGGCAAGATGAAGACCGGTTATGCCTACGGCGGCGCCGGCGTCTTCCTCCACCCCTGCTGCGCCGTGAAGCGAAGTGCAGGTGAGCCCGTGAATGGCAAGTGCAAGTGCCACAATCCAAACGGGCACAAACTGGAGCGAAAACTCCCCGAAGGGAAACAATGGGACCATAAGAATTATGGGCTGCGGCCGTAGCCCCCTTCATGCTGTACGTCGTAGGCGCTCATCTTCACTTGTGCATGCCATGTGTTATAGGTGGTCGAGTGTGTCCTTGCGTTTAGCTGCATGCATGTTTCGGTGCTTTTTCTTCATGTTCAGGTCTTCACGTTATTTTCTCATGCATGGTTGTTTGAGCATGTCGTCGAGACGTGACTTATGGTCATATATACCCTAAAACCACCGTTTGATGATGCGGCTAATCGGGCCGGCCATCACCGGTTTGTGCCTTACGAATAGGGTATCCCGAATTCAGCTTGTGTGTGTACTGTGTCTGTCTGTCTATTGGAGTTCTGGTATTGTAATCGGGTTTGTTGAGTCATATGTATAAGGCATAAATAAAAATCTGTTTTATTAGCCTTAGTTGTGAGCTGCATGGAGAAACTGAACTAAATGCCTTCGTGCATGTCATTCTTGCGTCAGAAGTCACCAAGGATAGATGAAGGTACGTACGTGTGTATTTGAGGAATTTTTTCTTTTCTTTTTGAGAATCTTAACATCTGTGTCCCTACTTTTAAGATGCATGATTTAGCTTTCTTTTGATTTCTATTGCAACAATTTGGTTTGCTCATTTGTTTTGATTTTTGTTCTTAATTTGCATCTTAATTACTAGTAAGGTGACCCGCGCAAATTGCGCGGGCTAGAGCTGATATAGCTTTATCACATTCACCCATCAACCCTCAAAGTTTGTTCTATATGTAGAATCTCTTATATTTTGATGAATATTTCAAAATTTTCAATTCCTTATGAAATGAGACATAGGGAGTAGAATCCAATGCATTTTTGCCGCCACAGTTACGGCGTGGCAGACTATGGATGACATCCAAACGTCGGCCCTATGCTTGCCCTTGATATGTCTGCCCGAGCGGCTTCAACTCAGGCTGTTGTGGTGCCGCCTCCATCGCCATCGAAGAAGCCGGCCACTTTGCTACATGATCCTCTCAAGGTGAGATCCATATACTTCAATTATCGTAGTCTCGTTTAGGATATCTTGTCTGCAAACAAATACTCTTCCACGTGCCATGAATCGTCCCGACTCATTGCTCTTCAACTTTGCTAAAGTACATGCAGCATGTCTATGGCAGCTCTATATACTACCTCATGTTGCTACAGTAACCTTGTAATTTTGAAGCCTGACTACACGACACCATGAACCCATGATTTGCTTTGATCGGCAAGGAAAAGAGAAATAAAAAAAATAACAACTCAACTTTGACACATGCAGATGTCTATCCGTACATGCACGACCTCTTGTTCTTATGCTGATCCTTGCCATCGAGTATTGCTTCGTCCATCTCTCCATATATGTTTCTTTCTAGGCGAGATGACATGCCATTTCCTTTCACCCTGTACGAATCTTCAATGTGGATGCATAAGGCATTGATGTTCATCTGCTGGAGCAAGACGTAAGATCAGCAGTTCCTGAAAATAAAAGAAGCTAGAAATAGTTGTGCTGCCGCAAATTCTTTCTCCTTGCTTTTCAATCTTTACCACACAGTAATGTATATATATTATATTCTGATGCTGAAGTATGATTACGGACAGGACTCTGGAGTCCACCATTCTTGCGTGCAAAATAGATAAGTCTTGCTCCTGGCCGGATTTTTCTTTCGACAAAATCCAATGCCACGATGTTACGACTCTTCATAGGATCGTGTCTACAGTATGTTACGTGGACTCCAAATCAAGCTACTATTTCTCTATAGTTTTATTCTGAATTATTTTTATTATGAATTATTTTGATATGGGGATGCTGTTTAATCTAGATCGTTAGATGTTCATAAAATCCAACGTCTCGTAACTTTTCTTTTTCCGATTAACGTGGTAATTTTGTAGCCTTGAAAGCGAACGTGGTGGCTTCTTTGGACCTTCAAATACTAAGATAATAGATAGATTATGGAATTAATCTAGGAAAATAACTCATTAAGAAAATTCTATGAGCATGCATTCATGGCTTTAGTCACAAAAGGAAGACATGCATGTATGTGTCATCTGTATCATCATGGGCGAAGCTAGGTGTTGAGTGCTGGATGCAAATGCACCCACAAAATAAAATATTTTACTTACAACTTGCTAATTTCACTATATATGCACCCACAAATTTAAATATTATGCACCCACGGACAGAGAAATTAAACATTTTCTCAGCATATGGTGAAGTATTGCACCCCCATCATTTTCGCTCTAGCTTCGCCACTGTGTATCATCTACATTGCCTCCAAGGTTTACCAAGTCAGCTTTCAGCCTTTCACTTATCCCGTCAAATCCAGATTGAATTACACAAACTTAACATCTCGATAAGCATATATATGTTCCCTGTTCTGACGGGTCAGCTGTTATCGGAAAGATATGCAGCTAGGAAATTTCATTCTTCGGGTAAAATAAGCAAGGTTTGGTCCTCCAGGAAGCAACTGATCAACCGATGATGAAGCCAGTCCTAATTAATTAAGTCAAGGTCTAGCTCTCTAGTACAAATAGGCAACTACCCACAAGCAGCACTGTGTACAACAACCCTTCAAATTTTACTTATTATTTTTTTTTTTGCTCCCAATAGTTTTTGGGAAGTTGCCAAAACGAGTTCTAGCTTTGGGAATGAATTTTTTGGACTTTGTTGGAGAAGCTTTTACTTCTCCATCTTTATTATATTATTTCTCAGAATCCTTACATTATTAATCCCGATTTTTTTCGTTTTTATATTAGCAGAAACCGCTATTTTAAAAGAGGTCTTTTAATGAATACGGTGTTGTGTTGACCGAGTGCGGTGGGGGTGTGCTTACCTGTCTATTGTATCCCATCATACGAAATCTCTGTCACTGTGGAAAACACAAAAGCCTTCACTTTAGATACTTCCAAGAACTCCCTCGCAAAAAAAAAAAAAAAAAGGATGCTACGCGCTGTAAAGAAGCCAAGGTGCATGCAGATGCTACTCAGGTCTTCGGGTTGCATTTGTCGGGCAGCAGCCATATATTGTACACGACGCTAATTTCCTTGGAAAGTACCTGGGTCTGCAGGCAAAGGAGAGCGTGTACGATATTCGTCGTGCCACCGTTTTTCAAGGATGATACAACAGCGGGTTTTTTAAGATGTACACAACAGCTTGTTACCGGTATGTTTCAGCGCAATTTACTTCTCAGATTTCTTAACACGGTCTTCAATGTTTTCTGGGGTAACATCTATCCGTCGAACCACAAGCGTTCAGAAGGCACCTACCGTCACTGAATCAACGAGAGCGCCATTCCTTCTCCTAATTGCTCCACTGAAGTACCGAAGCAGCCTCGGAAGATTGCGTCAACACGGTACGAGCAACAGATCTTTTGCTGTCATTTACTGGCTAATCTAGTCTTTCCTTGTTGATGCTGCAATTGGATGCTAGCTGGCTGGCAAGTTACAGGACCTTAAAGTAGTTGTCCTGGCGCAACCAAGGGCTTGAAAATGTTGCAATAAGGATATTTTCGTTGCAATATGGCTCTAGCCTGTTCTTAATTGGATTGCTTTTGTAATTTCACTGTTTGTCCGTCACAGCCGTGTTGCCGTAATTAAGTTTGGGGGAATATTTCCCAGGTTGCTTAAAGATTTGCTATACCAATTGATTGGGTTCCTTTTTTTTTTACGAAATGGATGGACGGTTTTAACCGTGGCACATATATATATTTATAAATGCGTCACTGACCAGCTGAATTAGTCAAGGATAGGTCGTCATGGTCAAGGTCACTGGGGTTAACATGTTCTTATTCAACAACCGGCGCTGGGTCTTCTGACTTGTTCCTCGGTTGCTTGAATTAAGTAGTTAGTCAAGTCTTTTTAAAATGATTTGCTGTAACCGTGTATTCATACCTCATGGTAACGTAGGGTTTAGTAAATTTCTATGTTGCTTAAGGGTGTCCATTACATTTTCGAGGACTTTGACACGCTAATTATATATTCAACAAACGAGCAGTAAATCTTGATTGTTTGATATTGACCGCTTGTATATGACGTGCAGTTTGCTGATCTGAGCATTTGAGGTTGAACCTCTCCTTACCTTTGGAGGCAAAGAAAATGCGAGAAGCTTCCGCGACCAAACTCAAGAATGAGAAAAACTCGTCTGTCTTGGTCGTGAACTCGTGATGCTCCAAACATTTGTGCCTATAAACGCTATTAGGAACCACATGTTCTTAGGAAACTCGAGGTGTCTTCTTAACGCAAACCCATATTAAAAAGAAGAAGAGGAAACAAAGACAGCAAGTTTCCGCAACCATGGCGACGAGCAACCAAGATCTTCTCAGGAGATCACAGACCACCCTGCCTACCCTGGGCACAAGCTGATGCTAGTTACAGCAGACAAAGAGACCTTTGAGTGCCTGGGAAGCATAAGGCCGGGCACTGGAGCCAGGTACAGGTTCAAGCAAAAGGGCATAAATAAATTAAGATACAAAACGTGCTGCACCGTCGCACCTGCCATCCAGCGCACCCTGAAGCATCCTAGCTACGGTCGGAGACTTCCGTTTCCTCTCCAAGCCCGTTCTATGAAAGTTCATCATGCATGTCGTCGGGTATGTTACGTAGATCACTGCATCATGGCTGCGCTAGCCTGCTCTTATTGGCTTGCTTCTAGAATGATATATACTATTTTCCACGACAGCCGTGTTACCCTAAAGTTTGAGGGAATACTTCCCACGTTGCTTAAGGGTTCGATGACCAACCAATGGCTCGTATTTACTTTTGATGCAGAAATTGACGGATGGATGGTTTTTAACTGTGCCATATATATGCGCAGACCAGAGTTACTTCCTTCTCCCTCGCAAAAAAAAAGAGTTACTTCCTTCTAACGTACACTTCAAGCAAGAAGTGTCACAGAGAGGAGAAACTGTGGGCAAAAAAGATCGTCTGACCAGAGGGATGCCTATGGTAATTTTTTTTTCTTTGCGAGGGATGCCTATGGTAAATTGATCAAACGGAGCGGATTGTTAAGATAATGGTCTACCATTCTAATCGAACAACCAGCACCGGGGTCCTCTGCTGACTTGTTCGTCTTTTAAACCTCAGTTTCCTGGACTAAGTAGCCAGTGGTCAAGTCTTTTTAAATGTTTGATGTATACGTGCAGTCATACACCAGGGCAAGTTATGTTAAGTAAACTTCCTGGCTACATCCCAGTCTTCGTCCATTTGTATTAGGGTATTCACAAGCACGTTATCCACCTAACGAGCAGGAAATAACACTGTTCGGCAGGCTGGTAACACTGTAGCGGCGGCTGAAGAAATAAATGCAAACACTGTAGCGGCTGCTGAAGAAATAACTGGGACACTGTAGCTGTTGCAAAGAAGCTGGCTGCGAAATGGGCAGCCGAATAGGCTGCTAATATCGTTTTGATTTGAAATTGGGCCAGCAACTGCGCTTGACCTTCTCTGCACCTCTGCAGCTGAAACCAATGAGAGAACCTGTCAAGTGGGAAAATGAACAATACGTGTCGTCTTCGACGAGAAACCTTAAAAGTCGTACCTAATAATGCAACTTGGTGCCACTGCCAGTTTTCCCGAAACTCACTGTTTCTTCTTCGTCCTACACACGCCAAATAACAAGAAGAAAAAACAACAATTTATGAATCAGCGAGCCATGTCAGCGCCAACAAAAGATCTTCCTCCGGAGATCTCGAACCACCCAGCCTACAAGGATTTCCCCGCGCAAGCTGGTGCGGGATACAACCGGCAAATTAGCGAAGTTCGACTGCGAGGGCTGCAGAAGGTCCGGCATCGGCGCCATGTACGTGTGGAAACAAGACAAGCGCAACAACAAATACTATCACTTGTCCTGCGCCGTCGAGCCTGTCTACCAGTCCAACCTGAAGCACCCCGAGTTCGGAGACCTCAGCTTCCGCACCCACCCGCGCGTCCACGGACAGGACCAGGGTGTCGTGGCTGCCACCCAGTCCAACCTGGAGCGGCTGTGCAACGTCTGTGGGAAGCCCGTGAAGGCTTCGTCTACCACAGCCAAAGAGCCCGCTTCGGCATAAGTTGTCGTTGTCAGATAAGTCCATCGCTGAGTCGTCGTTGTCAGATAAGTCGTCTGCTGCATGTGGAACGTGGAATGTGCTTTCTTATGAATATGGATTAGAATTATTAGCAGTGATCGTGAATCACATGAATTGTAATAAGATTTACTCTTTATTATAGTACAAAAGCAAGGCATGCATGCAAAAAATACAGGTATTAACTATATAACTGTTTTATTTTCGTTATCGTACGTGTGTGCCGGCTGGAGTTTGTCAAATGGATTGATATATTTTAGCTTAATAGTTTTAATCTCAAACATAAAGAAAACGACTCAACACAAAAGATTTTTAATTTATTTACTGCTCCAACTCCAAGAATTTCTGGAGCTAGCTATGAGCAGCTCAAAGAACTCCACAAAATTTTGGCTGGAGCCATGCCAAACACCCCCGTACTATCACTTTTAAAAAGTGTATCATTGCAACATGATCCAATCAAATCGACAGAAATAAACTTCCATGGTTCACAGTCAGAGGTTGTTGGAAAACAAATCTTACTTACTTTCCTAAAACATCCATCGAGCTCTCATAATTCAATAGTGCGAATCAAGACTAGGGGTTGTTATACTAACAACATCATAATTAGAGAACTTAACCTCATGATCTTAGCTAGAATGTGACCACAACACTGCTAATGCAAAACTAGGAAGATTTAAATTAACCAGAGCCGGAAGATGCCATTAGTAGCCTCTATAGATGTCGATATAGTAGCAGCAGATACAGAATGACTCCTTATTCCTCAATTTTCCAACCTGCAGCAATGGGATCGATCTTCCCTCTCATGCAACGCCCTTAACAATCACCTTTTGTTTAGGGTTTAGTCTAAACTTGTCGTACCCCATTTCTGAAGTACTTAGTGTCACCCGTATCAGTCCCTGGATCAGTAGCTGATACGACACTTTCACAGAATGCTTCACAGCAAATACTTTATTTATATTACCGAGAGTCATTACAAGCCTTTCATTACACAAAGGTCTTTGATACAAAAGAGGCGAGCAGCCTCAACACTCACAGACATCACTCTCAAAGGCTGACGCAGCAGCCAGAGCTAACACTGAATCTAACGGAAGACGACAGGCTCCACTCCTACAGGCATCGCTTGAGTGTAGGCCGAACCCCTAATCTTCTTCACCATCAGCTTGAAAGTCATACTCAGGCTCATCTTCTGAATGATTTAAGCAAGAGTGAGTACTTAAGGTACTCAGCAAGCCTAACACGAGGGGTATGATTATGCAAGGGATTATCAAAGGATTAGGCTCAGGGTTAGAGACGAGGCGAGAAAGCCAAGTTTATGCAAGGGTTGTTTTGTAAACAAAGCATTTCGCAATTCTAAACAAGTATCTGTAGAGATTAGTGGGGTTGGGCGGCCCTGGGGGAGATGCAATCCATCCCGCCAGTTCCTCAATTTTATCACTGGCCGACAACCAGCACACGGCTCCAAACCGGCGTTTTCCGAAAACACACCAAGGAAACTCACGCAGAAAATCTAATCATAGTGTGGCCGATGCTTTCGCGTTGTCCAATACCGTGGAACACGGCTTTCCGGAAAGTTTCTTAACCTTGGCCAAGGGTGCACAAATTTCCCCACAAGGTGGTCCAGTCCTCCCTATCGTCATAGTTTGGACTGTCCCACTAAAGGTTCCATACCTACTTGGTACCACCACGGCATCCCCCACGGACATCACCAGGGGCTTCACAATCATAATAATATGGCCAGTCATAAATGCCGGATCTCGAACACCCACCAACGAACGAGTCTTCTCCTGGGACTCCGTTGCAATCTCCTGCCTCCGGGGGGGTACCGGGTGAGTACTAGTAGGGTGTGGTTCCAATTCCCATCCCATACTGGGCTTGTGGCTGCGCGAGAGGTGCTAGGCAAAGGCGGCACAAGAACCGGTCCTTATACGACCGAACCAGGCATCTTCAATAGCCAATCCACAAGTGGAAGGGCGTCCCAGAGATAGCCTCCCCACTGAGGACTACCTCGCCTGGTCCCGCCAGAAAAACATCCCTCACTAGGGTTGCACTTATTATTAACCACCCAATTCCACATTTACACACACCACCAAGACACACGCATTTACACGAAAATCATGTGAGCAATATTAATTAAACACATGTGAGAGTCTTAAGCAGCGAGCATATCAACAATTCATTAATTAAATTAATGATGTTGATTCCTAGGGTTAACAAGGATACAGGATATAATCAAGTCAAGGCAGGCAATCAAATATTGCATAGGACCATTCTAGCATTTAAATTCATTTAAATACCATGCAATTTATTTATAAACAGCTCTAATTAGGATATTTGCAATCATAGGATCAATATGATCAATGGAAGTTAGACTTGCCTTCACCAAATTCCACTTCCTCTAAATCCTCGTAATCGGGATCCTCAGCTTCCTCCTCGTCTTGATTATCTATCGATTAAAAGAATAAATCTACCGCTTGCAATCAAATTAACAAAGCAATAAATCCGAATAAAATCCAACTAAAACCAGAGAGAGGTTGATTTTGGTGGCACTGGGTGGATCGTGAATTTAGATGAATTTTGGCGCAAGTTTCGCCAAAATCGGAGTTAAGACGATGGAGATATTGATTTTTGATGTAAAAGAAAGAAAATTGATTAGGATTAGATTATCTTAATTAAGTATAACCATAATCCTAATTTTCCAGAGGATGGCAAGGGTTGCAAATTGGTTAGAATGGAATATTAGATTTTGAGGATTTTTGGGAATTTTTCTGCTACTGGAAATGTGGTCGAAATGATTTTCTGTGTACGAATCTGTGTGCGCATAGCAATTTCCAGCGGCTTGTGAGGCTGGCGCGTGGGGTCAGCGGGGCCGGTTTACTGTGCGCGACTGTTTCGTGGGCGCGGTTTATGGGTGCCGTGGACCGGGTGATAGGTGTGGCCGGTCCACGATGGACCGGGTGTGCCACGTGGGGGCCGCGACCGGGTCGCGCGGGCCCTCCCGCCGACGTGGCGTGCCACGTCGGATGCCAGCGCGGCTGTGACGGCGCGCGGCGGAAAAACGGCGGCGCGCGGCGGGGTCTCGCCGGAACCCTCGCCGGCGGCAGCTACCGGGGTCTAAGGGGAACACGGAGCGGATGACGAGGTTCTACGCGGAACGGCGAAGGTGGCGGTGGGTGATGTCGACGACGCGGTCGACAGGAGTGGCGACGCGACCTTGCCGGAGATGAGCGACGCGCCGGCGAGCCAGGGGAAAAAGGTCGTGCGCGTGGTTGGGTTCGAGTATGTGCTACCGGGAGCGTGCGTAAGAGCATGGCGAGGCGTCCAGTGGACTCGGCCGGGCCGGAGGGGACTCACGGCGGCCGGCGGCGAGAGGAAAAGGTGGCGGCCATGGCGGCGCTCGGTGCGGAGGTGTGCGCAAGGGCGAGATGGCTCCTGCGAACGGTTGCGCGAGTGCGCGGAATCGAGGCGGACGTGAATCCGCGAGAAGTTGTTGACGGGGCGCTGTAAGGGCGTGGCGCGGACCTCGCCGGAGTTCATGGCGGAGGCAACGCGCGAGGAAGAAAGAAGGGAAGGGATGGTGCTCGCGGTGCTCGGCTAGTGCGCGCGCATGCGCGTGAGGTGCGCGAAGGCATGGTGTAGCTAATGCGCTACTCTAACGGGGTCGAGAGCGAGGCCGGCGACGAGCTCTAGCGGCGGCGATGACCGGAGCTAGAGAAAGAGGTGCGCGCACTGACAAAGGTCGACGAGATCATGCGCAGGAGAAAGAGAAGAGCAAGGGGGTGCTCACCGTGCTCTCAATCAAGTGAGAGAGGGAACGGAAGGGTGCCGGCGACGGAGACGGCGGACGGCGGAGCTAGGGTTCCGATGTTCTTGACCTGCGAACCACGGCTGCGGACGAGGTGAGCACGATGAGATCGAGCGCGGGAAGGAGATGCCAGAAGTGGAAGAAGTTGACGTCGAGACTCACCGGAGAGGAGGGGGGAGCTCACCGGAGTTCTCGCCGGAATTAGAAAGAAAGGGGAAAAGTCGAGTTCGAGCTCGGGAATTGAGTGATGGTGGCGAATGGGAATAGAGATGGAAAGAGGGGGCCTTGGTGTTGCTTTATAGCCGCCAATGGCGGTTCGAGCGAGGCGTTAAGTCGGTTTGCCGGCGAGAAAATATCTCGCCGGACTGGAGTTCGATGGACGCGCGAAGTCGGTTCGCGAGCTTCGATGATCGGCGGTGACGCGCGAGGAGAACTTGAGCAGTGCTCGGGACGCGACGGAGCGAGGGAAGGAGCGACTGTGGCTGACGAATGCGGAGTGGAGTTCGTCGGGCGTCGGGAAAACTTAGGGCGCGCGTTAAGTAAGGGGAAGAGGACGAAGAGACAGGTCAGGGGAGTAGGTGAGTCGCGCGCGAGCTTCACGTGCCAATCCTGGAGCTTGGAGATGACGGATGCGGTGAGGGAAGCACGCCGGTATGGGCGCGGGCGCGATTTGCGCCGGCGCGCTGGAGGTTGACGACGGGCGTGGGCCCCACCTGGCGGTGACGGGGCGGAAAAAGAAAAAGAGAAACGGGCGCGCGGGCTGGCTCGGGTGAGGCTGGGCCGGGAGCGAGGCGGCCCACGCGGGAGAGAGAAGAGAGAAAGGAGAGAAGGGAGAGTGGGCCGGCCAGGAGAAAAAGGAAGTAGCGCGGCCCGATAAGAGAAATGATTTGATCTTTTGCTGAGGTTTAAATTTGAATGAATTTTGAATTCATTCAAAAGGAAGGATTGGAACCAACACCCAAATAACTCAAGAAAAACACGAAAATGCACATGGTGACTTTTATGCATCGTTTAAAATTCAAAATCTTTTGGTTTTGCTAATAACTAAAGCTAGCAAATTGTTTTTAATTGGAAAATTTTAAAAAAGTTCAAATTTTTAGTGATTTTTGACAACGGCCAAAAACGCGGGTCGCTACAAAACTCATGTATAATCCCTAGACTACCTCTCTATTTATATTGGCACTGTGGAGATTGTACGTGGTCGTATCCTTGTAGGTTAGGTTAGTCTAAACTCATGTATAATCCCTAGACTACCTCTCTATTTATATTGGCACTGTGGATATTGTACGTGGTCGTATCCTTGTAGGTTAGGACTTACCATCGATCAAGTTGTTTAATTTGTTAATCATGTTATTACTATGAAGACCCAGCTGGTTAGGCTTAAACATGATTCTAATGTCGGTTTATCTCTTATATTAGTTGAGATCAACTCCAACAGGTGTATGATATCACCGTACCGTTACAGGTCGTGATATTAGTGACGGAAGAATCGGCCGTATACGTGTGCACAGTGACATGCATATGCAAGCAAGTAATTGAAGTATTAGTTTCCACGAATTGTTCACGCTTGCTTGCTAGTTTCAGTTTCATTTTAGTTGTAGAGATAGCATCGAGTTAGCGATGGAAGAAGCAGCATATACGCATGCGGAGCCTCCGGGCACAAGCTAGTAGATCCTAGTTGCGTACTAAACTGTAGATTATTAGGAACGCTGTGTATCACCTACTACAAAGGATGGTAGTTAACTAAATCTTAAAACAATCATCTTCTGTTAGATTAGAGGTTGGCCGGCAACATATTGTCCTTCCAGCGGTGGTGAAAGAGAAAACTGCGTATCCTACGTACGTACGCGTAGCCTCCGGGCACAAGATACGCATATCCTAGTTGAGTACTAAACTGCATATTAGTTGGCACGCTGTATTCCAACGAGGACAGAGGATGGTACATACTCAAAACTTAAAAACAGTCATCTTCTGTTAGATTAGCGGTTGTCCAGCTACATATTGTCCTTCCAGGGGTGGAGAAAGAGAAGACTGGCTAGGTCATGGCATCATAATCCTAGTCTGCCGCCAAGGATCGATAGTCGAGGGGAGAAGAAGCCTCCAAAAAACCCGAATAACCCTAACTCGGCTTCCTCACAACCACTGGCAGCCAGGGAGCCGCGGCGCCTCGCCGCACTACCCGCACACCCGCCGCCTCCGGTACTCTGGTGGTCGCCATGTCCAACGACGTAGCAACCAGTAGCCGGTTAGACTTTTCCCATTTTTTTCGAGGTAACCATCTTTTTACCTTCACTATCAGTATAATGAACTATATAGGTTGATAATATAATGACATTTATGATAAATAGTTTTTAGTGTATATATGTATGCATGTAAGAAAATCGAAATGCGGCCATCATTAGCAGGTGTGGGAGGACATAAATCAGTCGAGGCAGCTACCCGCACCTGTTGTTCATTCAAAAAAAGAAAAAAAACTAACCGCACCTGTCCAACAACAACCGTCCAAACTGCTCCATCTTTATAGAGAACGTAGCAATCGCGGGGGTATTAGTCAGTAGTCAATTCATTGTTTTGGTTAGTGTGGAGATCGGGGACTACCTCTCTACTTATATCGGCACTGTGGAGATCGGGGCCTTATCCTTGTAGGTTAGGACTTACCACCGATCAAGGTGTTTAACTTGTTAATCATGTCATTAACTGTGTAGACCCATAAGGTTAGGCTTAAACGTGAATCTAATGTTAGTCGAAGATAAACTCCAACAGGAGTATGATATCACCGTTACAGGTCGTGATATCAGTGGCGGAAGAAGCAGCCGTGTATACGTATGCACAGCGACATGCATAAGAATTGTTCACGTTTGCTTGCTAGTTTCAGTTTCATTTTAGTAGTAGAGAATAGCATCAAGTTACAGATGGAAGAAGAAGCATATACGTATGCGTAGCCTCCGGGCACAGATACGCATATCTTAGATGAGTACTAAATTGTTGATTAGTTGACACGCTGTATTCCACAACGACAAAGAATGGTAGTTAGAACTTAAAACAGTCATCTTCTGTTAGATTAGAGGTTGGCCGGCTACATATTGTCATTCCAGCGGTGGAGAAAGAGAAGATTGGCTGGGTAATGGCATCATATATAGTCGTAGTCTCCGCGAACGTATGTGTAGCCTCTGGGCACAAGCTACATATATCCTAGTTGAGTACTAAATTGTAGATTAGTTGGCACATTGTATTCCAACAATGACGAAGGATGGTAGTTAAAACTTAAAACAATCATCTTCTGTTAGATTAGCGGTTCGCCGGCTACATATTGCCATTCCAGCAGTGGAGAAAGAGAAGATTGGCTCGGCAATAGCATCATAATCCTAGTCTCCGCATTTTTAAAGTTCAGTTTTGTTCTAGAAATGCGGCTCTTGTGATATCCATGTATGGGTAGAAATAGAATCCACCAAACTCACATAGTTGCGACTTTTTGTCCACCAACACAGGAAGAGGTTTTTTGCCCATCCACATCAATAGTCAGCTCCAGTGTATCTTGCATGATATTTGCTAGCATAATCCTGTCGGATGCAAATATATGTCCTCATCTTACTCCAATGAGTCCAAAATAAATCATTTCGGGAGTCTAATCCATAAATAAGATATTTGTCGTCACCATCTTTTAGCTATTTATTTTTGAGGTAACCAAACTTTACCTTCACTATTAGTATAAATGAACTATATAGGTTGATAATATAGTGACATAATTGTTAATAATGATAAATAGCTTTTACTGTTTATATGTATGCATGTAAGAAAATTGAAACGCGGTCATGATCGGTACACAGCAGCAAGGTGGACGTGGGAGGAAATAAATCAACAGGGTTTACTCATCCGGGAAGTAACTGAGATTGAGCAGAGAGTCCTTATAAAATGAGGTCAAGGTCTCCATTAGAAATCTGCATGCATCTCCATGGTAGTCGAGGCGACTACCCGCACCTGTCCAACAACAACCGTCCAAATAGCTCCATCTTTGTAGAGAACGTAGCAACTGCGGGGGCATTAGTCAGTAGTCAATTCATTGTTTTGCTTAATGTTGCGACCAGGATGGTGCAAGACCTTGTATGAATTGGTAAATTTCCCGGTGCCGATGTAAAACAACAATTAAAAGTACGAGAGAAGAAACCAATCAGCTTCGAGGACGGTTTCCTCCATTGCAAATCCCTGAAGGCCTATCGCCTATAAATACAGATATATAAGCACGGTTGATGTTCACCAAATCCTTTGGGTAGTGTCTTCATATGGAGCTTCACTACACGCACCAAAACTAGGAACACAAACAAAAACAGAATCGACCAGCTATGGGAGACGCTCTTCGCCAAAAAATCGACTACCACCCCGCCCACGACAAGGGGCACGTGCTCACCCTTGTGGTGCCAACGGAGATGCAGAAGGAGGTACCTTGCGACGGCTGCAAGAAGACCATCGAAGGCCCTTCCCGGCGGTACAAGTGTGACAACAAGAACTGCAGCATCAAACTGATCCATGCTTGCTGCGTCGTTGATAAGCCGGACACCGTCAAGCCGGATGACGACAATTACCGCGGCGTCCCGTTCCAGTTCCTCCACGAGCACAAAGCCGGAGCCGACGACAGGTGCGGTATCTGCCAAGGCAAGATGAGGTCCGCCCGTTTAGGCTACCGCAGCGGCGCCGGCGTCGTCCTCCACCCCTGCTGCGCGCTCCAGACTAAGGACCAGCAGTCCAAGGAGGAGGAGCAGTCCAAGCGCAAGAGCAAGAAGAAGTGCAAGTGCCACAATTCAAACCCCGTGGAGCGAAACATCACCATCGGGAGATCGAGGGACAATTACTAAGTGGCCGCCGCAACGGCAGCCCCTCCATGTTGTACGTCGTGTTAGAGTCGGTCGAGTGTGTCGTTGCGTTTAGCTGCATGCATGTGTTCGGTGCTTTTCGTCATGTTCAGGTCTATCTCTTCACGTTATTTTCTCATGCTTGGTTTGGTTGTTTGAGCATGTCGCTGAGACGTGACTCATGGCCATATATAGCCTAAAACCACCGCTTGATAGTCGGGCCGGCCACCTTCGGTACGTTTGTGCGTTACGAATAGGGTGTCCCGAATTCAGTTTTATTTATTTTTGTGTGTGTTGGAGTTCTGGTATTGTAATCGTAGTTGAATCATATGTATAATGCAATGGATTCGTCAATAAAAAGCTGTTATATTAGCCTTAGTTGTGATCGAGCTGCAAGGCAAAACTAAACTAATTGCTCTCATGCATGTCATTCCTTGTGTCAGAAGTCACCAAGGATAGATGAAGGTACGTGTGTATTTGAGGAATGTTTTTATTTTCTTTTTGAGAATCTTAATATCTGTGTCCCTACAATAAAGCTCCCTCAATTCTGGGCAAAAATTGTTAGCTTCTGGGAACTGTTACAAGGATCAGTTGCAACAACATCTGCATGTAACCTGTTCAACATCTGAAATCAATATTATGTTCTGCAAGATAGACTAGCCATTTTTTATCTACAAACTGCAGTTAATTTTGATGATTTAGCTTTCTTTTGATTTCTGTTGCGACAATTTGGTTTACTCTTTGATTTCATTTTTGTGCTTAACTTGCATCTTAATAAGGAAATAATCTAGGAAAATAACTCATAAAGGAAATTCTACGAGCATGCATTCATGGCTTAGTCACAAAAGACATGTGTATGTGTCATCTGTATCATCTACTTTGCTTCAAAGGTTTGCCAAGTCTGCTTTCACTTATCCCGTCGAATCAACATTGAATTACACAAACTTAACATTTGATAAGCATATATGTGCCCTGTTCTGACTGGTCAGCTGTTATCGTAAAGATGCTGCTAGGTAATTTTCATTCTTCACTGCTTACAAATGAGTTAATTCATTTCCAGAGTCTAGCTAACAAGTGGTCATTCAGTGATCACTACACAGCGTCAAAGTATCGATTGGAGGGAAATCTCCAAGATTTTTTGTGTAAAATAAGCAAGATTTAGTCCTCCAGGAAGCAACCGATCAACCGATGATCAAGCCAGTCCTTATTAATTAAGTCAAGGTCTAGCTCTCTGGTACAAATAGTGCAGGCAACTACCGGCACGGCAGCACTGTATCAACAGCAACCCTTCTTTTCTTTTCTTTTCTTTTTTTCTTTTTTTTCTTGCTCCCAATAGTCTTTGGGAAGCTCCCAAAACGTGTTTTTTGGGATTGAATTTTGTGGACATTGTTTGAGAAGCTCTAACGTACTTCTCCATCTTTCAAGGATGTACACAACAGCATGTTACCGGTATGTTTCAGCGCAATTTACTTCTCAGAATTCTTAACACGGTCTTCAATGTTTACTGGGGTAACATCTATCGGTCGAACCACATGCCTTCAGAAGGCGCCTACCGTCACTGGATCAACGAGAGCGCCATTCCTTCTCCTAATTGCTCCACTGAAGTACCAAAGCAGCCTCGGAAGATTGCGCCACCACAGTACGGGCAACAGATCTTTTGTTGTCATTGACTGGCTAATCTAGTCTTTCCGTATTGATGCTGCAATTGGATGCTGGTTTTGGCAAGTCATAGGACCTTAAAGTTGTCCTGGCGCAACAGCTTGAAAATGTTGCAGTAAGGATATTTTCGTTGCAATATGGCTCTAGCCTGTTCTTAATTGGATTGCTTTTGGAATTTCACTGTTTGTCCATCACAGCCCTGTTGCCGTAATTAAGTTTAGTGGAATACTTCACAGGTTGCTTAAAGATTTGCTATACCAATCGACTGGGTTCCTTTTTTTTCTGACGAAATGGATGGACGGTTTTAACCATGGCGCATATATATATTTATACAATGCTTCACTGACCAGCTGAATTAGTCAAGGATAGGTCGTCATGGTCAATGTCACTGGGGTTAACATGTTCTTATTCAACAACCGGCGCTGGGTCTTCTGACTTGTTCCTCGGTTACTTGAATTAAGTAGTTAGTCAAGTCTTTTTTAAATGATTTTCTGTAACCGTGTATGCATACCCCAGGGTAACGTACTGTTTAGTAAATTTCCATGTTGCTTAAGGGTACCCATTACATTTTCGAGGACATTGACATGCTAATTATTCAACAAAAGAGCAGTAAATCTTGATTGTTTGATTTGGAATTGACAGCTAGTATAGGCTCTAGGAAAGTCGGAAAGGAAACTATGCGTTTTTGGGACCATCGTGCTCCATGGTTAGAACCTCTAAGGGGCCTATGTGCAGTTTTCTGATTTGAGCATTTGAGGTTGATCCTCTCCTTACATTTGGAGGCAAAGAAAATGCGAGAAGCTGTCATACCCCAATTCTAGAGTATGATGTGCATTATGTATCAGTCCCTGGATCAGTAGCTGATACGCACAAGAACACAGATATGGTAGCCAAAGCATACTTCGAATAGAGGAAGTATTACCTGCTACAGAGCCCTTAGTGGCAGCAGGACAAGGATTCGGACCATCCATGTCCATCCGACCAACTAACGGCGAAGCAAACAGCGGAAACCAAGGCCCAAGCCACAAGCAGACTTGAGAAGCAGACCCGAAAACCAACACGTCGCCGCTTCCTACGAAGCCTTCTCTTCACTAAAAACAGCATGCGCAAACGCGTGAGTACATAAGGTACTCAGTAAACCCTAACACAAGGGGTAAGCATATGCAAGGGTATATCAATAGTAAAGGCTGCGGTTCATTGTATTGGTGGAAAAGCCAATTTTCATGCAAGGGTTGTTTTGCAAACAAAGCTAGTTCACAAACTACAGTCAAGATTATTATCATATAATGGGGTTGGTCGGCCCTGGGGGAGATAATGGTTCAATCCCGCCAGTTCCTCACTTTTAATGCTGGCCGAAAACCAGCGCACGGCTCCACGCCGGTGTATTCCGAAAACACACCAAGGATAACTCACACAGAAAAGTCTAATCATAGTGTGGCCATTGCTTTCGCATTGTCCAATACCGTGGAACACGGCTATCCGGATAGATTTTTAACCTCGGCCGAGGGTGCACAAATTTCCCCACAAGGTAGTCCAGTCCTCCCCGGGGTCCCAGTTCGGACTGTCCTACTAAAGGTCCCGTACCCACTTGGTACCACCACGGCATCCCCCACGGACATCACCAGGGGCTTCACAATCACATAATATGGCCAGATTCACAATAAATGCCGGACTCGCCGCCACCCTCGTCGAGTCTTCTCCTGGGACTCCGTTGCAATCTCCTGCCTCCGGGGGTACCGGGTGAGTACTAGTAGGGTGTGGTTCCAATCCCGTACCCATATACGGCTTGTGGCTGCGCGTAAGGTGCTAGGCAAAGGCGGCACAAGAACCGGTCCTTATACGACCGAACCAGGCATCTTCAATAGCCAATCCTCGCGAGGAAGGGCGTCCCAGAGATAGCCTCCCCACTGATACCTCGCCTGGTCCCGCCAAAACATTCCCTCACTAGGGGTTGCACTTATTACCAATCCCACCCATTTTCACATTTACACACACCACCAAGACTCACGCATTTTAACACAAAAGCATGTGAGCAAGATTAATTAAACACATGGTGAAAGTCCTAAGCAGCATACCAGCACATCATTAAAGAGTTAATGATGCGGGTTCCTAGGTTTAACAAGGAATCAGGATAAACAAGATCAAGGCATGGCAATCAAGCATTACTTAGGTCCTTCTAGCATTTAAATCACATTTAAATACCATGCATATTTATTTATAAACAGCTCTAAATAGGATAATTTTTGCAATCATAGGATCAATATGATCAATGGGAGTTAGGGCTTGCCTCAAAAATCGCTTTCCTATTCTTCAAGTTCTTTCTTGAACCCGTATCTTCTGATTTGTCCTCGAGCTTGATTTCTTTAGGAATTCCTCGAATTCCTCTGGCTCTTCTTCGAAGCTCACGCAATCTAGCGTATAAAACAACGCGGATAAACAAACTACCGCAAAAGAAATAAAGATCGAAAAGAGCCAATTAAGATCCAATTAATTCCAACTGAAAAGGCGAAGGAATACCAAAGAACGACAAAAGACACAGATTATGCATGATGCAGCAAGTTTTACATTAAGAGCGATTATATTATTTTATAGCTAATATGGGTGATGCATCGAACACTAGGGCTTTTGGTTGTAGATGAGGGATGCTAAACACCATGAAGAAGGCATGAGTGCATGAGAAGGTGGGAGACGGCGGGTGCACGTGTTTGTTGTACATTTATGGCGCTAAGTCTTTATATAGGTTGTAATCTATATAAAGGCTTATGCAACACATATACAACGTGCAAAGTGTGTCACTTTAATTACCTATTATGGTATTACTTAATTATCATTGATTTATTATCTAATAAGTTTATCTGTCACGCGACGGGCGCATGACGGTGGTACGTGCACGTGCTTATGTAAAATATGAATGCACGAATACAAATAAAACACGGGGAATTAAAAAGGCAATTTAAAAGAGAGGGATTGACAAAGATCATTAAAAGGGATTGATTCTGGTGGCAATGAATAGAGCGTGATTTTATATAAATTTTGGCGAAGGAATCGCCAAAATCGGAGCTCGAATGAAAAAGATATGAATTTTGGAAGTTTACGAAAAAGGAAGTTAATTTAGGATCATGCTTAATTAAGCATTGATATAATCCTAATTATTTGGGATGAACAATGGTTGGAAGATGTTGAGAATGCTCAAAGTATTTTTAGGAATTTTCTGGGATTTTTCTGGTATGAGGAATGTGCTCGAAAAGAAATACGTGTGTACATTCCGTGTGGACTTAGCATTTCCAGAATGTGTGTGTGGCTGGCATGCGGGTCCAGAGGGGTCTGGGGGCTCATTTGCAAGGGAAGAATGGTTCTGAGGGCTTCTCGGTAAATACAGTAAGTCACAGGGACCTATCTGTAATTATGGAAACATTTAAGGGCCTTGGTGTAAAAGATAGGGGCTAAAAGGTAATTATGGAAAAGTATAGGGGTGTTTTGTAAAGTCAGGACCTTAACAGAATTATTTGAAAGGTCAGGGGTCAATCTGTAAAAAGACAGGACCCAAACATAATTACAGAAAAGCCCGAGGGCTTATCTGTAAAATGTACAGGGCCGGGGGATTTTCTGGTTATTCCGGGAATTATTTTCCTATTGGAAAAGTCGTGGACCGAGCCCATGGACTCTGTGGACCGGGTCGGTGTTCGGTGTACGGTGGACCAAAGCGAGGCGCGCGGCGGCGGCTCGCCGGACTTCTCGCCGGCGGCGGCTAGGATGGCAGAGGATCGACTCGAAGTGGACGCCGGGGATGTGCACGAGAAGGCAAAGGTGATGGCAGGAGATGTCGTCGACGGCGACGAGCGGAGCGGCGGTGCGACGTCGCCGGAGGGAAGAGCGGCGGCGGCGCTCGACGGGAACGCGCGAGCGAGCGGGTTTGGGCGAGTTCGTGTGCACGAGGAGACGCGGTGAGGTGTGGCGAAAGGTTTGGGTGGAGCGGCATGGCCGGGAAGGGTGGGAAGATGGCCGGCGACGATGTCGACCGGCGGCGGACGGCGGTGCTCGGTGTTCGGGTGGTGCGGAAGAGCGAGAGGGAGAAAGAGAGGGCGCAGGAGAGAGAGGGAAGCTCGAGGAGTCTCACCGAGGGTACGGCGAGGCCGGAGGAGGTCGGAATCGCGGCGGCCGGAACCCTAGCTCGCCGGAGAAGGGGAGAAAAGAAGAGAAGAGGAGCTGGTTTGAGGGGAGAATGAGAGAGGGGAAGTTGCGGAGGACCTTGGGGCCAACTTATAGCCGGTGACGGCGGTGCGCGGCGAGGCGGTGCGACACAGGAAGGCGGTGCGGCCGAAGAGGCGGTGCCGGTGAGATATTTTCTCGCCGATGTGACGCGACGGCGAGGGAGGAGTGGGCAGTGGGACCTCGACGGGACGCGACGGCGTCGTCACGTGCTTCACGTGGCGTGGCTGTAGCTCGGACGAGACGAGGCGACGGAGGGCCGGCAGGGCGGCATGGGCGGCGGCGCATTTCGCGCCGGGCGCGGCTGGAGGAGGACGAAGGGGCGGCCCCACGCGTCAGCGAGAGAGAGAGGGAGAGAGAGCGGCTGGCAGGCTGGGCCGGGAGTTGGGCTAGAGCGGGCTGCCACGGGAGAGAAAGAAGGGGCGGCCCAGAAAGGAAATGGAGAAAGGAGGAGATTGGGCCGGCATGAGAGAAAAGGGAAAGTGCGGCCCGGTAAAGAAAGAAAAGGCTTTTCTATTTTCAGGGATTTGGATTTAGTCAGATTTGAATGAATTTCAAATTTGACAAAAGAGAAAACAAAACCAAAAGCACTTAGAATAAACAAAAACTCCCAAAATGCATATGATGAGTTTTGGTGCAGGTTTAAAGTCAAAAGTTTGAAATTTGAATTGGAAACTTGGTCTACTTTATTTAATTTCTTGTAAATACGAAAAGGTTCAAAATTTTAGTGGAGTTTAAATGGAAGCAAACACTTGAGCATTGATTTTAAATTTCAAAATTTCAAATTAAAATTAGGTTTAAATTATTTTAGTGAGTTTTATTTTCGAAGAAAAATCATGGCAAGGTAAGATCACACAAAAAGATTTAAATTTTTAGCGATTTTTACTGTTTTGATTTCGGCTCTAGATTTTAGGGTGTGACAGAAGCTTCCGCGATCAAATTCAAGAATGAGAAAAACTCGTCTGTCTTGGTCGTGAACTCGTGATACCCCAAACATTTGTGCCTATAAACGCTACTATAGGAACCACGTGTTCTTAGGAAACTCGAGGTGTCTTCTTAACGCAAACCCAAATTAAAAACAAGAGGAAAGAAAGACAACAAGTTTCCTCAACCATGGCGACGAGCAACCAAGATCTTCCTCAGGAGAGGAGATCACGGACCACCCACAGCCTACCCTGGGCACAAGCTGATGCTAGTTACAACAGACGAAGAGACCTTTTGAATGCCAGGGAAGCATAAGGCCCGGCACTGGAGCCAGGTACAGATTCAAACAAAAGGGCACAAATAAAGATACAAAACGTGCTGCACCGTTGCACCTGCCATCCAGCGCACCCTGAAGCATCCTAGCTAAGGTCGGAGACTTCCGTTTCCTCTCCCAGCCCGTTCTATGAAAGTTCATCATGCATGTCGTCGGGTATGTTACGTAGATCATTGCATCATGGCTGCCCTAGCCTGCTCTTATTGGCTTTGCTTCTAGAATGTTACTATTTTCCACGACAGCCGTGTTACCCTAAAGTTTGAGGGAATACTTCCCACGTTGCTTAAGGGTTAGTTATACCGACGACCAACCAATGGATCGTATTTACTTTTGATGCAGAAATTGACGGATGGATAGTTTCTAACTCTGCCATATATATGCGAGTATTATATGCTTTGCAGACCGAGTTATTTCCTGCTACCGTACACTTCAAGCAAGAAGTGAACACGGCGAGGAGGGACTGTGGGCAAAAAAGATCGTCTGACCTGAAGGATGCCTTTGGTAAATTGATCAGTCGGAGATCATGGTCTACCAGTCTAATCGAACAACCAGCGCCGGGGTCCTCTGCTGACTTGTTCGTCTTTAAACCTCCGTTGCCTGGACTAAGTAGCCAGTAGTCAAGTCTTTTTAAATGTTTGATGTATACGTGCAGTCATACACCAGGGCAGGTTATGTTAAGTAAACTTCCTGGCTTCATCCCAGTCCGCGTCCATTTTTATTAGGGTATTCACACGCTAGTTATCCACCTCATCCGGAGTTTTGATTTGAAATTGGGCCGGGAGATCCTCATCCGGAGATCTTGAACCACCCAGCCTACAAGGAAAATTAGCAAAATTCGACTGCGAGGGCTGCATAAGGTCCGGCATCAGCGCCGGGTACGTGTGGAAACAAGACAAGCGCATCTACAAATACTATCACGGGTGCTGCGCCGTTGAGCCTGTCTACCAGTCCAACCTGAAGCACCACGACGACATGCTTGCCACCCAGCGGCCCAAGGACAGGACCGAGGGCGTCATGCTAGCTTGCCACCCAGTACAACCTGGAGCGGCTGTGCAACGTCTGTGGGAAGCCCGTGAAGGGCTTCCGTCAACCACAGCCAAAGAAACCGCTTCGGCTTACATCCTTGCTGTGTGTTCAAGGAATTGCCGATCAAGTGCAGCGATGTGTGACCCCCGATAATGGTCCACGCATTTTGTCCCAGGGGCGTAAATGGAACCGTTCGTAGGGCACCGTGCATGGTAATGACCATTGCCACTCATCTGGACCTCCGTGTGATTTTAATAATGGTTGTGTCTAGTTGCCTGTATGTTATTTGCATCAAATCTAGTGGTCAGTGTATACATGCATGCACTAATGCATGGCTACATGAGCAGGTCCATCGACTGAGTTGTCGTGGTCAGATAAATCGACTGCTGTGTGTCGAATGTGGTGTCTTATGAGTTATGAATATGGATTAGCATTATTAGAGCATCTCCAAGAGACTAGTTAAAAATAGATAGCTAAAATCCTGATTTAGCTATTATGTAAAACGAAATGGCTAGCAAAAAAATGATCAAACACAACAGCCTCTCTAAATTTCCTTTTGGACCATTCAAATTGTATATTCAAACCCAACAGCCTCTTCGCGCCGCCCGCGCCGCCACGCCCTTGTCGCTCTCCGCCTCGCTCCTCCTCGGGGAAGCGCGGTGCGGGCGTCGCTGTTCTCGCCGAAGCCGGCGGCGGGCAAGGAGGCGCGGGAGAGCAAGGTGCAGGAGCTGTACGTGTACGAGATCAACGAGCGCGACTGCGAGAGCCCCGCCTACCCCTCAGCGCCAAGCAGACGGAGAACGTGCGCGGCGACCTCGTCCCCTTCACCAACAAGGTTCGTCAGCTTCTTTCCTTGTTCCTCTGTTTTAGTAGTGCTCTGTTTCTTGGCCTTTGCTCACTGCTCCAGCTCTGTCTCTGCAGGTGTACAACGGCAGCCTGGACAAGCGGCTGGGCATCACGGCCGGGATCTGCCTGCTGATCCAGCACGTGCCCGAGCGCAACGGCGACAGCTACAAGGCCATCTACAACTTCTACTTCGGCGACTACGGCCACCTCACGGTGCAGAGGCCCTACCTCACCTACGAGGAGTCGTACCTCGCCGTCACGGGCGGCTCCGGCGTCTTCGAGGGCCCCCACGGCCAGGTCAAGCTCCACCAGATCGTCTTCCCCTTCAAGATCTTCTACACCTTCTACCTCAAGGGACTGCTCTGCACGCCCGCGCCGCCACACCCTCCACGAGATCCACGGGGCCTCGCTGCATTCCTGGTCGCGCTTCGCCTTGCTCCTCCTCGTGGCGCCCGGGCCCGGCGGCGAGAGCTTCCTCCCCGCCGTGCGCGTACCTGGCCGCCGCGCTCACCAACAAGGCCACCTGCCTCGACGGGCTCGCTGACGCGTCTGGCTCGCAGGTGGGCGGCCTGCTCGCGTCCCTCGACGACGCATACCACCAAGTCTCCAACTCGCTCGCACTCGTCACCCGACGCGATGGCGGCGTCTCGGCTGGTGGCTTTGCGGCCGAGATTCACTGCCGACGGCTGCTCCAGGACGACGACGATGAAAATACAGGCGAATTAGGGGCGTGGGCGAGAGGGCACGCGGGAGGGAAAAGTGGCGCGGGTGTGCGGCACGCACACGGGAGGAGGGCGATGGCGAGGCGATTTGGCTCGGCAAAGATGGCTAGCCGCGATGCCCATATGCCGAGTGGGATGGAGTAGCGAGGATGATGCCGATTCTGTTGGAATGAGATTTTACATGCAAACGTCTTAATTTACCGATCGGAAGAGGTATACAGAGTCTCTTGGAGTTGCACGCACGGAGAAAAAGAAAAAAGTATTCCAGACAAGGAAGGCTTCCGTAATGGGCCCAAGCCACTGGATCGAAACGAAGGCCAGACCTGACAAATTGTTGCACAATCAGCCCACTAACTAGCATGTATGTCGGTTGCAAAGCCGAAACAAGGCACGGAGGCCTGGTCTGCTTACACCGATCCCCGACTGAGATTAGCATTAGTCGTACAAGATGATTAGTACCATATCGCCTGGAAAAGAGTTATAGAGCCGGCGAGGCGCATACAAAACGAGGGGCACGGCACCTAGGCAAATCATACCTTTCGCGGCCTTTTGGCTAAGATCGAGTGTAGTATCTGTTCTTATCAGTTTAATATTTGATATGTGGGACACGTTCTCACAACAATATTAAATTTATTTTTTATGGGGGAGGATCCACTATAGTAGCTTGTTACTAGGGTCCTCCGTCCTAGTGTTGCACTATTGCTTGGGCTTGGCGCACCCCAACCAAATCATATTCAAATTTTGATTCATTGCTATTTGTGATCTGGTGTTTGATGCGGAGCCTTAAAAAAAGGCTAGAACAGGAAGAAATATGCTGCTCCCTGTTAAGGGAAGATGCAAGTCAATTTTTAGGTTTTCAAGCAAAGGGCCGGGATAAGAAAACGTTGCGTCAGTACGTATGTCATGGAGCAACGTAAGCCCTTGTGCCTGCCTACCTGGCTGGCTACTGTTGGTCAGTTTAGATACCTGCATCATCTTTGTCCCATGTACTTCGACTCGAAGGTATTTGAAGGACCGAGAAGGCGACCAGAGGGGGGGGTGAATGGGAGCCGATAAAAATTCTTCACAAGAACTTGGCCTATGTCCCAACCCACCTCAAGAACAACCACCAAGATCACACATACACATGGAACGTGATATGTTGACTCTAGGAATGATTGTGGAAGAGATACAAACACTTGCGGAAGCAAATCAAGCAAAGACACACTCAAAAAGATGATCTGAAAAAGTCAAAACAGAGACCTCCCACCGGATAATCCGGCCAACTGTCGGATACTCCGGACCTGGGAAAGTACCGGACACTCCAAAAACTTGTCGGACACTCCGGCCACCGGATACTCCGGCAACTTGCCGGATAATCCGGCCCTGTCAGGACAGCACGCGCGCAAGCTCAAGAAAAATCTCGAAACCGGGTCAAACGACCTCCAAAAATCACGAAATTTGAACCATAGCTTCGTCTTGAGATGGAGAACATCATCCAACAAGAATCACACCAAAAACCCCACAAAATCTTCACGGATTTTGAATCCTATCAAGAACCTAGGGTATGGATGAACTTGAGAGGAAAACTTCACCAAATCATCAAATCAAAGGTGCTCGTGCCATGGATTCGGTCAAGGACCTACCAAGGATTGTTCTAGCACATCCTAGCACCAAGATCCCCTAAGAAATCCGCCCAAAAACGCATCACAAAAAGCGAATCGAAAATCACCCGAAAATAGCTCCGAAAATGGGGAAAATAAGAAATTCGGGAATCAAGATGAGGAGAACACTTTGAGGACGAATTGATGCTATCTATTGCTCAAAGATGTAGATGTCAAGCCACTCCCTAGCACACACAAACTAGAGATGACAAAAAGCTCAATCAAAGAGCCATCTCCTCTCTTCTCCCCTCTCTTCTCTCCTCTCTCTCAAGCCTCTCCCACACACACAAGTGAGAGACAACACAAGGCTCAAGGGAGGGCAGCCAACCAGCCCCCTCACCTTATCCTCTTGGACATTTCCACATTCCGGAAATGCCCCTCACACTACAACACACCCATACAACACATAAGGGCGTTTCCGTCCAACTTTTTTTCCTTCGCCCGAACGCCGTCGGGGCCTTCACACCTTAGCTTCACCTCGAAGCTACCTCCACGATGGTGCCACATGCACCTCCATCCGTCGCCGCCGGTTTTGAGGCCTAAACAGGAAACCGCCTTGCACGCTTCTCAAAACGCGACTTCCACCACGGTTTTAAGGTCCAAACCGAGAAACCGTCCACCGCCGGTTTTGAGGCATAAACCGGGAAACCACCCACCACCGGTTTTGAGGCCCAAACCAGGAAACCGTCCACCACCGGTTTTGAGGCTCAACCGAGGAAACCATCCACCACCGGTTTTGAGGCCCAAACCGGGAAACCGTCCACCACCGGTTTTGAGGCTCAACCGGGAAACCATCCACCACCGGTTTTGAGGCCCAAACCGGGAAACCGTCCACCACCGGTTTTGAGGCCAAACCGGGAAACCATCTCGATGTCGACGCGTGTCACTTCGTCCCGCGAACCTCGCCGTCAAGTCTCCTCGGTCCCAGCCCGTCGGGACCCTTCACTTGCACCGGCCTCCCGTTCGCCTCTTGACCTTGGTCAACACGCCGTCTTCATCACCTCCACGGTTTTGAGGCCAAACCGCGAAACCCTCCGTGCTTCTTGTCCGCCACGTGTACGGTGTGGATCACCCTTGACCTCACCCGGCCTCTCGATCGCCCGGACCCAAGCCTCCTCGGTCCCAGCCCGTCGGGACCCTTCGCTTGGTCCTCCCGATCATCCGCCGTTGACCATCAAGTTGACTCCATTGACCTACACATCATTAGACAAGCAAACACGTTTCTTCCTTCTCCGCCAATCATCCCAACACCTTCACCAACTCGGGTTAGCCATAAATATAATCATGCATATGCTTATGCAACCCTCAAAGTCCCGCATTTCAACCCAAACCTCATGTCAACTCAAATCAACACGGTTGTCAATTACTCATCATCATCGAGAACCATGGCACATCTCAACATGGTTCCTCAATCTCCCCCTTGATGAGTACATTGACAACAACACCAAGCACATGAATCTGAACTTGAAATGCAAAACCAAAAAAGCTAACTAAATGGTCCAAAACCAAGGTAAAAGGTAGAAAACGACCATCTAGTAGCAAAGGATCACACAAACCAAGAGTTGGCAAAGAAAGCGGCTCATAGACGCAAAGATCCCAAAAGACTCAAGAAAAAGTCAGAACGTAATCACTTGATGTAAAGCTCCCCCTCAAATAGTGCTATCTTTCAAGCAATTCGAATTGACCGGATGGTCCGGTACAACGTCGGATATTCCGGTACCGGATGGTCCGGTAACCTATCGGATAGTCCGGGGGTTTGCTTTCTCGATCCTTAAAATGCATTTTCAACCAATTTCAACAAGGAAGTAATCAATGTCAATTACTCATCACAAACCAAGCCATGGCACATATCAACATGGCTTCTCAATCTCCCCCTTGATGAGTACATTGACAACATCAAATGCACATAAATTTGGAATTGAAAATGCGAGTCCAATAAAGCACAACTAAGATAGCCAAAAACCAATAAAGAATCGAAAGTGGCCACTTAGCATAAAAAGATCGCAAACATCAAGAGTTTGGCAAGAGAGCGACTCATGGTCCATAAACTAGAGCAATTGTTCATCATGACCATTTCATCACCAAGAACATAAGAGACTTGAGAAAATCTCAAATACAAAGAATGCTCCCCCTCAAATTATGATTGCTCCCCCTCAAGTTATGATTACCTCTCATACAAATGCACAAGCTAAATTCATTCACATTTTCACATTTTGTGCATCACTCATTTGAAAACTCTCCCCCTTTGGCAATGAGCTCATCAAGACATAAAAGAGAGCCAAAAATGCAATGCATGAGGTGAAAACCTATCAAGCTTCAACAATCATGTCAACGAGCATTTACCATTGCTATGAATCAAGCACAAAGCCTTGAAGTGTAAAAGCGTGAGCTCACAATCGCACAAAGGCCGTAATAGAGAGCATAGCAAAAGCAAAGAGCTAGACAAGCTAAGTAAGAAGATTGAATTGAGAAAGATAGATTCAAACTTGCTACATCATGATAAGCTTGCCACCACATGTATAATTACCGCTAGCCAAGGCAAAACAAGCATTAAGTGAATCCAAGAAAACTAGCAAGTGTCAATCTCAACTCAGGCAACAAACATTCGGAAAGATGTGCTTTGACAAACGCTCACATATGCAACAAAGACTCAATTTGATCAAGTGAGTAATCAACAAGTAAGATATAAGATTTAGAAACAAAAGCAATTACTCATGTTATGTTTATCCTCAAGTAACCTCTATCCATGCGGAGGGTCGCACGACTGGGTACGGCAAACACCCCGAGGCATCAAGGCACCGTATTGGATTTTATCCTCAAGTAACCTCTTATCCATACAGAGGGTCGCACGACTGGTTACGGCAAACACCCTGAGGCATCAAGGTACCGTATCGGATTTATCATTAAGCACAAGAGATCAAATTGATTTTAGAAATTAGGCACAAGAGCAAAAGAGCATGCCTTTTGGCAAAAGGAACATTTGTTCCCCCAAAGTCCCATCATGAGCTAAACATTTGCCAAAGTACATCCCCAAAACAACAAGTTGCCGAAGCCAAGACATTTTCAAAACTAGCCTTAACACAAGTCTTGACAAGGATAAAAGCAATTATATACATGGTGAGCAAGACATTGGCATGCATAGATTATAAGACTCACAAAAGCCAATTTCATCTTTAAGTTTAGCTGGCTTGCTCAAAATGCCACTATGCCAAGCCATCTAGAAAAGCCTAAGTTTGAAGGTTTGCTACTAGCAATCACACAACTTAGCTCAAACTCAACCATAGCACAATAAATACAAGAAGGCATAAGAATTGAAGCTTCTACAATGCACATGTTACATGATGAGATGCGATGCAAAGTTAAGTTACAAATTTTACAAGAAAAGCATCTCAAAGGTCCAAAGCAAAAGACAAGCTCCAAATGTCAATGGAAAACAACAACTCCAAAAGTCCAAAGCACAAGACAAGCTCCAATATCAATGAAAAACAGCAACTCCCCCTCAAACCAAGCCAATCTACCCCTCAACCAAGCCAATCTCCCCCTCAATAAAACAACTTTAAAACCATTCCAAAAGAGGACAAGGAGACACTCGATAAGGGGTAAACAATCAAAGAAGGGGTTGTGCAAATAAAATAATATGGAGCATATCTCAAACACAAATTTACAAATCATGACAAAGCATGAGAGGACCAAGTAATCATATGTCAAAGTTGAGGGATATACAAATAACACAAAAAGGAGCACATATTACATGAGGGTAAGCATGTGAAAACCACTAGCTAATCATGAAAAGATATAGTATGGTTCACACAAGATACAAGGAGTGACAAAAGTCACAAGAGCGATCACAAAGCTAGCATGGTAGGTGAAAAACAATATAGAAACATGCTAGTCAAAGGTGTACTAGGCAAAAGGCAATTTAGGACAAGAGAGAATGGCAAGCATGAAA
Organism: Eragrostis nindensis; assembly: GCA_012490785.1. NCBI lineage: Eukaryota > Viridiplantae > Streptophyta > Magnoliopsida > Poales > Poaceae > Eragrostis > Eragrostis nindensis. The sequence continues at coordinate 82,416 of JAAXCT010000053.1, read as the reverse complement.
GCAAGGGTCAAAAGCCAAGAACATATGCAAAATAGCAAGGTTGAATGTAACAATATATAAGCACATGCTAACCAACAGATAAAAACATCCAATAGACAAGAGAGAAATGGAAGCATGAAAGTGAGATCTAAAGCCACAAGAAAATGCAAAGCTAGCATGGTTGGATATAACAAGACGATCACATGCTAACCAAAGCGTATGCAAATAAAAGCAAAAGAGAACAAGAGAGAACCAAAAGCATGATACATGATATACATAAATAAATACATGTCGAGAGGGTCAAGTGAGCATATGAACAAGCACCTCATACCACAAGTAAATGTACATGAATGTAGAAGGTATGAGTGTATAGGAAAGCTCACAAAATAGGTGAAGACGCCACAATGAAGCGCATGCCTCTTGGAGGCCATGTACAAGCGTATGGAGAACCATCATGTCTCAATCACGTCAAGCAAAAGACCGAGATCAATCAAGCTCATGTCCTCCAACCCGCGTCCTCAACCTACACATGAGAAGAGAGAGATGTCCGAGTCTTGGATCCCGAAGGGTTAGTAAGCAAATACTTGGGAATCCAACACTTGGACACATGACCAATAGATGTACTCAATTTATCATGAGGGTTAGCATGATGCAAACTTTGGCTCAAATTTGAAGACTTTGAATCACCTTTAGAAGCATGTCGCGAAATGGCAACTCGAGAAGAAAAACGAGCGCAACCACTAGAAAAACGACGAGAGCCTCTAAAGGGAACACCATGAGAAGAACCATTGAAAGAATCATGAGAACCATGTCGTGGACCAACCCAAAAAGCATTAGAAGCATGTCCACGAGCACGTTCAAACCCACAAGAAAATGAGTCAAAGAAACCATCAATAAAGCGATGCCTCATGCTAGACTCCCGAGTCTTCATGCCATGGGAAAAGCTATGAATACTCGAATAGCTAGAAGCATGAGATCGGCACAAGCGTTTGGCACGCCTAAAGCAAAAGTCAATTTGATGCCCATCATTCCCACAATAAGAGTAATGGTACAATGGCCTATCGGGAGAGACGGTTTGAGTGGTACAAGCACCATTCTTGCTCGAGTGAGAAGTCCTTTGAGACTTGCATGAAGAACTAGAAGCATCTTTTGACTTGGAGCCAACATTCGGTCCACACATGCCATGGAAAGAGCGATGTGTGTTCCTAAAAGCCTTTGCACGAATGCGGCGCTCGTGTTTGACACGGCGAAAGCAAAACTCAAGAACATGCCCATCTTTCTTGCAAAAGGTGCAATGGTACTTTTATTTCAAGGTTGATGTACCATTTGAGCAAGAAACACCTTTGCCACTTGAAGTCTCTTGGGCAACACCGGAAGAGCGAATAGCATGAGTAGCCGAAGAAGAATCACCCAAAGCAATAGCACAAGAGCTAACATCCAAAGACTCACACTCAACATGAGAAGAATTCAACTCCGAAGACAAAGAAGAAATATTTGGAACATGCACATCGGAGTGAGAAGAATTGCGTGAATCAAGAAGCTTAGCATCTAAGCTCTTGCATAGTTGGAGCAAAACCTCATTTTGAGATTTGAGGCGCTCACAAGTACCACATGGAGTATCTCTTAAGATTTGAATCTCCTTCTCAATGCACTCGGCATATGTGGTACGCAAGAGATCATTCTCCTTCTCAAGGCTAGCACTCATATCATTGTGCTCAATCAACTTAGCGCTCACATCATCGCGCATTTGCTTCAATGCCTCGACCTCATTTTTCAAATCATGACATGATGTGCAAGAAGTAGATGGAGCATCACTCATATGCATATCATGCAAAGCATCATGATTAGCATTGAAAATAAGACAAGCATCATCATTCATAGAAGAGTAGCAAGTGCTACAAGGCATAGATTTCATCTCAACAATTGTAGCCCTAGCAAGTTCAAGTTGCTCTAAGCGAGTGGAGTGATCTAGCTTCAACATCTCATTTTCAGCAAGCAAGTCAATACAAGAATTGCAACCTTTTCTAGCCAAGGACATAAGATTGCCTATTTCAACTCTAGCACAATCAAGATCTTTATGCAAAGCAACACATGAATCACATGGCATAGAAACATTTGATTTCAACAAGTCAATTTCATCATGCAAAGACTTGCAAGACATGCATGGCAAAGAAGCATTCTCATTCAACATGTTGATAACAAATCTAGCACTTTCCAATTGTTTTTCACATGAAGAACAATCATGTATCAAATTATCATTTTCAGATTTCAAGCGAGTCATAGAATCATTCAACTCATCATTCTTTTTGAGCAAGGCAACACAATCATCACAAGGCAAAGAAGTACTAGACTTGCAAGAGGACAAAGCATTCATATTATGAAGTCTAGACAACAAGCTCTCATCACTAGGCATAGAAGTTTTCAATTTTCTTTTGAGTTTGGCAATTTTAGCATCACAAACTTGAACCGTAGTGAATAAGCTCACAATGCTCATGACGAGATTACCTTGGCTCATCTTGAAAAGCTCGGAGATGAGATCCTCATGAGACAACTCATTACCTCTTGAAAGCTTGAAAAGCTCGACCAATTTAAGTTCTTCCTCCGTGAGGTCCGCCTCTTCCTTCTCCTCGGGATCACCCTTGCAAGCATCCACTACTCGACTCTTCTTGGTCCCATCCTCAATAGCAATTCCACACCTATCCAAACCTGAGGACAAAGACAAACGGGAGCGAGCACTTGGCGCCATGAATTAAGCACCGGTTAGCGTTAGTAAATAGCCGAAGCACGAACAAGCAAGTTCAAAAGGTCGCCTATGGATCACAAGGCCGGTAAAAGCCAACAAGTGATCAAACCGGCTCTGATACCAATTGAAGGACCGAGAAGGCGACCAGAGGGGGGGGTGAATGGGAGCCGATAAAAATTCTTCACAAGAACTTGGCCTATGTCCCAACCCACCTCAAGAACAACCACCAAGATCACACATACACATGGAACGTGATATGTTGACTCTAGGAATGATTGTGGAAGAGATACAAACACTTGCGGAAGCAAATCAAGCAAAGACACACTCAAAACGATGATCTGAAAAAGTCAAAACAGAGACCTCCCACCGGATAATCCGGCCAACTGTCGGATACTCCGGACCTGGGAAAGTACCGGACACTCCAAAAACTTGTCGGACACTCCGGCCACCGGATACTCCGGCAACTTGCCGGATAATCCGGCCCTGTCAGGACAGCACGCGCGCAAGCTCAAGAAAAATCTCGAAACCGGGTCAAACGACCTCCAAAAATCACGAAATTTGAACCATAGCTTCGTCTTGAGATGGAGAACATCATCCAACAAGAATCACACCAAAAACCCCACAAAATCTTCACGGATTTTGAATCCTATCAAGAACCTAGGGTATGGATGAACTTGAGAGGAAACTTCACCAAATCATCAAAGCAAAGGTGCTCGTGCCATGGATTCGGTCAAGGACCTACCAAGGATTGTTCTAGCACATCCTAGCACCAAGATCCCCTAAGAAATCCGCCCAAAACGCATCACAAAAAGCGAATCGAAAATCACCCGAAAATAGCTCCGAAAATGGGGAAAATAAGAAATTCGGGAATCAAGATGAGGAGAACACTTTGAGGACGAATTGATGCTATGTATTGCTCAAAGATGTAGATGTCAAGCCACTCCCTAGCACACACAAACTAGAGATGACAAAAAGCTCAATCAAAGAGCCATCTCCTCTCTTCTCCCCTCTCTTCTCTCCTCTCTCTCAAGCCTCTCCCACACACACAAGTGAGAGACAACACAAGGCTCAAGGGAGGGCAGCCAACCAGCCCCCTCACCTTATCCTCTTGGACATTTCCACATTCCGGAAATGCCCCTCACACTACAACACACCCATACAACACATAAGGGCGTTTCCGTCCAACTTTTTTTCCTTCGCCCGAACGCCGTCGGGGCCTTCACACCTTAGCTTCACCTCGAAGCTACCTCCACGATGGTGCCACATGCACCTCCATCCGTCGCCGCCGGTTTTGAGGCCTAAACCAGGAAACCGCCTTGCACGCTTCTCAAAACACGACTTCCACCACCGGTTTTAAGGTCCAAACCGAGAAACCGTCCACCGCCGGTTTTGAGGCATAAACCGGGAAACCACCCACCACCGGTTTTGAGGCCCAAACTAGGAAACCGTCCACCACCGGTTTTGAGGCTCAACCGGGAAACCATCCACCACCGGTTTTGAGGCCCAAACCGGGAAACCGTCCACCACCGGTTTTGAGGCTCAACCGGGAAACCATCCACCACCGGTTTTGAGGCCCAAACCGGGAAACCGTCCACCACCGGTTTTGAGGCCAAACCGGGAAACCATCTCGATGTCGACGCGTGTCACTTCGTCCCGCGAACCTCGCCGTCAAGTCTCCTCGGTCCCAGCCCGTCGGGACCCTTCACTTGCACCGGCCTCCCGTTCGCCTCTTGACCTTGGTCAACACGCCGTCTTCATCACCTCCACGGTTTTGAGGCCAAACCGCGAAACCCTCCGTGCTTCTTGTCCGCCACGTGTACGGTGTGGATCACCCTTGACCTCACCCGGCCTCTCGATCGCCCGGACCCAAGCCTCCTCGGTCCCAGCCCGTCGGGACCCTTCGCTTGGTCCTCCCGATCATCCCGCCGTTGACCATCAAGTTGACTCCATTGACCTACACATCATTAGACAAGCAAACACGTTTCTTCCTTCTCCGCCAATCATCCCAACACCTTCACCAACTCGGGTTAGCCATAAATATAATCATGCATATGCTTATGCAACCCTCAAAGTCCCGCATTTCAACCCAAACCTCATGTCAACTCAAATCAACACGGTTGTCAATTACTCATCATCATCGAGAACCATGGCACATCTCAACATGGTTCCTCAATCTCCCCCTTGATGAGTACATTGACAACAACACCAAGCACATGAATCTGAACTTGAAATGCAAAACCAAAGAAGCTAACTAAATGGTCCAAAACCAAGGTAAAAGGTAGAAAACGACCATCTAGTAGCAAAGGATCACACAAACCAAGAGTTGGCAAAGAAAGCGGCTCATAGACGCAAAGATCCCAAAAGACTCAAGAAAAAGTCAGAACGTAATCACTTGATGTAAAGCTCCCCCTCAAATAGTGCTATCTTTCAAGCAATTCGAATTGACCGGATGGTCCGGTACAACGTCGGATATTCCGGTACCGGATGGTCCGGTAACCTATCGGATAGTCCGGGGGTTTGCTTTCTCGATCCTTAAAATGCATTTTCAACCAATTTCAACAAGGAAGTAATCAATGTCAATTACTCATCACAAACCAAGCCATGGCACATATCAACATGGCTTCTCAAGTGCTGGTCAGCTTAACGTACATGACCCGACAGATTGAAACTTGTTAAACAAGGTTCACTGTTTGACGATGATCGAGAACACAAATTAAAGATCGAACCGAGCCACTTGTATGAGTCCAACCGACCAACCAGGTCTCCGCAGGTAACATTCATTTACATTTCCAACCCCAGTCACAGGCAACTACCTGCTCACTTGGTCAACAACAGCGATACTCCGAGTCCTACCTGCTCCAGCACACTACGTACTGAAGAGACCGCGGATCGGACACGCTTCGCTTCGCCGGTGTCAACACGTCACGCGGATCGATCACCAACCGGGGGTTGACGAGATGGTTAAGTCGTCTCTTTTTTATTAATAATAATCTTGTGATAATCTGCAGGTAGAAGCTTTCTGGAAGATCGTTACGGCCTTACAGGAACAGGGCCGTCAGCTCGCGCTTGCTCGGTGAAGATATGCATGCATACAGGTTCAGTTTTGTGAATTTCCTGTGTGATGTCCAAGAGTAAGGGCCAAGAAAGTGCAGAGAAGATACTGATTAGATTCCAGAATGGACAACGCGTTGCCTTCGTCCTGAATCCTGATCAACGCGGCAAACAGTGACTATGTATAAATGCAACCAGCGACGACTGGAAATTAATTTTTTCCGACAAATATTGTTGCTCTGCCATCTTCCACGCACACATAAAACAGAATAGGCGAAAGCAGAATCAGCCATGCCGGTCACTGACGACATGCCTCCGACGATCTCAGACGACACGGCCCACCGGGGGCACAAGCTGAAACGAGTGGGGAACGACGGGCGGTTCTTCATCTGCGACGGGTGCCTGGAGCCCGGCGCCTGCACGAGGTACCGGTGCGAGCACGAGCGCTGCAACTTCGACCTCCACACGTGCTGCGCCGTCGCGCCGGCCACCGTGACGCACCCCCGTGCTCGGCGACCGCGTGCTCGTGTTCCTTCTGGAGGCCCCTGACCCTGACGACACCACCACCGGAAGCAAGAAGAAGCGCAGGGTCTGCTGCGTCGCCTGCGGCGAGGACGTGCGCGGCTTCGTCTACCACAGCTTCGACGACGACGACGGCCTCGACCTGCACCCGTGCTGCGCGAGCCTGCCGGAGCACGCCGCCCTCCGGGGCGAACGCGTCTCTGCGCTCCAGCAAGAGGCGCCGTGCCCGCACGACATGACCCGCGACCGCGATAATAACAGCGGCTGAGAGATCCGCCGCCCGCCGCCGCGCGTCACCGGCAATGGGCGGGATGGCTGGTGGGCCGGCGAGGTGAACCACAGGAGCGCACCCTGCAGCACGGTCACGTCATTGAACTCCGCCACGAGGCGTCACGGCCGAGCGACGCGTCCGACAATAGGAACCGCCGGCGAGAGCGCCGACCGCCAGCTGCACGTCACCGTCGATGGTAGCCCTAGCTAGCTGCACTTGAACCAAAGGCCAGTTGGTCAGACATGTGGACCGGAGCAAGTTCTTCAGTAGTACGATGTACAGATGTCAATGCGTCATGCGATGTACAGATGTCAATGCGTCATGCGCGCATCCGAGGTCTAGTAGGGAATAGAAAAAGTAAAGGTAGGAGAGGCGTTTGGTTTGTTTATCATATAAAGATTGGTTCTTTTTTTTTTTGCGAATGATATAATAGATTGGTTCCATTGTTTATATCTACATATTCTTGCTGCCTTATATATGTAGTGGAATGTTTCATTTACTCACTCATCTGCTTCGTTATATTTGTCCACGGCCTCGGAATATTTATCATCTCATGGTTGTCTGTAAACGTGATTTGTCTCTTGCCTCTTAAAATTTCCAAATGCTCAAATGTGTTTTGTATATATGACCAATAGATCTATGCAGTACATTTGTTTCTTTCAATGGGATAGGCAGATAATATAGCTGATTATTTTGTGGCATTTTGTAAAATGATGAGAGTAGGCAAACCCATCAACCATATAAAAATCACTAAATAAGATTTGTTTTCCTATCATGAATGAAAAGTTATTTTCAAAGCAATCGGAAATGACTCTAAACCCCCATGAATGTTAATTTTCCCACTCCTACACTTAGTGATTCCTCATGTGTAACATCAGAAAATGAAAGGAAAGATTTAAGTGTGGATAAAAAATCATGACACACCTTCTTTATAGTTAAAATAGCATTTTTATCAACTTTAATGAATTTTGTGAGGCAGTGGCTAGCGCTATACACCCACGCCGCAGACTATCGCGCATCCAATCAAAAACTTGTCTGCGCTCGGCTCTGCCATGGACTCGCGTTAGCGCCGAGCGCTTCTCGACCCGGAGAGCACCAAGGCTAGCTCGGCTTCCGCTTTCATGATGCTGCAACTCACCCGTGATGAGGTCGGCCACCTCCTGCTAGGAGCAGCCGGCCCGGCTGGGCAGCTCTGCCCGAGCTCGGTGAGAAGCAACAGCACGTGGGCCCACTTTTTTTTTTTTTTTTGGCTTTGTTGGAGTTCAAGTATTGTAATCGGTATTATTGATGTCATATATATTTAAGCATGGATTCATGAAGAAAATGAAGTTATATTATTCAGCCTTGTGGCTTGCATGGCAGAACTAAATTAGTAATTGTTTTCATGTTCTTGTGCGCCGTGTGCGCCTGCGGTCACCTGAGAGCGAGTGTTGGTGTAACCGTAAGTGTGTAATTTGAGCTTTTCTTTTCTTTTTGTAGATGAAAGGTTGCGTATATGAGTAAGGCCTCCACCGCAAGTTTTTTTTTTTTGGTAGAACATGGTTGATGCCTTTTTTTTCACTCTCTAGGAGCACAGCAGAACGTACGTCATGCATGTGTATATATATAAAATCCCTGAGGTTATAGAAGGCATAGAGGTTGTGGCAATGAACAGAAATTGTGTGTGGTAAGGGAAGATGCAAGTCAACTTTTAGGTTTTCAATTAAGGTCATGTTTAGATCCACCTCTTAAACTTTTAGCTGGTTAATTTTAGTCATTTTATATTCAAACATGACCTTCTAAAAGTGCCTAAACTTTTAGCCAGTCCACCTTCTAAACTTTTAGCCTCTAGTCACCCCGATCCTCCTAAACTTGACTAAGGCCCTGTTTAGATCCATGGTCTAAAGTTTAGCTGACTAAAGTTTAGTCCATTTGGATCCAAACGGGTGGACTAAAATGGGAGCTAGTTCATAGATCAACTATCCAAAAATTCACTAGTCAGCCAAACCTAACTTTTGTGGACTAAAGTAAGGATAAAAGATGTCTAAAGACCAAATTATCCTTACTTTTTCACTTTTATAGTTGGTTCCTAGGGAGCCTAGGGGCAAAAGTGACTTTTCTAACTACTAGTTGCTAAACTTTAGCTCTAGATCCAAACAGGTATGGACTAAACTTTAGCCACTTAAACTTTAGTCAACTAAACTTTAAGCCTAGAGGATCCAAACAGGACCTAAGACCCTATTTGGATCCATAGACTAAAATTTAGCCGACTAAAGTTTAGACCATTTAGATCCAAACGGGTGGACTAAAGTGAGGGCTAAACTTTAGTTCATAGCCCAACTACTCAAAAGTTCACTAGATAGTCAGCCAAACCCAGCTTTTGTGGATTAAAGTAAGGATAAAATATGCCTAAAGACTAAATTATCCTTACTTTTCCACACTTTTATAGTTGGTTCCTAGGGAGTCTAAGGGCAAAAGTGACTTTTCTAACTGCTAGTTGCTATATTTTAGCTCTAGATCCAAACAGGCATGGACTAATCTTTAACCACCTAAACTTTAGTCAATTAAACTTTAGCTCCAACTAAACTTTAGGCCTAGAGGATCCAAACAGTGCCCAAATATATAAAAAAAGGCAAGAAACACAATAAAAAGGCAATGAAAGTCTAAAAACCAGAGACATTAGTCAAGGATCGATCCAAACAAGTACCTTCTAAAATTAGTTGGCTAAAAAATTAGCTAGCTAATGGCCCTATTTGGATCCACCTCCTAAACTTTTAGCCCACCCCCTCCTAAACTTTTAGCCTCTAGTCATCTCAAAGCTACTAAAATCGACTAAACATATAAAAAAGGCAAGAAACACATTAAAAAGGCAAGGAAAATCTAAAAACCAGAAATATTAGTCAAGATCCAAACAATTGCCTCCTCAAATTAGCTGGCTAATGTTTTAGTTGGCTAATTTTAGCCGGCTAGAGGATCTAAACAGAGCCTTACCTAATTTTAGCCGGCTAGAAGACTTTGTTGACGCTGTTGGCCCATCCATGTCCAAGAGTCAGGGAGATGAGCAATCGAAAGGGGAAGTAGCTAATAAACAGAGGACTTGTTATCGATGTGGGGAAAAAGGACACCAGATCGGTAAATGTACAGCAGAGCTTCTATGTGATCTCTGTGAGAGTACGGAACATGCATCTTTTCGTTGTCCATTGAATGATGAACCAAAACCGGTGGCTATGTCGGTGGGGTTTGCTGCAGATACGCTAGGTGCGTACTACATTGCTCACCCACCTATCCAGCCAACCAAGAAAAGTTCTAGAACAGCTTTGGTTACTGTTGAGGGAGGAATGCTTTCTCAGGATGAACTGATTGGCCACTTAAAATTGTTAGTGCGCCAAAATTATGCTTGGGAGGTGCAGCAGTTCAAGGAGAATGCATACAAGGTGATGTTCCCAAATAGGACTGACCTGCTGCGTTCCACATACTGGGTGAGTGCGAAATTGCAGAATGGTCTTTCTCTTAAATTTGAAGAATTCATGGAAGAAGAAGAATACTTTGGGCATCTGTTGCCCACTGTTTGGATGAAAGTCCTTAATCTTCCAAAGATTCTAAGAAAATACAAAATCATTTGGGCTGTGGGAACAATGTTTGGTGTCACACAAAAGGTTGATATGAAAACAACCAGAGAAAATACCTTTGGTCGTTTTTGTGTGGCTGTTTTAGAACCGGAGATGATCCCAACTAAGATGGATGTTATCATTGGAAATAGATATTTCCAATTAAAGTTTGAGGTAGAACCTTTTGTGCCAAACAGTGGCATCTCTAGCCTCTCTAAACGTGGGGGAGGTGATGATGAAAGTAAAGGTAATGGTGCAGGGGACACCGAAATGACTGATATTGATAAAGAAAATGCTGGGCAAGGTGTAGATGGAACTGCCAAGGCTAGCTCAGAGTCTACAGCCATGGAAAAAGCCAAACAGGTGGCTGATAATAATCAGGTTGGGGATGTTGAGATGGAACACAATTGGGAGGAGGATGACCTGTTAAGTGATAAAGATGAAGGTGAAATAAGAGAATTTCTTAATGTTCAGGGAAAAGACCCTATCAACGTGGTGAAGGCTTCGTCCTTTGCCCAGAATTTTTCTAGTGGCTGTGCATCAGTGATGGCCTATGTGGCTTCATCGTCAGGTGGACATTCTGGAATGGTAGGCTCTCCTTCCTTGGCAGGTAATCTGCAGGCTCCACAGTTGATCGCGACATCAAAGTCGCTAGCAGGCCAGTCTGAGCAGCTCGGGCAGGAGGCCCTAGCAGCTTCGGTTGAGCCTATCCCGCCGGCCACAAAGACACTACCAGCCGCTGCATCGGTGTCTGGCGGGCATGCTGCTCATGGGCCAGCAGCCAAGGGTTCTGCAGCTAATGTGCTGCCTGCCATCGCGGATGATCCGGCCAAGCTGTTCGCGCCCCAAGTGTCGCGCACCGCGACGACCCGTCTCACCAGCACCGTGACGAGTGCCAAGGCGGGCGCTCCACAATCTAAGTCCGGCACGACTGCTGACCAGCGGGTCGCACGCCAGGCAGGGGGTCTGCAACGTGCACCAAAAGCTCCGGCCAAGCAACAGGCGGCGTCCAAAACCGGGGCCAACTCGTCATCAACTACATCCAAGCCTACAGTCACTACCCCTGCACCGGCAACAGGGGGTGGTGGTTCAGGAACCGAGGCTTCCCTAGGCGGGCTTCTGGACTCGCTGCTCAAATCCGGCGTGGCAGCGGATGGTACACTGGGGACAGAGCTGGGAAGCGACACCACCATCGCCATGCTATCCCCCGACTCATCGACAGGCACACCCGTGCGCCGCAGCAAGAGGGGGTCGACCACTGCAGACACGGACTCCACGCTGAAGGCGACTAAAAGGAAAGCTCGTCGGAACCTCGACGATCATGAAGGTACGTCTTTTATGATTTCTTCGCTTTCCAGCTCTTGCATTAAGAGTAGTCTTTCTTCAGTGGGTGTCAATCTTGGATCCTCGGAGGGTAATATAAATAATTCTGTAGCTCTTCTTAAACAAGTAGATTTAAATAGATCAAAGCCTTTGTCTAAGATGGATAATGTTGACGAGTCTATTGTAGAAGAGCTTGACGATAGTGACTTTTTCTCACCGCTGGGTCGTTTGTGTGGCGACTTAATGGATGATTTTAGAGATGGGAATGAGAGCCTGAGTGACTTTCTAGTAGATGTCCCCATAAACGTTGTCATTCCAAAGGGAAAAAAGGAATCCACTAGAAAGAGGAAACACGTTAAGAAAAAAATAGTTTTTAAATGATAGGCTTGTTCTGGAATAGCCAAGGTTTACGTGACTTAGCTAAGCATAGGTTTCTTTTTGATTCTTCTCAGAAATACAAGTTAGATTTCATTTCAGTTCTTGAAACGGGCAAACATAATTATTCGGCTGAGTGTCTGGATAATTTTTGCGCGGGGGCGGAATTTTTTTGGCACTGGACTCCTCCTAGAGGAAGGTCAGGCGGTGTTCTCCTGGGAATAAATATGGCAAACTTTGTAGTTGACAGCGTTGAAACAGGAGATTATTATGTAAAATTTTCTCTAACTACGAGGCTAGATGGCTTCAAATGGGCCCTTATGACTGTATATGGTGCGGCTCAAGACGAGTTTAAGGATGAGTTCCTTTCAGAACTTGTGAGAGCTTGCAGCCACGAGAGTCTTCCCTTACTTATTGGTGGGGATTTTAATATTATTCGAAAAGCGTCTGAGAAGAACAATCATAGGTTTCAGAGCCACTGGCCAAACCTTTTTAATGCTATAATTGAAACAATGAACCTCAAAGAAATTGACTTAACAGGAAGGCAATTCACGTGGGCGAATCATGCGGACACACCAACGTACGAAAAGCTAGACCGGGTCTTAGTGAGCACGGAGTGGGAACTCAAGTTCCCTCTAGCTTCAGTACAAGCTTTAACAAGAGAAATCTCTGATCACACACCCCTTCTGTTGGATTCGGGCCAACAAACTCATAGGGGAAATTCAAGATGTTTCAAATTTGAGTTAGCATGGTTCCTAAAAGACGGATTCTATGATCTTATTGCTTCTGTGTGGACATCTGAAAATAGAGGGCAGACGCCACTAGCTAGATGGCAAAATAAAATTAGAAGAGTAAGAAGGTACTTAAGAGGATGGGCAAAGAATATGGTGTCTCAAAACAAAGCCAAGAAACATGAGTTGTTGTCTAGGCTTGAGTTTTTAGACATAAAGGCGGAAAACTCCATGCTTTCCGTACTTGAAAACGAAGAAAGAATTTCCCTCAAAAACCAACTTACAAAAATTTTGAGAGAAGAGGAGCTTTACTGGCTTCAGCGATCTAAAGTAACTAATTTGTTACAAGGGGACGACAATACCAAATACTTTCAGCTTGTCGCAAATGGGCGACATAGGAAAACCCAAATTTTTCAGCTTGAACAAGATGAAGGGATTATTGTAGGCAACGATAATCTGAAAACATACATAACCAATTTTTATAAGAATCTCTTTGGACCTCATGATGAGAACGGGTTCTCACTAGACGAGAGCCTTAGGGATGATGTCCCCCAGGTGACGGAGCAAGAGAATGAGTTTCTCACTGCGGCCTTCACCCAAAAAGAAGTAAGGGATGCATTTTTTCAAATGGAACACAACAAAGCACCAGGACCAGATGGTTTTCCTGCAGAATTTTATCAGTTTTTTTGGGAGATAATAAAGGATGACTTACTAGAACTTTTCAATGCCTTCCATAGAGGAGACTTACCCATCCATAGCCTCAACTTTGGTGTTATCACTTTGTTACCTAAAAAGGAAAATGCTACGTGCATTCAACAATATAGACCTATATGCCTTCTAAATGTAAGTTTTAAGATCTTCACAAAGGTCTTGAACAATAGACTAACAAGTGTGGTAGATAAGTACATTTCTCAGTCCCAATCAGCCTTTTTGCCGGGGCGCTTCATCATGGATGGAGTTGTCACACTTCATGAAACTTTGCACGAATTAAATATAAAAAAAGAAAATGCTGTAATTCTGAAATTAGACTTCGAGAAAGCTTATGACAAAGTTAATTGGCCGTTTCTCCAGCAGGCACTTAGGATCAAAGGATTCTCATCTAAGTGGTGTGAATGGATCCATCGAGTGATGACCAAAGGCAGCGTAGCGATAAAAGTGAATGACGATATCGGTCATTTTTTTCAGACTAAGAAAGGGGTTCGCCAGGGAGATCCTCTATCACCTATACTTTTTAATCTAGCAGTGATATTTTACCTATACTTCTCGCCCGTGCAAAGTCAAATGGTCATTTAACTGGTATTGTTCCGCATCTAGTTGATGATGGTCTGTCCATCTTACAATATGCGGATGACACTATCATTTTAATGGACCACAATATGGAGGAGGCTAGAAACCTTAAACTTTTGCTATGTGCATTTGAACAGCTATCTGGCCTTAAAATAAATTTTCATAAGAGCGAGATGTTTTGTTATGGCAATGCGGTAGAATTTCAACAGGAATATTCTCAGATTTTCGGGTGTGAGCTGGGTGCTCTACCTTTTAGATATCTGGGAATCCCTATGCATCACAAACGTCTATCGAATTCACACTGGAAACATATTGAAGAGAGGTTCCAAAAACGTCTTAGTTGTTGGAAAAGTAAACTGCTATCTGTAGGAGGAAGGTTAACTTTAATTAATTCTGTTCTTAGCAGCTTACCCATGTTCATGCTCTCTTTTTTTGAGGTCCCAAAAGGGGTGTTAGAGAGACTAGACTATTATCGGTCTAGGTTTTTCTGGCAAAATGAGGGACACAAAAAGAAATACCGATTAACTAAATGGGGAATTTTGTGCACCCCAAAAGATCAAGGTGGTTTAGGGATTCTCAACCTAGAAGTGCAAAACAAATCCTTGTTAAGCAAATGGCTATACAAGTTGTTTAATACTGAAGGGGTTTGGCAATCCATGTTACGGAGAAAATACTTAAGACATAAAACTTTAACTCAAGTAGAGCATGTGCCGGGTGATTCACATTTTTGGACAAGTCTCATGGGAGTAAAGAATGATTTTATGCGCCTAGGGACGTTTAAACTAGGAGATGGGTCTCAACTTCGGTTTTGGGAGGATATCTGGATAGGGCAACATAGTCTCAAAGATAGATTCCCAAATCTTTTTAACATAGTGAGGAGGAAGAGTGCAACAGTAGCAATGGTTCTGTCAAGCTCTCCTCTTAACGTGTCCTTCAGGAGAGCTCTAGTTGGGACTAATCTTACCCATTGGCTCCAATTAGTGGAAACAATTATGCATGTTCAATTATCAAACCAACGAGATTCGTTCTGTTGGGCTCTACATCAAAATGGAAACTTCTCAGTGAGATCCATGTATAGAGCCATAACACTGACACAAGCTTTGCCCTTCACAATGGATATTTGGAAAATCAAAGTTCCACTCAAAATAAAGGTGTTTATGTGGTACGCTTATAAAGGTGTAACATTAACAAAAGATAATCTAGCTAGACGGAATTGGAGCGGGAATCTGAAATGTTGTTTCTGTAATCTAAGTGAAAGTATCCAACATTTGTTTTTTAGTTGTCCGCTAGCAAAATATATATGGCGCACTATTTATGTTTCTTTTAATATCACCCCTCCTGTTGACTTTCAGCATATGTTTTCTAATTGGTTGGGGGGAACTGATAAAAAATTAAAGAGGTTAATTTGGAGTGGAATATCTGCTTTATGCTGGGCTATATGGCTATGTCGCAATGATGTGGTTTTTGATAAAAGGATAGTCCATTCATATGTGCAGGTGCTGTTCAGAGGAACGTTTTGGGCGCGTTTCTGGTCCCTACTGCAGAAGGAGGTGGATCGCCCGCTGTTGAAGATGGCATGCAGCCAGCTTGAAGCTGCATCTTTGGAAATCTTCGCAAATAATATGTGGTGGTCCAACAATAGAATCACCTTTTGATTTGTTTTAGTACGTGAACATTTGTGATCATGGATCAACACTTTGTTTTTATGATACCGTGGACCTATTTGTGGGAGATGTTGTAATAATGGAACAGCTATATGTATCAATTGATACAGAGGCTGGGATATGCAATATATTCCCTTTTCTAAAAAAAAAAAAGACTTCTGGATACCTGAACTGCATAATTACTCCTGACAGCAGGATGGATCTTTTGTTGCTCGTGCCCCTCAACAACACCGTTTGGTTCAGATGGCCCTATTTACATTAAACGGCAGATTTCATAAGGGAAACGCTAGAATTCAATAAATCAGCTGGAAGAAAAAAAGAAGAATAACATATACGAAGCCATTGCCGGCAATCCAACCTGATGTCGCAGGCATGTCGTCCTGTTCAAGCATGGGCTAGACATCACCGGCACCGGCAAGATCATTAACACCGTTTCCGGGTTCCGCTGGTGCTGCTGCTACAACTTCACCACTCCCACCAGCTTGGGCGCCACCAGTCATGCTGGTGCAGAGGACGTCATGAAAATCCGAGATCGAGTCCTGCACAACGGCATAGCCGCTGCTGGCTCGCTGCTGTGCGTAGTTCACAAGGTACCTCTTTACCAACGCATAGTCCCAGCCCATGAAACTATTCATCACAAAACCCGAATTAGAAATGGAAAGATGGCAGAAACATTCAACGAATTGGTACGGAAACATGAAATAAAAGTCTCCAACTTACTCGATGTAGGACTGCAGCATCGGTGCCAGGTCCATGCTCTTGGAGTTCGTGGGATACACGTCCAGCGTCGCATGGCAGAACAGGCCGGCGACGCCATGGATGCAGAGCTTTGTTGTCTCCAACCCTAGAAATTTTCATGATCACATACGCATTCGTGTGTGGGATCAGTATTTGACTCAAGTATGTCAGTAGTGACTAGTGAGTACGAGTGCCTACCGTTAGAGTGCACATCTTGTCGGAGTATCTGGCATCCGCTTGAGTTCAGATGATGAGTGCTCGAAGACGGAGCAACAATGGAGGTGGCGGTTCCGGGCGCCAGAGCGCTGCTGTCGACGGACGAGTTGCCGCCGCCGGGCATCCCCGTCCAGTCGAAGGAATCGCCGCCACAAGAGTCAGCGCCGACGTTCTGCGTTGATGCCGCCGGTTGACGGTACAGGTCGCCGGGAAAGTCCAGGCCATCCTCGGTGGGAATCTCAAGCATGTCCAGGAAATGCTTTTGTGGCCTTGGAAAATTTCGGATCCATGGGCCTAAAAGAGTGTCATATCTTCACAATAGGAGCCCTAAAACAATAGAGAGTCTAAAATCTGAACATGCTAAAACTGTTTTTTGAGATTTAGAAGGCGCATACAAGCTAAAAAGCGTTATCACCTATGCTGGTCCTATATTTACATGAACTTAAAACGTGGCAAACAATCAAGCTT
This sequence comes from Eragrostis nindensis, assembly GCA_012490785.1. Taxonomy (NCBI): domain Eukaryota; kingdom Viridiplantae; phylum Streptophyta; class Magnoliopsida; order Poales; family Poaceae; genus Eragrostis; species Eragrostis nindensis. The sequence goes on along the minus strand of JAAXCT010000053.1, from coordinate 65,461 downwards.
TCCGCAAATTTTATGTAAACAAAAAAATATCATAAATTCTTTAGTGTGGAATTAGACTTGGTGCCCCTGCAGTAAATTAATTGTTTTTGAGGGTGTGTCCATGTATTTGATACTGCAGGTAATTACAACATGTAATATCTTTGAAATGATTTACACTAGTACAAAAATGCTCTTTAGTGACGGGCGTTTTGAGCTGCAATGGCGGGCAAACGGTCTGCTACTGCGCTCAAGCCACGCCACTGCAAGCACCAGAAAGCGCAAGCACCAGAAAGCAGTGGCGGTTGCCAACGCCCGCCACTGGTAATCAGCTCTAGTGGCGGGTTTCTCGTTGTTGCTGATGTCGCGGTAACGAATAGGGTTTCGGGATCTTTCGATGACCCGGTGGACTAGAATGGGAGGCATCTAGGCAGCCTTATAGTGCTAAACTGGGTTCCCAATGGAGAGCCACAGGGATGCTTACTGGATGCTTAGAATGGTTGGGGACGGACTAGAGTGGGAGATCGACTGCGGCAGCGGGTTTGGGAAAAAACATAGGAGGGCTCGGTTCACTGTCCGATCTCTAAATCCTTCCTGAGCACAGCTGCGAGAAAGGAACACGCACCGAGGTGCGCTCGGTTTGGTGCTGCTTGGAGAGGATACGGAAGGTGGATAGCCTTGCCTTCTGCGGCGTTACGGCTTCACGGAGGTCTGGTCGGACATAAGAGAGAGAAGACCAGAGAAGCTCGGTTTTTGGATCTCGAAAGCTGTGTGGTGTGAGTACGAGGGAGTTTATGGCGAGCACGGAGCAGCTTGCCGGCCATTTTGTAGCCAAGAAAGGCAGTGTGGAATGGTTGTTCATAAGTCGGTGAGGTGGGTTTTGGTGGCGGTATGGAGAGCGACCGAATTCCGGGAGTATTAGTAAGAAGACCGGGAGGGTCGCGCGCGCCCGTTGCTTGGTGGTTGCAAGCTGGGCTGAAAGGAGGAGAAGAAGGTTTCAGCCCAATAGCATTTCCTGAAAAAGAAAAATGGGGCAGAAAACTGGGCTGGCTGGAAGAAAACAAGAGAGATGTTCGCGCGCGAGATGGGCCGGAGCTTGGTTGTCGCGAGTTGGGCTGAAACGAGGAGAAGAAGTGTTTCGGCCCAATAACATTTCCGGAAAAAGAAAAATAAGGGAGAGAGGACTGGGTTGGGCTGGAGTTGACCGTCGGGCAGGTTTGGACCTGTATGGTTTAAACCATTACAGAACTAGGGGAAGTGTTGCTCAAAAAAAAAGAAAGAAAAAGAACTAGTGGAAGTGCTTCTCAAAAAAAAAAGAACTAGGGGAAGTTCGAATTTTAAAGAGAGCTCAAATCTGGACTAGCACACCATGGAAAGGCACCGAGAGAAACTCAGGAGATCCAAAAAGCAACATGCTGGTTTTTATGCATCGTGATGGAAATAGCCTAGAAAAATCTTCACAAGTAAGTTGTACGGACATGCACACATTTTTTATTTTATATTTTTTGCGAGGGATGCATACATGGCTAGGTCACAAAAGAAAGCTGTTATCCGGAAATGTGGCTTGGAAATTTTCATTCTTATCTCCTTCCAAATGCATAGCATTAATTTTCTTAGACTCACACGCGAGCGTGTTATGCAAATCAAAACGTGTTTGGGGTAAGAACGGCATCAAAGTGGAAATGGCAGGAAAGTGAACTTTAGTGGGAAGTAACCGAGATCGAGCGATCGAGTCGTTATGCAATTAGGTCAACGTCTCCGGGAGAAATCTGCCTGCATCTCCATATGGCACGTACGTACATACGTAGTGCACGCAACTACCCGCACGTACCGGGCCAACAACCACCACCGTCCAAAGTCGAAGAAATGGCGAGCCCCGGAGGCCGTCGTGTGTTGCCAAGCGACGAGGAGGAGCCATTCAGGTACGACGGCTGCGGCACGAGCTGCCGTCCCGGAGGTTTCCGCGGCTTGCAACTGCTCCACGAGTGCTGCACCGATGCGCCGCCCACCCTGACCCGCCCGCAGTCCGGTCACGACACGTACGAGTTCCACGCCGAGCACCCGGATGGAATCCAGGGCAAGTTCTGCGCCGTCTGCGGCATGGCTGTCCCTGGTTTCGTCTACGTCTACCCCGACACCGGCGACGGCCTCCACCCCTGCTGCGCGAGCCGCTGCAACGACGGCATGTGCCTCTGCAGCAATCTGAACGATGGGTGCGGCACCTGCCGTCCCATGACGAAAAAAGCGAGCCCTTTTTCATTTAGGCGACGGAGCTAGGCCTGCTGGCCGGCTCAGTCGAACGTGCCGTGTTTTAGTTGTATGGTTTCCATGGTTCTCTTAGTATGTTCTTCATATTTGCTTGAGTGAGTGAGTAATTGTATTTGGATAGTGTAGTGGTGAGGTGATATATAGTCGGGGTGTGTCGTGTTGGCTTGGAGACAAGCTTAGTTGTATGTTATATATATACGAGATGGCACAGTAATAGTTATGTGTGATTGAAGAAATGAAACGGTACCCTGTTTTCTGTTTGATACTACGGGGGATGGGGGCACAAAAGGAATGGATGCCGTCTGCGCGCATTCCGTCAGCTCTAGGCGCACCCTGCTTGCGCATTTCGTCGAACACCATGTGCATTGCCTCGGCTACGCTGGCCTGGCCGCGTTGCCCCGGCCGCCGCGTCGTGCTGGATGCCCTGCTCCCACTGCACTCACCTGCCCACGAGCTCACCCACGCGCGGCTGCGACGCCGCCGCCGAGCTCCAGACCGAACGCTGCCACGATCTCGGCGAGCGAACGTCGGTGAGGACTCCGCGCGCGGGGCAACTGATAAGTCTCCGCGGTGTCATCACCGAGGTCTGTGCACGCGCCGTCTATCTACGGGCCCTGGGGAGGAGCTCAGCGTCTGCTGGCGCCCGGTGCGGCGGCGACGCCGACGGCTAGCTCCACTACACGCGGCCGTCGCCGGTGCTACCATCCTGCGTCTCCTATACAGTCCTACTCAGCATCGCTCCTCTCATCTTCTTGTTCTTCTTCACCATGGCTGTGGGGACTACGCCGCCTTCTCGCTGGACCAACGCAGATCCCTTGCGACGGGCCGAACGTACAGCCCATACCAAACGACGACACGTGTCGGTGGAGAGAAACGCAATTCGCAATTACGAACCGCCTGATGGCGTGGAACGGACGATCGTACAACGCCAGCGCGGGAGCGGGACGAGCCGGCGAGCACGCTGCCATACTGGCTCTGCAGCAGCAGCAACTGCGCCACCCCACCCCGGCAGCCGCGTCCTCGCCCTTCGCTGTCCGTGACTCCCTGCACACGGCCAGCAACCGCGTGCTCGCTGCCCTCGTTGCTCGACGAACGACATCATGAACACGTGCCGCACCAGCGTCCGCACGGCGCCGGCCTTGCGGACCACCGCCCTGGCCCTTGATTCCGACGCCGCCAGCGCCTCCAACGCCGTCACCGCCCGAGATGCGCTCGTCACCGTGCTACGGGAGGGGCGGGAGCGCCTACCACACGCGCGGCGCCGGCGAGGCGGCGACGACGAGCGCCAGCATCCGTCGCGTCGGCCGTGGCGACGGTCTCTCTCCAGGATGCGGCACATTGGCACCAGCGCGGCCGCGCTCCAGGAGCCGCAACAGGGGCGCCAGGCTGGCCTCGTTCCAGAGCATGTTGAGGAAGTCGAGCTGCGGCGCGGCGGGTTTAGACGGCAGCAGGCTGAGCGCGCACTGGAGCGAGAGCTCATCCTCCACCTCCTCCGCCGCGCCGTGAGCGCGTCCGCGAGCTCGTCGCCGTCGTTTTGGCGGGGGAGGTGTCTCCCTAACGGGCTTGGTGGTGCCAGAACGAGGAGCCACGGCGTCGATCAAGCAGCGCAGCCTCGTCGCCGCCGACCCCGCGGGACTCTGGACCACCCGTGCTTTTGTAGGGGGATATGGACACAACTGCCCATTTGGCATTCTCGGATCGGCGTGGACGGTGAACGCCGTCACGAAGCTCGCTGCAGAGTGCAGACGTGAGACGTCTTTGACCATGGAGGCGGCTTTGATCCGATCCGGTCAGGACATGACGATGGCAGGCGCCGCCGGAGATAGTCCGACGAGGATGTCGTCGTCCGGCAGTGCGCTGGGAGCCCGACGTGTCTGGCAGCGTTGCTAGCCTGGGAGGCCGAAGGCTCGAAGCGAGAGACGCTCCGCCCGCGCCGCGCGTAGGGAACACGACTGCGAGCACGCCGTCCTTCTTCGTCGCGCATCTGGGAGCCCGATGGCGCCGCGTCCTAGCTCCGCCTGGCCTGGCCACACGTGCTGCACCAACACGTCCGACACCATGACGCGTCCCCTGCTCGCCGACTGCGTGTTCCACCTCCACCCGTACTGCGCAAGCCTGCCGGACCACGCCCTCCGGCCGGGACGAACGCGTCGTTGCGCTCCAGCAAGCGGCCACGGCCGCCGCCGCGCTTCACCGCTGATGCACAAGATGGTTGGCGGCGCGAGGTCAACTGCGGGAGCACGCCAGGACGGCAGGCCCGGCCCTGGGGGGAGATGGTTATTAGCTGCTGGCTGCGTCGCCATAGATGGAGCTCCATGCATAGGAACTTAAGGATCATATACTGATTCGGCACGGCCTATAAGACAAAGCTCGAATTATTTGATTGATATTTTCAAAGATTTTTCTAGAGACAAGAAAAATAGATAGGCACTACAACAACAAACCTAGGTTATTTAAGTGTTAGAGATGCTACTCTGATAATTATCTTGATGTCTTGCAAGTCGAGCTACTTCTTTTGTTTTCCCATTATGACGAAGTTACTTGTTTTTTTTAGATAATGGGAAAAAGAAGTCCCGGCCTTGACACCCCCCCCCCCCCCCCCCACCCCCCTAAAGGGGCTACAGCAATCGCATTACCTCAAATTGCAGCATTTACATCTGCCATCTCACAATTAGTTTTTAACTCAAAAACAGGAGACACCAACATAGTTTTATGGGAATTTATTGAGAAGCAATCCTATTGCTAAATCTTCATCCATGATTGGCAAAGATTTGCATCGCCGTCGTCTCCAGTGAACGGCAAGCATCCTTGATGAAGTTGGTGTCCTCTTCACACTTTTGTAGTTGCACCCACATTCTTAGCCAATGTATGCCTCTGTAGAGTACCTCCATATACGTTTTCATTGGATTTTGTCAAATACAATATCGTTACTACTAATTCAAAGAACCCAACATAAAGCGAAAACTCCACATAACAATAACACTTTTGATTTAGAATCAAACTGATGTAGCCAACCATTGAACATATGATTGACACTAACAGGAGTATTTAAACAAAAGTAAATTGTACTACTCTCCAAATAAACCTTTCAAAATGACAATCAAAGAAGAGGTGTTGTATAGTCTCCTCTTGACGAAGTTACTTGTTAATTTGTTACATGTTAAGTTGTTAGGTTAGTATTTATTTGTAAATATATGTACCAAAATGGCACATACTAGAAAACTGGCGCGCAATTAGCTCACTTTGCGCAGTTAGTATTTAGTTTGATCATAGTCATTATAATTTGTCAGTTATCATTAAATAATGCCTTGTTGTAGTAATGTTCCGAGACTCTTCTTCATGTTCTTCGAGAGAATAGACTCATGTTGCACTACAGCAGGAGGAAATCGTGTCTCCAAAGGAAATAACAATCTTTGCTACAAAACTCTGATATCGATATTTCAAATTTGAAATGCTTTTTACCTATTGGGAAAATTATATTTATCAGAATCCATTAAGAACATTACATGAAACTGAAGCAAATCATTCATAGAACAATCTATCTAAAGAAATAAGAATACACCACAATAAAAAAATAAGAATACACCACAATAAACATGATCACCTGCACACACAACTGGTATAAATTCTCAAAGCTTTCACCATCTTAGTGTTCCTGAAGTCCTTTATTTTCAATTCTTCATGGCTTTCTCCCTTGAGCTATTTCATATCAACTCATGAAACTTTAGATAGTGACGATATAACAAAAGCGCTTTCATGCTCCAGGAGTTCTGTTGATATCGTCATAAATTCTAGAAAGATAAGTACTAAGCTTGATTTCGGTGAGAAATTATAGAGGGTTGTAATGCATAGAAGACATTTGATTGGAAGAGCAATTATATGTATAGCAAACAAAAGTCACCATGCATGATTTCAGTGAGCTTATTGTATAACAGGATTTTGTTTGGATAAATGTACCTCAAGTATTGATTTATTAGGTGCCCCCTCGAGCTGCAAGCCTCGCTTCGCACCTTGTTTACCGGGTGGTCAAGGTGGTAGGAAGCATCTGCCCGATGCAATGAACTAAAATGTCGTTACCCTCTGCTTGAGTAAATAATAGAACTTGTATAAAGTTGCTTAGTTATAATAGGAATAGACTATGCATGAAGTCGTCGTCCTCCCAAGTTAGAGCTCGAGTCTCTTTTATTTATTTAATAGGAATGCTCCTTGTGTGTTCTTGCACCATTTACCCCTATCCTAGGGCACGGCTCGCTGGACATAAGAGAGCTTGTGGCAGAGCACGAAGCAGCTTTGCCAGCCCTTTTGTGGTCAAAAAAGATGAAGGCAGAATGGCAGTTCATAAGTTGGTGCGGGCACAATGAGCGGGGCATTGCGACGGTATGGGCAGCGACGGAATTCTGGGAGTAAGAAGACCGAAGGGGGACGGTCGCGCGCAGCCCGAGCTTGATGGTTGCGAGCTGGGCTGAAAGGAGGAGAAGACGGGTTTTGGCCCAATAGCATTTCTGGAGAAAAAAAAAATAAGGCAGAGTGTTAGGCTGGGCTGGAATTGAGAGATGGGCAGGTTTCGTCCTGGAAGGGTTTTAAGAATTCGGAAAAGGTTTAACCATTCAGAATTAGGGGAATTTCCAATTCGAATGATATATCAAATCTGGACCGGAAACACCATCGAAAGGCACCAAGAGAAATTCAGGATATTCAAGATGCAACAGCTTGTTTTTATGCAACATGATGAGGAAATACTCTAGAAAAATCACCAAGTTTCGTCAGCGTCATTTGTTTCATCTACTTTGCCTCCAAGATTTAGCGCGCCAGCTGTTATCCGATTGGAAATCTCTCAACCGCCCAAGACAAGAAAAAGCGATACGCCCCATAAGGAGTAAAGTAAAGGGTGAATTACCATTTTCATGCTTGTCTCCTTCCAAATGCATTGCATTTTCCTAAACTCACACGCTGGCGTGTAATGCAAATCAAAACGTGTCTGGGGTACAAACGGCATCAAAGTGGAAATTAATGGGAGGATTGAAATTGGGCAAAGTTTTTTTTTGACGGAAAAGAAATTGGGCAAAGTTTAGTCGGAAGTAACCGAGATCGAGCAAGTCGTTATGCAATTAGGTCAATGCCACCGGTAGAAATGTGCCTGCAGCCTGGAACTCCAATTCCCATGGTACGTGCGTCGTGCACGCAACTGCCCGCACCGGGACAATAACAACCGTCCAAACCTGGTCCGTCTTTAGTAGAGAACAGAGCAACCGCGGAAGCTACTAATCAGTACTTGGTAACCAAGCCAATGTGTACATGTTTCCTTAATGGTGCAACACCACTGGTAAAATTCCTGGTGGCGCGCGACCAGGAAGTAATTAGGGAGTTATCGATCAATTTCGACTTAGAATGGTAAAACACGCGTTGCTGACCAGGCCTAGCTATAAAAATTCGATCCGACACCATGCATGCGATCGTGCAGTCTCGTTGACAGGCGCAGACAGAGATAACAGCTTGGCACACGCAGCAGAAAGCTAGACGAAGAGAAATCAATGACGAGCCCCGGCGGAGGCGTTCTCGGCGACCCAATCTTCGGCCACCCCACCGACGACGAGCGGCACGTGTTCCGACCGGTGTTGCCAACAAGCGACGAGGAGCCTTTCACGTGCGACGGCTGCGGGACGAGCGGCCGCGCCGGAGGTTTCAGGTACATGAGCGAGGAGGAGCGTTACTGCCGCTTGCAGCTGCTCCACGCGTGCTGCACCGATGCGCCGCGCACCCTGACCCGGCCGCAGTCCGGGCGCGACACGTACGAGTTCCACGCCGAGCACCCGGATGGAGCCAAGGGCAAGTCGTGCGCCATCTGCGGCATGGCCGTCGCCGGCTTCGTCTATGTCTGCCCCGAGACCGGCGACGACCTCCACCCGTGCTGCGTGCGCCGCCGCAAGGACGGCACGTGCCTTTGCATGCGCAGCAACCCGAACGCCGGGCGCGGCACCGGCCGTCCCATGACGAAAAAAGCGAGCCCTTTTTCATGTAGGCGTTGGAGCTAGGCCTGCTGGCCGGATCGGTCGAACATGCCGTGTTTCGGTTGCATGGTTTACATGGTTCTCTTCGTATGTTCTTCGTATTATTTGTTGGATAGTGTAGTGGTTTGGTGGTGTAGTAGCTAGGGGGGTGTTGTGTTTTTTTGATCAAACATACCTATATATTTATGTTAAAGAAATACAACCATACGTACGTATATAGGTACGTTATACAAGAATATGGACAGCTGTCCCACACATAGTGCAAAGAGACCCCTAGAAGAAACAAGAATTACAAAAAGGTCCCTGGACCTCCAGCACAGCACCGACGGTGAAATCCACCATCGCCGGCCTCCACCTGCGCGAGCAGATCCCGCCGCCACCACGAACCCAACGCCGGAGAGGCCTCCATCGCCCAAAGGCTTTGAAACGAGCCGGGAAAGACACCCGCAGAACGGGATGAGCAAGAGCTGACCGAGCTTCCGGCCAGGGACGCGCCCCGAGCACCTTCCAGCTTGGACCACCGCTCACCGACGACGACGGATGCCACCGCGGAACCCTCGAGCAGGATCCAACCACCCAGCTTCGTCCAAGCCACAGCCTCCACCTCCTTGTCGCAAAAGAGCGGCTTGCACCTCGCCTCGCCGGAGCCAAAGACGAAGATGCACCGCCGCCTGACTCCTAAGAAGGAGCTCCTCGACGAGAGCTCCACCCCCACAAGCTTGCCGCCGACGCCGGAGCGGAGCGCCAGCAGGGCGCGGCCGAGCTCGGAGGGACTTATTTGGACGAATGGCCGCCGCCGCCGCAACCTCACCGCTGGCCGCCGAAACCCTAACCCTAGAACCTACACTAGGACCTATACTACCACCAGCCGGCGGAGCCAGCGATCTCCGCCGCCTCGCGATGCCCCGAAGGGCATCGGAGGCCGAGAAGACCACCAGCCTCGCCGGTGGGGACGAACTCCTCTCGCGTCGCCTCTCTCAACTGTAGAAGGGGAGCAAGACGAAAAGGAGTGGTTCCGTAACGGGCACGGACTGGGTACGGGGGGGTGTTGTGTTGGCTTGGAGACAAGCTGACTAGTTGTATATTATACGAGATGGTAATAGTTATGCGTGTGATTGAACGAATGATACGGTGCCCTGTTTTCTGTTTGATACTACGAGAGACGGGAGCACAAAGGGATGGATGCCGTCTGCGCGCATTCCGTGAGCTCTAGCCGCATCCTCCATGGGCATTTCGTCGAACACCATGTGCATTTCGCGTCGTCCTCCTCCCCTGTTTGCTCACATCCCGGCCGCGCTGCCCTGCTCCCCGGGCACGTCATGCTGGCTGTTCTGCTCCCGCTGCACAAATAGTGGACGCGAGCTCAAGCGCTTCCCGACCTGGCGCGCCAAGGCGAGCTCGGCCTCCGCACCCTCACCCGCGACGTCTAGTGTAGGAGCCGGTCACTGTGCATGGCGCCGTCTGCCGCCTGAGCGGCCAGGCCTGCTGGCCGGGCTGCTCCAGCTGGAAACCTCGGCGAAGTCTCCTCTCCGCGACGACATGTGTCCCGTGGAGACAAACACCGTAACTAACGAAGCGGCTGACGTCGACACGGCATGGACGCGGACGGGAGCAGCCAGGATACGGACGGCGAGCAGGGCGCCGCCGTGCCTTGCGCTCCAGCCAAGCCGTGCGCTCCAATCTGGCAATCTCCATGTTTTTGTTTGATTGAAATCTCGTGGTGAAGCTTGACCGTGAGGCCCACACGTACCTGCTGCGCCGTTGCACACCGCCAACCCCCTGCCCGGCGACCGCGTGTTTGTGTTGCTCCTGACGACACGACGCCGCCACCGTGGACAAGGACACCGGCAAGAGCGCAGGGCCTGCGGCGAGGGCGCGAGCGGGTTTCATCTATCGCAGCTTCGAGGACGACGGCCTCGACCTCCGCTCCACCCGTGCTGCTCGACCCTGCCAGAGCGCGCCCTACGGGACGAACGCGTCGTTGCTCTCTCGGCAAGGAGGTGAAGCGTCCGCGCGACATAACAGCGACCAAGAGATCCACCCGGCCGCGGGCCGATCGCCGATGGGCGGGACGGCTGGTCGGCCAGAGAGGTCAACCGCGTGAGGTGAGCATACCCTCCAGGACGATCACGCCCTGCAACAAAAGAAACAACGCGCGAGATTAAAAATAACTATGTGAACAATCATGGAAAAAAAACACATGGATAGACAATGTACCAATATATTATTGTGCAAAGTATCAAGTTATAATGTATTTCGTGTCATAAGATAAAAAATTTTGAAAGAATCACTTCCCCCTGTTTAGTATCTTCAGCTAGGAAACCACACTTTTGCAGTGTGTCAAGCCAGTGTGCTGTAGCTTATTTTGCCTAATAGAGAAGCATGTCTAAATTGGAGACGTGTTTGATATATTTATTTATACGTATTATTAAATACAAATTCAGTCCAATTATGGATGCAATTTTTCACTTAGTACTTTACTCCATCCGCTTCGTTATATTTTTTTCACGGCCTCAATATTTATCTCTGTAATAAATACAAATTCAGTCCAATTATTTGCGTAGATATGGGTTAAATAAATAAAGTACAATATCTTGTGCAAAATCTGACTTCTTTTCCTTTTCCCAAGCAGGCTACATAAAAATGAAACAATTTGCCGGTCAACAACTAAATAATAGTCAGGTTCCAATACACAATTAATAAGTTTAGATAATCGTTACATCAGTCCACAGATTCAAGAGCTAGAACTCTAATAGAAGTAGAATAAGTGTGCTAGTGCACAACACTAGTAGCAAATAGCAGTTCTAAATTCTCTCCTCTCTCAATAGCCAAATCTCAAAACTCAACCCGCAGAGGGGTAAGCACTCTCTGGGTATTTTGCTAAAATAAGACCCTCTCACGCAGACCGTAAAAATTCCCGAACCCCCCCCCCCCCCCCCCCCCCCCCCCCCCCCCCCCCCCTCACCTTACACAAGGGCCGTGTCACAACATGCGTGTGAGATCATTCATGCCTCACAGCTGCTGTGCATTGAATGTGGAGAGGCAAGGGAAATTATTTTTTGTGAGAGCCACAGAACGAACCTAGGCGGTGAGGCTGCCAACCAAATGCCTCCCCTCAACCACACGAGCTTGTCCTCAATAGCCAAATCTCAACAGCCCACTCGCTCATATAGTCGTTATGTCAATATCCATCGTCGAATTATTTTTTAAAAGATAATTCCGGCATATATTAAAAATGAGGAACCAATTTACATTGTGCCAAAGGCATAATTAGGAGCTTTGCCAGGCCATGCCTAAGCGTGGTCCTACTCCCCAACAAACAAGTTATGTGAGCGCATGTGTTATATTAATCTGACCAAGAACGTGATTACACTAATCAAATGAGCACAACAAACAACATCGTAGATTAATAACAGTTCACGGAGCACAAAGTATGTAAAGCAGCAAGAAGTATGGAGACAATCACTACCGGCCAGCACGACAGCTACATAGCACACTACACATTCACGAAAAGCTAGTAGCAGGCTGGGGCTAATATAACAGAACAGACCACTAGCAGAGTAGTTGCGACAAGTGGCCGACGAGAAGAGGCGGAGCAGCTGGATGAAGAAGGGGATGGGACGGCATGGAGGTGGAGAGAAGGAAGGAGCGCAGATCTGGAGAAGATGGGGGAACTGGCGAGATGCAGTCACGCCGCTGCCGTTCCTGGTGCCGCCCTCTCTCTCTCTCTCTCTCTCTCTCTCTCTCTCTCTCTCTCTCTCTCTCTGATATCCCCTTCTGCGCGCATCGCTATGGCGTCCGATTCACCCATCTCGGCGTCCATTGATGCCGTATTGCGCCTAGGCCACACGGACGACATACTGTTAGCAACCTCCATGGCTACCACTATAAAGCTCACACGAATTGATAGGTTTGGGTACAAATTGGGATACACGACCTCGGGGAAGAGGGAGGTCAGAACTCAGTAAGCATGGGAATTAAGAGGAAGTACAGAAGGGATTGAGATGAACCCTAGAGCTAGAGCAGAGGAGATTGGGGAAGAAGATGAACAGGACTGGAGCCGTAGCTTCTCTGAATAATCATTCGATACCTCCTGCGTGCGTGGCTGGTTGCTTCTTGTACTCCAGCGATCCTTGCTTGGGCCCGCCAGGCCTGCTCACATAGTCCACGGCCCATGTAGCCGACTGGCCAGCCATGGACCCTGACATTCCCTCCTTCTTAACGTCCAGCTTGCCCTCAAGCGGACGTAAAAGAAGCTTCAGATGTACAACTTCTCTAGGATTCAATAGCATTTGTTGATCCTCGATGCCTGGTGGAGTGATCACTTCTAGCATGTTCTTTCCGGAATCAATTAGTGATAATAAACTGTTGATCAGCAGCAAGTTCCTTTCTCTACTAAGAGCTTCTAGCATGTACTGACGGCCTGGATCCCATGGCATCCCCACTTTTATGTCAGTTGTGAAGCTGAGCCGAGCTCCAATTATCACAGTTTCTTTGCTATCAACACGCCAGACTGCCTTCAATAATTTCTTAATGATGTCTCCTTTACTGGCAACACTGTACTCTAGCACCATAAGCATCCCATTATGCCAAGCCAGGCCATAAACACTTCTCTTCATCAGCTGCTTTGGATGCCTCGATACAAGTTCGGCACTAGCATATAACACTGGTTGCCGCTGATAATGCACATCCAATTTGCCAGCATTATTAAGGATATTCATTAGATAACTTATGTGCCCAAATTCTTGCCCACCAGATCCACACAGGGTAGCGATTCCACAGTACAGATGACCACTGGCAAGCACTTGACGGTCAGTGTCTTCACCAATAATCTCTAGCTGACACAGCTCAAGCAAGAAAGGCCTGCAATAACCACCACACTTCCGCTGTACTGGCTCTTCGATAAGGTCACATGCTAGCCATGCAAGTAACTCAAGCACTGTGATATGAGCTCCAGAATATATATCAACAAACACCGATATTGCAGCACAATGATCAACAATATAGCTGTCGAAAATCACTTCAGAGAACTCTGCAGTCAAGAAATATCTAAGGATTTCACTGCACCCATTTTGTTGTTGCTCAGGCCCAATTCCCAAGAACCCAAGAAATCCCATTTCGTTGGGCACTGATAACACCATTATGCATCTCAGAAACTCATGCGTTGCAGTAGCTAGTACACACCTGATGTTCTGACACTGTTGAAGTGGCCATGGTGGTTTCCAAACCCAACCGAAATCCCAACTCATATAATAGCCATTGCTTGAGATGAAAGACGGCCATGGAATTGGACGAAGAGCAACACCATCCTTTATCATCTCCAATAGCATGGGTGGTGGCCATGGTTGCCACCCAACACACTTCAGAGGTAATACCGATATAATCACACCATCACCTGGAATACACTCTGGGTGAACAATATTCAGTGCAGAATCAAGAATGCACCTTGACACCTGGACCTGGATGCCGATGTCGAACATGTGGTCAAGGCAAGCCGTCGAACACTTGTCAAGCAGCGGTGCGTCGACCCCAACGCAAGCCAGTGCAACCTGGGCGGCGTCTGCGATGGGCTCCTCAGCGATGGCATACACCGCGGCGAGAACAAGGTCAGGAACGACCTGCTCACTGACGGTGGACGCCGCGGCGTCGACGACGAGGTTCAGGAATTTTGTCAAGCATGTGGAGGGCGCATCAATGTTGGCACTGCTGGGCACCAAATTGGGGATGTGTTCCCTGTCAAAGATGGGCTCCTCGTCGAAGACAGGTTCCTTGTCGAAGACGGTCGGCTCCTCGTCGAAGATAGGGCCCTCGTCGAAGACAGGTTCCTTGTCGAGGTCGACGTTGCTGAAGGTGTCGATGGCTGATGTCGAAGCAACATCGAGGATCTGGTACTGCACATCCAGCTTCTGGCCCAGGCGTAGCTCCATCTGCCGCATCTCCTCCAAAAGCTTGAAACTCAAACCCATGGTGAAAGTGTTGGAGGTGGATGCAGTGAAGGGCGCGTCGATGCACGAGCTGGTGGAGTCACTGGTCGCAGCAACGGCAAGGATAGGGTCCACGCTGGGCTCCTCGACAGCGGTGTACACAGCAGCAGATGCCATGGACTCGCAGGTGTGGCTCAAACATTTCGTCGAGCACTGGTGAACACGCCGATGTCGACGTCGCAGGGCTTGGCGTAGATGGCCGAGCTCGCAGCAGCGGCAAGGTCACGGTCGAGGATGAGCTCCTTGGTGGTGGTGCATGCCAGAACGGACATGGAGACGTCGTTGACGCGACTCGGGAATATCATCGAACAGTTGGAGGGCGTGCCGATGTTGATGTCGCTCGGCTCAGCGACGGTGGTCGAGGTCGCAGCAGCAGCGAGGTCGAGGTCGGGGGTGACCTCCTGAGCCACCGCAGCGGCGAGTACGCCCGAGCCCCCGCTTGTACGGGCGCCGGACTGCGCACACAGCACGTCCCGCTTGGTGTTGCATGCGGCGATGCGTTCGTCCAGAGCTTCGAAGATCAGCTTCACTTGCAAGTCGAGGAAGGCCTTCAGCTCCTCGAGCGCGACGCCCTCAAGGATCGGTGTCTCGGATACCATATTGTTAGCAACCTCCATGGCTACCACTATAAAGCTCACACGAATTGATAGGTTTGGGTACAAATTGGGATACACGACCTCGGGGAAGAGGGAGGTCAGAACTCAGCAAGCATGGGAATTAAGAGGAAGTACAGAAGGGATTGAGATGAACCCTAGAGCTAGAGCAGAGGAGATTGGGGAAGAAAATGAACAGGACTGGAGCCGTAGCTTCTCTGAATAATCATTCTTTTTTTTTTTTGAGAAGTCTCTGAATAATCATTCGATACCTCCTGCGTGCGTGGCTGGTTGCTTCTTGTACTCCAGCGATCCTTGCTTGGGCCCGCCAGGCCTGCTCACATAGTCCACGGCCCATGTAGCCGACTGGCCAGCCATGGACCCTGACACATACCTGCTCCTAGCATTGGCAAGGTGGGTCATGCATGTTGAGTTGACCCAGCGGCTGACCCAGACGACCAGCGCAATAAGTGCAGTTTTCTATTTCTAATAAAGTGGCTGATTAGCTTTTCTTTGATTTCTTTTGGAACAATCTGGTGTATTAATTTGAGTTCTGTACATAATTTGACTCTTAAGTAGAAGAAGACCTCATCAGGAAATTCTAGGAACATGCATTCATGGTTCAGTCACGAAAAGAAAACGAATGCGCGTCATTTGTATCATCTACTTTCCCTTGCAGGTTTAGCGCGTCGGCTTCACTACGTGCCCTGCAAATCAAGATTCAATTACACAAATTTAAGATTCGATAAGCAAGTTCTCTGTTTGGAGGGTCCGTTGTCATCCCGACTAGAAAAGCTTTCGTGATTTCCTCTTCCAAATGCATTGCATTTTCAGAGACTGCAAGCGGTCGGGCAGTAATGAAACCTCGTGGAAATCGAAAGGTGGTTTGCTTAAGATGATCAGTACACGGCGTCAAAAGTTGACATGGGAGGAAAAGGGACATGGTTCAAGTCCTCCAGGAAGGAACCGAGGAACCGGTGGAGCCCAAGCGTCAATTATCAAGGTCAACCTTCTCCGGGGTAATTCTGCAGGGTATCTTCATGGTAATGCTGGAAAGGCACCTGGACAACAACAACGGTCCTAACTGCTCCCAACCAACCCCATGCGATCCTTGACCTCGGACTCTCGGAGGTTAGTCAAGTCTCTGTCTGGCACTATGTTGTATTGTCTTCCTGAGTAGTAGTGCGGCATGATGCAAAGCATTACGTATCTGGCTCCGGTCATGGTGCAAACATGTAAATATGAACGGAAGATTCAGGTTGGTAAATTCCCTGGCTGGGATCTAAACGAAAGTATACGAGGGAAGATACCGATCAACGATGCAAGTATCAGAGAAGATACCGATCAGGTTCGAGAATGGCTGGTAACCACGCGTTGCTTCCGTCGTGGAACCCCAGCATATATATTGTCCCTATAAATAGGACGTTTCACCTCAGTTTTTACGAAATCATTTGAGCGGTCTTCAGGTACAGCTTCACAGGCACTAAACACACGACGAAACAAAGAACAATCATTAATCTGCAGTGTATAGCCATGGCGACCAAGTGCGACGGCTGCGGGTTGAGCGGAAGCGTCCCCAGCACTTTCAGCTACAGGTCCGGTGAGGAGCACCGCGACTACAAACTAAGCCACAGGTGCTGCGCCGAGAGGCCCGAAATCGTGGATGATCACCAGCAGTTCCCCGGCAAAACATTCAGGTTCTACATCAAGCACCCAGCCGGAAGCAACGGCAGGAGCTGCGCCGTCTGCGACAAGACCGTGCCCGGCTTCGTCTACCACTGCTCCGAGAATGGCGCCGACCTCCACCCGTGCTGCGCGCTCACACGTGACTGCAAGTGCCGGTGCCACAATCCAAACGCCGAGGGCGGCAACAGCTCCTGCTCGAAAAACAAGAAGCCTGTTGGCCTCATCAGGGGGAAGTGGTAGCTAGCCCCTCTGCATGATGTACCTACAGGGCACTCATCTTCACCTTGTGCGTGTTTTAATTAGTGTCGTCGTCGTCGCGTTTAGCTGCAAGCATGCATGGTTTTGTTCATGTTGTTCTGCTCGTCTATCTCCACGTTTGTTTGCACATGCATGGTTATGTGAGCATGTGTCGCTCATGGTCATATATATAGAAGTTAACCGCTTGATGTTGCTTTCTGTAATTTTACTGCGTCCGAGCTCATGTGTTGTAAACGGGTTTCTTGTGATATATGAAGCATTGCGTTCATGAAAGGACGGGTGTTAGCCTTACCTGTCAGCTGCATGGCAGAAAAGAACTTATTCTTTCGTGTTCTTGTATGTGAGGTGACGGCGTGCGTGGGTTCCTTCTTTTTTTAATCTTTTTGTTTTCTTTTTTTTAAAAAAGGAACGTTTGAGTTGAATTTGAGAGATTTGCTATGGACTCTCCTTTATCTGGGCCTTTTACGGCCCATCAACGGTCCTATGGGCCAAATTTTCATCGGCCTTTGACAAGCCACCACCTATGGGCTATCACTGCTCATGATCATTTGATTCTCAACAAAAAAAAAAAAAAAAAAAAAAAAAAACCTGCTCATGATCATTTGTGTTTTTCGGGAGAGGTCCTTGTGGTCATATTGTTTAGCAGATCTGAGTCGGCGGCAAGGTTTGCTAAGACGGAGTTCGTGCACAAAGGACGAGCAGCTAATGGTGATGCACATAGGCTTTCTCGAGGCTCCGTGTATGAAAGAACTGGTAGATTTGTGTGGTTTCTGAGAAGGCGCGTATGTACTTCTTATTCCCAGACGTATAAATAAAGTTTGGTTCCTCTGAAAAAAAATTGTGTGGTTCTGGACTATCTGAACAATCACGTGAGCATTGTGGGAGGGAAAAGGCATGCAGATACCGGTTAATTAAAGAGTATATAGAAACAATATTTTCTTTGTGTAAATATAGAAACATTATTTAAGGGAGGAGAAGAAGGGTTTTGGCCCAATAGCATTTAAGGGAGAGACGGGACTAGGCTGGGCTAGAGTTGACTGATGGGCAGGTTTGGGCCTGTAAGGCTTCAAGAATTGGGAAAAGGTTTAACCATTGCGAACTCAAATCTGGACTAGCAACACCATGGAACACCATGGAAAAGAGTGAAGAGAAATTCAGGAGATCCAAAATGCAGATTGCACGCGTGCTGGGCCGTACGTCGCCTGCCCACCCGGAGCCGTCCGCAGTCCGGGCGCGATATGCACCGGGATCCGAGATGGAGCCAAGGGCAAGGTCTGCGCCGTCTGCAGTTGGGCCTTCCCTGGTTTCGTGTACTGCTGCCCCAAGAGCGGCAACGACCTCCACCCGTGCTGCACGCGCCACCGTGGCGACGGCACGTGCCTTTGCAATAAGCCGAACGCCGGGCGCCGCCCCGGCCGTTCCCTGTCGAAAAAAGGGAACCCCCTTTTCACGAAGGCGTGAGAGCAAGGCCTGCTTGCTCAGTGGAACGTGCCGTGTTTTGGATCCATTGCATATATAGTTTTCTTCATGCGTTGACGTCTTATATAAGCATGAGCGTGCAGTCTTATCTTATATTTACTAATTGGAGGCTCCTTTTGAGACCTCCACGTTATGCTAGAAATTCTCACAAAAAAGCAAAACATATGGCCGTACAAATTAAAGTATGATAAACAATAGCCTTTAAATCTAACGTGATCTAAATTACCCACCTATGCCACTACAAAATCTTAGTCAAAAGGCCCCCTAATATCTACTTACAAATTACCCACCATGCCATTATGAGTAATAAATAAATAAATTTGGTAAAAAAGCCAAAAATACCCTTAATTTCTTATTTCTAAATTACCTACCATGCCACTATGAGTTAAAAAATAATTAAATATGAAAACAGAAAAAAATAGCTAAGAACACCCCTAATTTTTATTTCTAAATTACCCACCATGGGATTATGAGTCAAAAAAATTTTAAATTCGGAATTATAAAATAAACCATAATTCCTATTTCTAAATTGCCCACCATACTATTATTATTCATAAATAGTTGAATTCTTAAGATTAAAATAGCTAAAAAATACCTCTCATAACTATTTCTAAATTGCACACAAAAATACCATGGCATTATGACTCTAGAAATTAACTAAAATCGGAATAAAAGTAATAAAAGTAGCAAAAAAATACACCTTATTCCTATTTCTAAATTACTCACTTCTCCAAATTCGTATTAATAGAGGTGTTTATTTTAATATTCGCAATGCATATCTTATTACGGTTAAAAGTCTTTCTTGGCCTAGATGTAATTTAGTTCAAATATGAGTTGCAATGAATCATTTCCTAAATGTATAATGCCTTAATGGTTCAACACTAACAATATTTATCTTAATTACGTAAATAGATAATAAATATGTATATGCCTATATATAAAATAAGGAAACAAATAAAAATAATTAATGAAGGGTAAAGAGCACTTTAACCGTTGCAGTATAGTGTAACCTTAACACCATATACTCATAGTTTTCTGAAAATCATTTCACTATATAGTCATATATGATGGTTAAAGTTTGGATAGCATAATAGTGTACTTAACTAAATATACATGTGTGATAAATATGTGTACAATCATAGAGACCATATATATGATGGTTAAAGTATGGATAATTGAATACTGTATTTAACTATATATATATATGTGATAGGACAACTACAAAAAGTCATGTGTTGGTCCGAAAGATACCCATTCATTATAGGCCAATCTTAAGTATACTATAATGAAACAATAAATAAGGAATCTACTTTATGTAGTATACATATATCAACAAAGGAACCATATAACAAATTCGTTTGCTTTTGGAGGTAGATTGTTTGATATTTGTCTGGCCTATCATAGTCATTTCAAAATTAGTGAATTTTGTAATATGTATTCTATAATATAGTAAAATATAAATTAGAATGGTAATGCTTCTCATTAGTTAGTGCCATCGTAATAAAGTAAAGGTACGAGGGGTTAAAGCTAATGTTTTGTATCACGCTAGGCTTTCGCTCCCTTTGTTGTGGATTCTAGCTTCTAGAATCACAATTAGAAACAATCACCTTGAGTTTGCATCTAACTGTGAATATAGTCATGAAATTTTGTAGTTTAAATATCAGATTTAATACTAAAAATAATTAAATATTCAGTTTACTTGATTATTATGGTTGCAAAAGTTTTTTTAAAAAAACTATAACTATTTATATGATTCTCTAATTTCTAACAGGCTAGTATTTACTAATTGGAAGCTCCTCCCGGTGCCTCCATGTTAATCGGAGGTAAATCCTAGAAATTACCAGAAAAAAGAAAAACATCTATCCGTCAGTTTAGATGCTCGGTAAATCATAGCTGTCGTCGCTCGAATAATCGAGAGAACGGCAAATATTTGGTTCGGGGAACAACGATCAATCGAGGAATCAATCTAGGGCACACAGAGAGTTTTTATACTGGTTCGAGCCTCCCGAAGGATAATAACCCTACGTCCAGTGTATGTCGTGTTGAATATGGTGGTATGTATGATGCAATTGTCGATGTCCTCTCATCGGAGGGTTACATGTATATTTATAGTCCTATTACCGCCTCTAGGAGTCCTTGCCTTGTTCTACAAGACTTCCGATCTGTAGTAACAGATTCGGAATCTATCTACAAGTTTCCTTTCGTGTGATACAAGTCTTCGGAAAATACCAAATTAAGTCTTCAGGAATATCTGAAAATATCAGTTACAACATAAGCCCCCGAACATGTCACTTGGCTGATTCGTCTTTAATACGAAGAGGTCTTCATCTTTATGCGAACTTCTGACAAGGGATATGTTCTTCACTGAGCACACATACTTAAGATATTCTCATTTTCAATCCTTGAGTTATCGGAACAACTACTGAACCGAGTCTTCGGAACAACTGAATGAACCAGGTCTTCAGAACGACTGAATGAACCGGGTCTTCGGAACAACAATGCTGAGTGATCGGAATAACCTTCCTTCGGATAACCTCATCAACACTAGGTCTTTAAGAGAACCGTCAATCCAGAGAGTCCAGAGGAAATATTAATTAATTCCCATCCTTATCTCCTTTTCTCGGTCCAGCCATGGCATTGATTCCGCTTCAGAGTTGAAAAGACTTTGACGCGACCCTTCGGCTCTTTGTCTTTATTCTCCAAACCAGGCCCACCACGGTTTCCCCTGAGCTCACCGCGTCGCCGCACGGTTTTCCAGGAAGAAACATAAAAAATCCACTTTACACTTGACCTTTCGGTTTCCAAAAGGCCACCTTTTGGCTATAAATGATGGAGACGGCGGAGCCCCCAAGTATCACTCTCGCATCCACCATCCACTATGGGCAATAAAAGACCCACCACCTCACAGTTCATGAATTGGTTCGACGACGAGCTCGCCGGCGGGTCGGGATCCTCCTCCGCGCATCCCGCAGGCGCACCACCGCCGGTAGCTGCAGCTCCTCCTCTGCTCTCCGCGAAGGATTACGGGCTCCCTCCTCCATGTCCCCCTCCAGATCCATCTCAGGTCGTTGACCTAGAGGCGGACACGGCGGGAGATGAAGAGTTCGCGCGCCGCCTCCACGTTGCCCTGAACAAGGGGCCACGCGGGATTCCGGCGGACGCCAAACCCATCCTCCTCGACGACTCCGACGACGACGATGACGACGACGAAGACGACGACGACGACAACAACAGCGACGACGACGAGCCGGCCAAGAAGAAGGCCATGGTCCTGTACAACCCTGGCTGGGCTCCCTGGACGAGCGCTCAAGCCGGGTCCAGTCAGCCGGGTGGCTCCATTCCCGTCGCCGCAGAAGATCCTCTCCTTCCTACCGGGGTCATCAACCCGGTCATGGCATTGAACGAGGGATCTACCCTCTCCACCACCGAGGCGCCCCTCCCGTTCATCACTCAAAGTGAGGGCGGCGTAGGTGCAGGCTCTGCTGCTGCTGCTGCCGAAGCTCCTCTCCCCTCATCACATATGAGGAGGACGAGGTTGATGCTGATGCTGCTGTTGCAGCCCCTGAGGACGCTGATGATCAGCGGAACTAGGGATAAGGGGATGGCTATCATGCCATTCTCTTTGCAGTAGCCTAGGTTTTCTTATTTTTTCTTCTTCTCCTGTTTTATTCTTCTGTCAAGCAGGGCGGAGAGTAGAACCTAGATAGTTTTTTGCATATCTTGCTTGTAATGATTTTTGACTACCTCACGGTAGGCCTTCTTGAGGTCGTCCTAGGACATGTCCTGGACACATCAAGGGTTTCAATTGCTGCCTTCAATCCAAAGTTGTAGTCCCTGGAAAATATTGCATCTGTGATGTTGGTTTCTCTACTTCTTGACAATATGCCTTGCATAAGTCTTCGAGATAACTGTACTTAACTTCTCCGATGTGCCTTGACGAAACGAGTCTTCGTAGCAACTAACAGATCACTGGCCGAGAACTCTTCGGGAGTATTACTCAACACGTTTTTTATCGCACCGAAGTTCCTTTCCGATCCGGATCATTAGCCAAACATTTTTTAATCATCTTGGCAACTACTCCCAGAAAATATTCCAACTTCCCACCTTAAATCTAGGTGGTTATCCTTCCAAAACTGAGCGCAGATCCAAACGCATTATTTTAATAACAGAAAAGGGTATCACTTCGATATATTCCGCGCGTAACTCAAGGAAGGGAAATCCCGCATTTATGGGGAGGCGAACCGTCACGCCGGGTTTTACTTAAACCCTTCACGCCATATTTTCTTTCCTCCATCCTTTAGTCCGCACTCTTTTCCATCTTCTCAAACCCTAAACATTTCTCATGGCCACCGCATCCTCGTCCGCCACAATCTCCGGCAATCCCAACGAGAACCAATCCTCCGACTCCCAAGACTCCAACATTTCTCTTACTCAGGCGCAGCAGAAGATGAAGAAGGGAGAAATCCCAAATCTGCAGGAGTATTGGAAGAAATCCACTCTCACCTTGGAATACTTGGATGAACTGGAGAGGAGGGGGAATGATCTCAGCTTTCTTGACCCGACGGAACAACGGCGACTACGAGTATCATCATTGCAACACCACTGAACTCCCGGTATTTGAAGCTCATCTCATGTGTGGTTTCAATCTTTCGCCTTCCAAATTTCTTGAGCAGAGCTGTAGATTTTACCACATAGAGCTTGTTCAACTCAAACCCAATGCTGTGATGATGCTTAGCATGTTTGCAGCCTTGTGCGAATGTTGGTTGGGCGTAGCCCCCTGCGTGAATCTGTGGCGCCATTCTCACCAGCCCCGGTACTACAAGGGTCAAATGATGGTCTTTTCAGTAGGCTTTGTACTTAGGAACAAAACTGAGTTCATCCCGTATCAGTACAAGTCTTCTTGGAGCTCATATGACACCAAATATCTGATCTTGGACATGGGAAGAAAAACACAGCAATCAAGCTTGACGGCTTGATGCCGAACTATAAGAAATGGGACAAGGGTCTTCCGACGTATGTTCCTCGATTAAATAAGATGATAGCCAGGATCAATGAGTTCAAGTTAGGCTTGAGAGGAGAACATGTTGTGGAAGAGTTTGTCCGAAGACGCATCTTCCCTCTTCAGAAGCGTGATCCACTGGCTATGCATTACACAGGTCCTGGTGAACCTAACTGGTTACCAGTAGGAGGTAGATGTCCATTACTCATCAATATATCAGTATATACTTGATATCTGATTTCTATTTGATAAGCCTGTCATCTTTTTCTCTCCTTTGCAGCTGCTGAGCTCTCCGAAGACGATGTCTTCAAGAGAGTATATGACATCCTGGGCACTGGACCAAGGGCTAGGCCTTCGACAGTACCTCCTCCTTACAGCGCAGACAATCCTCCTCCTGAGGTATGTTGGCTGTGAATTTCTTCGCACCCTCTTGCGAATATACTTCTTGCAATAACAATCTTGTGTTCTGCAGAACCTTTACGAGCCTGGCCCCGATGACGCCCAACCTGATGTTGACATAGTCATCGGGGATAGTGACGAAGAAGACAACGGCAATCAGGAAAAGGATATGACCGTTGCTGTTGATGCTACCAGCTCTCTTGAGCAAAAGGTGCTGCTGTTGCTGCTGTTGAGCAATCTGAGGCGCCCGGAGAAACCGAGAGGGCTGAACCGGCTCCCGATCCCACATCCGGTAACATCCTGGTGGGTATCAAAGCCACCAATCTTCCTTCACCTGCCGTCGAGCCTTCGAAGCCTCCATCCGGGGCAAAGACAAAGACAACGACCCGCAAGCGCTTCCGAACGGCTACTCCTGCAACTCCAGCAATTCCAGCAGCTTCAGCAGCTTCAGCAGCTCTAGCAGTTGTTACCTCCGATGTCCCTGAACTGCCTCCAACTCGCGTTGCTAATCCTTGCACCGGTGATCAGGTACCCATCGAAATAGTTTTCGGCAGTCTCTTTAAAGGATTTTCCAAAATCTCTCAAGTCTTGTCTTCCCAGGCGACATCTGCTTCTAGCCCTTCTGCCAAGAGAAGACGCTTCCGCACCAAGAGAGATACTTCGTGAGTGTTCTTGCTAAGTTTCATTGCTGTTTGAAATATTATCATACGATCCTCTGATGTGTGATTATGCTATAGTGTTCCATCCTCTTCTGCTGAACCTGCTCCGCTGCCATCCCTCCGGCCTCAAACGTATAACCAGTGACTGAACAAGCCCTAGCTGTTTCTGCTTCTACATCCGGGACAGCTGGGGAAAATTTGGTGTTCGACAAACTGAGCCAGGAGGTTGTAGCTGCCAAGAGGTGGCATCTGCAGACTTGCAAGCGCCTCACTGACAGGATTAAGCAGAAGGATGGAGAACTTGCTGCTCTTCAGAAGAAACTTTCTGACACTGAGGCTGCCTATGCTTCATCTGGGAAGGATGACATAGTTCGAGAGCTCGAAGCTGCTCTTATTGCTTTGAACAAGACCCATGATGAAGCAAAGGCAGCTCATGCCAGGGAGATCACAGATCTGAAAGCCGAACATAAGGAGTACCTCAAGGATCTGCGTGTGGACAAAGAGGCTTTATCGAAAGCAGTGCAGGGTAATTCTTCCTGTCATATACTGTTTACTTTTTGCCTTTTGCATACCCCTGAAGTAATCTGATATTTTCTGTTGTAGACTTGAGCTCTAAAAATGAAGCCTTGAGCACTGAGAACACAGCCAAGAGTCAAGTAATCCAATCTCTGCAGGCGGAGGTGAAGAAACTGAAGGATGCAAACAAGATCCTGACTGCAGAGAAGGCCAAGCTTGCTGACAAGGTAGCTGATAGTTTAGTCAATGGCTGCGCCTTCGCCCTGGCTGCTTTGAAGAACCGTCATCCTGAATTGGATGTGAAGATTGTAGAGCAAGGCTTTACTTGTGATGTAGTTGAACGTGATGCACTTGTAGATGGACTAATGGAGTCAGCCGACAAGTTCATCATGGATTTGAACTTAGAAGTACCTCCTTCTGATAAGGAGAGGCCTTGAATTGCTTGTAAAGCCCTGCAATCAAACAATATTTTGATGTAATACTGGAGCTCAAGCTCCTGTTAATTTGATTTAGATATGCATAGTAGCTCAGCCCCCTGCTTTTTTGGATACAGTTTTAACTGTATGCAGGAAAGCATTATTTCTATCTTGCAATATCTAAATGCGTTAATTCATTGACGCTTAACTTTGTCTATGACAAGCTACGTTTGAATTAATTTTGTTGACGTTGTGATCTTGGTTCCGTATTTGGAACTCATGATAGCTGTATAACATTTGACTTTGCACATGGCAAGTTATGTTTCAAGCTAAATAATGTTAGGTGTTGATCTTGCAACGTGGTCTGAAGTTGGCACTTATAACTCGATGGCTAAGGCTCTTACTTCAGACACTCGGGGAGACTTACGAAACTTATGAACCATCGGCAGCTATCATGTAGCACCGTATGACATAAGACTTGCAGTCTGTTGGGTGGTTGATCGTACAACCGGCCTAGGGAGAGCCACTTATTAACCTCATGGGCTAAGGGTCCCTCGCTAGAACATAATAGGGTCAATTAACTTATGAACCACAGTGTGGCTAAGCCTTATGACAAATTCTTGCCTGAAGAGGCTGTTCGTACCGATGCTTTATAACCCTCATGTGGCTAAGACATCAGCCAAACTAGTAGACCGACCTGGGTCAGCCTTTGTGATCTTGCACAGTAGATGAAGAAACTAAACACATCTTTATTCATCAACAATAGATTACACATAAAACTTTCGAAGCTGATCAGTGTTCCATGTTCCAGGCAATATATCGCCATCAATGTGGGCTAAGATATAAGCCCCCATGCCTGCATCTTCAACTACTATGTATGGTCATTCCCAAGGAGAAGACAACTTGTGCTTATCCTTAGTAGTGATATCCTTCTTGATCACCAGATCTCCCACATCTAAATGTCGACCGACCACTTTGCGACTGTACTGCTTCTTCAGAACCTCCTGATAATGTTCCACATTATGCAGTGCCGTGTTGCGTTCTTCTTCGAGGAGCAGTAGATCAACCTCTCTAGAAATCGGCTGGTCGTCTTCATAGAAGTTGGTAATCCGATGAGCCCCCAAGTGAATCTCGGGTGGCAGCACTGCATCAGCGCCATAGACTAGGAAGAATGGAGTTTCTTTTGTAGCTCGACTGGTAGACGTCCGTGCTGACCACAGAACGGTCGGTAACTCTTCGATCCAATTCCTGCCTTTAGCTGCTAGCTTCTCATATACTTGCGCACGCATCCCCTTCATAAGGATCCCGTTGGCTCGCTCAACAGCACCATTGGTCTGAGCATGGGCCACCGAAGATGTTGGACGAATTATGCCATGATTGGCACAGAATCTCTCGAATTGGCTTCCAACGAACGGTCGACCATTGTCTGATATCAGCTTCTTAGAGACGCCAAACCTTGTGACTATACTCCTCATGAACTTGACAGAAGCGACCTGAGTAATGTTCACAACTGCCTCTGCTTCGATCCACTTGGTGAAAGTGTCGATGGCGACGTATAAGAACTTGTATCCTCCTTTGGCTTTAGGAAACGGTCCCAATATATCGATCCCTCAGACAGCAAAAGGCCAAGTGATAGGAATTGTATGCAACTCTTGAGCATGCCTTGTACTTTGCCTACTGAAGAATTGACAGGACTTACATGTCTGCACGAGGTGGATGGCGTCCTGCTTCGCTGTAGGCCAGTAGAATCCGTGTCTGAATGCCTTGCCGATGAGAGTGCGATAAGCTGCATATGCACCGCAGATCCCACCGTGTATATCGTGCAGTAGTCGAATACCATCTTCTGTCGAGACACACCTCAGCAGAATGCTATTGAGACCTCTTCTGTAGAGCACATCGTCGATCAACACGTATTGCTTGGATTTGCGTGCCAGCCGTTCCGTGGCCGCATCGTCATCTGGGATAGGATTGTTTTCGAGAAACAGGCGGATTGGTGTACGCCAGTCTTCGACAAAGCCTTCCCCAGCGTCAATAACCATCATCTCCACTTCATCATGTGTACTTGTCGCCGATGGCTTGTGGAGCTTTTCTAAGAACACATCGTCTGGGACTGGAGATCGCGATGAAGCAATGCAAGCTAGATGATCAGCATCACGATTGTCCAGTCGTGGTACGTACCGTACTTCGAGACCATCGAACCCTTTCTCCAGCTTCCGAACTTCTTCAAGGTAATCGGCCATCTTCGGATCAGAGCATTGATACTCTTTCTGTACCTGCCGGGCGACTAACTGTGAATCCCATTTCACGAGCAGTCGGCTGATACCGAGAGATTTGGCAATGCGGAGGCCTGTCACGAGGCCCTTATATTCTGCAACATTGTTCGTAGCTTGGAAGAGCAGCTAGATGGCGTACTTCAATACTTTTCCAGCTGGAGATATGAGAACAACTCCAGAACCGGCGCCTTTTAATGTGAAGGAACCATCAAAATACATGACCCAGTGATCTGTATCTGTTTTGTCGTCATCACCATCATGGGTCCACTCTGCTATGAAATCCGCCAGAGCTTGTCCTTTGATGGCTATTCGAGGGACATATTCAATCTGGTATTGACCGAGCTCTACAAACCATTAAGCAATTTTGCCGATGGCATCCTTGCATTGCAAAACAGTCTGGAGCGGTCTATCCGAGACCACCTTGATTGGATGAGCTAAAAAGTAATGCTTCAGCTTTCTAGATGTCATCAACACTGCATACAATAGTTTCTGCACCATCGGGTAACGCGTCTGGGCATCTTTCAATATCTCGCTGACGAAATAAACGGCGAACTGTTTGGGCCCAGTTTCTGTTTCCCGTTCAACTGTCAGCGCAGCGCTGACAACTGAGTCCGTGGCAGCAACATATAGTAGCAGTTCTTCATTTGGCTGTGGGGGTTTCAGGGTGGGCATATTTCTGAGATAAGCCTTGAGCTCTTTGAATGCCTCTTCTGCCTGGTCATCCCACTGTGAACCATCTTGATTGCGTAATAACTTGTAGAATAGCATACCTCGTTCTCCCGATCTTGAGATGAACCGGTTAAGAGCCGCCATCATGCCCGCTAGCTTCTGGACTTCTCGCCTGGTCTTCGGAGGCTTCAGCTTTTCAAGAGCCGCAACTTTTACCGGGTTTGCGTCAATACCTCTCTCGGAGATCATGTACCCCAATAGCTTTCCAGATTTTACCCCGAAAACACACTTGGCCGGATTGAGCTTCATCTTGGACTTTCTTAGATTGTCGAAGGTTTGCTTTAGGTCCGCCAAGAGATCGTCGGACTTCTTGGTCTTGACAACGATGTCGTCAATGTAGGCTTCGACGTTCTTCCCGATCTGATCCTCGAAGACTATGTTCACGCACTTCTGATAAGTACATCCAGCATTCTTCAACCCGAAGAGCATTGTGATGTAGCAAAATATTCCGAACGGCGTGATAAAGGCTGTCCTTTCTTGATCGTCGACGTTGAGACTAATTTGATGATATCTAGAATAAGCATCAAGAAAACTTAGTAACTCGCTAGTGGATGTAGAGTCTACAATCTGATCTATCCTCGGAAGAGGGTACTCGTCTTTAGGACAGGCTTTATTCAAACTAGTGTAATCGACGCACATGCGCCAGGACTTATCTGGCTTAGGAACTAGTACAGGATTTGCTAGCCATTCAGGATAGTCTACCGTTCTAATGAACCCGGCTTGGAGAAGCCTAGTGACCTCCTCATGTATGGCGTCGCGTTTGTCTGGCGTGTACCTTCGCTGCTTTTGCTTGATCGGCTTGAAGGCCAGGTCGATCCCCAATTTGTGCTCGATCACCTCCCTGGGGATCCCAGGCATATCAGATGGTTGCCATGCGAACACATCGATATTCTCCCGGAGGAAGGCTACGAGCGCGTCTTCCTATTTAGGGTCGAGATCGTCCCCGACGTTGGTCTTCTTGCCGGGATCGACGAAGCTGAGGCTGATCTGCTTGCTGCCCTTTTTAGCAGGCTCATCTTCCTTCGTGCTTGGCTCGTTGACAGTCTTTGCTGGCGCTTGGGCGGCCGCTGTCGACGGGGATGCCGCATCTGAATCCTTCGTGTCGGCGACTGCTGCTATCTGCCTCCTATCCTCTCGGGGGGTTTTCGTCTGGCGCTGCGAGTCAGGGTCCTTCGAGTCGAAGTGCCCAGCTATGATAAGCGCGTTGACGTCACATCTCACGGCCTGGTCCTGATCAGCGTACAGCGTGATAACACCCGCAGGTCCTGGGATCTTGAGCATGACGTAAGCGAAGTGTGCGGCCGCCATAAACCTGAATAGGAACGGCCTCCCCAGGATGCAGTTGTAGGCAGATTCGAAGTCAGCCACCTCGAACGTCAGAACTTCAGTTCTCCTATTCCCTTTCGGGCCCACTGTCACTGCTAGCTCTATCTTCCCAAGAGGACGCGAAGACACCCCAGGCAAGATGCCATGGAATGATTCCTCAACTAGTCGGAGAGCGGTGATCGGCAGGCCCATCTGGTCGTATGTCTTCTTCATCAACAAGTTGAGACCACTCCCGTTGTCGATCAACGTCTTCGCGATCTTGTTCTTGTGGATGATGATCTTGGCGACGAAGGGCAACTCTGGGTTGCTCAGTAGAGTCTTCGGGTGGTCATGGGCATTGAACGCGATCGGGGTGTCCGACCACTCTAGTCTTCTAGAACAGGGTTCCGTCATAGCCACCTCTCTCTGCAGTTTCTTGTACTGGCTCTTCGACGACTGTTGGCGGTCGTTAAACCATGATTTGACCGCCACCCTACCGGTAAATAAATGCATAACACCAAGATTTTGTGCATAGTAGTTAGGAATAATGCTACTCCACAGGTTTTGGTGGATATTTGGATGCAGGAGTGAATAATGGAGAAAAGTGGGCCCAGTCAGGGAATTTCCCTGGCCGGCCGGCCCCACCTGGTGGCCGCAGGCCCCAGACTTCCTCCAGTGGGCTGGAAACTAATCAACCACGCACAATTCAGGACCAGCCCAGCAGAATTCCACCATTCTAGAAGGTGGGCCATTTGGGCCTTTACTTGGCCCTCACTTCAATTCTGCCGACCCCAGCAAGGAGCCGACCTTCAGACCGCCTTCAGGGAGTGATCTGGAGCGTTGAGGCAGAAGTCGGTGGCAAACCGCCACAGGGGACGGCCGGCCGGCCACCCCCCTAGGCCGGCCGGCCGGCTTTGGCGGCGCCGCCTCTCCAAAGTCGGCAGCAGTGCTTCCACCGCCTTGGAGACCTATAAATTGGACCCCTCGGCCTCCGAAGCAATTCGCACCATCACACTTCATCCAAGTGTTCATTAGTTTAGTAGTAGCTTTGGGAGTTAGAGTAGAGTAGAGTAGAGTGAGAGCTCTCTCGGGCTTCCGGAGTATTCTCGGAGTTCGGTATAGTTCTTTGTATCCTTACTCTTTGAGATATTATTTTATTTATTATATAATTAGTTTTATCTTTATTTATTTCTTTTAGTAATTCTTTTCTATTTAGTTTATTTATTCTGTTAAGTAAGTGCTCGTAGAAGTCTTGTTGTGGGATTCGTGATTGTTGGAGTACGCAAGTACGAGAGAGTGCCTTCGTCGAGATGACGTCGTGTGAAATCTGTGCTTGTTTATTCTTAGATAGGACTGCTCCGTTGATCAAGAGTAGTTCCTCTAGGCGGGTTGTAAGCGTGGCGCTTAGATCTTGGCCTATGCACGTTTGGCACCCAGCCCCACGGAGGATGGTAGCCGCGAGTGTATGTGACAGCTGCACCGGTCTCTGTAATCCACCACGTCCGGGTTGGACTCAGCAGGGTCTTAATTATAGCATACGGTTCCCTAGGTTTGAACTAGCATCATCGGTTAACCTAGCACGTGTGTGCCCCGAAACGACATGACTTGTATGTGTGTGATCTTAACTAGAGTAGATAACCTTTGTAGATTAGACTACTAGAAAGAGTAAATACTAGGTAAACATACAGGTAGCCTTAGCTCTATCTCGTTGCTCTCCCAAATGTATACTACAGTTTTCTTTTATTACCTTGGATTTGAGGATGTGTGTGCCACCCATATATATCATGCTTATCTTACCCCCGTCTCAAGTATAGTTGATACATTATGTCTTTCTCCAAATTATCCAGTGCATTGCTATTATTCAGCTCCCTTTTGCTCTACTTCCCTACGGAAATATAAATACGATAACCCTGGAATACTCCGAGGTGAAATGCTACAATGGTGATCCGTGCGCTTGCGGAATTAATGAATTTAATTTTTATCGCATAAGAACCGCCAACAAGCATTTCTGGCGCCGTTGCCGGGGAAGTAGCAGCTAGGAACTGAATAAATGCATTGAAGTTTGTGAGAAGAATAATTATCACTTACTTTTGCGGGCTTACCCTTGTCCTGTCTTTCTTTGTTGTGGAAATTTGTAACAGGACTGTGCATGACTGGTTTCGACCTACCAGAAAACTTCCACCCAGATCCGGAACAGTTCTTGAGAAGGGTGAGGGCCAGGCTTACCCCTCCTCCCACCCACGCTCGATCGAAAGTTCTGGCTCTTGAAGGATCCCTTCCGACGACTGTCGAGCACCCTCCATCTTCATCAACGAACAACAACATGGGTGATCCAGTCGAGAAGACGACCAATGACTTCTCAGCGCCAACTACGGAGAACATCCGCGTGGGTCCCAACCCGCGCATCATCAACAAGGACTACGAGCTCAAGCCAGCCTTGATCAACATGATCTTGGCCAGTCCTTTCTGTGGGAAGCCGTCGGAGGATGCAAATGCTCACCTCCAAAGGTTCCTGATGACGTGCAACACTTTCGTCATAAAGGATGCACCTCAGGACGCCATCCGACTACAGCTTTTCCCCTTCTCTCTGTTGGGGAAGGCTCTTCAGTGGTTCTACGCGAACCAAGAGTCCCTCGACACGTGGACGGCATGCTCCAATGCCTTCCTCGCCAAGTTTTTCGCGCCGGGCAAGACGACTGCCCTGCGGAACAAGATATCGGGCTTCCAACAGTTCGCAGATGAGTCGACCGCGGAAGCGTGGGACAGGATGCAGGAGTACGTTCTCTCATGCCCACACCATGGCATGGAGGAATGGCTCCTCATACAGAGTTTCTATCACGGTTTGAGGCCGTCCGCTCGAGAGCACCTCGACGCCGCAGCAGGCGGCTCTTTCTTCTCTCTTAGCGTGAAGAACGCTAAGAAGTTGATTGAGAAGGTGGCGGCCAACCAGACTCATGGTGAACGCCAAGCGGCGAGCACCAAGACCCGTGGAGTGCACCAAGTGGAGACGATGGACATGCTCGCCATCAAGCTCGATCAGCTACTTGTTGACGGTCGTTAAGTACCAACTTCGACCGCCAATAGTCCTACAAATAATAGAGAATTAGCATTTCTTATACGCATATTTATTTAAACTAATAAAGTTCCACGAGTTGTGGTAGATTTATTGATGCAGGTGTATTTCAAAGGAAAGGTGGACAAGGGCTGGATCAAACATCTCGACAAATTCAAAACGATAAATCAAGAGGCAATTGGACATGAAGAAATATTTATTCAAATGACAAATTTGATATCGCCATGTCGAAGCCCTCGTCGAGATAGTCAAAATGGACTTTTGGTTCACCCAATTTGGAGTTCGGGAGCAGAAGTTATGCAAATCAGAAAATTGGAGCAAATCCAGAAATTGTCTGGCCGGCCGGCCACCCCCCTAGGCCGGCCGGCCTACTTTTGTCTCCAATTCGCCCAAGCTTCCTCCGGTGGGCTACACACACTCCAAAACATCAAGCCCAAGTGCCAATTCAGTGGGTGAACAACCGACATTCCAGAAGGTGGGCTTTTGGGCCTTAACTTGACGTTTACTCCACCATAACCGCCCCCAAACGTCGACCGACTTTGGAACCGTCACCACGGAGCAATCCTAAGCGTCCACGGCGAAGGCGGTGGCCATTCAAGACAATCAATGGCCGGCCGGCCACCCCCCTAGGCCGGCCGGCCAGACTTGGCCCCCAATTTTCTCCACCGACTACCGACGTGACGTGCACACTACTCTACCTCATTTGGGGCTATAAATAGAGGGGTGCTCGGCCGGTTAGAACACACACCAAGTAGAGGAATCACTCTTGCATTAGTTTTAGTCTCCAAGCTCTAGTGGAGTTAGGCTTAGAGTAGAGCTACTCTAGTTCCCAAGTTGTCTTGGAGATTCTGGTATGGCTCTTGTATCATTTTCTCTTTTTGCGACTTTATTCTATTTAATAATATTATTCTTTTCATATAGTCTTGCCTTGGTTAAGCGTTCCTTGTTTGGTTGTGGACCCTTGGCTTGCTTATGTAATAGAGTAATTATAATCTTCTTATATAGTGCTAGTGTGATATTCATATGCTCGTTATGTGGGTATTACCTAGAGGACTGGCGGTAGGGATATAATTGCCTTATTGTCACGTGTCCTAGTACATAGTATACCATGCCATGTTTATACTTAGGCTTTACATGCATTTGCATATCCAAGCATGAGTCCAATGGTCCTTATGATTATGCTCTAGATCCATATCATCGCCGGGGATTTAGAGTAATGTTTTAGCAATGCAAGCATGGTGCTTGGATTGGTAGAATACATTGGATGCCTCGTGCCCCACGGATTGTTTGAGGTAGACGGTAGGTGGTGACAGCCCTATCCGTCCTCGGTATCCCTCCACGTTCGGGTACGGCGTAGAGCTATAGACCGGAGTCGCCTGGCAGACCAGGGGTAAGCCGGTGCCCAATTTGCTTGAGTGCTTATGCCTAAACCTTAGTTGTGTGCATGCATGTGTATGTTGTATACTATGCCACTGTATAATGAAGTACAATAGGAACTTAGCTCTTTTCTTCGTTCTTCTCCACTTGGCTATGGATGTATATTAGAGTTGATCCTTTTCTTGTGTGTCACACTACCCATATATTATTGTTTAGCTATGCATGGACTGTGATCCATTTAAATGTAGACATCGACTATGAGCACAGTACTCTCTTGACCATCGTCTTCCCTGTGAAAAATATAAATTACGAAACCTTGGAATACTCCCGGGTGAAATGCTACAGCGGTATTCTCCGTGCGCTTGCGGATTTATCTGTGATCGTTAAGAAATACCAACACTACTCCGCAAGGTGGAATCTCCGCAGGACCTGCAAGTTGCGGACTCCCGCATGACTTGTGAAGAGTGCGGCAACACAGGGCATATGGGCAGCAATTGCCCGAATGCGAGAGAGGAATGCAATTTCCTCAACAATGGCAATGGGTACCGCTCCCAGAACAACTACGGCTGGAATTCCAGGCCCGACCTCTCGTTCAACAAAAATCAGGGAGGTAACAATGGTAATCTTTCCCGTTTTGAGCCCTCTATCAAGGATCTGGTTCTCGGCCAGGTCAAGATTAATGATAGCATCAGTAAGAAGTTTCTTACTACCGACAAAGCTTTAGAGAGCATAGATGCCAAGCTAGAGTCGTTCAGCACTGCCCTGCAGAATCAGCTAAGCCATAACAAAATGCTAGAAACGCAAATTGCGCAAATAGCTTCAGCTGTGCAGACTCCTCGTGCGGGTAAACTTCCTGGGCAACCAGAAGTTAACCCCAAGGAGAGCGTAAATGCAATAACCATCAGGTGTGAAGAGAACGACGTGGAGACCGCACTTCCCAAAGATGTGATCCGAAAAGACCCTGGATGGCCAACCATTCCGTGTTTGGTCAATGACCGGTGTTTTGCTCGGGCACTATGTGACTTGGGAGCGAGCGTGAGCATCATGCCAAAAGCGATGTACGATGGGTTAAACCACCCATTGTCCCCAACGATCATGAAGCTCCAGCTTGCAGACGGGTCACTACGCCTGCCCTTGGGGATTGTCGAAGAAGTCCCCGTACAGATCAGAAATCTCTTCGTCCCCGTCGATTTCGTTGTGCTCGACATGGAAGTGGATGTCAAGACCCCTCTCATCCTCGGGAGACCGTTCTTGAGCACCACCAACGCCAACATCGACGTGGGGGCAGGAGAGATCCACTTGGACTTCAACGGCAGGGAAGAAACGTTCAGCTTCAAGCCTAAGGTTGAACAATGCAAGCAAGTGAGGGTCATATATGGAAAGGACCCAAGGAGAGTGGAGAAGATTGAGATTACTCCACCCATGCCACAGCCAGACAAGCTTATTGCATACATGAGAGACTATCTGGAAAGAGAGAATGCAAGAAGGCTAGCAAAATATTGGAGGACTCCAAGGAGGATGCCTCAGCCGCCAAACACACCTCAAGCCCCTCTTACTCCTCCCCCGCAAGAAGGAGTAGGTGAGTCACAATCGCCTAAGAAGAGGAGAGCGAGGCGCTCAATAAAGAAGAAGGCAGCTACGGTATCGACCGATGAGAGTACAACAAAGGCGCCTATTGAAGAAAAGGTCGCCGCCACCAACACAAAGAAGACAATCAAAGTGTGGCGGAAGAAAGAAGGAACCTCTGCCTCGCCAAATTCTCCAGCGAGCGAGGTCCAAACAAGTTGAAGACATGGAGAACGTCTAGCTCAAAGACGTAAAAATGAGAGCCCTCCGATTGGGGAGGCCATCCCAATCGTTATTCTAGCTAGGCCTAGCACTTGTTTTTCTTTTTTCATAAACCATAAAAACAACAAAAATAATAGGATTCCCGGCAATGCCCATTAGGGGCTAGCCACTTGTATCATCCTCACTCTTTTTTGCAGATCAAGAAGGAGGAGGAAGAGCCTGAATCAAGCTTAAGTCTTACAAAGACTCAAGCTTGGGGAGGGCCCCCAGGTAAGAAGGAGTTCAACACTAGCTCGAGTCTTGCAAAGACTCAAGCTTGGGGAGGACCCCCAGGTAAGTAATTCTAACTTTCTTAATAAATAAATAAACTCCCTGTTTTCGAATAAATGCTAGAATCTTGGTGTTATGCTACGCTTAAGGGAAATGATGATCGAGTTACAAATTAGCTTCCCATGTGTCATATAGATGCAACTTCTACTCCTGACATATGTGTTATTTTTATTTGAGCATGATCACACCATGAGTATTGCTTATTTCCGTGGGTTGCATTTGTTACACCAAGTCTGAGCATTGTGGATTGTGATATGGCATGATTAGGACTTGTTGCAATCTCTTAGTATGGTTTCATCCAGAGATGTTTTTCTTGAATTGCTGCAAGTACCTAAAACCCTTCTGCTTTGGCACACTTCACTTAGTGTGAGGATTTATTTACCTACCA
Source organism: Eragrostis nindensis (assembly GCA_012490785.1). NCBI lineage: Eukaryota > Viridiplantae > Streptophyta > Magnoliopsida > Poales > Poaceae > Eragrostis > Eragrostis nindensis. The sequence continues at coordinate 28,957 of JAAXCT010000053.1, read as the reverse complement.
GAGCCATATCATAATTCGAAACAGCCCCACTCATAGCCATTTGCTTATGTATTGAGTTTTGTTAAGGTTTGATGTACTCTTGAAACTAAGCACTCCTAATTTTGGTTATAATTCCTTCGCGTGTGTTTTCGAAAATTTCTTTCCACCAAATAAAAAGGGGAATGTTTGGATAAATCAACCAAACATTTTTCAGAGTTTGCAAAACTTTTGGTCCATCCAAAAAGCTCAAGAATATTTCAAAATGTTTCCTTTGAACCATGCAAAAATTATGGCCCTCTGCACCATGAAGTAGTCAAAAAAAAAACTCCATGGTTGCATGACAAAGTCAATGGCTATATGGTTCTTATCATAAACATCTTGAGCAAAATAAAGGACCAATGTTTTCAAACCCCCTTCCACAAGTGTGAGTCTTTTTCTCCCCCTCCATCACATCATCTCTTATGACCAAAATAAATGGAGTTGCTATGTTGATTGAGACTCATTCTTTAGCTTTACAATATATGCATGGCACTTGTGCGTTCCATACCAAGCTCCACATACAAAGCCTCATTTGGTAGAAGGTAGGATGAGTGAAGCTTGTAGGAATAAAACTCACATCGGAGTGGTAAGAGAAGTGCCACCCAAAACGAAGGAGAATTTTTACACCTTACCTTGCAGCACATAAAAACTCTGGATGCATACCTGCTAGAATTGTTTACTTGTCCAAAAGTGTCGTTCTAGTCTTCAATGCTGCATGACAAGGTGTGACGTATAAGCCCCACGATTTCTGCAACACTCATGAATATTTTGTGCCCTCGTAAACTTACCACTGTTTAGGGAGTATGTTGTTGCATCTTTATTACCCATGGGGCGCTTCTTTGTAACTCCTGATCCGCCGGTACCCTGAGTTGAGTTTGCTCGGGACGAGCAAAGTTTAAGCTTGGGGAGGTTGTTGGCGGTCGTTAAACCATGATTTGACCGCCACCCTACCGGTAAATAAATGCATAACACCAAGATTTTGTGCATAGTAGTTAGGAATAATGCTACTCCACAGGTTTTGGTGGATATTTGGATGCAGGAGTGAATAATGGAGAAAAGTGGGCCCAGTCAGGGAATTTCCCTGGCCGGCCGGCCCCACCCTAGGCCGGCTGGCCCCACCTGGTGGCCGCAGGCCTCAGACTTCCTCCAGTGGGCTGGAAACTAATCAACCACGCACAATTCAGGACCAGCCCAGCAGAATTCCACCGTCATTCTAGAAGGTGGGCCATTTGGGCCTTTACTTGGCCCTCACTTCAATTCTGCCGACCCCAGCAAGGAGCCGACCTTCAGACCGCCTTCAGGGAGTGATCTGGAGCGTTGAGGCAGAAGTCGGTGGCAAACCGCCACAGGGGACGGCCGGCCGGCCACCCCCCTAGGCCGGCCGGCCGGCTTTGGCGGCGCCGCCTCTCCAAAGTCGGCAGCAGTGCTTCCACCGCCTTGGAGACCTATAAATTGGACCCCTCGGCCTCCGAAGCAATTCGCACCATCACACTTCATCCAAGTGTTCATTAGTTTAGTAGTAGCTTTGGGAGTTAGAGTAGAGTAGAGTAGAGTGAGAGCTCTCTCGGGCTTCCGGAGTATTCTCGGAGTTCGATATAGTTCTTTGTATCCTTACTCTTTTGAGATATTATTTTATTTATTATATAATTAGTTTTATCTTTATTTATTTTTTTAGTAATTCTTTTCTATTTAGTTTATTTATTCTGTTAAGTAAGTGCTCGTAGAAGTCTTGTTGTGGGATTCGTGATTGTTGGAGTACGCAAGTACGAGAGAGTGCCTTCGTCGAGATGACGTCGTGTGAAATCTGTGCTTGTTTATTCTTAGATAGGACTGCTCCGTTGATCAAGAGTAGTTCCTCTAGGCGGGTTGTAAGCGTGGCGCTTAGATCTTGGCCTATGCACGTTTGGCACCCAGCCCCACGGAGGATGGTAGCCGCGAGTGTATGTGACAGCTGCACCGGTCTCTGTAATCCACCACGTCCGGGTTGGACTCAGCAGGGTCTTAATTATAGCATACGGTTCCCTAGGTTTGAACTAGCATCATCGGTTAACCTAGCACGTGTGTGCCCCGAAACGACATGACTTGTATGTGTGTGATCTTAACTAGAGTAGATAACCTTTGTAGATTAGACTACTAGAAAGAGTAAATACTAGGTAAACATACAGGTAGCCTTAGCTCTATCTCGTTGCTCTCCCAAATGTATACTACAGTTTTCTTTTATTACCTTGGATTTGAGGATGTGTGTGCCACCCATATATATCATGCTTATCTTACCCCCGTCTCAAGTATAGTTGATACATTATGTCTTTCTCCAAATTATCCAGTGCATTGCTATTATTCAGCTCCCTTTTGCTCTACTTCCCTGCGGAAATATAAATACGATAACCCTGGAATACTCCGAGGTGAAATGCTACAATGGTGATCCGTGCGCTTGCGGAATTAATGAATTTAATTTTTATCGTATAAGAACCGCCAACAACGACAGAGCGGAGCTCCCTCCGAAGATCATGCTGATCTCTGGGTACCTCTCCTCCTCGTCATCGTCATGATCTCTGCGATTTCTATAGCGTGGGTGTTCATCCCGGTCATCGCGTTCCCTGGACTCTCGATCTCGGTATTCCCAATCTCGACGCCCACGGTCTTGGTGCTCCCGATCTCGGTGTTCCCGATCTCGGTGCTCTCGATCTTGGTTCTCTCGACTTCGGTCCTCCTCTCTAGCTGTCTGCAAGATCTTGCCTTCTTCCAGACGCTTCTTTTCGAGCTTGAGGTAATCGAAGCACTCTTCGAGTTCGTGGTTACGAAAGTGATTGCGATCTGGTCCTGGTCAATCCACCATGTTCACCTCCCTGTCTTCTGACTTCTTCTTCGGAGCCTTGCCCCGGCCATCGGAGAGGCGAGCACGGGCATCAGCGGCCTTAGCGCAGATTTCTGCCAATCGGAACAGCTCTGCGGTAGTCTTGGGCTCATTCTCTGCTATGGTCTCCACCATCTTCACATCCAAACACCCTTCTTGGAAGGCAAGGATCACCTCCAGATCAGAGATGTCCGGAATCGTGTTCTTCATTAGGCAGAAGCGCTTGATGTAGTCTCGGAGACTTTCATCAGCCTTCGGTTTAACACCTCGGAGCTGCTCTGGCGTTGCGGTGCGATTGTACGATCCAAGGAAATTTCTCTTGAAGACCTCGCATAATTCCGCCCAGGAGTCGAAGTGATATGCCAGGAGGTTTAGCAACCACGACCGCGCCGCTCCGGTCAGGGCGGTAGGCAAATAGGCGCACTTGATCCTTTCATCTCCTCCCGCGGCATCTATCGTCGTGGAGTAGATTGATAAGAACTCCTCTGGGTTGATGGTACCATCGTATTTGTCGATAGATCCCACTTTGAACTTAGCTGGCCACTCAACAGATCGAAGGAGCCCTATACGGGGACGGCTTAAGAGCCGTCTCTGAGCGTACCCCTATATGAACTGGAGCGCCCGGAGTTTGTCGGTCTGGTTCCCCCCTTGGGGGATTGCCAGTTTGATTCCTCCGTTGATTCAGCTGATGTCTTGCATCCGAAGGCTCTAGGTCACGCCGACGTCGCCTGGGGTGATCGGAAGACGATTCATAAGAAGATGAGTGGGCCCTCTGATCATTGGTGGCTCCCAGGCGTCTGTGTACCGGAGTCCTGGCCGGCGCCGCCACATCTTGTTCTTGCTGAGGGATCACACGGCCGGCGAGTTCCACGACTTGTTGTACCATCGGAGCTAGTGGTGTCCCGTCAGGAGCCATACGCGCAAGGGAATCCAGCGCGGTCTGGAACCAGACGGCATCGAAGTCGGTGTTGAGATTTCTCGACGTCACATTGGATGGGGCAACCGACCGAGATCTGATCGAATCGATGGTGCGTAAATCGCTGGACGCCTCATCGTCACGCCCCGCCATGAAGACTTCTCTGGCCGGGTTGTGACCTTGATTTGGATCCTATCCGATCTCGGGGCAGTCCTCGTCGCTGAAGTCGGACTCGTAATCAGGATAACCGAGCCCGAACTCAGGAAAATACCGCCCCTCGGTGATGTCGAGAGCGATCTTTTGCATCCTCGTTTCTAGGGCAGAGCTAGGTGGCGGATCCGAGGTGGATCCGTCTTCTAGGCGGGTTCCAAACGGAGAGTCCGATACCCGCGAGGCGATCTGGAACTCGGCCGCGGAATTTCGCAGTCCGAACATTGCACATGGGACCGCCGGCGACATGCGTGGCGCCGCCGACGAACTCTTTTCAGTAGATCCGTCCGGGGACGGAGCCTTCATGGCCGCCGGGGACGCCTCCTGCGCCACCGACAACGTCTTTTCTTGGAGATTTCCTTCCTTGTCCGTGACGAACGTGAAAGGTCCGAACTTGAATTCGGCGCCCACTGGGAACTTCATCTTGTCCGCCAATGCCATCTGATGCTCTAGACGGATCCTCAGCGCTGTCCCCCTTCCTAGCGCGCCTCTGTCGTCGCTCGAATAATCGAGAGAACGGCAAATATTTGGTTCGGGGAACAACGATCAATTGAGGAATCAATCTAGGGCACACAGAGAGTTTTTATACTGGTTCGGGCCTCCCGAAGGATAATAACCCTACGTCCAGTGTATGTCGTGTTGAATTTGGTGGTATGTATGATGCAATTGTCGATGTCCTCGCATCGAAGGGTTACATGTATATTTATAGTCCTATTACCGCCTCTAGGAGTCCTTGCCTTGTTCTACAAGACTTCCGATCTGTAGTAACAGATTCGGAATCTATCTACAAGTTTCCTTTCGTGTGATACAAGTCTTTGGAAAATACCAAATTAAGTCCTTGGGAATATCTGAAAATATGGGTTACCACAATAGCCATTGATCAAGAAGTAACATACCCACGTACTCCTGCCCACATAACCCTAGCCGCCTGGCGTCGATGTTAATTCCTCTCCACCTCCCTCTTGACCTCCTCTACGTTATTCTTCTCCAGCAGGTCACCGTTCAAGCTGCCACACCATGAAGAAGTGAAGGATGCAGATGGGGTGCGCCGAAGTAGCGAATATTACTCGCCGTGCGCGGCCTTGACGAACCGGAGACCCGCGGCTGCCGTTGATTCGATCTACCAACATTGGAAAACTGGGTCGGTTCCACGATCTTCAATCTCTCCTTCCGCTGCTTCCGGACGTCGTCACATACGTGATTTGAAACCGCAAGTTTGCAGTTGATACAGGCAGCCGTACTGCGTAGGATGTCGGCTCAGCGGAAGCAGTGATGTCCATGGATTAATTAAAGAGATTCTACGAAGGAAGGGCATGCACAACACATCTGCACAGGGGTCCACCAACAATCAAGGTGCGAGGTACCTCTACTCTAATCTCCCGCTTGCCTGTCAACACCCTCATCGGGCAATCAAACATGTGTCATAGATAAATTGGCCCTCATGTGCAACTACCAATGGCGTGCTCTGCAACAAAGATATCCAGCTCAAATTTTAGATTTTGTAATTTCTATGATCTGACTTTAATTTCCTTTTCTGATCTGACCAGCATATGAAAGAAAAGGTTTGAAAGACTCATGTGTCCTACATGATATTGCTCTTTGCTAAATTGCTACCACATTAATCTACTCAAATTATCAATATAATGTTAAATTCATATGGTTCACAAAATCAAAAGAAAACGCAAAAAAATATTTTTCTATTTCCTCAAATTAATATATTAGTTGCATGTCACTGTAACCATTGATCCATTTGGACATATAACTGCGTAGTGTTCTATAATAACTATATAATATATGAAAGCATGTCACTATAACTAAATAACTACATTAATTCCTATTACATATGACATGATTTCTATGCGCATGGTTATGTCCATATGAAAGGGATGGAAAATTGGAGGCATAGTTTTGAATGCTCAATAGGTTTTATATCTGACCCTTTAGCGTTTATGTTGTTGATCAGTTATTTGAGTCAATTTACATGTTAGAGTCACAACATTCTATGAAGCTGGAGCTTGCTTATATCACATTACTTTAATTTTCCATTACTGTTTCTCATGTATTTCTTCCTATTGAATTAAGTGAATCAGCTTCTGCAGCCACGATAACTCATTGTATGCAGTTTCGACATACATACTGCATCATTTTGTCCCTTCCTTGAAAATACTCTTTCAATTGTTTTCTATGGCTCCTCGCATGTAAAAAAAAATTCCGTTGTTTTGTTTCTACAGTGATTTTTTTTCTTATATAGATAATATACTATATAAATGGCCTATCACAAATTGTTTACCCTTTTCAATTATCTCTCATTTGTTTAACTCAAAATGTCTATTCTTTTTACAATTGTGTCAAATGAAGGGATCTAAATAGATTGTCAAATTCTTTATAACTTTGTCACCTTTTGTTGTATGGAGCTGGACATTATTGTGTCTGGCAGCACTACTTTGTATTTCGATTTTACAAAGACAATTATCTATTCTAGTTTTATGTTTATGTTTTTCCCAGTTAAGTGAGCTATACATTCTTTGATTCCTTCTTCTTTCGCGTACCAAGTTTAAGTGAGGCATATTTTAGTAGATTGTTGAATATGATGCTTTTCGTATTGTGAAGAGTAAAACACTTGCTATTTCTTCAAATACTTTTCCATTATAATAACATTATGGTATCATCACAATATATTTAAAAATAATGACTAGAAAATGCTCAATCTCAGCCAGCGAAAAATGTTCAACATTTTGGTATTATCACATAAGTATATGAACTAAGACACTTAGGGTGCGTTTGGCTGCTCGAAACGATTCTGATTCGAGGTAGAAACGGTAGAATCGCTGCCAAACGACGATTCCTCGAAACGATTCGATGGCGAAACGGAGCGAAACGTTTCGGAAATTTTGCCTGCGGGCGTGAAACACCCGAATAGGTGTTCTGCGGTCTGAAACGCTTCGCCCTCCCGCTCCTCCCTTCGAGTTCGACGAAATTACGGCAAAACTGCCACCGCCTCCGCTACTCCCTCGTCCCGCACGGCAAAATTTTAGTGGTGCGCATTAACATAGAAAAAGCTCCAACTCGTTCCTCTATCACCGCCGCCTCTCGAAGCTCCGTCCGGACTTTTGCTTCAAACCCGACCTCAAAAATGGGTTCCTCTTGATTCGTAGATCATTTCCCCCAATTCTTCTCCTCCGATTAGGCCCTGCAGCGCCACCAATCGATCCCTGCGTCTACTGTTCTCTCTCTTTCCTGTACTCGATCTGTGTTACTCGTGAGGAAGAAGACGACCAGATGTGCTGATGGGCTGCTGGGCCTAACGGGGTACACATGATGAGCCCATCAACTTCCTTTTCTTTTTCTTTTAAAAATTATGACATGATTTTTTTTTTCAAGGGATTATGACATACATATTTTTCTATGACACTCATACATATTTTATATTACAAGACTTCATTACATATTATAATTTATACAAGCAATATAGTCCAACTAAGGGTAAATGAGTCATTTCGATCATCCTTCTTAATTTGTTGAAACTGAAACCAGACAACTAGCCAAACGGTTTCTGAAGTGATTCTGTTTCAGGTTGTGAAACGTTTCTGGGCTGAATCTGAAACGTTTCTGATTCTCAGTGAATCTGGAGCTGTACCAAACGCACCCTTAATAGAACTAAGGTTATTTGTTCATTGAACTTTTTAGATGGAAATTTTAATCATTGAACTTTTGAAAATTCATATTAATATTATAATAAAGTGAACAATTTTATTTTTTTCTGAAAATGATAAAGTGATCAAAGAATAAGTTATTATAATTTAATTCAATTGAAGTAGTCGAATATATTTTTTAATCGTAACTATTTTTAGGTACAAGCCCATCAACCTTTACGGTACTTGCATGTGTCAGGTCTACTTTACATGCCATTACCCTAATCTAGGATGCTACTTAAAGAAGCCAAAAAAAAGATAAAGAAATGTTAACATATTTATAATGTTATCAAATTGACTCTGAATATATAGAAAATAAGTGGTGACCAGAGTTTTGATAGTATGATGTAATAGGGAATCAGAGAGTGTAAAGCTTTTTGTACCAACAAAGCTTGAAGGATAGAAGAAGAAAACAACTATATATATATCCTAGAGATGAAAATATGAAATCATGGCTTAACTAAAATGTTTGAATATCTAGTCCGTGCAAGTATTGCACGGGTTGATGGACTAGTTATTATAATAAGTTAGTACAATACATGCACCGTGTAGTGTACAGTGGTGGGGAGGTATATAATCGGGGCGTGTTAGCAAGAGTGTGCTTGGTTTGGAGATAAGTTGGAACGCAGCAGGCAGAACCATCCTAAATCTATATATATGTTAGTCGTTTGTACGCACCTACTTATATACCGCAAGTGGACGGTGTACAGTTGTAGCACTTTTTCCCCCGAAGAGTATTCCAAGGTTTAATCGAACCACAAGGACCAATGGGAATTAAGCAAAATCATCAGTAAAAGAGTTAGCCAGGCTTTCTAGTGAGCGTGTGCGCGAGATTTGGGAAAATTGGGGGACGTGCCGATCGGCACACCTGGTGTGCCGGTCGGCACGGAGGCTGAGATGACCAAGTGTTGCTTGAACAGCCTAAGGAACCTGATTAGATCACGGGGTAAGTTAGCCAAGTCTGCTAGTTGAGATCGTAACCAAAAAGCTTAGTTAAATAGCATCATAAACGGAATTACTCAATTATTGATAACCGAAGATCGGTAGGAAGAAACCCCTTTCCGACGTGCCCTGTCACGACCAGTTCGCCTTAGTCGGTAGCCTCTTCCTACTCTACACATCATCTCAAAGATCTCGCATATTCCAGCGCGCTGAGGTACAGAGACAATATGCAATTATGGTGCATCACAAGATCCCAATACTACCTTAACCACAATGGAGATAGTGAGAGATTGAATCTCTCACCTCTTATTGCCACCATAATTAAGATAACATCTAATACTTAGTCGTCACTAAGCGTAGGAACAAGTGCATGTAAAGACCATAAAATCCAGGCAACCAACAATCAAAACCATTCATCCACATATTCAACCATACTTTGATAATACATAGTACAAGATACATCACCATCTAGTAGGCCTACCTTGATGGATCACCTCTTAGCACCAGTGGTTCTTGATCTAACAACTAGAGAACATGAAGAACGGGGCAAAGCCCCGGTGGCTCTAAACTTACTAGCTGTGTTGTCCCTCTGGCGGCCGATCCCGAAACCCTAGGGTTTTTTAAGTTTATATAGGGCTGTGCTTCGGAAAGGAAAAGGATCTCGGGAGGAGAGTCCTTGTGCCGGTCGGCACGGAGGCTTGTGGAGGGATACTAATTCGACGAGATGATTGACAATAGCTAAGTTGAAGACTTGTGAGAGTTTTTGCTTCTTAGCATGACGAGAGCATGGTGGTGATTTTCTTGATTTGTATTGCTCGAGGACTAGCAATGATTTGAGTGTGGGGGAGCTGTTGGCGCTTTCTAGGTACCAATTTTATATGACAAATATGGTGTTTTTAATGCCTTATTATGTCATTATTGCTAACAATTAACCTCATTATTATATATATGTGTAGTTTCTGTGTATTCGGAAGGATTGCAGGAAATAGGTGAAAATTGAGAGACTACGGATAAAGAGCTGCCGGATGATCGAAGAACAGGCCGTGCCGGTCGGCACGAACGTGTGCCAACCGGCACCAAGGAGGTCGAGCCCAAACATGAAGCCCACTCGAAGAATATGAAGCCCAGAAGAAATATCAGAGTTGGAGTCGGTGAAGTCCAGCCCATAATCGAAAGGAATTATAAAGAGAAGATCTGGGTCGCGAAACGGGGAGAGACGACAGACAGATAGAGGTTTTGACTTAGGTTGAAGGTTGTGGCGGCGAAGACGGCGATCACCGATCATCGCCACCTAAAAGGAAGATTGTGCCGACCGGCACACTGCCGTGCCCATCGGCACCTGTGGGACCACGCCAAAATCCCGCGTCCTATTATAGCCATGTTCATGTGTTGCAGTATGATGCGTGAGTAGATCTCATATTCTCTCCGTGGCGAGGGAAATCTGGTTATGTAACTCTCACACTTACAATACTCTTTTGATGTGTTCAGTCTACGTGATGCTTTTATTTCGTTTCTGATCAATACGTTATTATCACATAGTGCAAGAAACCAGTGGGAAGCTATTAAACCTTATCGTGACAGGGCGAGAGGAGAACGAAACCACCATGTCTTGTAGAATACTAAATCTATCAATCGACCATTAATTAGAGTTGCATGCCAGTACCCCAAACCATAGGAGAGAATCCTTTTTATAACCTTGTTACAACCGCAGGCTCTTTCACCTCTAGTTGTTAATCATCCTTTCCATACACATCTTTGCTACATTAATTTAGTAGTTTAAATAATAATTTAAGTCCGCTTGTTCTCTGTGGTTCGATATTAAACCTTGGAATACTCTAAGGGAAAAGTGCTACAACTATACACCGTCCACTTGCGGTATATAAGTAGGTGCGTACAAACGACCAACAAGCATGTTTTCTGGCGCCGTTGCTGGGGAACAAGCCAGTTCTTTTACTATTTATTTATTCTACTAACCTCTAATCCTCTCTTTTCTAGTTTGTTTTTGTGTTTTCTTTCTGTGTTTTCAGGATGGGCATTCCTGAACCGACTCATACGGTTAGGGAGCATTCATTACCGTCTTCGGGATTGCTGATTCCACAAACTTCTGATGAGAAAGTCACTGCTTCGTCATACGTTCTCAACCCGACCATCATCAGTATGGTCGAGAACAGCAAATTCTCTGGGACGAAGGATGAGAACCCGTACACATATATGCAAGATCTAGAAGTTCTCTGTCAGACCTTTAAGCATGAGGGAGTGCCTCAGAATTGGTACAGATGGTTGCTATTTCCATTTTCTCTAGATGGAAGAGCCAATGATTGGTATAAATCTGCAGCCCGAGAAGCTAAAGGAAACTGGGATAAGCTTGTGGGAAATTTCTGTTTGCATTTCTTCCCGCTTCCGAAGGTGCAGAAACTGAGAAGAGAAGTGGTTAACTTTGAACAAATGAAAGAAGAAACCCTCACGCAAGCATGGTTACGCTTCCAATCTTTATTGAAGCAAGGGCCCGATTTGGGCATAGATGATAACTTGACTGATCAGACATTTACATGTCTCTCGGAGGAACCTCCAGGATGCATCTGGATAATTCGGCTGGAGGGAGTTTCCTCCGCTTAAGTGCCACTGCAGGTCTGGATCTTTTGGGCAAGATATCAAAGACTGAAGCTATGCATAGGCATTGGGAAGAATTTCAAGAAGATCCAATTCCCCTTGAAAGGTCGATGCTAGAAAAAGGTTCTTTGGGGCCGAAAGCTGAAGCGGAAGGCTGTATCGTATCCGAAGTCGAATTAACAGGAAGAACAGAAAAACCAGCGCAAGGTGATCTGAAAAGACCAAGATTGGAGGAGGTGCTGACCGGCACAGCTTCTGTGCCGATCGGCACAGCCGAGCCCTGCGTGCCGACCGGCACGATCCTTGTGCCGACCGGCACAGTGCCTGCTGTTAAGGGGATTTCGAAGACTGAAGCTGCAATATTAGAGGAGCATGAAAACAGTTTCGTGAATAAATTTCCAAGACTAGTAGGAGATCCAACCTTGAGCAATGCTAAACCGTTGGACGAGTTTGAACCGTTGGATTGGATTCCTATAGATTTCAGCTCAGGTCTGCTAAACATGAGGAGAACATATGACCCAAGGTATGCCTCTACTACAGGAGTCCAGTATAACTTCCCTAAAAACACTAGAACTTCAGAAATACTGGACAATGTCATCATTGGTGAAGTATTGGGGAAGTTATATAAGGATGATATGGAAATTGATCAGATGGAGGTTCAACAAGCAAAGAAGCTATTTGATAGTTGTTTTGTCCCGTCGCCGTATGAAGGTTTATGCGGAGTATATGCAGTTGGCCTTACGGAACGAACGGAAGTTGATCCTTACATACCGTGCAAAATCGGGCATAGAAGCTTTCCTAAAGCATTATGTGATTTTGGTTCCCGCGTCAGTTTGATGACGTATGAAGCATTCATGGATACGCCTTATGACATAAAAGGAAGATTGCTAGGAACCGAGCTTGAGCTAATCATGGCGGATGGAAGGAGAACTAAACCACTGGGAGTTATCAAGGATATTAACATTGAGGTAAAAAGGAACGCTATACCAGTGGATATTTTTGTTCTTGATAAAGGTGAAGTTGGAGTTGAAGACATTATTTTGGGAAGACCCTTCTTGAAGCTTGTACAAGCTGTTATTGATGCTGGCAAAGGTCACCTCAAATTGACTCTGGGTGGAGAGAAAGTCCTCTTTGAATTCAAAGACCCACCCGTCGTTCAAGAAAGCGAAGACTCACCCTCTCTCTAAGAATTCTTTACAGAAAAGGATGAAGAAATCAGTACAGGATACTCAGATCCGTTAAATAAACTGTTTGAAGAATCAGACAGGGAAGAGGTCGAAATCCAAGAGGGTGCCGACCGGCACGCACTCTGTGCCGATCGGCACAATGATGGTGCCGACCGGCACAGAAGCGAAAATCTTCAATTTGAGCCTTTGGGTAATCTGGGTCCTGGTGCAGCACCAGAAGTCGAACAGAAGCCACTTCCTAATGGTCTAAGGTACGAACTTAGGCGAAGACAAATCTTATCCCGTCATCGTCAATAGTACTTTAAATGAAGAAGAGACAAAACGATTGCTTGCTGTTCTGAGAAAATACAAGAAAGCGATCGGATATTGTCTTGATGATATCAAAGGAATAAGCCCAGCTTTTTGCACACATAAGATCAATCTTGAAGAATCAGCCAAGCCAGTCGTCGAAGGCATGCGACGATTGAAGGAAGGCATGAAGGAAGTTGTGAAGAAAGAAGTGCTGAGACTTCTTAATTCAGGGATGATTTATCCTGTTGCTGATAGTGAATGGGTACATTGCATACCAAAGAAGGGAGGGCTCACAGTTGTGCCTAATGAGAATAACGAGTTGATCCCTCAACGAACAGTTACAGGATGGCGAATGTGCATTGATTACAGGAAATTGAATACCGCTACAAAGAAAGACCATTATCCATTACCATTCATTGACGAGATGCTTGAAAGGTTAGCCAAGAACTCTTATTTTTCCTATCTCGATGGTTATAGTGGTTTCTTTCAAATACCTATTAGACCTGAAGACCAGCGTAAGACCACTTTCACTTGTCCTTATGGAACTTATGCTTATCGACGAATGCCATTCGGCCTTTGCAACGCACCAGCCACATTTCAGAGATGCATGAATGCTATATTTGCTGAATTCATTGAAGACATTATGGAGGTATTTATGGATGATTTCTCTGTTCATGGAACTGATTTTGATCATTGCTTAGCAAATTTAAAGAAAGTACTTAAGAGGTGCGTAGAAGTTGATTTAGTTCTTAATTGGGAGAAATGTCACTTCATGGTAACCGAAGGGATTGTCTTGGGGCATGTTATTTCTAACCGAGGCATTGAAGTAGACAAAGCTAAAATATCCACAGTTGAAAGGTTGCCACCACCTACTGATCTTAAGACGCTGCGAAGTTTTCTTGGGCATGCAAATTTTTATCGCAGAATTGTCAAGAATTATTCAAAGATTGCCAAGCCGTTGACGGAATTGCTGCAAAAGGACGTTGAATTTGAGATGAATGATGAAAGACTTACCGCTTTCCGGAAGTTGAAAGAAGCCTTATGCTCTGCACCTATTATGCAACCTCCGGATTGGAATTTACCTTTTGAGATTATGTGCGATGCAAGTGATTATGCAGTAGGAGCGGTTCTTGGACAGCGAAAAGAAGGTAAAGTACATGCTATCTACTATGCTAGTAAAACTCTCAATGAAGCCCAGATTAATTATACAACAACAGAGAAAGAGATTGTAGCTGTTATATTTGCATTTGAGAAATTTAGATCCTACATCCTCAACTCTAAGGTCATTGTTTATACGGATCATGCTGCTATTAGATATCTTGTCTCTAAAAAGGAGTCGAAACCTAGATTGCTTCGTTGGGTTTTGATGTTGCAAGAATTTGATTTGGAGATTAGAGACAAGAAAGGGATTGAGAATTCAGTAGCAGACCATCTATCTCGTTTGATGCTTGAGGACAAGGAAGGATGCATTGGTGATGCCATGGCGCAAGAGCAGCTATTTCTAGTTAAGGACCATCGAGAATCATGGATGCAAGACATCATAAATGGATTCACAAGGAACCTGAATAATTATAGTAAGAATTCAAGAAGGAGGATTGTCAGTGAAATAAGGAAATTCATATGGGATGATCTTTATTTATACAGATATTGCGAAGATGGAGCTGTTCGAAGGTGCGTACCTCGTGACGAACACGAAAGCATATTGGAAAAGTGCCACTCATCTGAGTATGGTGGACATTATGGGCATTTTCGAACACAAGCGAACGTATGGGCTAGTGGATTTTATTGGCCTACGATGCATGAAGACGCAAAGAGGTATGTTGCTAGATGCCCCCAATGCCAAAGGATTGAAAATGTTAATGCTCGTAATGCTATGCCTTTGAAGTATAATTTGCAAGTTGATATATTCGATGTTTGGAGCATGGATTTTATGGGACCGTTTGTTAATTCTCATGGCTATGAATATATTCTGGTTGCTGTGGACTATGTATCAAAGTGGGTAGAAGCAATACCATGCCGAGTCAGTACAACTCATGAATCCAAGCAGATGTTGAATGAGTGCATATTTCCAAGATATGGTGTTCCTAGAGTTATTATAACAGATGGTGGAACTCATTTTACTGGAAATGAGTTTACTAAAACCTTGAAAAAGATGGGTATTGAGCATCGAATTGGAACAGCCTATCATCCACAGACCAATGGTCAAGCAGAAACCTCTAATAAGCAGTTGAAAGGAATTCTCCAGAAAATTGCTACAAGAGAAGGAAAGGATTGGTCAAATAAATTGAATGGCGCACTTTGGGCTTATCGCACAGCATTCAAGACACCAATAGGTATGACACCCTATCAATTTGTCTATGGAAAGACTTGACATTTGCCTGTGGAGTTAGAACGTAGGGCATACTGGGCAATCAAAGAGATGAATTTGGATTTAGATGCTGCTGGGGTGAAAAGAAAGATTCAAATTAGTGAACTCGAGGAAATGCGCTTAAAAGCTTACGAGAATGCAGCTATCTATAAAGAGAAAACAAAGAAGTGGTATGATAAGAAGCTATTGAAAAAGGAATTTCACGAAGGAGACAGAGTGCTACTATTCAATTCAAGATTTCGGTTGTTCGGAAAAGGCAAATTGAAAAGCAAATGGGATGGACCGTATCTTGTTCATAAAGTTCTTCCTTCCGGAGCTGTTGTCATCATGGATAGAAAGCAAAATACATACACGGTGAATGGCCAACGACTAAAGGTATATCTTGAACCCGACACTTTTGAGTTAAAGTCATTTGATATATATTATGTGGATTGAGTGATTGGGTGGTCGAGCTTAACGACGTAAAACAAGAGCGCTGTTGTTTTTGCTGTTTTTCTGTGTGTTTTGTGTTTCTTTGATTTTATTGAGTCGTGTGAGGCAAATTTGCCTCCGTGCAGACCGGCACAAGTCCGTGCCGATCGGCACGCGCGAGTCCGTGTCGATTTTGAGTCGAGTTTTTGCCCTTCCTCCAAGACATGCTTCGATGACTTCCAAATTTAAGAGATAGAGTCCGTTTGGATCAAGAGAATTAAGGATATATATATGAAGGAGTCGTCTCGGATCTCATCACGAAAACCGAGCGCCGCCAGAGTTTCCACCGAACCCTAGAATAGAGAGCAATGCAAGGCGGCGGATTTGGCAGCGGAGGGGGTGGTGCCGATCGGCACGGCCCTGGTGCCGACCGGCACGACGGTGCCGACCGGCACAGCGAGGGTGCCGATCGGCGCGGCGGCGAACTTTCGCCAATGAGCCCGACTCTGCCATGGGAGAGCGACAGGAGCCTTAACCCCACCGAGGACGATCCGATTGTCTGGTCGCACTTGAAGCAACGATGAATGTACAAGAGTGAAGCGGATGCGTTCAATAGAGAGAAGAAGGAGATGGATGAAGCCCTTCGGAAGAAGGTCAGAGAAGTGCTAGTACGCAAAGGTAAATCAAAGGTTATTGATAGTAGCACGCCAGTATCCGGTAGGTACACAATGGATCAACTTCTCGCTATGGAACATCCTTTGACATATGATGATCTTATCGCCTTTGAATCAACCCTTACTGATAGCGAGAGGGAAGAGTTAGACAGGGATTGCTTTCTGACCATCCATAGGTCTCGGCTGAACGATGGGAGGACTTCTGATGGTGGTGCCGACCGGCACACAGCCAGTGCCGATCGGCACGGTGTGCTCCCACGCGTCCTGACCCTCTGGGAAGATCTCCAAGAGAAGATGATACACAAGAACACCAGAGGTTTTGGATGTAAGTGTTTTTACTGTCTGAAAGACCATCAGAGGCAGATTGAGAATTATCTAGCTGATCCTGAATGCATCCCTGCGACTTTCGTCTTTGATGATGGATTCCCCGTTGCTAAAGGACGAATGACACCTAAAGAGATCAATGATGAAATTCAGAGGCGTATTGACAGGGACAATGCTGCACAGAGGAGAGCATGCAACCTGGCAGATCTAGAAGCGTATTTTGCACGGAACGGCAGGCGTGCCGACCGGCACGAATCTTGTGCCGATCGGCACGACCTCAAGGTTGTGGATTCTGTTGAGATATCTGATGACTCCTCTGATGATGAGCCACAACCAAAGAGATCAAGGGAAATAGAGGGAGTTAGGCGTTCCGCTCGTCTTTCTTCAAAGCCACGAGCGAGATATACCTCGGAATCAGTGAGCCATATAGAGACATCTCCCGAGCATGAACACCCATTAGCTAATCTTGTTGCAAAGGATGAAGAAGATCCCGAGGAGGATCCGGAAGAAGATGCCGACGAGGAACGATGGAAGACGAGCCAGAACCTACTGATGTCGAACCACCCAGTGCAGAAGGAGCTACAGGAAGCCTTGCAGGAGCTCAAGGGAGTGCGGGGCCGCGTTATCAAGCAAATGGAGTCTCGTGCCGACCGGCACGGAGTCCGTGCCGATCGGCACCGAGGGGTTTTAACAGAAACTCGCCCCTGAGAGATGAGCGTCATGATCGTCCTGCCAACTGTTGCCCAATCTGCAGAAGAAACATCGAACGTCTTTATTATGATATGGAAAGATGCTATAGGCACCATCGGGACATTGATATACGAATTGACGACATGGAGAGCATGGCCGCGGCGGATTACTCTTTTCTCATGCAAAACATTCGAAGCATCTTTAGCATGTTGAGGAGGCATGGCATTTCAGATTAGGTTGGTCTAATCGTTTTTCTTTTGCAATAGGGACATTGCAAGGTTTGAGTGTGGGGGATTCGCCCCTACACTTCTTAAGGTCATTTGCTTCGTTTTAGGATGATTTGAGTTAGTGTGTGAAAGTGTGAGAGTTTTCTTAGAGAGGTTTGAGATGGTGTGCTTAGTTAAGCTTCGAGGTCAAGAATGATTGCAATGTCTTGAATAAAGTTGGTGATTAGTTGTCGAATCGATGCGTTACCCCATATTCTTGATTTTGTTTTTGACGATCGTTTTGCCAATCTACTTGAGTTCATTGAATAATCGCTTGGCTTCGTTTACCAACTTTTCGAAAACCCCTTCTATCATCATAGTTGAAGCATTTAGCTAAGGATTTGATTTTGTACCTATTACACTAAACCAAATGAGATGAGAGAAGCCTACACATAAGCCTTTTGATAGGAAGACGTCTTTGTCAACTCTTTGCTCTTGATTACGACTAAGCTAGAGGGGAGAAGTTTCATTTGTTCATCTCAGTTTGCTAGCTACCTATCATCAAATTCTTTCTATCCCGAAACCGATATTTCATCGTTTCTCCCTCCTCCTTGATACAACCTACAAGCAATGAAGTTTAGACACATTTCGATTCAAACATGCTCTGATAGCAGTCTGCATTAAAATAAAAAGAAGAAAAAGAAGAATGGGTCAGGTGCCGACCGGCACAAGCATGTGCGGATCGGCACAGAAGAAAAATAAAGGAAAAAAGGTCGAAAAAAGAAAAAAATATATGAATATCAGAGGAAGCAAACTGCAGAAAGAGTTAAAATTTTCAGGGATCTGTATATACTTCAAGCTTGATCTTATCCTAATTCTATCTCGTTCATTCTCATCTACTTCGTATTACCATTGATTCATGTGCTTATATTCTGTATTCTCATAATGAAAGCTCCCTTTTAGAAGGCATGATTGAGCGATTTGTTGACTTAGTTGTTCTTTCGATTCAATTTGGTTATACTACTTTTCAAGATCCACAAAAGAGCCTTATACTATAGAATAGGAGAGGGAAGGAAATACATTTGATCGATTGAGTGAAGTCTGAAGCTTTTGCATTCTTCTTACGTGATATGAAGGGAGACAAAAATATTTGTTTGATAAGCCTTGTGATTGATTTGGTCGACTCAAGTTTTGAGGTGAAATTATTTTCAAAAATTGAGAGAAAGTCTTGTGGAGGGATACTAATTCGACGAGATGATTGACAATAGCTAAGTTGAAGACTTGTGAGAGTTTTTGCTTCTTAGCATGACGAGAGCACGGTGGTGATTTTCTTGATTTGTATTGCTTGATGACTAGCAATGATTTGAGTGTGGGGGAGCTGTTGGCGGTTTCTAGGTACCAATTTTATATGACAAATATGGTGTTTTTAATGCCTTATTATGTCATTATTGCTAACAATTAACCCTATTATTATATATATGCGTAGTTTCTGCGTATTCGGAAGGATTTGCAGGAGATAGGTGAAAATTGAGAGACTACGGATAAAGAGCTGACGGAGGACCGAAGAACGGAGAAATTAGAGGCCGTGCCGGTCGGCACGAACGTGTGCCGACCGGCACCACGGAGGTCGAGCCCAAACATGAAGCCCACTCGGAGAATGTGAAGTCCAGAAGAAATATCAGAGTTGGAGTCGGTGAAGTCCAGCCCATAATCGAAAGGAATTATCAAGAGAAGATCTGGGTCGCGAGACGGGGAGAGAGGACAGACAGATAGAGGTTTTAACCTAGGTTGAAGGTTGTGGCGGCGAAGACGGCGATCACCGATCATCGCCACCTAAAATGAAGATTGTGCCGACCGGCACACTGCCGTGCCGATCGGCACCTGTGGGACCACGCCAAAATCCCGCGTCCTATTATAGCCATGTTCATGTGTTGCAGTATGATGCGTGAGTAGATCTCATATTCTCTCCGTGGCGAGGGAAATCTGGTTATGTAACTCTCACACTTACAATGCTCTTTTGATGTGTTCAGTCTACGTGATGCTTTTATTTCGTATCTGATCAATACGTTATTATCACATAGTGCAAGAAACCAGTGGGGAGCTATTAACCCTTGTCGTGACAGGGCGAGAGGAGAACGAAACCACCATGTCTTGTAGAATACTAAACCTATCAATCGACCATTAATTAGAGTTGCATGCCAGTACCCCAAACCATAGGAGAGAATCCTTTTCATAACCTTGTTACAACCGCAGGCTCTTTCACCTCTAGTTGTTAATCATCCTTTCCATACACATCTTTGCTACATTAATTTAGTAGTTTAAATAATTGTTTAAGTCCCGCTTGTTCTCTGTGGTTCGATATTAAACCTTGGAATACTCTAAGGGAAAAGTACTACAACTGTACATCGTCCACTTGCGGTATATAAGTAGGTGCGTACAAACGACCAACAGCCTTCCAATCAGTTTTCTTCGAGATCAAGTCTTGCATTGCTCTTTCAAATCTTCGAGTATATTTTATCTCTTCGTGATGAATATCTCCCAAAATTGGTTCTGATGACTTCCTTCTAGAATCAATTGAGTGGTGGGCCAGCCTCGATTGCCCTGAAGTCCCCTTGTGTCGGTCGGCACAATGCTGTGCCGGTCGGCACAGTAACCTTTTTCTTCTCTTAAAGTCCAGGTCAGCTACATTGTCCAGAATGTCGTCCTTTTCATCTGTTTCTGCAATAAATCTCCAGAACGATATATATACAAATATAGTGCTATTATCAAGGGTTAGTGGCCTATAATGATGACATTTATGCTCTAAATAAGGCGCAGTTGGCACTTAAAATGGTATGCTAGAAATCGCCAACAATATACTATATAGAAGCAATTCATTAAAAATCATTGATTGCTATAAAGAGGTCTCACATTGAGCCACATCACCTATTAAACTACCATCCTTTTATCTTAGATACCTGTTTGATCATGTCCACTCATTCTTCTATACTCATCAGTCGCCCCACTAAAGGAGCGCTAAAGGTCATCATCTTAACTGCTGGATTGATTTTGTACCACTACAAGCTCAATTAGCCCGTGTCACAATATGCCAGCAATTTAATTCTCTTCCATGTCTCTCAAAAAAAAATTAATTCTCTTCCATTAGCTCTCAGCATCCCTCTCACTTACCAATGACCACCTAATAATTATGTCTTAATTATCTTGCATCTAGCCCATTTCTTAAATTATTACATCCCTTTTTTCTTCCATAATATTACATCTTAATTCTGGGTAACTGATGGGCCCTTGCGCATCTTAATGTTGATCCGTCCCCATTCAACTTTTTATCTCCCTCAATCCTGACATATATAAGGCATGGATGTCTATTCTCCGATAGTGCTGTCCAAATGGGTCGGGCTAAGCGGGCGGGCACGAAGCACGCAAAATTTGGCCCGGCCCAAGCACGGCACGACACGATGAATTTCGGGCCCGAGCCGGCACGGCACGAGGGTCGGTCCGTGCCATGGGCCGAGGGTAGGGCACGACGGGCGGCACGGGCACGGCCCGTTTAAGCCACGGCACATAAAGGCCCGCTAATGGCCCATCAAAGCACGAGCCCGAGTAGAGAATAGTGTAAATATATTTCGAAGTACACTATGTGGTATGACGATCGAAGTACAATGATATTATAAATCAAGCAAACACACCCATAGTTTCTATTTTTTATAACTACATATTCGTGTCACAGATGTTTGTGAAAAGTTGTCTCTTATTTCTACATTTGGGCCTGCCAATCACGCCTGTGTCCTTGCACAATCAACCAAACGTAAAAGAATTTTGTTTGCCATAAAGTTGTCATCTAGAAGATATAGCTAATTAATGACTAAACATGGTCGGTGGTACAGTTCTACCTCTAGAGAAGATGAATGTGTTAAAAGGTGAAGTGTGTCTAGTAAGGGAAGATGCAAGTCAACTTTTAGGTTTATAAGCAAAGAGCTGGGATAAGAAAACGTTGCGTCAGTACGTGTGTCATGGAGCAACGTAAGCCCTTGTGCCTGGCTGGCTACTGTGGTCAGTTTAGATACCTGCGTCATCTTTGTCCCATGTACTTCGACTCGAAGGTATTAGTCTGATGGTCAGCTTACGTACATGACCCGACAGATTGAAACTTGTTAAACAAGGTTCACTGTTTGACGATGATCGAGAACACAAATTAAAGATCGAAGTGAGCCACTTGTATGAGTCCAACCGACCAACCAGGTCTCCGCAGGTAACATTCATTAACATTTCCAACTCCAATCGCAGGCAACTACCTGCTCACTTGGTCAACAACAGCGACATTCCGAGTCCTACCTGCTCCAGCTCACTACGTACTGAAGAGACCGCGGATCGGACACGCTTCGCTTCGCCGGTGTCAACAAGTCACGCGGATCGATCACCGACCGGGGGTTGACGCGATGGTTAAGTCGTCTCTTTTTGATTAATAATCTTGTGATAATCTGCAGGGAGAAGCTTTCTGGAAGATCGTTACGGCCTTACAGGAACAGGCCGTCAGCTCGTGCTTGCTCGGTGAAGATATGCATGCATACAGGTTCAGTTTTGTGAATTTCCTGTGTGATTGTCCAAGAGTAAGGGCAAGAAAGTGCAGAGAAGATACTGATTAGATTCCAGAATGGACAACGCGTTGCCTTCGTCCTGAATCCTGATCAACGCGGCAAACAGTGACTATATATAAATGCAACCAGCGACGACTGGAAATTAATTTTTTCCGACAAATATTGTTGCTCTGCCATCTTACACGCACACATAAAACAGAATAGGCGAAAGCAGAATCAGCCATGCCGGTCACTGACGACATGCCTCCGACGATCTCAGACCACACGGCCCACCGGGGGCACAAGCTGAAACGAGTGGGGAACGACGGCCGGTTCTTCATCTGCGATGGTTGCATGGCGCCCGGCGCCGGCACGAGGTACCGGTGCGAGCACGAGCGCTGCAACTTCGACCTCCACACGTGCTGCGCCGTCGCGCCGGACACCGTGACGCACCCCCTGCTCGGCGACCGCGTGTTGGTGTTCCTCCTGGAGGCCCCTGAAGACGCCATCACCGGAGGCAAGAAGAAGCACAGGGTCTGCTGCGTCGCCTGCGGCGAGGACGTGCGCGGCTTCGTCTACCACAGCTTCGACGACGACGACGGCCTCGACCTGCACCCGTGCTGCGCGAGCCTGCCGGAGCACGCCGCCCTCCGGGGCGAACGCGTCTCTGCGCTCCAGCAAGAGGCTCCGTGCCCGCAAGACATGACCCGCGACCGCGATAATAACAGCGGCCGAGAGATCCGCCGCCCCGTCGCCGCGCGTCACCGGCAATGGGCGGGATGGCTGGTGGGCCGGCGAGATGAACCACAGGAGCGCACCCTGCAGCACGGTCACGTCATTGAACTCCGCCACGAGGCGTCACGGCCGAGCGACGCGTCCGACAATAGGAACCGCCGGCGAGAGCGCCGACCGCCAGCTGCACGTCACCGTCGATGGTAGCCCTAGCTAGCTGCACTTGAACCAAAGGCCAGTTGGTCAGACATGTGGACCGGAGCAAGTTCTTCAGTAGTACGATGTACAGATGTCAATGCGTCATGCGATGTACAGATGTCAATGCGTCATGCGCGCATCCGAGGTCTAGTAGGGAATCGAAAAAGTAAAGATAGGGGAGGCGTTGTTGTTTTTTTGTTTATCATATAATAGATTGGTTCTTTTTTTTTTTTTTGCGAATGATATGATAGATTGGTTCCATTGTTTATATCTACATATTCTTGCTGCCTTATATATGTAGTGGAATGTTTCATTTACTCACTCATCTGCTTCGTTATATTTGTCCACGGCCTCGGAATATTTATCGTCTCATGGTTGTCTGTAAACGTGATTTCTCTCTTGCCTCTTAATATTTCCAAATGCTCAATGTGTTTTGTATATATGACCAATTTGGAGTCTTGTACTGTCACACCCCAAAATTTCAAATTTTGGAATGTGACTTAAATTTCACTAAATTTTAAAACCTTTCCGAAATAGATTAAAATTTCTCCTTAGTTAATTAGGGTGTTATCATTTTTCATAGGCAAAAGAGCTATTTTCTAAATTAAATAAATTAATTTAGGTTATAAAATAATTGATTGTTGCATTCATGCTGGAGTAGTATGCAGTAGGGACTTTATTGTGTGGAAAATGTATTTAAAATTCGAGTAGAATTCGTTTTCGTTTAGCACAGAAAATAGAAGAGGAAATAGAAATAGAAAAGAGAAAAGAAAATTTGAATCCGGTCGCTGGGCCGAATTCCCTTGGCCCATTTCCTTTTTCTCCTTTTCCTTTCTCTTTTCCCTTCCTTCCTGGGCCGGCTCCTCTTTCTTTTCTTTTCCCCCGCTCGGCCCAGTTTCCCCGGCAGCCAGCCCGGCCGCGACCCGCTCAACCCGCCAGCCCGCGCCTCGGCCCGCCTCAGCCCCCGCAGGCCCCGCCGCAACCCCCCCGCCCGTACGCGCGTCGCCGCCCTCGCGTGCGCGCTGGCCAACCCTAGGGCGCCGCGCCCTATATAGGTGGAGCCCACGCGTCGCGCTCTCGTTTTCCCTCACCGCGCGCGCCAGCGCCCACCCGATTCCCCCCCGCCCCCTAACCCTAGCCGCCGCCGCCATTGACGCCGCCGCCTCGAGCTCGTGAAGCCGCCAAAGTCGCCGCTCGGTCGACGAGATCGTCTTGCCGAGACCCGCTGTGACGCGCCGCCTCCCAAGACGTCTTCACCTTCGAGAAAGACGCCCCGAAGCCGACGTTCGCGCCGCCGAACCTTCGCCGCTTTTCCCCGTCGTCGCCGACCACCTTCCGGCCTTCCTCGTCGTCTCGCGACCGCCGAGGTGGGTCCTACGTCACCGTCCCGTGCTTTCCGTGAACCCGCGGCGAGAATTGGAGCTCCGCGACGCCATCCCGGCGAAGCGCCGGCGAAGCGCCGCCGCGCCCCGGCGTCCCCGGCCGGCAGGTCCACCGTGGACCCATGGACCACGGTCCGGTCCCGGTCCACGGGCGCCATGGACCCAGTCCATGGAGTTTCCAGTTTTAATTAAAACCTTATCGAATTATTGCATCGGCACGACGTCACGCTTGCGCAATAACTCAGTTTTTCCAGTAGAAGAATAATTCTAGTAATTCATCAGTTTTGCAGTTTAGCCCCTCTAACTTCAAAAGCTTATAACTTTTTACTCCTAACTCCGTTTTAAGCGATTCTTGCGCTCACGCGATCGTAGGATCGAGCTCTATCTTTTAGTACTGTTTTTGTAGCAGTTTGGTACTGTTTGGTGTACTGTTTCTTATTGTTTGTGTATGTGTACTTTGCATGTTACCGTTATTAGAAGAGGAGCCGTTTGAGAACTTCCAAGACATCAACTTTGAGCAAGCAGCAGCAGGGGATACAGGCAAGTGTCCTTGACCATTTTGAACCTATGTCTTTCTCCCTCTAGTTTAATTTGCATGCATAGCGTTTAATATGAATCCTATATGTCATTTATCCTGTTCCATACTATTTCCTTGTCGCCTGGTTATGGTAGATGATAGTATGAGGATGGGTAGGTCTTGCTTAGCTTGCTGAACTGGGTTGGATGATAATTTGACTAATAATCTTGACTAATGGTTCACTTGAACATAATGATCATGGACCGGTTAATCTTTTTAGCAACCTGAAACTTAGGTGTGCTGTAACTTGAGCAAGCGGTATGTTTGATGATGGTGCGGTTAGCACGAGACTTTGGTTTGTGTTGGTCTTGCTCAAGTTAGCTAAGGACCGGTTCGTGGAGCGGCAACCCAGGACAACAGTGCCATCACGAGGCTGATATGGAGCAGCCTGGTTGAGTACCAAGATGTTCTTCCAGTTGGCGGCATTCGAGGAAGAGGATTGGGGTGGAGTAACCTCAGTCCTAGGTGATGGATGGTGTAATCCGAGCCACGGTGCCAGAGGGAGGCTACTGTTGCAGGGGTACTGGCAGTAGTGGAACCTTAGCATGGGATGTTTGCTGGCTGGAAGACTCTTGAAAGACCTGTAGTGATCTCCTTGCCGCACACCTCGGAAGTGTGTAAGTGCAGCGCAGCACGGGCATAAGGGAGGTTTTAGTCCACCTGGTAACAGGGGATGAAATCACGACTCGTGGGTAAAGTGGTACGACCTCTGCA
The DNA here is from genome assembly GCA_012490785.1 of Eragrostis nindensis. NCBI lineage: Eukaryota > Viridiplantae > Streptophyta > Magnoliopsida > Poales > Poaceae > Eragrostis > Eragrostis nindensis. The sequence goes on along the minus strand of JAAXCT010000053.1, from coordinate 3,387 downwards.
GAGAAGTAAAACTGTCATGACAGCCGTGCTCACGGTCAGGAGCGGCCTGGATCCTCACATGATTAGTAGGAATGGTTAGGTGGATCTGGTGGGGTAACCAGATATGGGGGGGTAAACCATGGGAGCTGCAGGTGGAGTAACCTGTAGTTTGGTTTGGGGTGGAGTAACCCTTTGGCTTCACAGGTGGGGTAACCTGTGTAGTTGACCTTATGTTGATAACTTTTGGGTGGGTTCCACATCATCTAGTAAATAGGTGCTTTAATTAAATGACTTAATTTATAGTTGCTTTCTGCTATGAACATGTGTTAGCCTTTCTTTGTTTAAGCTATGCATGTCATCTTTTCCTACACTTGCGGAGTACGATATGTACTCACACTTGCTATTCCCCACTCTACATGAAATGCTGCTCAGAAGATGAAGGCGCCATGGAGTACTTCGACGAGGAATACTAGGCGTGCTGTCTCCCAGTCGACTGCCTGTGTGTTGGGTGTCTTCCGCTGTCGTTTATTTAGTCTTATGAGACATTTATTCGGTATTGTAATAATGATACGCTGAGATGATGTAAATGAATAATGACATGGTTATACTGTTATTTCACTATTGTCTCTATATGTGTGGAACTTGATCCTGGCACACATATAGCTATGCATTCAGTTTTGTCCTTAAAACGGTGGTGTGTGTGACAAAGTGGTATCAGAGCAGGTTGACTGTAGGACGCAAGCCTAGTTTAGAATGGTCGTTCTAAGGGTTATTTGCTTATATGAAACCTATTTCATAGAAACTATAATTTCTTATTGTTGTTCTTTGTTTATGCTTCAAAATCTATTACATTGAAAACATACTTGTTGTTTTACTTGTACCGTACCTTGCTGCACTTTTTCCTTCTCCTTGTTCTATGTCCTTGTTTTCTCTTCTACTCTCTTGTTTTACATACTGTTCAGTCTTTAATAAAATTTTTGCTTTACTGATACTCTTCTTGTTTCAAAATTTTAGTGATGGGGCGTTCGAGGCTCACTGCTCGCAAGCGTGTGTTGGTTGCACCACCAACTGTTCCCTTGTGGAGTGGATGGATCAGCCACCACAGGGTGCCACAGCAATGGTGTTGGTTACACTTCCCCGACAAGCTATGGGAGGTTCAGTGGAGCTTGGGCTACCATGAGCGTGCTGAGTACGTTGGGATCAGGACACCTGGAAGGGATGGCAGCTACAGCTGGAAGGTTCGTGTGATCATGTATGAGAGGGCTGCTCCAGATGGGATCCGGAGGGTTCGCCGCACTCATGAAGCCACGGCGCCAAGGCTACCGTTGGGGATGGATGCAGGATGCAGCACGTCAGGCTCTTTCGGTGCTCAGCCATGAGGAAAAAGCAGCAGTGAGGCGCTCCCAGTACAAGTACTTCCCCCATCGTCCTAGTGGAAGCTTGGAGGGAGACAGTGGAGATAGCTCCAGTGGAGAGGGCGATTCACGCTTCAGGCATACGGTTGGTTATGTCAGGGCACTGAACGCCTTGCCAACAATGCATTGGAAGATCTTGCTGATAGTGCGGAGAGGATGAGGAGCTAGAGGAGGAGATCAGGCAGTGAAAGGCCGTTCAAGCAGGAGAGGTACTGGAGGATGAGCCATTGGAGCGCCACCACCTGTTCAAGTGCCTCCACATTCTCCCAACCGCCAGGCGCTTCGCTCGTCTTGAGGAGTGCTAGAGTATTAGAGATTCCACTTAGAGTTGTGAGGCCGATTAGTCTCGTTTAGCGTATGCGTCAAATTTTTGTAATAGTAATACTTAATGCGTCCTTGCTACTTGTTTGGGTTTGTGCTACTTTATTGTGGGGTGTGCTATGTTTGATTGGATCTTTGGTTGAGTGTGATGTGATGTAAGACTTGTCCTACAGACACATCTTATTATAGTTAAAGTTAGAGACTTAATACTGGGTTTTAATCTCTTGGGTTTCTTGAATCTTTATCTTTATGCACCATCTTGAGGTATTTATTTATCTATCTTATGATCAACCTGATTTATTGTTGGACTATCTTGTACCATGGCTATGTCATATTCTGTCTGCTGCTATTATGGATCATTATGGAATGTCCTTTGGTTGCAATAGTTGATTATGTTCTTGATGCATTATTGATATATGATTCTTTATTTTGTATATCTATCTGTCACTTGGATACATGACATTTTACACCATGTTGCTGCCGAAATTTTTTACTTTTCCAGTTATTCTTTTACTTGGTCATTGCTAATTATCCTACCACCACATCCACCTTACCTATCTTCTCAGCCTTTGCTATATCTTGTTCCATTCATTCCATGATTCCTTTATACCTTGATAATCTGTCCCTGCTTGATGTTGTCTACCTACCACACCTTCCTTATCATATCTCTTTCTTATCAGATGGCTAGAGGGGCAGCTAAACAACAACAAACAACAATGAGGGTCCAGCACCACCTACCTTGGAGAAGTTTCTGACAGCGCAGACCAGCTTCTCCAGACCATGCAGCAGCCTATGGTCAACATTGCAGCAGCAGGCACCCCAGCCACAACAGCCGCAAGCCCCTCCAAGAGACAAGCTTGGAGAATTCAGAGGACCAAGCCACCTACCTTTCTCACTCTGTGGAGCCAATGGACGCTGATGATGGCTGAAGACCGTTGAGAAGAAGCTGCAGGTAGTCCAGTGCAACAAACAGAGAGAAGGTCCTGTATGCTTCTCACCAGCCTTGTGGGTCCCGCTGCTGATTGGTGGGACACCTATGTGAATGCTCATGAGGAGCCCGGACAGTATCAACTGGCAGGAATTCAAGAACAGCTTCAGGTCTCACTTTGTGCCCCATGGCTTGATGAAGTTGAAGAGGAAGGAGTTCCAGAATATGAGGCAGGGTTCAATGTCTGTGAATGAGTATCTCACAAGCTTCACCCAGCTGTCCAGGTATGCACAGGAGAAGTTGACACTGATGAGAAGAAGAGGGACTGTTTCCTGGAAGTCTTAATGATGGACTTGCCATGCATTGGAGGCCCGTGGGTTCGAGAATTTTCAGGGAATGGTTGATGCTGCTCTTGTCTGAGAACAGGAGGAACAACATGGAAAAGAAGAGCAAGCTGGAGCGTCAGAGTCAGCAGGGGAGCAGCTCAAGGCTTCGCTTAGGATCTTCATCAGCTGGACCTGCCTACCGCCCTCCCAGCAGAACAGCCAGCAGGGGACTCAGCCTACTGGACAGGGATTCCAAACTCCTCAGCGCCAGGGTCAGAATCCCAGCTCTCAGACGCCTCGCAGCGCACACCCAGAATTCTCAGAGGCCCAATGCTGGACGGAGTCCCGCTAATGGAGGACCGTGTTTTCAATGTGGTGGAATTGGACATTTTGCCAACAGGTGCCCCCAGAGCGTCAG